>JANUYF010000004.1:212863524-213463524 GCA_026167975.1 Phrynosoma blainvillii | reverse complement strand
AACTTCAGTTTCACAGAAGGTAATGAAGGAAAATGTAGTGGATTGTATTTATGTAGTAGGTTTATTATGTTTTGCATATCTAAAAAAGAATTCTTATAGAATTTTCTACTGAAGTAATAGTTGAGGAAAATAGAAGGACTCAGTTTTGTGCACTTGCATGTACAAAGAATGAGTTCAGTTCTTTTCAGTTCTTCATCAACTGACAGTTGTACTGAGAATGTGTTGCTTTTTCATTCTGCTTTCACATCAGTAATCCCTTGTCGGGGAAAATATGGCAGCTGTATTTCTGTTTATTTGATCGAATCATTTATAATGAGTAAACAACTGTTAGGGATTAGGGTATGACATTGCTCCCTGAGGTGCTCCTTTGATTCCCCCCCCCCCAGCTGTCTTACTACAGAGTCCATCAATTAAGTTTCATGGGCTTGTGTCAAGCTGGTTGAACTTACTTATATATTTATTTTGGGTTTGTTCCACTTTTCCATCCAATCTGGAATTACAAAGCAGATTGTAACTGATGTTCAAGGACCATAAACATGATACAAGGTACCTATTGTGTAACAATTGTGACATCTAAAATGAAAGATTGTCAAGTAGGCAGTCCATTAACATAGATGTTAAGCTTGCCTTAGATGTGAGTGTTGCTTGGCATATATTTCATTCAAGAGACTACTACAAATATCAAATTTGCTTGTAGATAAGATTTAAATTCAAAGGGAACTTTATGTACATAGTAGGTTCTAAGGCACTTCTTTTGTGTTTGTAATATTCAGCAAGACAGGTGCTACCCAGATTACATTTGGAAGAGACTATCAATGAAGCATGAGGAATCACTTTGGGGGAAGTAGTAAGAACTGGTTCTGTGCAGAATTACTGGTCCATGATAATTGGATGATTTAACAATCATAGTTGTTAAATAGTTTAAGCATTATTTTTGCTACTTGATGTGAACCAGGTGATCTCTTTGAGAGTTTCCCCCTTTTAAACAACAATAATATGTTTCTTACATAACATATGACATCTTTGTTGTTTTGTTTTTTTAGGAATCCAAGATTTTCCAGAAAACATAAAGTGCTGTAAGTGTTTAACAATAATTGAAGCCAGTGTCAATCCCATTTCTAAGTGAGTATCCACCAATTGAGTTAACTGTTTCTCTTTTTTAAATGTGCAGTGTTTTACACATGAAAGTGTAATGTGAAGTGGGGGTAGCGCTCTCATTTGTAATTAAAAAATACATCAGGAATTGAGCCAAGTGGGAAAGAATTAAGTGAGCTCAGCAACAGTATAGTAGCTAGAAGAAAAGAATGGTGATACATTTTAAGGGTTGTATTCAGTAAAATACTGGTTTAGTATTCAGTTTTGTAAACAGATAGGGCTATTGAAGAATGAAGCAATTCACTGATTCATAGTCTTAGTTTTAAAAACTAAACTGCTATATACAAAGTCATACATTTAGTTCATCAAATATTGTGTGCTCTACAACAACTGCTTGTACCTTTTTAACATTTTAAACAAGACGCTTTTGCAGACCTTACTTGGATGTCTGTTCTAGATGAGATCATGCTGCTCTTTAAAATCTGGGCATTCTGTTTTGGTGTTTCTGTATCTAATTCTGCTCCTGGATGCCCAGATTGTAACAGTCGATATTTGGATTGTGGATGGGGAGGGAATCTTATTGTCATCCCTATTTTCCCTCTCTTTTAAAATCTCAGCTCTGTAATATTGATTTGTTGATTCTACCACAATTACAATTTTTTTTTCCTTTGCATTTTTGCAGTAATTCCAATCATGTCAATACAAAGAAAGGGCAGTTTATAGCTCAAACAAGAAGAAAAATAAATGTTGTGGTTACTTCATATCAATGCATAGGACAATGTCATTAATATGCATAAAATTGCAACATGCTCTTTCAGCATCAGTAAAAATGTCTCATTCTAGAGATGATGCAAAGTGACATTGATATCATCCAGTTCTCATTTCAAAATTAAATCCACCACTGAAAACTTATGTAGACATATAAAAAGATGATGTATCCTTAAATGTTCAGGTACATAAATCTCTCCTCAAAAGAGGAGGTGTAATAGATCTGTTGTTTCAGTAAGAAGCAAGCAGTTATCTCTAACAAATGGTTCAATAAATTTTTCACTGTACAGCAATTGAGGATATCTATCTGTTGGGACTTATATTTCTATTGTTCTTACAGTATCAAAGCTAAAAATTTAACTTATTTTTTTAGGCTCCCAGATGGTTTCACTCAGCTTTTAAATTTGACCCAGCTGTACTTAAATGATGCCTTTCTGGAATTTCTTCCAGCTAACTTTGGAAGGTAAGCTTTAAATGTACCAGTTCCCTGTCAACCAAAAGCGTATATATTTCATGTAAGACTAGAATACACACATTGTAGCTATTATGGTTCTTTCATTTTCTTTTGAATTCGAAGGGGGATTTAATGCATGTTTCTTTTTGACAACTGTCTTGTAGCCTTGCCACTGGTGTGTTGGGACCTTGGTAGAAGCAGAAGAGAAATCGTTCTGAGCTGGATGACCACCAAACTCCCACATCAACAGGCTCAGTGTTCAATCAATAAAACAGTAAAAATAACTGAATCACATTTGCCAACCATTCTATCAGTAGTTTTGATGGTGGCATAATTTTTTTAGTTAGTAAGGGGGGGGAATGAATTGGAGGAAGGGGGGAAGATAGTTTAAAGTGACTAGGCACATGTGGAAATGAAGAACAGAATATAATCCCAAGTCTGGATGATGTCAGTTTAGAAGGCACACAAAAAATCAATCCACTAGTCATTGGATTATACAGGCTTTTGGATGAGCAACAGAGAAATAGGTTCAGGTATCTGCTCAATCTTGGACTCCATGGTGGACATTCCTTTGCAGCTTCAGTTTCATAAAATCATTGGATAGGGTCACTTATCCAAGTAACTGACTTGTAGGAATACACAACTGAAGCACTCCTGAGAGCTGGCTATTGAGCCTCTGTTTAAAGACTTTCAGCATGAATAGTCCACCACCTTCTGAGGCAGTCCATTCCACTGTTGAACAGCTTTTAAACTATAGAAATTTCTTTATCATTAAAGTAAATGTTATTATGATTCATGACAACTCAGAGAACATAGTGATTACAAAATATTTTACACTTTATAATGATATAAGTATAAATAGCAATAGCCATCTTTGGAAATTCACATCCATTTGAGAAAGAACTCATGTTGCTGATGTGTAAATGTTTCAAAGTAGTGCAAAATGTTTCTTTAATAATGTTTTTGTTCTTTTCTGGCAATCCAAAAAATCCAAAAATTGCCATTACTATCTTTGGAAATCTGAAATATCAGGCTGGGTTTGCTTCAGACCAGGAAGTAACTAATCACATAGAGCTCACAACAGAACAAGGAAGCCTGTGTGTGTGAGGCTAGCCATGTAACACCATCTAAACCAGCCCAACGCCTTTATATATTGATACTTTAATGTTGGGTTGTCAAATGCTTTGATTCCACACCAATCTCTCCCCGTCAATCCAAAAAGTCATCATTTTTTGGAAAGAAAAAACAACAACAACATGCCTTTCAAGATAGATGAATGGCCTGCATTTTGTTGAAGATGTAACAACAACAACAACAGTAGCACACATAATAGTTATATTTTCTCAACATATATTGAAATAATTAGAATATGTCATGCCTTACTCAAACCTATAATCAAATAGAGTTCTCCAAGTTTCTTTTGAAACTTTTAAATACTGTGGAAAGGGCAGAAGCCATTTATTTAGGAAGCAAGTAGGATACATCTCTCACTGAAGTGCTGGACCTTTATTCCTGCACAAATAATGAGCAGTGTTAAAAACATATGCTTGCCAACAGAAATGAATACTACAACACTTTGTCACTTCCATAAGAAAACCACCTGAATTACCTAAATGGTGGCAGTTCTAATCTGGAAATCGAACCCTTCCACACATAACTCTTTTTATCTTCAACATCCCATTTAATCCATTTGTTTTTCTCATATCCAATAGCCTAATAATTTGTTCTAAACCTTCATACTTATAGCCCATTGATCTTTCTGCCTGTGAGATGCTCCAGTTCCACTTTACATGCTACAACAAATGTAGAGAATGGCAAAGTGCAGTGCACTCAAACTTGCATTTGTCATATTGTACAGAGCAGTATTGATTCTGCATTGTGATAGAATAGGCTGCATACAATTTGTCTTTTCAATGTACTTTTTTCATTCTTTTCTAACAGTGAGTCAGTTGATGATGTGTTTCTAAATAAAGAGCATCTGTGCAACTTTTAGACATTTAAACCTATTATGTTACTAATATTTGATCTAACAATTGCATTATTTTGAGTTTGCCTCTTGAGACTTGCAAGATTCAAAAATTAGACTACCATTGAGTGAAATTTTTAAATCACGTTTTTTCTTTTTCAAAAGTGATTTCCTAGTTTAATTTCAAGAGTTCACCTCTTCTTTCAGGCACATTTTTAGGAAGAATGTTTTAAAGTCCTAAATAGTAAGGATTTGGTTATCAGGGGGAAATAACCTGCCTCAGTAATTCAAGATATACAATCATTATGAATATATTGAATGAGCTGTTTCAAATTTCTTCCATATTTTCTAGAACAAAAGGTGTCATTTATATTTTTAAATAGTTTTGTACATCATAGTTTAGCTAGCTAAAATACTTTAAGTAGATTGATCAATTTTGGCTTATAGATAAGGCTGAGAGTTTTGTTGCTCAACCAATCATTAGGGATGTTTGAGACCAAGTTGTGCATCATCCACATATACATGATCCATGTCAAATTATATAGCTTATGATTTATATTCTAAATTTTAAAAATATTAAGAATGACAAAGCTATTAAGCCTTGTCAAGAATTTACCAGCATTGTTAATATTTTATAGCTTAACTACGCTCTTTTATAATAACTTTTCTTTCCCCCTTTTATATCTCCTCTTTTGCTTTTGTTTTCTCTTTTGCAAATTGTAGATTTAGATTTATCACAGAAACATATTTAGGTACTCAACTGATTAAGTACCTTAAGATTCATGATACTTTGCAAGATAAAATGCAACAAATCAAAGCTATATGTTGAGTCATCTGTAGAATAGTGGAGGGCCAATTTGCTATGAAATGGATAGACTCAATATGTAGTCATTGATAACATGCATTTATTTTAGCATTCTGTATTTGCCCCAGCTGTCCCTATTTAATTGTTCTCATGAGACTTCATGATATTCTGGAGGTACACTGCCAGAAATCATAGCTGGCGTATGCTGTCTTTAAATTAGTTAATATTCTAGAGCTGAAATACCTGCTGAATATTACGATTCAGCATCTTCATGTTACTGGAATAACCAGCAAAAATAATTTAAAGCTGTTATTTCCAACTGCAGGTATATGCTTATAATTCTCATTAGAGGCTGGCCAAGTGCATGGAATAATTTCACAGTATTATACAGCTAGTATCATTGATGTTAGAACAAAAAACTTCCTAGTAATTCATGTATGCCATTAATGAATTTCAAATGATAAATTCATGTTGTTGTTTTTAATTTTTAAAATTTTCAGAATGATGCTTGTAATTCTTATTAGACGCTAGCCAAGGACCTGGGAATAATTTCATTGTAATATACGGCCAGTATCATTAGTGTTGGAACAAAAAATGCCCTAGTAATTCATGCAGTGCACTGAATGAATTTCAAATGGTACATTCATGCTTTTTCAATTTTTAAAACTTCTAGACTTGTTAAATTACGAATACTGGAATTACGAGAGAATCACTTGAAAACTCTACCAAAGTAAGTGCTTATGTATTTTAGTTACCTGTAATATTCAAAGTGTAGCTTTTCCCTCCCTTCCTCCCTTCCTCCACTGAGAATCTCGCTGCTATGTTGAGTGATTCCCATTGTAATTTGTATTTTATGAGTTTTGGGGGGGAAACAACCTTTTTTGGGATATTTGAAAGTAACAGTAGCAATGACTAGAAATCATAAGTAATCAAACACCAATGAAGAGGCACCACACATACGTTCGAATATATCCTTAACATACCTTAAATTAGAATCCAAGAAAGTAATATGCATAAGAACTGAATAATTGGCAAATATATATATAGAAATAAGTAGTAAGTTGGCTTATGCTGAGTCAGACCTTATCCATGGTATATGTCAACTTTTGCCTTGCATATGTCAGTTTTTACCGGCAGTATCAGTTAAAGGTTTTAGACAGGATTCTTTACTGTTTCTTCCTGGAAAACCCCAGTAGTTTCTCAATCAAGTATTGATTAACCCTGATCCTGCTTAGCTTTTAATATCAGACAATATTTACCATGTTTAGGGTGATATAGTGGTATAAATATCCAGATACATTTTGCTGGTATCAAACTATTTCCCCTCAATAGGATGTAATCCTTCATTATTTTTCTTTTCAAAGTAGGCAATAAGTAATTTTAGCTGTTTTCTTCCCACTGTTCACAATTTGGGACGTATTCCATGCAAAACTTGAACATGGTTGATTTACACAGGAAACAACTTTTTCTAAGCAGGAGCCAGCATTTTTCTGTTCAGGAAGCAGCTTATTCTGTACAGAAAAAAAATATTTCTGCACAATCAAAAAATATTTCTGTGCAGAAAAACATGTTTCCTGCAAAGAAAATGATGTTTTATGTGTGAATTTTGTGTGAATTTTGTGCAGAGCAAGTCCAGAACTGTGACGATTCTTATCAGTCCAGGATTCTTCTCATCAGGGTTTCTTAATACTTGAAAAACATTGTTGTGGTGGTAGTTTTGTTATTGTTGTTGTTTTACCATTTTCCAACTATTTCTGAATTTTCTTTCCATCCCTTCCTGCCAATTGGTTAATGAACTTCCAATGTACTTCACTTGATATTTTGTCCATATGTATAGGAGGAGGTACTTGCTGTGGTAAGTTTCTAGATTGGAATTTGTTCTTCTGGTAATTCTGCAGTGCTGCAGAATAGTTCTTTTAGGGCCTTTACAGACTGCCAGAAATAATGCAGCTTGAGACCACTTTAACTGCCCTGGCTCAGTGCTAGGGAATCATGGGAATTGTAGGTTTTTCTGAGGCATTGAGCCTTCTCTGTCAGAGAGCTCTGGTGCCACAATAAGCTACAGTTCCCATGATTCCCTAGCACTGAGCCAGGGCAGTTAAAATGGACTCAAGCTGCATTATTTCTGGCAGTCTGTAAAGGCTCTTAGATGATTAAAAGTAGCTCAACAAAACCTCGTCACTTCTGTCTCTGGTGCAGCCTATTCCAGTCAAAGTCTTGTTTAACGTTTTTACAAGAGTATGGTAGGTCTTGTTTAATCCAAATCAAGATCACTCTTAATGGAGGTTTGCAACACAATCTTTGATTTCAAACTCTGCGATGATTAAAGCCTCATTGGCTATCCCTTTCTACATTCAATTCAAAGATTGATTCAGTTTTTGTATAAGCCTTCTATAGCACTGTTTACTCTTTATCCCAGGGACAGGCTGGATCCTCTGGATCTCTGTCTGAACAGGTAGGATCAGACAAATTCTGCCCTGGGTATTTTAGCCTGCATTGTCTAATTTAGATGATATGAGGCCAAAAGGAAGCTGGGCCTTTTGGCCCACGTGGGCAACCCTTAGACTTAGAGCTAAAGGAAACAGCCTGGAAGGAGCAGCCTGATCATCCTGGGACTGTGACAACCGGACAGGCCTTTCCTGAAGTAGGCTGCTGGCAGGAGAGAATTTTTTCTGCTCCTTTTTGTGCCAGCTCTTGCCATCTCAACCCAGCTTGGGGGCTGCTTCTAGTCCACTTTGGGGGCGCATGTCATATAAATGCCATACCCCCAAAGCCACCCAAAGCTGCTCTATTTATCCTGCCTGTCTTGGGCCCAAGTCTGCTTTCTCAGATGCATGGAGTGAACACTGTTTATAGACTACATTTATGAAAGATTGTGCTTTCACTCAGGCCCGAAACAGATGGGCCAAATGATATGGTTGCCGGCCACATTCAGGATGCAGCATTTACATGATTCACACCCCAAATGTGGCTGGAAACTGCACCAATGCTGCACCATCACCAAAGAACAGGGCCAACAAGGAGCGGGAAGAATCCGTTCCTTCCTGTGGCCTTCAGGGCTGTGGCGGTGGCCCAGATCACGGCCAGGCACATGTGGTTGCTGTGGCCCAGCACAGACATGGGCTTACTGTGGTCTTTTTGGCCCATTTATTTTGGACCTATGTTAGTCTCAAAGGTGTGCTACAAGATTCCTTTGCCCTACACTAAGTTGACCTAATGGTCCATCTTTCACAGTATTTTCTACTTGGACACTACTTTCCACTCAGCAGCCATTTAATGTTCCAGGCAGAGTCATCCCTCAGCCTAAGTATGTGAGATCTTTTACTTGAACTGAACCTGGCTTTGTGGAGGCAAATTCTATGCTCTGCTCTCACGTTGTGGCCCACCATATGTTTAACATGCAAATCCTTATATTTACATTTGATATTATTGTAGTTCATCTTACTTTACACCATTTCAAAATTTTCTAACATTCCTCAAACAGCCCTGAATTCTTTGTATCTCAAAAGGCAGAGTTGTTTGGCTTTATAAGTATCTTTTTATCTTCAGAGAAAAACATTTCTGATGTTAATCACATTTCTATCAGTATGATAGCTATAGCTGAATGCTGTTTATCTAGAATCACAGGTCATAGTTATACAGACTACCTCTGGGCCAACTCTAGAAACATATTTGTATTAAGACACATTAATCCTAAAACAGTAAAATTATTTTTGAAGTTTATTACTGGCCTTAACTTTCCATCCCCTTTAGGATATATGTGGTTTTGTTACTGTCTCTTTGCTTCATGCATTTAAAAAAATCTGGTGTGGGAAAATATAAGCATGAAAGAATTCTCTCTGAACTCTTTTAAAACAGGAAGCTTTAAGGTTGTCACTGAAACTAAAAACATACATTATTTGAATCTTCAGTAAATGTCTCTGCAATGAAATAAATCTATTTGTGGTTTATCAATGTACCCAGTAACATTCTCTCTATTGCTGGCCTAATGAACCAATGAACCAAGTAGTAAGTTGATGGATCACAAATTGTTTACCAAAGAAACCACCATGGGATATATATTGTGGTCTCTTTTGTCTGTTAGAAATTTATTCAGCCTGACCAGGTTTTTGTGATCAGCTGCAGTAGAAATGGTATCTACATGATCTGCATAGTAATTCTGTTTTACCAGCAGGTTAATATTTAAAAGGAACTCTATTAAAATGTAGAACATGGAAAAATATTGCTTTTGAATGATTACTCCTAGATATACAAAAATGTAAGAGTTTTTTTTTTAAGGTAAACAGAATGTTAGCTAGAAGAAAGCAAGCCATGCGATCTATGTCTTAGGAAAACTATCTGGAGCAGAGAAGCAAGAGAACGTTGAATAAATGTTCCATGTGTTAGAAAGGAGCAGAGTTATCAAATGTTCTTCTAAAGTGGAATGAAAGCAGTTCTTAGCCACCACTTCTGAAGTTAAAGGTATCATGATAGGCATCCCTTTTCAAGATTATGGCACTATTACTAGATGTCTTCTATTTAGCAGGTTCACAAGAGATACAAAAGATCTAGTCTATGCTTGAGTCATTTTTAAGAGAAGGAGCACTGTGGTTATAATCTCTCCTCACCTGAAGTGTCAGTATAAGTTGAATCTCCCGTATCGAAAATGCTTTGGACTAGAAGTGTTTTGAATTTCAAATATCTTCAGATTTTGGAATATTTGCTTATACATAATTAGATACCTTGGAGATGGGACCCAAATCTAAACATGAAATTCATTTATATTTCATATATACCTTATACAAATGGTAATTTTATACATATTATTTTGAATAAGTTAGTGCAAGAAAAAGGTTTGTGACACCTCCCTTTTATCTATAGTGGGGCTGGAGCTTAACTGGATCATTTGCTGTCATCATCATGTAAAGGAGCTGGGAATGGTCTGGGAGCGGGAATTGAGGTTGTGTGGGGGAAGGGAAGGTATGGCGGTAACAAAGTGAAGAAATGTTATAAAGGAAGAAGAGATCAATGTTTAATACCTATCTCTCCTTCAGTTCACTCTGTTACCCAGAATAACTTGGAGAGCGTACTTTCCATTCCACAGGCCCTTACTCTGCTCCTCTGCAATGCCAGGTCGGTTAAAAATAAAACGCATATCATCCATGACCTCTTGTTGGATAAGGCAGCCGACCTAGCATGCTTTATCGAGACCTGGCTGGGGGATGCAAGCGCTGTGACGTGGGCGCAGGCCCTCCCAGCTGGGTACACAGTTAGTGAGCAGATAAGGGAAAGTGGGCGGGGGGGGGCGGTGTGGCCTTGGTTCATAGAAACAATCTAACCTTGACCAGGAAGCCTATCTGGAAAACAGCTTACATCGAGTGTATGTACCTCAGCCTGAGAACCAGGGATAGTTTAGGGATTCTGTTGGTATACCGGCCACCCCGTTGCCTAACAGACTCCCTAACCAAGCTGACCCAGCTGGTCTCTGAGTAGTTGTTGGAGTCTCCCAGACTTTTGGTTCTAGGGCGACTTCAACATTCCATTCGAGACCAGCTTGTCAAATCTAACCGGTGCGGCTCGGGAGTTCATGGAGACCATGACAAACATGGGCCTATCCCAACTGGTTGTCGGGCCCACACACTATGCAGGTCATACCCTCAATGCAGTCTTTAGTACGGAACAGGAATATCCATGGGCGGAGGTCATAAAAACCTCCGCATTGTCATGGGTGGATAATTTCCTGGTCAAGATGGAACTAAGAACCACTGTCCGCCCCCCCCCCCCCCAGGGGTGGTGGACCCATTAGAATGGTCCGCCCTCAAAGGCTAATGGAACCAATTGGTTTCCAGAAAGCCTTAGAGGGTTTAATAATAATAATAATAATAATAATAATAAAAAAATTTATTTGTAACTCGCCCCTCTGCAGAGCAATCGGGGCGGCGTACAACAAGTTAAAATACAACAATTAAAATCCAAATTCTTATTCCCTCCACCCATTACCCTCCCCCTTAAAACAGTATTAAACCTAATAAAATTAAATCTACGTATAACGAATATAAAATATTAATAAGAACAAGAACAAGGTGCCTCCCTCGGAAGAGAGACCAGGGATAAAGTGGTTCCAATATACATCCCTGTAGAGGTTATTCTGGGAAGGCCTGCCGGAAAAGCTCCGTCTTGACTGCTTTCTTAAAAGTAGTAAATGATGTAATAAGACGTGTCTGATCCGGCAGGCCGTTCCATAGTTTAGGGGCAGTAACTGAAAATGCCCTTTGGGAAGTCTGCATGAGCCTCGCTTTTAGTTGTAAAAGCAGATTTTTCCCCACTGAACGAAGGACACGGGGGGGATCATACGGGAGGATGCGATCCCTAAGATAGGATGGACCCAAGCCATGTAGGGCTTTAAAGGTCATAACCAACACCTTGTACTGTGCCCGGAAACTAATTGGCAGCCAGTGGAGGGATTTCAGCACTGGAGATATGTGCTCCCTCCTAAGTATGCCGGTAATTAATCTGGCTGCCATATTTTGCACCAGCTGAAGTTTCCGGGTTAGGCACAAGGGTAGCCCCATGTAGAGTGCATTGCAGTAATCTAGTTGTGAGGTTACCAGCACGTGCACCACAGTTTCCAGGTCTTTCCTGTCCAGGAATGGGCGCAGCTGGCGTATCAGCCGAAGCTGATAGCAGCACTCCTGACTGTCGCGTTCACCTGGTTAGTCATGTGAAGCGACGAGTCAAGGAGTACCCCCAGACTGCGCACATGGTCCTTGGAGGAGAGTGTGACACCATCCAGGACTGGAGGCTGTAATCCCGAACCTGGGTTCGGACCTGTAACCGTGAGCACCTCCGTTTTGTCTGGATTCAACTTCAATTTGTTTTTCCTCATCCAATCCATTACCGCTCTAAGACAGTCATTGAGAGAAGAGACGCCATTAGAGGTCTGAGACGATGATTTGGTCATGGAGAAGTAAATCTGGGTGTCGTCAGCGTACTGAAGACACCATGCTCCATGCCTCCAAATGATCTCGCCCAGCGGCTTCATATAAATGTTAAATAACATCGGAGACAGGATAGCGCCCTGAGGGACGCCACAATTAAGCTCTATTTTAGAAGAGCAAATGTCTCCGAGCCTCACTCTCTGGGATCTGCCAGAGAGGAAGGAACGGAACCACTGCAAAGCAGTGCCTCCAATCCCTAACTCTCTCAGCCGATCCAAGAGAATGGCATGATCTATGGTGTCAAAGGCCGCTGAGAGGTCCAAGAGCACCAGCAGGGTCACACTACCCCTGTCGATGCTCAAGCAGAGGTCATCGGTCAGAGCAACCATGGCAGTCTCAACTCCAAATCCCGCCCTAAAGCCTGTTTGAAATGGATCGAGATAATCGGTTTCATCCAAGATAGCTTGGAGCTGGGGGACAACTGCCCTCTCGATCACCTTGCTTAAGAATGGTTTAATGGTTCGTAACGCTGGTGATTCTGTTGAAGCTTTGGTTAACACCTGGAACACCAATCTCACCAAGGCTATCGACACAATCGCTCCCAAGCATCCTTTCCAGCCCGCTTCAAATCGTAAGCCCTGGTATACGGATGAGCTTAGGAGAATGAAGCGAGCTGGACAACGACTAGAGTGCAAATGGCAGAAGACTCAACTCTTATCTGACAGAACTCACCATAGGAAACACCTTAATCGGGAGGCAATTCGTGCAGCGCAGAGATCCTTCTCGTCTGCACGCATTGTGTCTGCAGACCTGTTTAGGGTGGTGGGGGAACTGACGCAGATGCCCCCTGTGCCGAACCTTCTACTTAACCCAACGACAGCCTGCTGTGATGCGTTTAACATCTACTTTGCAGATAAAATCTCTCGGATAAGAGCTGACTTGGACACCAGTGTTTTGACAGAATCCACAGATGAGATGTCCAACAACTCCGTTGCTGGTAGTTTACTGGATCAGTTCCAATCTGTGAGTACCGATGATGTGGATAAGCTCCTTGGAAGAGTGAGGAAGACGACTTGTCCTCTCGATCCTTGTCCGTCTTGGCTGGTCGCCCAGGGGGGTGCGCGTTGAGAGTTTTCCTTCGAGACATTATCAATGCGTCCTTCAGGGAAGGTATTGTGCCATCGTGTTTAAAGGAGGCAGCGGTTAAGCCACTCCTGAAAAAGCATTCCCTGGACCCCCTGGACAGGAATAATTACAGACCAGTCTCCTTGCTACCTTTTTTAAGCAAGGTGATCAAGAGGGCAGTTGCTTCACAACTCCAAGCTGTCTTGGATGAAACCGATTATCTCGATCCATTTCAAACCGGCTTCAGGACAAGATATGAAGTTGAGACTGCCATGGTTGCTCTGGCCGACAACCTCCGCTTGGGCATCAACAGAGGTAGTGTGACCCTGCTGGTGCTTTTGGACCTCTCAGTGGCTTTTGACACAATAGATCACTCCATCCTCTTGGATTGCCTGAGAGAGTTAGGAACTGGAGGCACTGCTCTGCTGTGGTTCTGTTCCTTCCTCTCGGGCATATCCCAGAGGGTGAGGCTCGGGGACAGTCGCTCCTCTAGAATTGAGCTTAATTGCGGCATACCGCAGGGCCCCATCCTGTCCCCGATGCTATTTAACATCTATATGAAACTGCTGGAAGAGATCATCTGGAGGCATGGAGCATGGTGTCATCAGTATGCTAATGACACCGAGATATATTTCTCCATGACCAGATCATCGGCTCAGACCTCAGATGGCGTCAATCCTCTCAATTACTGTCTTGAGGCAATCGGATGAGGGGGGAAAAAATTGAGACTAAATCCAGACAAAACGGAGGTACTGACAGTCACAGGCCCGAAACCAGGTCTGGGAATACAACTTCCAGTTCTGGATGGAGTCACACTCCCCTCTAAGGACTGTGTTCGCAGTCTGGGGGTGCTCCTAGATTCGTTGCTTCACATGACAAGTCAGATGAATGCGACGGTCAGGATTGCTTGTTATGAGCTTCGGCTGATACGTCAGCTGCGCCCTTTCCTGGATATGAGGGATCTTGGAAATGTGGTACATGCTTTGGTAACCTCACAACTGGATTACTGTAATGCACTCTACATGGGGCTACCCTTGTGCTTAACCCGGAAACTTCAATTGGTACAAAATATGGCAGCCAGGCTAGTCACAGATACATCTAGGAGAAAGCATATAACACCTGTGCTTAAATCACACCACTGGCTGCCTATTAGTTTCCGGGCACAATACAAGGTGTTGGTTTTAACCTTTAAAGCCCTACATGGCTTGGGTCCATCTTATCTCTGGGACCGCCTCTTCCCGTATGACCCCCCCTCCCCCCCCGTACCCTTTGATCATTTGGGAGGATCCTGCTACAGCCCATGAAAACTAGACTGTTGCAGACCTCCCAGTGGGCCTTCTCTGCTACCGCTCCCAGACTATGGAATGGCCTGCCGGATGAGATCCATCTTGTTACGACTCTTGATTGCTTTAAAAAAGCACTAAAGACAGATCTTTTCCAGCAGGCCTTCCCAGAATAACTCCCCAGCTGGACTGCTATTCATTTCCCCCCCACCGCCACTATTGGTTTGTTTTCTTATGCTGTTTTTACTCTATGTGGTTTTAATTGCTATTTTAACACTGTATTAGTTTAATTCATTTTTAAGGGGTGGGAGGGTTAGGGATTGGGCTGAAGGATTGTTTTAATTTACTGTTTGTTTTAAATTTTGTTGTACGCCGCCCCAGTTGCTGAGCAGAGGGGCGGGTTAAAAATAAAACTTATTATTATTATTATTATTATTATTATTAAACTTATTATTACACTGAAACTCCTGAAACCCATGTAAATAATTTTGGAGTGTTTTGGATTTCAGAATTCTGGATAAGGGAGACTCAACCTGTACTGTAACAGCATTGTGCTAAATGTGTGCTAGGCTAGTTAGAATAGCTTCTTGCTTACATTACTTAATAGATTACACCATTACACATTGGACAGGAAATGAACGCTGGATCTCCAGATGCTTCTCCACATTAATTAAATTGTCTTGTGCCACCTTAAAGGGCAACAAGATTCATGTGGCATAGTTTTTGTAGATTGCATCTTCTTTTGTTACATTCCGATCAGACGTGAATTGTAATCCACACAAGCTTATACCAGATAGAACTTGTTAGTCCATATAGTACAAGAGGAATCTTTGTTGTTTTTCTAGCACATACTACCATGTTTACCACCATGGATATTGTTATATTAAATGCCATCTTTTGGAGAAAGTGATCTCTAAATATTCATACAAACAAATCAGTATCCTTTTGAAGAAAAAAGCTAGACCGATTCTTTTCAATAGTTTTTCAATGCTGTGCAAATAGTCATTGATGATGTTTGGGTAAAATCGAGGAAGTAGTGACAATCATGTCATTTGACGATGGAAAAGGAAAGGGAGATTCTGCTCATTATAGCATTTCCGCAAGTTGCAATCAAGATGAAAGGATGTATTCATGGGTTTATTGTTTATTGGCTGTTGACAATTGTTATTTATTGGCTGTTGACAACTGTTGTTGTTACCACCCTGGCTACTATAATTTAGGGTAGGGGAAGACATCTGTACAGCACCTGTCCCCAGAAAAGAGCAGTAAAGGAAATTCTGTACTAGGCTATGCAAATTGCAGAGAGGGTATATGAAACAACTCTCCATGTTCAGGTTCAGTGTGAGCTGCTGAAATAATACCAATTAATTTGCTAATTAATTGAAAATTGGGTTTCTAAATCACTCTGTTAGGAATGTGCATTTCAGGACTGTATTGCTTAGATGTAGGTCAGTATTGATTAAATACAATAATCTGTGGTTTTGCATTAACTGTTAGATTTTCTGGAATTCTCATGGATTTCAGGACATAAATATAAAAGCTCTACATGGGTATCTGAGGTATAAAAGCTTTTATTTTGGATTTTTTTCAGTTTCCTTGGTGGAAACTTGGTGGAGTAAAAGATGCCACACTCCCTCTCATAGAACTATTACTATTTGTAGGCTTTAAAACATTTCTTCCTTTGGCTTTATACTGGAATGTAAATCTGAACTTCCTGTAAGATGACTTTGGCTGTATGTCATATTGAATACATCTGATACTGTTCCTGGACATATCTTTCTATGACATTTGGTGAAAGAAATATTTTGTTTAATGTTCCTCTGTCAGTTACAAGTGAAAACTAGTGAACTGAAGCAGGGCAGAGAAGTGCTGGTGTAATAATAATATGTCTTGTGTTTCTTGTGTTTCTTTTGCTCAAAAGATAGGTGGAGGGGTAGAGCAGGGGTAGGCAACCTAAGGCCTGGGGGCCGGATGCGGCCCCCCCCGAGGCCTTTAGACTGGCCCCAGGCCGGCCCTGCCGCCACCGCCCGCCATGATGATATTGATTATTGTTGTTATTACTTGCTCTTGAGGTTTTGCCATGGCTTTTCTGGGGCTGAGAGAGTGTGCATGCATATTTTTTAATTTTAAAATTTTATTTATTTATTTATTTATTTATTTATTTATTTATGGTGCTTCGGCTCCCCAATTGTCTGAGGGACAGCAGCCCGGCCCCCGGCTCAAAAAGGTTGCCTACTCCTGGGGTAGAGGGTTGATGGCAGTCTTGCTTCCTCCATAATGTGTACTTGGGCCGTGCAAAAACATACAGACTGAAAAAATTATGTATCTAGAGCAGTGATCCCCAAACTTTGCTCCTCCAGGTGTTTTGGACTTCAGCTCCCAGAAGCCCCAGCCAGATTGGCCAATGGTTAGGAATTCTGGGAGCTAAAGTCCAAAACAAAGTTTGGGAATCACTGATCTAAAAGGTGATGCATTATAAAATATAGTTTGCAATAAAAAGGTGGGTTTCTATTCCCTGTATATTTGGACCATTGTTCCATGTGATAATCTACTAAATATATATGATAATGAAAACATGGCTCTTGGAGTGCCTTTTGGAAAGCAGGGAAGTGGTTATAAATTTAACAAACAAATATCACTTTTATCATCCTATAGACTTCTCAGAAGTGGTGCTTTCATAGTGAAGCATTCCAAAAACTGACACATCATTCAGAGTGCTGAGCAGATTTGGGAGGAAAGCCCACCCACCTCTGGGATTTCCTGATTCTCACTGAGAACCTGCTGACCACACCACTGGCTCCCACTAAGGGCTGAACACAGCGTTCACACTGTCCTCCTTTTTCTTCAAGGACAGACTGCCCAAAATGGGACATTTGTGGGTACAAGCTTCTCTGTGCTATTATTTTTTCTGTTCCACCCCAGATGCATACACACTCATACATGAACATGCTCCCAACAACCAGCTTGGTAGATGAAGGGAATGTTGTGGATATAGTATATCTTGATTTCAGTAAGGCCTTTGACAAGGGTCCCCATGACATTCTTGCAAACAAGCTGGTAAAATGTGGGCTAGACAAATTAACTGTTACATGGATTTGTAATTGGTTGACTGGCTGAACCCAAAGGGTGCTCAACAATGGCTCCTTTTCAACCTGGAAAGAAGTGACCAGTGGGGTGCCACAGGGCTCTGTCCTGGGCCCAGTGCTATTCAATATATTTATTAATGACTTGGATGACAGTATTGGGGGCATAGTTATCAAATTTGCACATGACACCAAATTAGGAGGAGTAGCTAATACCCCAGAAGACAGGATCAAAATTCAAAATGACTTGAATACACTAGAAAGCTGGGCCAAAGGTAACAAAATGAAATTCAACACGGAGAAATGTAAGGTACTGCACTTAGGGCAGAAAAATGAAAAGCACTGATATACGATGGGGGACACCTGGCTGAATAAGACTACATGTGAAAGGGAACTAGGAGTCCAAGTAGACCACAAGTTGATCATGAGTCAACAGTGCGACTGTTTAGGCTGCATCAATTGAAGTATAGTGTCTAGATCAAGAGAAGTAATAGTGCCAGTAGGCCTCACCTGGAATACTGTATCCAGTTCTGGACACCACAATTCAAAAAGGATGTGGAGAAACTGGAGCGTGTCCAAAGGAGGGCAACTACAATGGTGAAGGGTCTGGAAACCAAGCCCTGTGAGGAACGACTTAGGGAGCTGGGGATGTTTAGCCTGGAGAAGAGAAGGCTGAGAGGTGATATGATAGCCTTGTTTAAATATTTGAAGGGATATTGAGGAGGGAACAAGCTTGTTTTCTGCCACCCCAGAAACTAGGACCCGGAACAATGGGTGCAAGCTCCAGGAAAAGAGATTCCACCTCAACGTTAGGAGGAATTTCCTAACAATAAGGACTGTTCGACAGTGGAACACACTCCCTTGGAGAGTGGTAGAGTCCCCCTTCCTTGGAGGTCTTTAAGCAGAGGCTGGATGGCCCTCTGTCAGGGATGCTTTGATTGGGAGTTCCTGCATGGCAGGAGATTGGACTGGATGGCCCTTGTGGTCTCTTCCAATCTATGATTCTAACCACCAATCACTTCCTTTGTCCTGCCCAGCTGCCAGCTCATTCAATGTGCCGCACAACTGGCTGTGCTACCAGCCACTCAATCGCACAAGCTATCAACCCCCCCCCCATACAGCACGATCATGGAGGCCCCCCCAGACATGTCCCCTTTCTCCTCCTTTCCACATGAACCCCCTATTGGGTTGACCAGTATGTTATTGTTCTTATTAAATTCACTGTATTGTTGGCAACCTGCTCTGTTTTCATCATTTCGCTTCATGGGGTGTAATGGGTCAGTGGTGCAGCTGACTACTCATGTGCATCTGCAATCAATTTTTGGTTAGCAGCACAAAAAACTATGGGCAACAATGGTGCCAACAGCTTGCTGGTGCCTTCCCCCTTTGCTGCACCATCACATTGTCTGTACGCTGGTGTGATTGTTCACACTTTCCAGCTTGATCTGGAGCAAACCTGGGATTGTTTTGCTCCAGTGTTTAGCCCCAGAGTATGACCTCATTCTGTTCCCCCCCCCCCCCCCCCCCCCGTTTAGGCACATACATTATTTAAACTGGTAGAATTCAAAATTGGTTGAACCCGCATCTTTTTGCTTGTGCAGATAACCCCTAAGTCCTATAATTTCTGCCTATATCCCTAATAGGAATTAATAATGCATCCTCAATTCATGAACACTTGTCCCAATATATTTCTGAGCTTTTTAGTACCACCAGACACTCTTTTGCTACAGTTTAACAGAGCGACTTTCCCTTTTGCCTAGAATTAATCATTTCCAGTTTTTTAAACTAGGCATACAAAATATTTTTAAAAAAATTGGAGGTCCATGAAAAAAGGTCACCATTTGTTTATTTTGGACCTTCACCCCTTTTTAGTTATATCACTTCACACCAATTTAACTATAAATTTAAAGCAGTGTTCCTGTAACATTAAACATTGCTTTTCAACTTTAAAAAAAATGTTAATTAGATAATGCAAATTATGTAATTAATGTGCCAATATTCTACTCTTTCCCTTGTGCCCCCCCATGCTCTGCAACCATTTTCATTTCTATTCATGTTCTTAGATTTCCCTTCACTGTTTAATGTTCTGTGTCTGTGTTTGACAGAATGTGGTGGCATGTACTTTATATGTATTTGTTTTTGTTATCTAGTAGTTGTTTTAATTTGCAAACCCTTGAAGTTATAGTATGAAAAGACTTGCATTAACTATAATTCCCTTTGCCAGCTGAGCAGACACCTTGGTTTGCTCCCAGTCCACACAGCCTTGGTCTGTTCAGTGTTTAGGTGTTATAACTTTGTATGTATTAAACACGTGAAGAGGCTAGCAAACTGACCCTGCTCCCCTTATCTCTCACACCTTCTACACACAGCAATTGCCCAAAGACAAGATCCTCTCCTATTTGGAATTAGGGCAACTGGTCTTTCAGTGTTCAATGAGGCTTGCATCAAGGTTAGTGGCAGAGTGCAGGGCTAGCTCCCCAAGCTGATGGTATTATTACTAACAAATACCTAATGCTCAGATAATGCTTATCTGATGTAATGTCTCTATGGGCCTCTACAGACGGGCTCTTTGGGCCGTTCTGGAGGCAGGGATAGGGAGGGGCAGCCACACGCCGACTGCCTCAACCCCTCCCCAAAGGCATCCTGAAGGCACGTGCCATTACGCACGGCGTGCAGCGTCAGGACATCCTTCCAGCGCAGCCTTTTGACATGCTGCATCGGAAGGGGCGCTAAAGAGCCGTGCGCCTTCTCTTAGGGCGCCCTTTCTGAGGCGGCAAAAGGGAGGATTGGGGCCGAGGTGTCCGGCAGCCTCGGCCTCGATCCTCTGCTTCCTGGGGTGGCCCAGGCCCGCCCAGCTGCTTCCCCCCTATATGTAGTTTTTCTACTTTCTAAATAGAACAGAGGTTTGGTGAACTGATTATTTCATTTGAATTTTATGCACTGTAACCCTTTACCTGTCTTTCTTGGTTCCAAATGCTTGCATCTGTGGATGCCTTTCATTTACCATTGCTCATATTCAGAATGAGTAAACAATTGTCTTATAGAAATTTGCTCTGTATCTCTTTCAAATGGAGATTGTTAACAGAAGAAAAAAAACAAAGGAGGATGAGGATTACCAAACCTGAAATTTTATTTTTATGCATCTTGTTTGCAGTGGTTGGAAGAATGGATAAAACTCAAAAATGATAGATTATTAGAATTGGAGAAAATCAAATTAAGATATGGTTATCATGTGTTCCTCTGGTACGAAAAATTGAAAGATAATAAGGATTTTCCCCACCATATTATAAGAAACACCTTACTTAAAATTTGGTTAAGGATAAGAAAACAATTTTACAATAAAATACCAAGCTGGGTCTCAAGTCAAGAGGCTTTTTTTTTTTTTTTTGGAAGCTCCAGGGGAAAAACACACCATGGTTAACATACAAAGATCTAATTGAGACTTCTTTCCATTCTAATTGAATGGAAAGAAGGAGAAGAAAAATAATTAAAATTGGGGGGAAAAACTAAACAAGCTAACAGAAAATGATTGGTTTCTAAATAGGCAGTTAAAATAGCGGTTTAAAGGGGATAAAATAAATAATGAATTTACAGAAGAAAAAACAAATATAAATAAAATAGTTTTTGATAAAGAGGGAAATCATATATCAAAATATTATAAAATATTAAAGGAAAGAGACCTAGAGAGTGAATGTGTAAAGCAGGTGATGATAAAGTGGGCACAAGATATGGGTAAAGTAATAGTGCTAGAGACATGGGGAAAATCGTGGAGAGACACAAACAAATTTACCCTATGCCAAGACTACAAAGAAAACTATATAAAAATGCTTTATCGGTGGTATTTGATACCTATAACAATAAACAGAATATATGAGATAGGCAAGGAGAAATGCTGGAAATGCCAGAAAGCTGTAGGAACACTCTTTCATCAATGGTGGGAATGTAAAGAAGCTAGGAAATTCTGGAAAATGATTCAAAGTAAAATCCAAAAATTTTTAAAGGTCCAAATAACACTAGACCTGATGGTTTTCCTATTAAACATAATAAACAGCAAAAGCAGATTTAGAAAATAAATACCATAGAATATTGTTATATATTGTCACCACGGCAAGAATCATATATGTAAAGTACTGGAAGCAAACAAAAATACCAACAGAACAAGAGTGGGAACAAAAAATGAGAGAAGCAATGGAATCAGATATATTAACATTATTATTAAGAAATAAATCTAAAGAAGATATAGAAAGGGAATGGTCACCGTTTTTGAAACATTGGAAAATGAATGATATTAAGATTTAAAATGGAATCAGGGAAATACGTATATATGTGTTTTTTTATATATATATAGCTACAAATAGAAAAAGGTGTGAATAAATATTAGGGTTAGTGGAAACGAGAAAAGAAGATATATAGTAATAAAATCATATAAGGTTAATAAAAAGGGTTCATGTATTAGATTTCATTATTCTAGGGTTAAGTGAAGGAAGTGATATAAACATAAAAAGATTATAATAAAACACTGAGAAGCTCAAATGTAAGTTGTATGTATGTGTATATGTATATATATATATATATATATATATATATATATATATATATATATGTTATTGTAGTGTATGTATGTATGTATGTGGTATATTTGTGTTATGTTTGTTTATTTTATATGGAAATATAATAATAATAATAATAATAATAATAATAATAAAGAAATTTGCTCTGTAGGGATTTTCTGCTTTCTAAATATAACAGCTTATGTACCAGAAAAGGTACCTGACTATAAAATAATAATAAATAATAAAGTTAATAATAATAAAGTTTATTTTTATCCTGCCCCTCTGCAATGCAATTGGGGCGGCTTACAGTAAAACATCAATACAATAAAACCATCAACCCCCTTACCCACCCACCCCATAAAAAAGTATTAAACTAAGAAGATTTAAATCATAATACAATCAATAAAACAAACAACTAAAAACAAAACATCCAATATACAGCAGCTAGATGTGTTGCACGTATAACTTGTGTTGTATAAAATGATTTAACTCATAATACAATCAATAAAACAATCAATCAATCAATAAAACAAACAACTAAAAACAAAACATCCAGTGCAATAATATACAGCAGCTAGATGTGTTGCACATATAAAATGTGTTGCACGTATAACTTGCCTCTTGCTTTAATCTTTGAAATTTACCTTGATTATCAGTGATAAAGCCATGAGACTGTTATGTTCTGTTAACCTGACAGCTGTGAACTGATCACAGCAAATGTTATTTTAATAATTTATTTTAATAAATAACCTTAGATTATATTCATATTATTTACTTCCCATTCTTCATAAAATGCTCTGTGTGTCTCTGCTTCTGTATGTATAAATAAACCAGGGAAGTAAGAATATGAAATCATTCAGTCTCTCTGTATCTGAGCACTGCATCGGCATGCTGAAGGACTGGCCTTAAAAAAATCTAAAGCATTTGTTTGTGTTTGACTCTTGGCATTAATAGATTAAACTCATAATTGTGATTTTGCTGTTGGTACATCACTTCTCTGGTTACTTTTTAATATAGCAGTGAGTCAGCCATACCTGTGAATGCAGTCTGTTTATTGTTAATTAGTTTAGTGCAAAAGTTATAGATGTTTAAGGCTGGCCCTACCATTGGACAGAGTGAGATGGTCCCCTTAGACAGCAGATTTGTTGGAAAATTTATACAGTTCATTCTCCTTTCCCTCCTTAGATAGGCAGGGACTTCCCTCTCTCCTGTCACTCATTCTTGGAGGGCTGTTAAACAGACTCTGAACATTCTAAACTGTCAGTAACTGCCAGCCAACACTCAGGACGTTTTCACACTGGGCTTAAGGCAGAAGCAATCCTACCTCACTCCGGCCCCATGCCGGCTCCTTTGCCAGTGTGTTCAAACGACGTCGCAGTGCCATCCCCGGCATCCAGTGCCATCCCCGGCATCATTCCGGGTCCTTTCTCCGCGTGTTCAAATGACGTCGCAGCAAGCCCCGCCCCGCCCCACCCCGCCCCATCCTGTCCAATCCCCGGCATCAGCCCCGTTCTTTGCAATTCCTCTTTTTAAAAGGAATTGCATCTGCCGCGGCCAGAATCATACCGGAATGATGCTGCTGTCACTGATCTGAAGCTGCAGGATCCATTCCGGTATGATTCTTTCATTGCTTCCATGCGGCTTTAGACCCCAAGTGTGAAAACGTCCCCTGTAACAGTCCTCCTCTGAATGAGGGTAATACTAAGGGGGGTTGCAGGCTGCCAGAAATAGTGCAAATTGAGTTCACTTTTAGGGTTAGGGTTAGGGTTAGGGTTAGGGAATCATGGGAACTGTAGTTTATTGTGGCACCAGAGCTCTCTGACAGAGAAGGCTCAATGTCTCAGGAAAAAAAAAACAATTCCCACGATTCCCTAGCACTACCCCTAACCCTAAAAGTGGACTCAATTTGCACTATTTCTGGCAGTCTGCAACGCCCCTAACTCCAGTTAGATTAGGTTTTAGTTCTTTTATATAAATATTTATTAAAACCAATATTATTTGTTTTTAAACCACAAACTACATGTTTGTCATTTTTTTTATTTAGCCTTTATTCTTTAGGAAGGCATATTAAAATATAGTCTGGCCCATGTTTTTTGGTGCTCTGCTGATGAAGGCTGAACTCTAACCAGTTTAACTTTCATACCTGCATATTTTAGTTTGCCTTTAAAGGGCTTAACATCCTGGGAAACTAAGGGCCTTTGCAGACTGCCAGAAATAGTGCAAATTGAGTCCACTTTAAGAGTTAGAGTAGGGTTAGGGAATCATGGGAACTGTATTTTATTGTGGCACCAGAGCTCTCTGACAGAGAAGGCTCAATGTCTCAGGAAAAAAAAACAATCCCCATGATTCCCTAGCACTAACCCAAACCCTTAAAGTGGACTCAATTTGCACTATTTCTGGCAGTCTGCAAGGGCCCTAAAATTGCACTCCACAAGATTTTTGATGGCTTGAAAGCATAGCAAATGGTTCATGACATATCTTTTACAGTTAAGTGTAAAGAGGGGTAGTTATGAAATTTTCTGCCTTGTATAAAAATAACTTACCTGCATTTGAGTATTACAAACCTTGAGGTTTGAAAGAGCAATGTCTTCTTGCTACAGAAATGCAGCCAAACATTGTCTGGGCATCTCATCCTCCTCCACTCATTAAATAGCCCTAAGAGAATAGATAAGCATCTGATAGATAAGTTGTGAGCTTGGAGGAGCAGAGTTATACTTGGCAGAACTTTTATGTTCCATTAAACCATTCTAGTATCTTGGCCACGGTATGTCTATACTTGCTCCTGGTTGACTGTCTCCCATATTCCTTTTTTAAAAATAAAAAGTCTAGCTTGCAAGCATATTAACCTGTGATGGGCGTGTTTGTACTCTGTTGTAGTCTTCTGTTTCTTCCTACCTTCCCATACACAAACTTGTCCCTGGTTCACCATGCTACTGTCTCTGTTGTCATTCCTTCTATCCTGTTCAGCACACGCTATTCATTTTCTTTTATAGTCTCTAATCCGTGCAACTGTTCTACTTGGGCCCGTATAGCCCATGTAGGTTATTGTAGAAATGTTGAGGTAGGAAAACTATGAACAGCTTCTTGTGACAAAAAACATTCAAAGTTGAATGTACCCTGGCTATTCATTAGTGATTTACTTTTCACTCATTTCTCTTTTGAGAATAATCTCATGCTAAGAAACTATCTAGCAAACAAATCACTCACCCCAATAGACATTCCAGTTAATAGAATTGATAAGATCTGTCTCATTGTTTGAAATACAAAATCTTCAGATTCTGCTTTCAGTGTTGTGACTATATAGGCTTTAATTTTCCTATCACCCCATTATCTTAAATAATTCCCAGTGGGAATTCCCTACACTACCTTCCAAGTTTTATATGATAAACTTGTACCCTGAATAGTCACAGTATATCAAAGCTTCAAATATGATTGAAACTGCTGCTCCAAAACTGAATGTTTTAGGACATGTGTACCCTTTTGATGTCTTATACAGGATTAGCAACATTTCAACTAAAATAATCTGAAGCCTAGTGTTCTTGTGGTTCTCTGTAGGCTATCATAAGTCTCCAAAAACCTTTTACAGAAACTTCCAAGTGCATTAAAGGTGGCCGGGGGGGGGGGGGGGGGGGGGGGGGAGAGAGACATGACCCAAAATACATAATCAGTGCATGAATGAAAAGGTCTTCTGGATAATTTTGTTCAGGTCTTTGAAATAAAGTAAACATATGTGTAGTGGAAACACATTCCTGAGCACATTAACAGCCTTCACAGATATAGGAGGATTTCCTTTTCTGAAAATTTCTCTGTATGTGGAGGACATGGAAATGATTTGCTCCCCCCCCCCATGCTTTAATCTTAATTAGATTGTTAAACACCTGAAGCAGGGTAATGGGTTTAGTGGACATATTTCTGGCAGCAACACCACAAGCTACATAGGATGATGCCCTTGAACCCACTCTATCCACTGAAGGGAATATTTGCGAGGGATGTTTGACACTTCAATAGGAAGAGGGAGCTAAAAAGCCCCCATGTGAACAAGGCTCATACATTGATTTGTCATGCAACTCCTGGAGATTTGTCATGCAACTCCTGGAGATTGATTGTAGATTATGTTATCGCTGTTATCCCTCAATATAATTTCTGAAATTGTACAGTTGGAAAATGCATTTGAAAATAATCATTACTGAATGTTTGTTCAATGAGAGACTATGGGCCTTTACAGACTGCCAGAAATAATGCAGCTTAAGGCCACTTTTACTCTCCTGGCATAAGGAATCATGGGAACTGTAGCTTATTGTGGCACCAGAGCTCTCTGACAGAGAAAGGTCAATGTCCCAGAAAAAATACAATTCCCATGATTCCCTAGCACAGAGCCAGGACAGTTAAAGTGGCCTCAAGCTGCATTATTTCAGGCAGTCTGTAAAGGCCCTATTTTAGTTGGTGTAAAATAGTCATAATCTCATGCCTTGCCCTATTTCTAAGGTGACTCGAATCTTCTAGACCAGTGATTTCCAAACTCTGGTTTTCCAGTTGCTTTGGATTTCAGCTGCCAGAAGGCCAGACTGTTGGCCATGATGGCTGAAACTTCTAGGAGCTGAAGTCCAAAATACCTGGAGGACCAGAGTTTAAGAATCAACTGTTCTAGGCTTTGCATAAAAGAGGAATCTCCTGCTGCTCATACACTATAATATTTTTGCCTCTACATCTGCTACTTCTAACTATAGAAACACTAGTTTGGTTCATTGGTTGTAGGTGGTGGTTCTGCAACAAAACAAAACCTAACAGAGAGTCTGGATTTTTATGGAGATAAAAATATAATATCCACAAGTAGAAATATAAACATTGTTGTTATGTGCCTTCAAGTCATTTCTGACTTATAGTGAACCTACGGTGACCCTATAATGGGGTTTTCTTGGCAAGATTTGCCTTTGTATTCCTCTGAGGCTGAAAAAATGTTATGCAATAAGCTTTCATGGTTGTGCAAAAATTCAAACCCTGTTCTCCAGAGTCCTTCTCCAGCATTCAAGCTACTACACACAGTTTCTCTTGAAATATAAATAATATTATTTAATAATAAATAAATAAACATTATATAAACTTTATATTTAAATTATTATAATAGTTCAACTTGTATGCAGAAAACATATGAAGAACAGGACTAGACTTAGAAGAAGTCTACAATCTCAGATATACAGATGACACCATATTACTAGAGGAAAACATAATGGTTTTCAATTACTAAGGAACATCCGGCAAGAAAGTGCAAAGGCAGGCTTGCTGCTGAACATTAAGAAAACAAAAATAATGACCACAGAGGACCTATATACATTCAACTTAAACAGTGAAAAAATTGAAATTGAATCGAACATACCTTGGATCAAACAGTGGCCAAAACAGAAACTTCAGTCAAGAGATAAGAACTGGGAATAGCAATAGCAATAGCAAGTACATTTCTATACCGGTTATTAGTGAACTAGCACTTCCTAAGAGGTTTACAATGTGTAAGCCAATTGCCCCCAACAACCTGGGTACTCATTTTACTGACCTACAAAAGGATAGAAGGCTGAGTGGATGTTGGAGCCCTCTAGAATTGAACTTACCATGTTGTGGCTAAAGTGCTGGCATTTAACCACTGCACCACCAAGGCTCCTTAGGAATAGGAAGAGCAGCAATGAAAGAACTAGTCAAGATCTAACAGCAAAGATATACATTTGGACACTAAAATTAGAATTGTTATTCCCCATCACTATGTACCAGTGTGAGACTGGACAGTGAAAAAAGCTGATAAGAAGAAAATTAACTCATCTGAGATGTGGTGATGGAAAAGAGTGCTGAGGATGGCCAAAAAGACAAACCAATGTGTCTTTGAACAGATTAAGCCTGAACTCTCCCTGGACACCAAGTTGATCAAATTAAGGCTGTTGTACTTTGGGCATATCATGAGAAGGCATGACTTGTTAGAAAAGACAATAATGCTAGGAAAGATGAAAGGTCGTAGAAAGAGAGTAAGACCACATGCCAGATGGATAGACTTAATGAGAGAAGTCATGGGCCTAAATTTACAGAACCTAAACAGAGCAGTGGTGGACAAGAGATCTTGAAGATATCGGTATCAACTCAAGGGCAGTTAACAAAAACAACAACATTCAGTTTTAGACAACATAAAAATGTAATATGTACTTAGTGCATTTTTAAATTAATGTTTTAGATTTATTGTTTAAAGTTTTTTTAAAATTTATACTACATATTGTTTTAGCTTTTTTGTTGTAGTTTATGGTGTGGTTTGGCATGACTGTTTTAGTACTACAGCTTGACAGATTTTAATAACCTCATACAGAATTGATCTGTTACAAAGTGGGAAACAAAATTATAAGTTCTGATAGAATTTCTCTTTTATCTTGAAGTGCTTGTATAGCAGAAGATGCAAATATATTTGTCCAGAGTGGTGACCTAGATTCTGGCTTTTTGTTTAAAAAAAAGGATGTTGGGAATGTGTGTTCCAGAAGATTAGATCTGGCATTATGTCAATGATATGTTGCCAATCTATTAATCAAGTAGTCTGAACAAAAAGAAAAGATTTTTTTCTACCAGATGATTCAAATCCCCAAGAGAAAACCCCCATTTAAATTATTGATTTAAAAAAACTCCCTGATACAGCTTCACATACTTTGCTCAATGTTGGAAATCTGATCACTAAAATATTTTAATCTACAGATCAGTAGCAGAACTGTTGACAAAATCTATGAAAATTTAGGCTGTATAGTTTTATATACAAGCCTAAATAATGTAAAGGCGCCAGGTCCTTGAAAGCTAAGCAAGGTCAGCCTTGGTTAGTACTTGGATTGAAGACCACCAACAAATACCAGATGCAGTAGGCTATATTTTAGAGGAAGGAACCGTCAAAACAACCTCTGAGTATTTCTCACCTAAGAAAACTCTATGAAATTCATGGGGTTGCCATAAGTTGACAGGTGATTTGAAGTCACATATACCCAAACAATTTTGTATACAATTTTTTATCAATTTAGGAAATAGTAGTACATAATATATCCATTCCCTTTGTCTAGCTTTGTCAATATATTAGAAATGATAAGGAGTATCACTTACACAAATATAACAACAGTTAGGTCTAAATCAGGGGTAGGCAACCTTTCCCCTTTAAGGGCCAAGGGACTTCAGCTCCCAGAATCCCAGGAGCTATTGGCCAACATGAGACTATTGGCCAACATGAGACTATTGGCCAACATGGCTGAGGCTTCTGGGAGCTGAAGTCCCTCGGCCCTTAAAGGGGAAAGGTTGCCTACCCCTGGTCTAAATCATCTGTTAGTCTCAACTAGAATAGAGGTACTGCATCAGTGAGAACTTGGGGCCGCTGCAGACCGTCCATTTGGGGTGGCACAAAGTCGCCCCGGGAAGTGGTGGATCGAGGCTGTGGCAACTCCACACCATGGCCCCGATCCTCCCTTTTGCTGTCCCAAAAAGAGCGGCAAAATGCAAAAGGCCGCCCAAAGATCCGGCACAGTGGCTCTTCAGCACCCTTTCAGCGCAGGGTGTTTAAACGTGCGTACGGCTGCACAGCATCGGGGTGGGGTTGGGGCCTTTGGGCCGGTCTGCAGTGGCCCTTGGTCAGTCAACACTTATGTAACTTCCATTCATTTAATGTGTCTACTCTAATAGAGACTAACAACTGGATAGAGGCCATATTTTACTAAACTGAATCTTAAATGTTTAAATGTAAATATTTCACATTTTCTATTGCAATCCTGCTGGCTGATGATTGGCCTTAAAACATGCATAAATATTTCAAGCCACTTTGAGTTCCAACTTTGGGGGGGGGAAAGCAGGATATAAATAATCATAATACTTGCTTGTTCATGGACATCTAAGTGTTTTACATAGGGACAATCCCTCAGAGAGTAGAGGGGACAACAGACAAAGGAAATACTAGGGGATTATATGTATGTAGATAGTGTTGAACTCTTGAACCTGGCCCTCAAAGTCCAGAACTTAGACTATTTGATCATTATGCTATTCTTGCTTGGGAGAAGGGGAATTTATATATATATATATATATATATATATATATATATATATATATTACACACACATCTCAAAATAAAATAAATGTACAGTGTCCTTAAAACATCTACAATTAGATGTCATCTTGTTCTGTCCCAGTAACAATTGCCAGAAAATGAGCAAAAAGTCTTGCACTTTTTTTGCTGTGTTAATTTTTATTAATAGACTGAAAGAAATACAATTTTCTTGGTTCTCCATGTTTGTAAAGGAAATGCCGGGGCTCAAACGTTTAAAGCTGTCTGAATTGCATGCCATCTTTCCTGAAAATGCTGTTTCTTAATTTGATCAAAGATACTCGTCTGTGGCTATTTACTGGTGGCTAGGTGAAAGAGAATGAGAAGGCTGGCCCTCCGAGCATACATAGCACAAAGCAGTGTTTGGCAAATTTCAGGGTTTAGGGTCCATTTCTCCTCTGTTGGGATCACCATGAGCTTCACCATACCCCCAAACTAAAACTGGAAATGGCTGTTGAGCCAGCTTCTGGTTCTGTAATACTGCTTGGGGGAGGCAACAAGGCATGTGCGACTGTCTGTGTGTGTAGCTGCCTTACTGTGTGACTGCACCTTGTTCTAAAGTAGAATTGCTACTCTAGAAATTTCAAGCACAGCCATTCTCCACCCCCCGAATTTTCAATGAATGTGGGGGACCACAGGCTACTGTTTTCTTCTAGTTTCTCTCTTTGGGTAGGGGAAGGAGTGTTTCTTATCTGAGTCCTCATTCCAGGGTTTTTTCCCAACCATAAAATGGCATTTGGATTATTATTATTATTATTATTATTATTATTTAATTTTGTCCCAACACTTTACAATGTACCCCAGTGGCAAAGTGCAGCCTACTTCTGTTAGGAAGGTTTATATCTCAGACCTTTTTGTCTGCAGACACAAACACATAAAGACTCCTGTACATGGCAGGTGTGAGAAATTCAGGGACATTGCGTACAACTTCATGTGTGAATACTGTAAAATGATTTCTTATACATTTAGTTCTACATTAATTCTACAAGAACATAACTCATGAGGATTAAAATAATCTGGCTGGATGTGTCTTTTTAAAAATTTGAAGAAAGATCACTGTTTGGTCATATTGTACCATACTCTTATTTTTCCTTAATCAGAATTTTAAAATCTGACCATCAGTCATCACATTTCACTTTAGCAATGCAATTCTGTATGTTCAGAAATGGACTCTGATGGGTTTAATGGTGTCCCAGGTAAATCAGTAAAAGATTGCAGCCTGAATCATACATAGCATCACATATAAATTGAGATCATATAATCTTATATTTGCTCAGATTAAATGATTTTCAGTATAAACAGAAGGTTAAAAAGAAAGAGCTGGTTTCCAGGGATCCCCTTGTGACAAGTAAACCTGAACAGAAATATTTCTAAGTGGGAAAACACAAATATTTAAAAACAGAGTTGATTTTAACATCCTTACCACAAGTCATAATAATATTTTTTGATGTAGGGAAAGCATTTGATGCTGTTGAATGGATTTATCTGTACCATGTTCATTAAAAATGTAATGTAGATGGACAATTTGAAGCACATTGATTCCATCAGTAAATGCCCTGGTAAATAATAGTTACCCTATCTCTTAATATACAGAGAGATACAAGATAGGGTTTTCCTCTTTTACCCTTACTTTTTGCTCATTTTCTGGCAATTGTTACTGGGACAGAACAAGATCATTTCAAGTGGTAAGATTACAGCTATGCTAGTCAGTGTAGCTTTAAATGAGGTGATATTTGTGGCATATTTTCATAAAGAGCAATCTTTTTCTGAGATGATATAAGAACAACTTAGTTTGAAATTGAGTTGAGGCAAGTTCTAGTAAATCTGAGTTGAGAGTTTTGAATACAGAGATATACATAATTTAGCTAACATTAACATTACAAATATACATACATTACAAAATCATAATTTTTGTTAGATAATACCTGCTGATATTATTTTTCTACTAAAATACGTAGATCACAACACAGATATATGGTAGCTGTTTATTTCTTGCACAACTCTAACCAAGTGAATTGCCGTCTAAGCATGTTCTTACTACCAAAGCCATCATGATCTTCGGAACAGTAAAGTTGCAGTACACATCTTACTCCATCTGAGATATAGTCAATAAGATTATCCAAGTTTACTCAGAAGTAAGATATTTTGAAAAGGCACCTAATGGCATCAGTACAGAGGGTACTTTGCATTTGCATAACATCTAAATATGCCATAAATACATTTGAACATGTTGTTTGTCTTTCGTATTTTTTTTAAGGATTGTTACTTGAAAAGCAATGGAAAATTAAAGTGCTTCTATCACTTCTCAAATTTTATATTTTCAAATATGGTAGTGTGTGCTGTTTTTCTCTGTATTTTATTTGTGATTATTCAAAACAGACTACCTGTAAGATAACACTCTGTTTGATGCTTATAAAATTAAACCTGAGGCGACAAATCTCAAATAGCTAGTGAATAGCCTTGGCTAGATAGTCTCCAGAAAGCAGGCTCATGTGAGTGGTATTTGAAATTAAAAAGTAACAAATAGTTGCAGCAATGCTAAGCATGCCTATATACAAAGTTGACCTTTAAAATGTTGCTACCTGAAATAGGGTACCAAAATGCTACTTTGTCCTTTCCATGGAAAGAACCTGACCGGAGGGGCAGATGAACCTTATTTCAGCATTGGCAATGGTATATTTCCAATAACCACACTTTGACCTACTGCTGCTGCCTCCTCCCCCGCAATTTGCTGTTTGAACCAGCTGTCTCACTCTTTCTAATGTAGTGATGGTTCTGACTATATATATTTAGACCTAAACAGAGGCTATGGAGATGTGGTGAAATAATAATAATAATAATAATAATAATAATAATAATAATAATTTATTTATACCCCGACTTTAGCCTTGGCCATCAAGGTGGCTTACATCTAAAATCAAATACATGAAATAACAACAATATAAACTTCCACCAATATAAACTAACACAATTTACCCCCCATTAAAAATACATTAAATTCAGTCTCAGTTAAAATTAAAATTAACAATAGACAAAGTTAAAAACAATAGGTACTCTGGGGCAAGGCAAAAAATAAGAAAGTGTCTGACAAGGGGAGATAAAAATAAATCAATAATTTATTCCGGGTATGCCTGCCGGAAGAGATCCGTCTTGATGGCTTTTTTAAAGCCATCTAAGTTGGTTATCTGACGGATCTCCTCCGGCAAGGCGTTCCAGAGTCTGGGAGCGGCAGTAGAAAATGTACTCTGGGAGGTTGCTGCCAACTTAGTTCTCATCGGTTGAAGCAGCTTCCTCCCAGAGGAACTAAGGGCGCAGGGTGGATTATACGGAAGAAGGCGATCCCCTAGGTAGGTTGGACCAGGCCATGTAAGGCTTTAAAGGTCATCACCAACACCTTATACTGTGCTCGGAAACCAATAGGCAACCAGTGAAGAGATTTTTAGAATAAGTGTAATGTGATCACTCCTTGATGTTCCGATGATCAACCTCGCTGCCATATTTTGTACTAGTTGTAGTTTCCGAGTTAGGTATAAGGGTAGCCCCATGTAAAGTGCACTGCAGAAGTCGAGTCATGAGGTTACCAGCACGTGTACTACAGTTTCTAGGTCCCTTACTTCCAGGAAAGCAAAGCAAAGTAGCTTCATTTATATACCGCTTCATACCGCGCTATGGGATGTCTAAGTGGTTTACAACTGTAAGCTCATTGCCCCCCAACAGTTGGGTACTCATTTTAGTGACCTCGGAAGGATGCAGGCCTGAGTCTAGCCTGAGCCCTGGCTAGTATTGAACTCACAACCTTGTGATCTATGAGTGAGTGGCTGTAGTACAGGCATTTAACCACTGCGCCACCAAGACAAAGCTGATAACAGGCACTTCTGACTGTCGCATTCACCTTATGTGAAGCGACGAGTCCAGGAGCACCCCCAGACTGCGAACACAGTCCTTAGCACAGAGCGTGACCCCACCCAGGACTGGAGGTTGCAACCCAATACCTGTTTGGGGGCCCCTACCGTAAGTACCTCAGTTTTATCCGGATTCAGCTAGAGTCGGTTTTTCCTCATCCAATCCATTACTGCTTCAAGACATTGATTGAGGGGAGAACTGCCATCTGCTATCATAGCAGCTGACCAAGACATGGAGAAATATATTTGGGTGTCATCAGCATATTGATAACACCCCGCCCTATGTCTCCTGATGATCTCTCCCAGCAGGTTCATATAGATATTAAATAACATCAGGGACAGGATGGTGCCCTGTGGAATGCCACATTTTAGCTCCACTTTTGAGGAACAGCTGTCCCTGAGTGACACCCTCTGGAACCTGCCCGAAAGGGAGGAACGGAACCACTGGAGTACAGTGCCTCCGATTCCTAACTTTCTCAGGCATTCTAAGAGGACATCATGGTCTATCATGTCAAAAGCCGCTGAGAGGTCCAGAAGCACCAACTGGATCACGCTCCCCCTGTCAGTGCTCAGATGCAGGTCATCTACCAGAACGACCATGGCAGACTCCACCCCATATCCAGGTCTGAAGCCAGTTTGAAATGGATCCAGAAAATCGGTTTCATCCAAGATCACTTGGAGTTGGAGGGTGATGGCTCGCTCAATCACCTTGCTCAGAAATGGTAAATGAGAGACTGGTCTATAATTTTTCAAGTCCAGGGGTCCAGGGAAGGTTTCTTCAGGAGTGGTCTAATGACCTCCACCTTTAAACTTGATGGAACAATTCCTTCCCTAAGGGATGTATTAATGACTGTCTTGAGAAAAGCCATCAATGCATCACCCCCCTGGACGACCAGCCAAGATGGGCAGGAATCGAGGGAGCACGTCATCCTCTTCACTTTTCCAAGGATTAAAGGCAGCATGGGGTGCTGGAATGAGCTGCTTTATGTAATCTTTTCCCAAACAAGGAATCATGCATATTTGTCTATTCCGAGCACTCGGAGCACTTCTGTTGCAACAGATATATTAACTTTATTTGATACCTTCCAACATTTCACAGCTAAAAACTGGGACATGTATGGCCAAGCACCATCAGAGTGTGGTCAAGAATGCAAAAATCATTAGTGAGCAAGAACACCCAAGCTAGGAAAGGCTTTGCTTTTCTCTGGATTTTTTGAGAAGATACTGCCCCCTCTTCTCCCTTCCTCTGAGTTGAGTGCAAAACTTCTTTTGTATTTTGAGCAAAATTGTTTGCAGCAGTTGAAGTACAATGGGGACAAAGAAGGAAGGTGGGAGAAGGAGAGAGAAACTGGGACATATTAAAAGTTTTTTTTAAAAAAAATATATAATTCTTTGGATTTAAAAAGTGGGACAACAGAGGATTAACTGGACTGTTCCTGCCAAATCATGACAGTTGGAGGGACTGGCCTTTAATGGGGGGATAATATGAGGTCCTGGCAGAAGCTCTTCCCAATATGTTGAGGAAAGCTTCACCAGTTGACTTCTATTTGTATTACATCTCTTAACAGCACATAATTTCTCTTTGAGCTATTTCAGACACCCTCCCAACTTTTCCCATGAGTCTTTTTGTATTTCTTCAACCCTCAGGCTTGCTTGTGTCTACTAGCACTGTCTTTTGTGTATATGTGTGTGTGTGTTTTACCACATATATGCAAGCACTTGAAGTTCTGAATCAGTATTACAGAATATGATAACCTAATACCTAGGGAGACGAAATTGAAATTTGATTGCAAATGTTACATAGCTTCCAGGGAGAGAAAGAGAGAAGGGGGTAAAGAAATGCAAAGAACAGTAAAAGTGTTGTAGTATAATATCATGCAGATGATGAGGACCTTTGAAGAAGACAAGACTACATAAAGATGTAATTTTGGATTATAGAACCTATGTAATTGTAAATTTTTCCTTTAGTACATGACATGTTCTTAGAGTAGTTTTAAGGCCATATGGGTTTTATCTTTACTTAATTATGAAGACAATAATCTTGTCTCTATTTTAATAGCATGTTCACTCAACTACTACACTGGGAACCTTTGGCGATAATGCCTTTCTATTAATTAAAGAATCTTGATTTCTACTACTAAATTTGATTCTTGCTGGCTAACATTATGTAACTGTTTTGGAATTTCATGCTAAGTGATTTTTTAATTAAATTATATTTACATGTTTTCCTATAAATCCTTTGAGTTGCATTTCTTTAAGAGATTGTTTAATGGGCTTCCACATGCTATAAGAAACAGCTTTTAATATTGATTGTGCTTCTTTGGGGTTATTTCATGATTTCCATGAGTGGATACTTCTACATCCAGACATGATTGGTTCAGGATGATTATTTCAGACAAATCCATAACTGCAGAAATTATGCTGTTTAGAAGGAGACTTGAGTTTACAAACAAACAAACCTAGCCACCTTCTGCAGATAGCATAAAAAGAAGTTGTTTTGCATATTCATTTACATTTTAGGCATTTTAACATATTGCTATGCATCCATCCAGCAACTTAAGCATTATCTTTTTTTACTGTTCCTGTTTACCAGTGACTACTTTTTGAGTGATCTTATATTTTTGAATTGAAATGCTGTATGAAAATGTACATGAAAATATATTTATGATGTAACACTATGAACTGAAAGTGCAAAGACAGGAGGAGCAATGACAAAGTTACAGTGGAACATTAAGAAAACAAAAATAATGATAATTTACATAACTTTAAACAAAGACATTGAAATAATAAAAGGTTTTCTATACCTTGCCCAGTCATAGATCACAATAAAGACTATAGGCAAGAAAGCTAAAGAAGACTAGGACTTGGAAGAGTGGAGATGAAGGAACTGGATAAGATCAACAAGTGTAAAGATATATCATTGAATACCATAGTTAGGATTGTCCATGCCATAATATTTCCAATTTCTATGAATGGTTGTGAGAGCTGGATAGTGAAGGAAGCTGATAAGAAGATAATCAATTCATTTGAAATGTGGTTCTGGAGAAGAGTTCTGTAGATACTATGGATTACCAAAAAGATGAATAAATGGGTTCAAAGGCAAATCAAGCCTGAACTCTCCCTAGAAGCCAAGGAACTGGCTTCCTTTCTAGAAGCAAACTGAGACTGCTGTACTTTCAACGTATCATGAAAAGATAGGACTCATTACAAAAGACAATAATGACTGGTAAGGCAGAAAGCAGTAGGAAAATAGAAAGATTTAGATAAACTCAGGGCCTTTGCAGACTGCCAGAAATAGTGCACATTAAATTGAGGCGCTGCCCTGGCTCAGTGCTAGGGAATCATGGGAACTGTAATTTATTGTGGCACCAGAGCTCTCTGACAGAGAAGGCTCAACGTGCCAGAAAAAAATACAATTCCCATGACTCCCTAGCACTGAGCCAGGGCAGTGCCTCAATTTAATGTGCACTATTTCTGGCAGTCTGCAAAGGCCCTCAGTCAAGGAAGTCACCAGCTTGAATTTGGAATGCTGTATGCAGGTTACATGAGCAAGGTTGTTGATAACCAGATGTCTTGGAGGTCTCTCATTCATAGAGTCACCATAAGTCAACTTGATGGCAACTAACAGCAAAAACATCAGTGAACTAAAAGCTGAGAAGCTGCTGTATTCGTAAGAATCAGCAACAGATACTTAAGTCAGTGACCCTAGAGATACTGACCCAAGATGTTGATGGGGCTCATCAGATAGGGACCAGAATGTTGAGCGCTGAATGTAACAACACCAGTTTATCATCTATCATAGTTTATGCTCATATTGTCATATTAAATACTATTTTATGCTTATAGTCCATATTAAATAGCATCTTTAATATGAGTATTAATACATGGGTAAACTACCTGGCATGTGCCATGTTGATCTTGGATCAAAGCAGCGGTTCTCTTGGATGAAAGCCAATTACTGTTTAATGTAATTCTTGATTCTAGAGCAAGATCTTTGATAAAGAACCTTTACTGAAAAAATTCTAAGGGAATACTGAAGCTTTGCACCGTGTTGTGTAAGAATTCCCAAATCAGTCCGTCAAAGGTTTTTCCATGTTTACTGACAAGAGCAATACAGGATTATATATATATTACATAACAGTAAAGCAGAGTTGCAGTGTACTAGGAAAAGCTTTATACCACTCATGGGATATTCATATTGCCCTGCAGCTTTACATTTTTCATATGTTTAATTGCTAGCTCAGTTTGATACCTGGAGAACTAGGATGACAATAACAAAAAATCAAGCTGTCTGTTTAATATGTTTTGTGCTGCAACTGTTTAGATGTCTCTGTCATCTTGCGCTACAAACAGAGGCAAGGATCTGGCTCAAACTTCAGTTCAGGTTCATATTTGATTTAAAAATAGGTTTGTTATTTAAAAGGATTCATTCTGTGTGTTACTTTTCAAGGGCTTAATTCCTAATTTACTGGTAGATTTACTTAATTTCTTACTGAATGAAAGAAATGTAACTTTAATTTAGACTAAACTACTTACAGTTCAATAATTATCAACCAAAAGTAATATCTATTAATGTAAATCTATTTTCAATATGCTGTAGCATTCCATAATTAAATATGGCTTTTACTGTGATTAATTGATTTGACATGGCTGCCACTGAAGAATTACTTTCAGTGAAGATCAGTCTGTGCAAAGTGCTCCTGTGCTTCATAGTACAGTGCAAGTGGACAAAACTGTGAGAACTGAACACAATATCAGGTGCATTGCTTTGATTTAGAAAATTAATAGCCATCATTCTGAGTTCATAAGATAAAATAAGTAATTTACTATAAGAAAAAGAAAAGGGTTTTCAAAACATGAGTACTTTGATAATTTAATTTATCACTCCAATAGAAAATGGTCTATTAGGCAATATATTTAAAAAGTGTTTCCATAACAAATACAAAAATTTAAAACAGTACAAGACTGGAGCTTATTTCCATGTGTTAACAAGAACAAAATTGCTGTTGTTATGCAGATGGCATTGTTGCTGTGTGCCTTCAAGTCATTTCTGACATATGGTGACCCTATGGCAAACCAATCATAGGGTTTTCTTGGTACATTTCTTCAGAGGGGGGTTACTATTGCCATCCTTTGAGGCTGAGAGTATGTGATCCACCCTGTGGGTTTCCATGGCCAAGCCAGGATTCAAACCCTGATGTCCCAGTGTCCTAGTCCAGAGCCCAAATCATTACACCACATTGGCCCTCTGTTATGCAGATGCTGTCTGATAAATGAATCTTGTCTGAGTTTCATCCCAACCACAGCCTGTAATCAGTGGACAAACTCCTATGCACTTTTAGAATAGTGTAAATGTGCACTAGTGTAGTTAGGCTGGATCCCACTACATCACCAATTGTTCATTGGGCACCACAGCTGTGATCCCACCTGCTGCTAAAGGTGGAATAGCTGGCCTCTTCCTTGCCAAGTCAAAAGTGACAAAAAGCAATATGTGAAAGAGTACGCAGAACACTTGGCTGCTCTAAAGGCAACACTTAAACGCATCTGAGAAAGTCTAACTGTTTTTACACTAAAATAATGCCCCATGGGATTCCTGCCATTGAGTCCAATCTCAGTGGAAGAGAACAAGTTGTCATCATGCAAGGGGCAACATAGTGGTTACACATAAAGCAGAAGAAAAGGAATAGCAGCTTTTACAGGAGCTGTTAAGCTTGTCACCATGAAGGTGGGCTGTGCTAAGGAGCACTACAAGATTGAAGAAAAGTAGAGGGAAAGTCTTACAAGATTCTTACGTCTGGATGAGGGCTGGGCATTGTATTCATGCTTCTGTTTTCCAGCCATCTGGAACTCTATCACCATACCAAGGAGAGCCATCTCACCCTATCTCCCCCCATAGAGGAAGTGGTACCTTGGTCTGAGAGAAAGTGGATAGATATCAAATAAGTGATGAGACATACAGTACTGGAAGAAAAGATATCAGAGGCAGGTTGCAATCAGCTGGCAAAACTAAAGTAGACCTTTCTGAGACAAGCCTTCCCTGGCTACTTTTGGTAAATGCGACGGTCAAGAGCGCCTGTTATCAGCTTTGGCTGATACGCCAGCTGCGTCCTTTTCTGGAAGTAAGGGATCTCGAAACTGTTGTGCACGCACTGGTAACCTCAAACCTTGACTTCTGTAATGCACTCTACATGGGGCTACCCTTGTGCTTGACTCGGAAATTACAGCTGGTTCAAAATATGGCAGCCAGGCTTGTGTCAGGAACATCTAGGAGGGACCACATTACTCCAGTTCTGAGGTCCCTCCACTGGCTGCCTATCAGCTTCCGGGCCCAGTACAAGGTGTTGGTTATTACCTTTAAAGCCCTAAATGGCTTGGGTCCAAGCTATCTCAGGGACCGCCTCCTTCCATACAATCCTCCCCGCGCTCTCCGGTCCTCTGGGAGGAACCTGCTGCAGCCCCAAAAATCGAGGCTTGCGACGACCTCCCAGAGGGCTTTTTCTGTTGTCGCCCCCAAACTCTGGAACGACCTGCCGGACGAGATCCATCGGTTAACATCGTTAGACAGCTTCAAAGAAGCTGTCAAGACGGATCTCTTCTGGCAGACCTTTCCAGATTAATTATCCCGGCCTTGGGCTTTTCCATCCCTATGGTTCCTTTCGTGGCCCCATCACTTGATGGATAAGGAACGCTGTAGGAGACTACCAGGGCATTGTGTTGTGTCTCTTTTTTAGATTATGTCTTTTTTAGATTATGTTTTTAAATTGTGTCTTAATTGTTATGATATTTAATTCTGTTTTAAGGGGGGAGGGTTGGTACGGGAACATTTTGTACTGTTTTAATTGTAAGCCGCTTAGATTGATTTATCACATAAGCGGGATATTAATAATAATAATTATTATTATTATTATTATTATTATTATTATTATTATTATTATTATTATTATTATGGTTATTTGATCTTGCTGGGAATGCTGAAAGAAGTGACTGAGATATTCATTCACTGGGTTTAAATAGTGGTGGATACATTAGGAATTTGGAACTGTCATCATTTGCATTTGGGTCCTGCTGCCTTTATCCTGCTGCCTCTTCCCCACCCTGCTAGACCTACTCTGCCTCCCCAGGATAACCAGAATGATATATTACATAAATAGTCATAGATAGATAAATCGTATTCAATGCTCAGATTTAAAGTCAGTTATTAGCTCCACGTAGAATAGACCTAAAGGCACCAGATTCCATCTGATCTTGGAGTCTAGGCAGGGTCAGCCCTGTGTAGACTTTGGATGGGAGGTCATCAATGAATATCAGGTGCTGTAGGTTATGTGTGAGAGGAAAGAATTGGAAAATCACCTCTGAGTATTCCTTGCCTAAGAAAACTCTACAAAATTAATGGGCTCTCCATGAATTGACAAGCAACATGAAGCCATATAAACACAGTGCAGAATACTGCAGAATAGACCTACTTAATCAGTGAAGACTTGGCAAGCTAATACTTGGGTAAGTTCCATGATTCAGTGGGTCTCGTCTAGTTGGATTTAGACCTGAGGTTCTGCACCCAGCCCTCTGATTTCCTCCCTACTTTGTTTCCCTTCTCTGAGAGAGGAGTGGAGAAAGTACAGCCTATAAGACATATGAAGTACCTGGAGCACTCTCACCAGTCACTCGAAACTCTCTCTCTCTCTCTCTCTCTCTCCATATATATATATATATATATATCCATCTCCATGAGCTTCACTGTGACTGCTCCCAGGCCCTGGACCTCCCTGTGCTACTACCTCAAATTTTTTTGCTGTCCTCTTAATAATAATAATAATAATAATAATAATAAGTTTTATTTATAGCCCGCCTCTCTGCCCAACAATCGAGGCGGGTTACACAAGTTAAAAATCAACAGTGTAAAACAATCCCAACCCTAGATCCCACCTCCCAACCCCTTAAAACAGAATTAAACAAGAGAAAAATTTAAAACAATAAACTATTACATAAAACAACAATACAATGACCAACCCATCTTGTAATGATGATAGAAAGAGATGCATTGTCTTTTCTATTCACTATTTTGAGCAGGACTACAAAGGAACACTGAGGCACTGAAGTTTGGTACAATAGATTCAGCCTTTGGTGAGACTGGGGGGAGAAATTTGGAAACACCAGGCAAGAAGGCTAGTACACAGTCAGTCAAAATCTGTTTTGCTAAACAACAACTTTTGAAACATTTGTTCCTTCTGTTTTCCTAAAACCTAAACTTGGCATACTTTTATCTTGAATCTCTAGTGAGTTTTCATTCTTTTCTCCAAGAACCTAACACCAATATGTTAAGTATGCTGATGACACACAATTCTTATCGCTCCTTTCCACCCTATTCCAAGGAAGCTGTTTCTGTATGTTTGCTGTGAAATGAGGATGAACAAATTGAAACTTAATGCAGAGAAGTCAAACACCTGGTCAGATGGAAGGCAGATCAGATTACATTCCCCCTGAAATCTTAGGTTCACAGTTTGGGAGTACTGCTGGACTTGGGTCTGAGGTTGGATGCACATGTTTCAGCTGTGACCAGGAGTGCATTTGTGCAGTTAAAACCAGTGCACAAGCTGCACCCATTTCTCAAGAAGTCAGATCTGGATATGGTGACACATGCCTAGATTACATCGAATTTGGGCTACTGCAAGGCACTCTGTGTGGGGCTGCCTTTAGAACCTTTTTGAAAATTTCAGTCAGGCTGTTGGCCAGGGCTGGTTACAGGGATCATGTGTCTCCCATGTTGAAATACCACCACTGGCTACCAGTCCATTTCTGGGCATAATTCAAAGTGCTGTTTTTGACCTTTGAACCCCTACATGGCTTGGGTCCAGACTGCCTAAAAGACTGTGGGCCTTTACAGACTGTGAGAAATAATGCAGCTTGAGTCCACTTTAACTGCCCTGACTCAGTGCTAGGGAATCATGGAAACTGTAGTTTATTGTGGCACCAGAGCTATCTGATAGAGAAGGCTCAATGTCTCATAAAAACTACAATTCCCATGATTCCCTAGCACTGAGCCAGGGCAGTTAAAGTGGACTCAAGCTGCATTATTTCTGGCAGTCTGTGGGCCTAAGCAGACAGCTTAAAACGCCGTCTTGGGGGCAGGGAAGGGGAGGGGCAGCCGCACGCTCAGCGCCCCCTCCCCCTCCCGAGGTCGTCCTCGGAGCAGCCAGCCCTCCACACGGCCGGCGCTCCGAGGAGGACCTCCCACTGCAGCCTTTCCATGCGCTGCGGCGGAAAAGTCAGTGAAAGTGCGCCGCAGCCTTTTGCGGCGCACTTTCACTGACTTGTGAAAGGAGTGCTAATTTAGCGCTCCTTTCAGGGGCAGCGAAGGTGCACCGCAGGATCGAGGCATGGGGATGCCTCGGTCCCATGGCGCAGCTTCCCAGGGCGGCCCATGGCCGCCCGTCTGCTTAGCCCCTGTGTCTCCTTCTATAAGTTGGTGTGAGCTTTAAGATCTGCCTGGGGGAGTCTTCTCTCAGGGCCAAAACAGACAACCTTTTGTTTTGCCATCCTGGCAGCTTTGGAATGTGGCATTTTGACACTGCATGTCCTGAAGCCGCCATGGGGCTGCTTCAAGGCGTTCTGGTGGTGTGATGTTTATACACTGCTCACTGTCGGAACATCTTAAAGCTGGCTTCCAACCACGGCAGGGCAGGAAAAGCTGGCTTTTTGCTAGCCCAAAAAGGAGTGGCTCTTTGCCACTCCTTTTTTGGCCAGCTTCAAGGTGGATTGGGGGCATTATGTATAGTTGCCATGGCCCCAATCCATCTTCAGAAGGGGTGGCTTCAAGCCACCCCTTCAGGGCCATCTGTTTCAGCCCTCAGTCACACCACCTTTGTAGGTGAATTTGGTTAGGGCTCAAAAGAGAGCTTCACTGTGACTGCTCCCAGGCCCTGGACCTCCCTGTGCTATTTCTGTGGGAGGTCAGGTTGACTTGCTCCCTACTCTCTTTCCACTGGCAGTGAAGATGTTTTTATTCAGGCAGGCTCCTGGATTTTAATTATGTAACATTAGTGTTTGTGTGAAAAGTGGTCTAGTGTATTTTTAATCTTTTACTGGAAATTATGTTTTAAATATATTTTTAGTGTTTTAAACCATTTTTAATAATATAGTTGTTTAATTCTCTTTTAAAATACAATTCCCGTGATTCCCTAGCACTGAGCCAAGATAGTTAAAGTGGCCTTTAAAGTGCATTATTTCTGGCAGTCTGTAAAGTCCCCTAGTAAACCACCTTGAATCCTCTCTTCGGAGAAAGGTGGGATATAAATTCAACAGAAACAAACAGCAAATAATGTCACATAGATTAACATTCCATTTCAGAGTGTATCATGACATTTACACACCAAAGCTTGGTAGAACCTTATTTTTGCTCTTTATCAAGTGTTTAGAACTTCTAATTGATGAAACTAGTATTGGAAAAGATGGGAGGGTGTTTTCCTTAAATCTCCACCCTGTGTTTAGGCTACCATTTATAATATTGTATTTGTCTAAATCTCTTTGGGTGTGATTCTATATATGAGCGGTGGAAGGATACACATGCAACACTTTCCTTGTATTTAGATTTGAATTATGATACACAGAATATCCCATCCAGGGAAGATATCTGGTTTTTGTTTTCTGTGTTGTCACATTTTCTTACAATTCAACAAGTATGGGCTATGCTCATTTTTTTTTATTTATCAGAACAAATCTTGTTCAGTACAACTAGTACACAGAAAATAATAATGTCACTACTATTTTACTGGGGATGTAATCCAAGTCTCCATTTAAATTAATATCCTTGAAATCAGTTTCACCCATTCTTTACCAGTGCAGTACAGTTCTTATACTTGCTTGAATGTTATTGGAAAATTTGCTGATACTATTTCTTAGCCTAATGGAGTGAAATGGTAGAAAAGGTCATGAAGACATCTTGTCTCCCTTGGCAACTGATAACATCTTGCTGTAAAGCACTTTGTACCTTCTTGAAATTGAAGACTTACTAGATACAGCTAGTTACTTTTGCTTCTTTTTAACATTTAAACTTCTAAATGTGATTTTAAAATTAGAGAGACTAATATTCCCTTAGCCCTCATTCAGGTAGGTGAAATATTTTAGTCCACCAGGCCAAGTTCTGCATTTTGTTGCTGATTTCACAGAGAATTAGACTGCAGCCTAATTGTGGCATTGCTATCTGAAGAGTTATGGTGTCTCCAGACTTCACCACATTGCCATGTATAGGATTTTTTTTAATTGATGAAAGTACAATGGGCACTCTACATTCACTGGTGTTAGGACCACACTACCCCGTGAAAGTGGAAAAAACACAAATTAAAAAAACCAACTATTTTTTAAACTTAAGAGAATACCTCTCTAAGACTCTCTGGGTCCTCCAATGCAAAACTATGGTCAACATCCACTTATAGCCACTAGAAAGAAACATTCCATCTCACACCATCTGTATTCTGACTCTGAATGTATGAGTTTTGTGAAACAGCCTTGATTCTGTACTCACAACACTTCTCTTGACTTGTAACATTTTTATGAAATATCATAGAATTCCATGGGGCCAGCAAATGCCCCAGATTAACTTACTCAGTGCAAGGTTTTTTATTTCTTTGTTTTTTAAAAAATGCCTAGATGAGGGTTGATTTATAATAAAACAGAGATATTTGTTTAATAAATATAACCTGTTTTTCTTCTCCAAGCAGAGGTTTGAAAACATCTACAAATATCTACAAAGCAAATATATTAATTACAAAAACCTGTTTCTATTCTCCAAGTGAGGAAGCATCTACAAATATCTACAGAGCTAATATATTCATTACACACAAAAAACCAGTCAAAAACGAAGACCAATGTGGGGAAAATCATAAACAAATCTAATGAGCAGATAAATTAAAATTGAAATCAACACTGCCACTGAGCTTTCCCTTTTTCTCATCTTTCGTTCCATCTTTTACACACACCAATATATACTGCAGGGACTCCTCCAACTTGTAAGAGCAGATTTTAAGCAGGTGGGGAAGGACCCTCGGGAAAAGGGGAAACTGCTTTGTTGATATATGTAATTTCATTGATAGAAAATACTGATTAAATAGTACTCAAAATCTTGCCAGATTTTTAAAAAAGTTTTCAGATGATGAAATTCTGGCAATGGAGATGATAATCAAGTCTCATGTAATGGGAATTCTATATACTGGATTCCACTATTGGTATCACCACCATCCATAGCTCAAAAAGCAAATGAGTCCCATACAGCGAGAAAAGCAGGATATAAATTAAATAAATAAAAATATATAAATCAATAGATTTTTAAAAATGTCCTTAGACTATATCAAAGAACCAGTCATTTTATATAAGAGAAAAATGTTCTTTACGTAAGTTGGTTCAAAGACATTAAAGCTTTAAAATAGCCTGGTAATCATAAGAAACAAGAAATTATTATGCAGGCATAAGCATAGAATTACATGCTGGCAAGTAAGCAGGTTTACCAAGAGCAGTGGATTTATCCATTGTTACTCTGAAAACCTGCTGGCAACCTGCTTAATAGGAGGCAGTTATTTCATATGCCTGGTAAAAGGCTAGTATCATCAATAGGAAGCTGGCTGCAGAATCTACATCCAGCTTGAAAACATGGGCTAGTAGCCTCTCAGCAGTAATAAAACCATTTTGTAGGCTAGTAGCATTGGCTTATCTACAAGGCTTTCTAAAAGATCAAAACCAGCATCTGAAATTGTATCCACAAATATAACCCCAAAATTTCAGAATTTCAAAAATCAGACAGGATATTTAGCAAAATTCTGCACTAAGGAAAATTGTTGAATAATCTTCAAAGGAAGCCCTATGTAGAGCTACTCAAAGAAAAGATCACCACCCTGGTATCTAGGAGTCACCTTTTCCTCTTTTACTGACTTTTCAACAAGAATGCATCCCCATATGAAACTGATTGTCTCTCCTGAGCAACAGGCTGTTTCAGTTGGAGTATCACCATCTTATTTTTTTTTCATTTATTTCAAGGATTTATATCCCACCTTTTCCCCATAATGAGATTCCTTGCCTTTATTTAATTTGAGTGTATTAGTTTTCTTCACCTCTATTATTGTGCTCACATATTAGTTCAGTTTCCCTATTCTGAGGTGGTAAGCCTATATAGCTCCATTCTCGCGGACTTGAAGTCTGCGGTTTTGCATATTCACAGAGGGGTGACTTCTGCTAAAATCAGTGGGGTGCACCCCATTCAAGCTTATGGGGCTTGAATATTGGGGAATTCATTTTTGCAGGGAGAGTGTCCAAAATGGATCCCCCGCAAAAACGGAGAGACGACTGTATATGTCATATGTCTGCATATGGTATCTAATTGTAGCTATTGTTGAGAAAGAAAGCATTAAAAAGATGACTTCACATGTTTTGTACCAAAAAGTTTTGTTTTAATTTTATTTCTTATTAACAATAAATGTAAAAGTAGAGGTTGGAGAAGGAATGTAATCCTCCAACTTGCAAGAGCAGATTTTAAGCAGGTGGGGAAGGACCCTGGGGAAAGAGGGAAACTGCTTTGTTGATATATGTAATTTCATTAATAGAAAATACTGGTTGAACAGTATTTACTGGTTAAACACTATGAGAATATAAAAGTGAGTTTTAACTTCTTCCATATAATATCGTCATAAAAATGCTTACTTAGAAATAACCTAAACCGAGTTCAGTAGGACTTACTCCAAGTAAGTATACATAGTAAGTATGCAGCCTCAGTGTAACATTGGAACTATCTATTCTTTTTGTTTCTCTCACACTAGAATCCCAGTTCTTATCATGTTTATATTTTGAATTCATTTGCTGGACATTTCCTTTGATATTTAGAGTTTTGGTGGGGGGAATCAGTTTCCAGAGAGTATCCCAGACAGCCAGATACTGTATTTCATTAGGTTAGGGTTCATTCACAGGGAATGTTTGCCACATTATATCTCATGATCAGGGGATGGTGACTTCAACAAGTCAAACATTAAGCATGAGAAACTGGGTTAGGATTCTGAACTTAAACTAAGATTTTGTTTTAGTTGTTCAGGTTAATTTCCTTAATTACCAAATGATTTTATACCACCATGAATTGGAGGACTATTTTGATGAAGAACTTTCTGAAAACACTTTGCTGCAAAGAATAATCTTCATTTTTCTGCCTTGATTTTGGGCCTATGTAGGCCTAAACTTGTGGGGAAAATACCCCCAACTCTTGTCAGTCTCCAAATTTATCATTTTGTTTAAGATGACATAGAAAAACAGAAAAAATAGTTTTTGATTCTTTCCTATTGTTATAAATTAGCTCTTTCTTTAGTGCCATAATCCATTTGATAGTGTTAGTCACCACTTCTGCTCTAGCAGTTCCATCTTTTGGGCATTGAAATTGATTTTTCTCATCTTAGCATTTGAAGATCCAGAGTGTGCCCCTTGCCCCATCGCCTGAGAGAGTACAATGGCACCAACAGCAGAGGATGTGAAGGCAGCACGTTTTCGAGCACCTGAAATGGCAGCATCAGGAGCATCAGCACGAATAGACTGTGTTGAGGTAGTTCTCCCACACTATACTATGAAACCAAAACAGTTTGGGGATACTACATGCTGATGGAGGCTGCCTATTATCATATTGATCTTTCTGCAAACTGTTTGCTGTGGTTTTGAATGTGCACATTTTCTTGGAGAAGAAAATCTGCCCTCTGAATGTGTGGACTGCATAGATGTACCCTGGGCCAGCTCCCAGTAAACATACCAGTTCACAGGCACAGCCATACATTGTGAAGATCAATATTTATATCGTAGTTGAAGCAGCCACTATGTCTCATGCAATATTTTTTTAAAAGCTATTATAATTATTAACAGTACCAATGAAGTGACATTAGTGTCAATGTAGGAGAACTGTAGGTAAGCTTCAAATTTCTATTAAAGCCTCCAGTCTTCACTGTTAAATTTCTTTTTTAAAAATTATTTATTTGCTGTCAGAAGGTTGCAGGTCAACAAGCATTAATGACAAAACACCAGAGGGAGATGGATATGTGTTTGAGAGACCACATCAGACATTCCAGGAAAGAAGCAAGAGTGACTTGTACTTCATATTCCCATGTTTCCACTACTCAGTTGACATTAACGGATACCCATGTCCCCTATGGGAAAGTGAAACTGAATACTCCAAATCATGACAGTGAACTTCTCTCTCTGGGGGATGTGTGCATTTCTCTCTTACACTAAGATATGAAAAACTGAGAAATGAAGCCAAAGTCACTTGGGTTTACTCTGTTGACTTCTCTGTGGACTGTCTCAAATAGCTGTGGCGTATACATAGAGAAAGAAATAAAATCCTGCCAGTTACTATTTTTTAACATAGGAGTGACTTTTTAAATGTATTCTTATAAACTCCCAAACAGAAAACTTTGTAGACATATTATTGAGGTCTGTGTTGGAAAGACTGGATGTTATAGTGCAGTACAGAAACAAGACATTTTCCATTTATTTAAATTTTAAAATTGTTTAAGGTTGGTACACTATCTTTTTATTTTTATTAATCATCCTGTCTTGAAAGGCATAAATATATGCCATAGGAACAAAGGTAGAGTTTTTTAAAGACATGTTCTTCTGTAGAGGTTTGTGTGTGGCAAAATTTGAAGCATGAGTTCTAACATTAGGAAATAATTTTGGATCCATTTCTGGAAAGAAGGTCAAAGCAATATAGTGGCTTAGATATTTCAAGAGAGGTGTAGAGTCTATCTATATTTATTGTGGTGGGAGTGTAGCATTTATGAACTTATTACATGAACAACTTTTCTAAAATATGGTAGTGGCAGCATTTTTCAGCAATAAAAGGATCTATTTATATTTGAAAACATTTGTTTAAAAATAATTTGCATTTATTTTTACTGGCATATAACAAATAGAATGAGAGAAAGTAAAACCTTATTATTTTCTACTTTTTTAGAAATAGAAATCAGGTGTGCAACCTACACAAGAGCTATGTTACATTTGTCAAATCATGAAATATTCTCTGTCCTCATCCAGCCCCACATGATTTCCTCTGTATATAGGTGACAGCTAGAGATGTAAATCTTTGTTTATTTCATTCGTACAGGAAGAATGAAGAATTTCAAAAGTTTTCTTTCCACTGGGTTCAATTATAATTTTTGTTGTCCATCCTCATAGCTTCTTTCAGTTTTATTAACCATTCTTCCATTTGGGGAATTTTATCGTTCTTCCAGTATCTCGCGAAGACTATTCTAGCCATAGAGATTATGTACAATAGAATGTGTTTGTAATTTCTTTTTATTGCTACATCTAGGTCTTTCGTCATGGTTAGTAGGAAGAGTTTGGGGCAGAGAGGTATTTTTATGTTTAATATTTCATTTATTATTTGCCTTATTTTATACCAATATTTTTTTGTTTTAGGACATCCCCACCACATATGATGTAGTGTTCCTTTTCTTTTCTTTTTTGCACTTCCAACATTCTCGTTTTCCAGTTTTATAAATTGCATCAATTTTGATTGGGGTGAGATACCATCTGTGCATCATTTTTAAGTAGTTTTCCTTTAAGTCTTGATAGGCTGTAAATTTGTTGGTTCGATTCCAGGCTGTTTCCCAGTTTTCTAAATCTATATTTTCTTTTAAATCTTTCGACCAGTCAATCATTACTTGTTTTATCATTTCACCTTCAAGGTTTCTTTCTGTAAAGAGCTTATAATATTTTTTTATGTGATGACCTTCTTTATCCATTATTACCCTGTCAAGATCAGTATTTTGCATCTCAAATCCGTCTGTTTTTTAATCTTGTTTGAATCTTTCTTTCAACTATAAATATAAAAACCAATCTTCAACGATTCCTTCATTTTTTAATTTATCTTTGGATTTCATTTCTTTAATTTCTTTATCTGAGCTTACTATTATATTCTTATATCTTATCCATTTTTTATTGTCTTTCTTGCTTCTTTCTAGCATCGCCTCTTAGGGTGATACCAGAGTGGGAGTTTCATATAATGTTTCTTTTTTATTTGTGTCCAAGCTTTCAATAATCTCCTTCTTATAATGTGGTGTTCGAAGTCTCGATTCACAGATGCTTTGTTGTACCAGAGGTACGCGTGCCAGCCATATTGCATGTTACTACCTTCCAAACTCAGAGTCTTTACATCTTCTAATTTCATCCATGTTTCTAGCCATTCCATGCAACATGCTAAATAATAAGATTTGAGATCCGGGAGACTACATCCTCCTCTTTCTTTTCTTTCAATTAAGCTATACCATCTTATTCTCGGTTTTCTACCCTTCCATATGAATTTTGATAATTCCTTTCTCCAAACAGTGATGCATTTCTCATTATGTATTATGGGAAGTGTTTGGAAGAGATAAATGAATTTGGGTAGAATATTCATTTTAAATAAGGATATTCTCCCGAGGAAGGATATCTGATATTTTGCCCATCTTGCTAGATCTTTTTTAATTTCTCCCCAGATCTTTTTGTAATTATTTTCGAATAGGTCTACATTTCTCTTTGTAACAGTTATCCCCCAAAATTTTATCTTTTTCTCCATCTTGAAATTTGAAATTTCTCTTATTTGTTCTTCCTCACTTTTATTTATATTTTTTGTAATTATTGCTGATTTGCTTTGATTTATTTGAAAACCGGCAACAGTTCCAAATTCTCTCATGCTTGTTAATAGTCTGTTTAAGCTTTTGAGGGGATCTTCCAGAAAGCATACAATATCGTGGGCAAAAGCTTTTAATTTAAAGTCCTGTCCCTTGATTTTAACCCCATGTATTTTCTGGTCTTCTCTACTTTTTATTATCAAAACCTCCAGTATTAATAGAAACAATAAAGGAGATAAGGGGCAACCTTGTCTTGTGCCTTTTTCTATTTTGATATTTTCTGTTCTTTCCCCATTTATTATTAATTGGGCCTTCTGGTCTTTATATATTGTTTCTAGCCATTTGCAGAAAACATCTCCCATTTGCATCCTTCTTACCACCTCTTTCAAAAATATCCAATTAACCTGATCGAAAGCTTTTTCTGCGTCTATGCTAATTAGTGCCAGTTTCTTCTCATTATGTTTTTCAAAATGTTCTAAGATATTAATTACAGTTCTTGCATTATTCTTTATGTGTCTTTTCGGGAGAATCCATTTTGATCTTCTGTTATTATGTCATTGAGTATCCTCTTTAACCGATCTGCTATTATTGAGGTGTAAATTTTGTAATCAATATTAATTAGGGAGATGGGTCTATAGCTCTGCATGTTCCTTGGTTCTTTCCCTTCTTTTAGTATTAGTGTTATATAGGTATCCTTCCAAGATTCAGGTATTCCAATTTCAGGTATATCGTTGATTGTTTTACAAAGATGTTTTATTAGGTTTCCTTCCAGTTTTTTGTAATAAAGACCACAAAATCCATCTGGGCCAGGCGCTTTTCCCATTTTCAATCTTTTTATGCTTTCCGATATTTCTTCTTCCGTTATCTTTTTATTTAATTCCTCCCTTTGCTCCTCAGTTAGTTTGGGAATTTTCTGTCTGTCAAGATAGTCTTTTACTTTTTCCTTAAATGCTTCATGTTTCTTCATATTCTTATAAATATTCTCAAAATACATTTTAAAGCTCTTTCTGATATTGTCCTGATCTGTTATTATAGTTTCTTTGCTCTTTATTTCAGTAATTATTTTGTTGCTTTTCTTCTTTTTTATCATATTGGCTAATAATTTACTAGCTTTATTCCCCATTTCAAAGTATCTTTGTCGGTTTTCTTGAAGCTTCATTTCCATTTCTTTTATTGTCAGTGTTTTTAACTCCTGTTCCAGTAGTTCTATCTCTCTTTTCATCTTGCTTTCTTTTGTATCATCCCATTCTTCTTTTTTGTTTTCTTTCTCTTTTTCTTTCTTATGCTCTTTCGATTCCATTTTAATTATTAAACCTCTCATAACTGCCTTACTAGCGTCCCATATTGTTTTATTGGCTATCTCTTGTGTAGTGTTTTCTTTGAAGTACTGTTTTACTTCTTTATTCAGTTTTTCCACATTTTCTTCCTTCTTTAGTAAGTATTCTTTGAGTTTCCAGTTAAATTCCTTATTCCTTTCTGTTATTTCTTTGTAATAGGAAAATGGTCAGATATTATTTTATCCAATATGCTCATTTTTTTTTTTTTTTTTTTACTTTTGGTAGAATATTTTTTTTGAAGCAAAAAACATATTTATCCTTGATCTAGATTTACATGATTCGGAATTGAATGTAAACCCCTTTGTTGTTCCGTATTTGCTTCTCCAGATGTCTGATAAGGAGAGGTCTTCTATTAACTTAAAAAAAGACATCAGTAGTTTTCCCTGATTTTTTCTGGGTCTACAACTGCATTAAAATCTCCCAACATAATTATATTATTGTATTTTTCTGTTTCTATTATCTTACTGATTCTTTCAAAGTACTTCTTTCTTTTAGTTTGCGGAGCATAAATTCCTATTATCAAAGAAGTAAATTCTTTGAATTTTACTTCAATTATTATGCATTCGCCTCTTTTGTCTTTGAATATTTCTTTGGAGGTAAATCTTTTATTAATATAGATCACAATTCCTTTCTTTTTCTTATTGTTTTTCGACGTGTAACAGTGTCCAAGTTTTGGATTCCTCAAATATTTAGTATCTTTTTCCTTAATCTTTATTTCCTGTAAATTTATAATATCATTCTTGAGTTTTTCCAAATAATGGAATATCATGTTTCTTTTATATTTTGAGTTAATCCCTTTAATGTTCCACGAAAGTATTTTGATTGTCATTTCTTCTTTTGCTATTTGTTTTACTTTAATAAAGATACACTTCTACATAATGATTAATGCTACTATTCTTAAAAGTCTGTTAATAATAACTCCCTCATATTCCCTCAATAATTACAGTCAGCCCTCCACATTGGTGGCTTTTACTTTTGTGGATTTGATTATTTGAGGATTTGATTAATGTTTTCTCTCTAAGAATCTCTAGTCCTCCAGCATGATTCATGAAGTGGACCATAAAGTCATGCTGGAGGACCTAGAAATACCTAGCGAAAACAATTCTCTATGCATTTGTAGGTCTTCCAGTGCAATTCTGTGATCACTTTCTGCCGGGTAATGGGCAGAGTTGCACTGGAGGACCTAGAGATTCCTAGAGAGGTGTTTTCTCAGGTTAAAAGAAGTGTGGTTTTTTTATTTGTGTTTTTTTCACTTTCGTGGGGATCCTGTGCCCCTTACCCCAGTGAATGTGGAGGGCCCACTCTATATCCCAAATCCTATTAAAACTACTTAACCACTTAAGTAAATTAAATTATTGACATGCACACACTGAATGCATGCACATTTCTTTTCTTTTTTTTTATGGGTTGCAAGATGTTAGCTTCTTGTGTCCTATTGAAAACAGATGCCCCCAGACAGCAACCAAGCCACATAAGACCACAACTCCATGGGAGAGTGGGAAGGAGGGAAGTATCTGCAAAGTGTGGACAACCTCTGTCTCCTATTCAGTTTATTGGGGGGGGGGGGACACACACACAATGTCATCATTACTTTGCCTCCCCTCTCTGATTGCTGGAGGATGAGAAGTAGTTGCAACTGGCCAGTCACCTCACTCCCTCATTCCTCTCCATAGCCATTTGCTGTTTGGAGCAGCAGTCCCATGGAGCTTGGTTGCTGTCTGGGGGCTGACAGAGGTAGACATACATGCCTAGACTGCTTGCACTCTGTATCTGCCATTGAGGATCTTGGTCCTTGAGTGTTTGTGTGTGTTACAGAGAGAAGTTAGGAGTATGTTTTTGTGTATCTGTGTTAGTAAACAAGTTAGGGAGGAGTGTATGTGTGCTTGTGAGAGAGGGGATGAAGAACTATGTGTTCTTGTATATTTATATGTTGTGTGTACAGGGAGGCTTGTGTGTGTGTGTTTGTATAAGAGAGGGAATGTCTGTGTTTGTATACTGGGTTGTGAGCTAATAGGGTCTGCCTCTACAGACTCTACATTCCATTTAATAATTCATCCATTTAAATTAACAATGCAATTATACATATATCTGCTGAGAAGAAAGCTTCAGTCAATTATGTGGGATTTGTGACCATGTAAATATGCATGGGATTGCAGCCTAACTGAGAGATCTTAAAAAGCTGTTGGAAATGTACTGGGTTCTTTAAGACAGCCACAGCCACATGAATCTGTAGAATTATAGGATTGTAGAGTTGGAAAGGACCATCTAATCCAATTCCCTGCCAGTGCAGGTATCCACAACCATAATGTGGCTCATTGTATGTTCTGTCCTGTCACTCCAGTTCAATAGGCTATTGTAGAATTTTAAAAGGTGCAGAAAAGGTGCATAAAAATTATCAGATACCCTTTTTACAAAAAAAAAAAACTAAAAATGCTTTGAAGTTTTTGTAATCACCTAGGTAAGCCCCTTCAGGTCTTGTGGGATTGTTACTCTGAGTAAAGATTTATCATAATTGTCAAACAGTTTTTATTTAAAAAAAACAAAAAACCCAGAGTCAGGATTTTAAATGCATGCAAAAAACAAAATCAAATCTGCATTTTTGTAATGACGGAGGTTTGTACATCAAGTAACTTTATGTTTGGAGAATATGGACAATATATGAATTTTCAGATATATGCTTGGGTAAATTAATACTTTTTCTGGTATTTTGGTTGAATACAGCCTTGTTAATAGCTACTTTCTTAGTTGTCAATCCTGTGTTTCATGAATTTAAAGTACCCCTTATTCTTGTTTCGAAAACCTAACAACCCTACTTTTAGCTGCTGCAGTTGTTACAAGTCTCATAGACAAGATGCAATAGGAGTGGGGCATGGCCTGTAGATGGACATTTCCCCCTCCCACTTCTTCTGGATTCTGCTTTTCCATCAGTGGACACTGAGGATTGAGATCCCGTTTTTAGGAGACTTACATATATGCTAGCTTGATTAGTCAATTATTGTTGTTGTGTGCCTTCAAGTTATTTCCGACTTATGGCGACCCTAAGGCAAACCTATCATGGGGTTTTCTGGGGCTGAGATTGTGTAACTCATCCAAGATCATCCAGTGGTATCCATGGCCTAGTGGGGAATCAAACACTGATCACTAGAGCCAATGCTGTGTTGCCCAATGCTCAGACTACTACACCATACTGCTCTATTAACTGATAGGTAATTGAGATGATTTTTTAAAAATATTTGCTGGGGAAAGTTCAGGATTCTTTCTTATAGGCTAACAATGTGTCAGTGTGTAATATACATATGATCATAAAAAACTGAGTTGAACTGGGTTGAACATACCTGACACATATGTAGTTTATGACACATATGTAGAAAGCATAAACAGTGAAATATTAGCTTTGGGTCAAAGGTGTCAAGAAAGAATGAAAGAAGTGTAGATTGATTATTAGATTTGGCAGTAAAAAAAGTGAAGAACATAAAACCATGGCAACTATATCACAAAATTCCCATGAGTAGGATCTATGTTTGCTTAAAGAAATAGCCACAGTAAACACTGTGTTAATTTGACTATAGAATAACTATAATATATTGTCTGTGTATCCATATAAAATGAGAATATTTTCATAACCAGGATGGATTTAAAAAAGAGTGATTTGAGTGATGAACTGAAATCACGCTTCTCACTGATACGTCTTCAGTGGTGCAAATTTGGCCATTAGAACATATTAATTTACAATTAAACAGAGTACAGTCATCCCTTCTTATATGTGGGGATCCATTCCGGACCCCTCCATGGATAGCAAAAAATGTGGGACCTCAAGTTCCATTCATTCCTATGTCTGTGTGAGGTGCACATGGCTGCTAGCTCAGCCACATGCACATGCACCCATTTAAAAGAACAGGATTTGTTGTCCGCGGAAGCTCAAATCCACAGACGGCAAAGCCGCTGTATTATTTGTACTACTTTTTCATTCTTACAATAATACTTTGCATCTTCTTGTTAGTTTGCATATATTTGCACACATTCTTTTTTTAACCTATCAAAAAATGTGTTCCCATATAGTGTCTGTCTAACAACCAGCACCCATGACAATTTGAAAGATTAAATGTGAGAATATAGGAGCCTCTATACTTTGTTGTCCTTTCCAGTATTGTTCCTTCTTCTTCATGCTGTCCCAGACTCACAATAACTAAGTAGTGGGGGTAGAATTAAATGCTCTTGACTGAAGCTAGGCTTGATATGGTCTAGAGCAGCCGTTATGTGTCACTGTCCATATTCTCACATGAATACCAGATCCATAAAATTAAAAGATGGCGGGAGGGGGGAAGTTCACTCATGGAAACAAAATAGAAAGATATGTGGTTAGATTTTTTTCAGTTTTTAGAAAATAATCAAACCAATCAGTATGTTCTAGTTTCAATCAAAGCTGTAGCATGGGAGCAATAGCTGTTTAATTTTCACCATTCATGTGTTTTTTTCCAGTTTAAATGGCTCCTGCTCTGTGTTGCTGTGTTGTCCTTAGTCCACTGGGAACAATATATGGATACCTAATTTTTAAAAAGATCTGCTTAGATTAATTTATTAAAAGTGCTTTTTAAAAAAAAAAATCCAGGCAATGTACTCATTATGAATGTTTGCCTGTGTTCCTCTTTTTTCTTGCACCAAATATTTATGGCTAAAATTATTATTTGTTATGTTTGTATAATAAAGCTATTACCTGCCATGGCAGTAATAATAAAAAGTGTCCTTGGTTAGTAGTACAGAGGGCTTCCTTTACTTTCATGGATTGTAAAGATATATATATATGTAAGAAATTAGGACATAGTTCTATCATTTTATTATATCACCAAAAATATAAATATTGATGCCATTAACAAGGACTAATATGTTATACTTTTAAGAGCTTTGTCTATACTTCTGTGATAAGGATAATCTCAGGAGGCTTTAGATGTTTCCTGCTCCTTTAGCTTTTCTAGTTTAAAACTTCATGCCTCTTTCCCAAATAAAATCTGTAATGCTATCTAAACCTACCCTGGAGTAAGTTGCAAGGAACACAACTGTTTCCCAGTAGACATGTGTGAGATTGCATTGTGCTCCTTCATTGGCATACAGTGGATGACCTTTCCCAGTTGCTGGAGTCCTTACAGTCAATTCCACTTTTGCCACATTGTCCTAGCCCATTCCGTGACAATGATAAATTATTTTTAGAGCCAATATGCAGTCTGAGGATGAGATAATACAAAATTCTGTGACCTAAATCCAGTTGCTATTCCTTACCAGAACAGGGCCATTGAATCAATGAGAATATGATATGTCAACGCTTACATAAATTCTCTTTATTCAGATTCTTTCCTAGTTCGGAGTAACAATTGGATTTAATCCTCCATTTTAGGCTGCATCTGCACTGCAAAAATAATGCAGTTTGACACCGCTTTAACTGCCATGGCTCAATGTTATGAAATTTTGGGGTTTATAGTTTTGTGAGATATTTAGCTTTCTCTGTCAGAGAGCTTTGGTGCCACAACAAACTACAAATCCGAAGATTCCATAGCAGTGAGCCATGACATTTAAAGCAGTGTCAAACTGCATTATGTCTATAGTGCAGATGCAGCCTTAGTTTCAGTGGGTGGGGTTGTTTCAGATTATAGCTGAATCCTCCCCACCCAAAATGTGTGATTGCTCACTGTAACTGCAGTTAGAATTTATTTATTTATTGTTATTTTACTTTATTCATTTATATCCTGCCCTTCTCCCAATAATGGGGCCCAGAGTGGCTACCAACATGCTTAAACGTGATACAGATCAGAAACTAAACAAAAACTTTGATAGGAATATCAATATAAACATTATTTTAAAAGCAATTAAAACAATTTACAAAGTTAAAACATTAAACATTAAAGAAATTACAATTCTTTAAAAAATTCAAACCATTAAAAAGCCCAGCACATCGTTAAAAGCCCATCCCATTTGGTTTTTAAAAGCCTGGTAGCTCAATGTTTTCAGTTGCTGATGGAAGGAGATCAAGGAAGGAGCCTTCCTGACCTTCCTATGATGTAAGTTCCAAAGCAGCTTCATTTATATGCTTCGTACTGTGCTATGGGGTGTCTAAGCGGTTTACAACTATAAGCTCATTGCCTCCCAACGGTTGGGTACTCGTTTTAGCGACCTCGGAAGGATGCAGGCTTGAGTCTAGCCTGAGCCCTAGCTAGTATTGAACTCGCAACCTTGTGGTCTATGAGTGAGTGGCTGCAGTACAGGTATTTAACCACTGCGCCACTTGGGGCTTGTCTACATGATTAAAATACTCCTCATTCAATTTGAATAGACTTCTATCTGGTCACACACAATTTGGAGGGAATTTGGCCTTAGTGGGGGGACAAAACCTTTTGTAAACTGCACAGAAAAAGGATTCATGGTTTTTATGAGTATCCAAGAGGATGCACATGATGGAATGTGTGGCCATCCACTTTGCATGCCTTCTCATGGCTGTGTATTTTCAGCAGAGGGAGGGCAGATGGGCAGGACAGATGATTACATTACATGATCACTTCCCACTAGGAAACACAACTTCCCATGTGTTTGCTCGAAGTGGTGGTAGTGCCATTTTTGAGCATGTGTTTTCTTTGCCACCTATGTGCTGGGGTGTTCATACACATTTGTCCTCTCTCTCTCTCTCATGCAAACTGACTGCTTTTTAAAAAGCTTTTCAAATCCAATAGTTTTTCTAACAACTTTTAAAAACAATAGCTAGGTGCACATAGGGCTTGCCTATTCTCCTGGGCTTTTTACAGAACATTCGTTTTTTTTGTTTTTTTTCATCACCAGAAACAGCAGTGGGCAAAACCCTGTGCTCATGGAAAATGAAAGGTGACAGGGGCAGAGCCATGCAACCCTTCTATACTCCCTCTATGTCATCTCATTCACTAACCAGATGATGACACCAGCAGAAATATGTGACAACAAAAGTGGAAGTATGTGTGTCCACATCCATGATGGACAGCTAAAAATGATAATAATGTGCAGTGGCCACTTACATGTGGACACAAATGATTTGAAGAAACGTCCTTCCTGGGCATCATTTTCATTAGCAGCAACATCACAATAGCGTTGTGTGTGTCCACTGATTTTGAATAGATGAATTGGCACAGGAGAAGTGAAGACACTTAAGCGTTGATATGAATGTACAAAAATTTGCAACAATTTACATTCAATACTTAAGAGTAGACTAGCCCTCAGGAAGTCCGTTCCCATGGTCCCACCAAACACACATGGGAAGATGGTAAAGCATAGAGAATAGCCTCTCCAGAAGATCTTACAGCTCTAATGGACTCATAAAGGTAGATACAGCCCTTCAGATGGTTGGACCCAAGCTGTATAAGGCTTTATAGGTCATTACCAGCAACCAGAAGTGATCAGAAAGCCATCTTGAAGTTATAAAAGGCAAGTGCAGTATAAAACCTAGACTATTAATTTAGGTTCAAGAAATTGCTACTTTGTGGCAGGGTGTCATTGGGTTTTAAGTCCCACATTGAGAACGTCACACAAGGCTTTTAAAACTGGGAAGTGAAATGGGGAAATGAGGAGGAGGAAGAGAAGAGAGTCATTCATGCTCATGTACAGACATTCACTTGATACAACATTGGACAACTCTAAAATTATTAACAGCATGTTTTATTTCTGTGGGTGTACATAAACTTATTTCAAAATTTATTAAATCTTTAGGTAAAAGTGAATTACCTGTTTTACTGACAACTGAATGAACTGTCAGGATTCTTGGAGACATGTGGCTAGTTCCATTCCTTGCCCTCATAGCTGGATAAGTCAAGCCATAACAATCTGCTTACACACTATAACTATATCATTGAAAGAAGGGACTGGAGATGAAAAATGGAGATTTTTCTGAATATAAGGGGGAAGGGGGGGGGAGATTATTTTTCCAGTCCCTTAAATCATGCAACAGCTAAGGCAGCTTTGATTGATTGATTTATTTGTTTATTGAATTTATATCCTTCTTTTCTCCAAAGGTGGGATTTGGTGTCAGTTCCCTTTTGGACTGGTGTAATGCAGACAAGTGTATGGGCAGAGTACACATTATAGAACAGAATGTTCTTAGGCAGGTAGCGCTAGACTCATCACCAAATCTTTTTCACAGTACACTTAAAAACCTCTCCTCTCCATGTTTTTCTCTAGGCCTCCAATCCAACTCTGTACTAAAAAGTGATGAGTTTTCAGATCAGTTTGTAACAAGTCCTCCTTGCTCAGACTGTGCAACACACTAGTATTTTCTTTCTAACTAGTGGCTGGAGTCATCTGCTGGACTCATGCCTAGTAATTAGCATTTATTGTTATTATCAAGCTACTCTAAATGTCAAGGAAATTTCTGAATAACTGAAGAGCATGGTTCATGCATTCCTTCACCTTTGATCTTAGCCATTCACAATGGGAAAAATTAATGCCAGGGCATTTTAAAAAATAATTTTTCTCTATCATTTGTGTACACTTAATTCTTGCAAAATTTATTTTCAAGGCATAATGGGTGTATAGGTTCAGCCCAGACAGATCAATGGAATATAGCTAAGAGGAGATTTGCAACTCTTTTAGGCAGAAGTTGTAAATCATGCAGTTTATGAATGAAATCATGGGCGAGATGACAATGTAGAATGGCAATCCTATGAGAAAAGTTTCTGGTGTTGTAAGAATGTATTTTATATGGTATGGAATTGGGGAGGGAGTGTGCACCATTTAATTTTTCCCCAAAAATATAAATAAAATTGGTTTCTGTATTTCACAGAGTATATGGGGAGTATAGGAAGACAATGAATCATTCTATTAGTTTACATAATGAAATTTCACTGATACAGATTGTAATGTGTATGTCAATAACTATGCAGTAAGTAGCCTGTTTTCCAGTCTGGAACCATTAGCACAGTGCCACATATACATAGCTTTCTTCTCTTCTTCTCTTTTTTCATGGTCATGTACTGTGCTTGTTCTTACTCTGTGTTCCGTTTATAAACTTTGGATTGATTTGTGCGATGTACTTGAGTTTGACTGGATTCCTTCCCCCCTCCCCCATATTTCAGTGTTTAATATCTAATATGTTTTTCTTGCTTGTTACCCGACATTTATCTGGCTAATTCAAAATACTGGTAAAATATAACCCTCCTCCCAATGTTGCTTACTTCACATATTGCTTTTTCTTATTCTTCCTTATATTTATCAGGCCATTGAAAAGTGATGGCAGGACAACTCACACTTGGCAGAATTCTCCCTCCCATGGAACTTCTTTTTAAAAAGGAGTTTGTATTTTACCCATCAATTAGTGGCTATAAAGCACTCCACAGTTACTTATAAGTGCATGAGTGATATTGTACATATGGAAACTTCCCCCCAAAGACCTTTCCAGTGGAGGGTGCAATCTCTCCAATATTTCACATATGAAAACTAGGGCATGTGTGGATAAGGAGCATCAGAGTGTAGTCAGGATAGGCAAACATTATTAATGAAGAATACACAAGATGGGAGAGACTTTTCTCTCAGCCCATTGGGAAATACGGGATCCTCCCCTTGCTTCTGACTTAGGGCCTTTACAGACCCACCTAAAGGGGTGACACAGAGCCGCCCCTGGGAGCGGCAGATTAGGGCCGCAGCAACCACATGCCATGGCCCCGATCCTCCCTTTTGCTGCCCTAAGAACCGGCGCTGTGGCTCTTCCATGACCTTTTGGCCAGGAGGGCGTCCTGATACCACACGCCGTGCGGGCGGCTGCACAGGTCAGGGTGGCATTGGGTTGAGTTGGGGCAGCCGGCGTTCAGCTGCCCTGCCCCAACTCCACCCCCAGGGTAGTATTTTAGGCCGGTCTGCATAGCACCTTAGTTGGGTGCAAATCCAGCCAGCGTGCAGCTGCCCTGCCCCAACTCCACCCCCAAGCTGACCCTTTAGGCTGGTCTGCATAGCACCTTAGTTGGATGCAAACTATTTTTATACTTTGAACCCAGTTTGTAGCAACTGAAATAAGCTGAGGAGAGACGTTTAAAGCGGAAAGAGGAGAGGGAAACTGGTACATTTTTAAAGCAGCTGGAAAAGTAAGATAACAGAGGAGTAATCCAGACTGTCCCTTCCAAAACAGGACAGTTAGAGGATATGAGAGTGCAATTTTGTGGCTTCTTTAGACCAGACTCCACTATTTAAATAAACTGTGATGCCTATTAACACAAGACTAGTAACACTGTGCCTTGGAATGCTTATGGTTCTTTCAGCTGGATATTTGGGAACACAATCATTAATGATAAATGCCCAAAACTATCTTAGGAATTTTGTTTTAACTGACATTTATCTTCGATTTTAGCTATCATGGCATAGAAGGTTCTATTCAGAGCAATCTTAACTATAACAATTCGGAGTGTTCATTGTGTTATCTAATGAGCCCTTACATAATTTTAAGAAAAAAACAACATCTCCCACAATCTTGTCTAGTGTAAAAGTGTGATAGAATTGTTATTGCTGGATAAAATTGTTATTATCATTGTTTGCTTATTTACAGGTCAATGCACAAACTGACACAGCTGGAGAGGCTTGACTTAGGCAATAACGAATTTTCTGAGCTGGTAAGAAAAACTAATTTTGCAGACCTCCAAACAAATTGCTATTGCACAGATGGATCCTTCAGGTATATAAATGCCCTAGTCCTGTGGACATTCTTCTCTTGGCAAGGATTGCCCCTGTGGGAATCCCAATTGTTGCAGAAACCACAGTTTCACCGTTTTGCTTCCAGTACATGGAAAAGCTGTATATAATCTTACTTTTCATGCATAATAATGCTGTGATTCTATTTCTGCATGTGGAATATTTTATATAAACATAGGTAATAGTGAGATGATCCAAACAGTCCCTCTGGATCTCTGGTGCTATAGATTATGCGATTTAATTGGGGGATGAACTAATTAATAGATGTCAAGAATCTTATTCCTGGGCACTTGAATACAGAAATATAAAAGATGAAAAATAATGAATGCCATATAGTTCAGAAATTGTTGTTATTGTTGTTGCTGTTGTTGTTATAGCCTGCCTTTTTCCCATTTTGGGACTCAAGGAAGCTTAGAATATTTTTTAGAAAAAATAGTTTAAAATTCACAAAATACAAAAGTTAAAAAGTGATTACACATGAAGCAACAGATTGAAACTACAGGAAAAAAGATTCCACCTAAACATTAAGTAAAATGTGTGTTTGTATTAGAATAAATAATACAAATTTATTTTTAGTTTTGGACTATTGGAGACCCCACTAAAACATGAAAACCCACTGGATGACCTTGGGCAAGTCATCCTCTCTCAGCCTCAGAGGAGGGCAATGGCAAATCCCTCTGAATAATTTTGCCCAAAAATCCCTGCAATAAGTCCACCTTAGTGTAACCATATGTTAGAAATGACTTGAAGGCACACAATGAACAACAAAGTTCTGTTTAATTTTATGTAAGCTGGTTGATCCAAATTGTAATGAAGTGTTGCTATAATTAAATACTACATTTATAAAAACTACTTTTTTTACAGCCTGAGGTTCTGGAACAAATACAAAACCTAAAGGAATTATGGATGGACAATAATTCACTCCAAACATTACCAGGGGTATGGATTTTTATTGTATAATTTTGTGGGGAAATAAGATAAATTCATGTTTTGGACATTCTTGTTAGTTTTTTCATGTATTGTTGATAAAAAATAAATGTTTACATGAATATACATTTTGTTCACACTAGTCTTTGGACAAACTATCACTTTGTTAGTGTTGCTGCATATTTTTTATGTAAACGGTAATTTTTCCCCAGATGCACAAGTTTCAGCAATTTAGAAAGATCCATTTTATTTGCTTAGTACAGCATATGTGATAGAAGTGGGGCCTTTTTATTGTTAGATATATTTTCAAAGGAGTGAGAAAGTGTTGAGGGAGGAAGCGAAATGCATGCATGTGAACTTGAACTAACATTTTGTGTGGCAGGCCTCCCAAGTTGCATAATTAAAGGATGTCTGGCATAATGAAGCGTCTGCCACTCTGACGCATTGCTGAAGTTCTAAATCTGGTGCCAATAATTTATACAGGGTACTATATAGTAATCAGACTTCAAATAGTTGGTCTATTAGAACTAAAAAATATACTTGAGCAGCTTTTGTGAAACAAACCAAATAAAAGAAAAGTATCAGTTGCTGTTACATACATGATTGTTGTAGATTATGCATTTTGACAGCCTCTTTCCATGTCATCCAACTCAATATACTATCATTGTTCGGCATCCAGATGACATGAATGGTTTACCATGTCTGAAGGCGAACTTTGTGCTGTGAAATGGCATAGGATAGTATGTGACATGTGCCACTCCAGCTTCTCCAACATTCCTTTGTAATCTCTCCTTCAAGCATGACAATTCTAGCTACTTTTAGAAGTGATAATGGAAACTGATGGTGGAGAAAACTGAATTAATCCTAAAAATCTATCCTCTAAATTATATTCAAGGCTTACTCATACTGTATACTGAAGCTGCATGGACTTGTAACTATATAAATCGCACCTACCCCAGTCTGCTGGATATCTTAGTTGTGGTAATCAAGATGTTTCAGTTTAGGATTTCATATCAAATTTCAGATACAGCTGTGTAAAATATATAGAGAAATACCTATACTTAAATCAAGAGCATGAGTGTTTATATCTGTATGAGATCATAAAACAACATACCTGTCAACATACCTGTGCTTTGCTGACATGCATCTGCTGCAGGTAATTGTACTTTGTGAAGAAAGTAAATTGCATTGTGACTTAAAATTAAAAGCAGTGGTTTTTATTTTATATTTTTCTTTTAGCCCCTCCAAGGAACCCAAGCTCATATTCCTCAAATGAGTGAAGGAAGTAGCATGAAGGGAATATAGGGGGCATGCAATGGGCTTCCATTCCTTGCCATAGCATGTGTTGCATTTTGTGATCTATTAGGGTCTCACTTTATGTGAGACTGTATTCACATTGGGAAGGATTGTGCCTTTGAAATATAAGAAATTCCTTTCTGTTTTCCTATATGACATCAGGACTGAATGCTTTTTCTTGAATACATTGCCATTGGAGGTTTGTTGACTAAATGGGCAAGCTCATAGTATTACATTATGCTACATTTAGATATTAATTAGTGCTATGCATTTTTAATTTGATCAACTAAGCCTATTCTTATGTGTTTCCATCAAGCCTATAGGAAGATTAAAACAGCTGGTATACTTGGATGTGTCAAAAAATAGGATAGAAAGTATAGATATGGACATATCAGGATGTGAAGCCCTTGAAGATCTACTGTTGTCCTCCAACATGCTACAACAACTGCCAGACTCAATAGGTAAATAAACAACAACATGAATGTTATGGTTATTTTTGATGGCCTATTACTGCAAAAAAAAAATTTGGTTTTAATTTGTGTTCTCGTATTTCCTCAGAGCAGAAAAGAAGAATTAGCCTTCCAACCACCATTACCACCGTTCATTATCTGAGCCATTAAACATGAGCCATTAGCAGCTTTATCCCTATGATGACTCCTCCAGTGTATTTTTAATTCCAGGACATGTAGTAGAAGGCACATGTGTGATTTATTTAGGTTTCTGCTATGAACCTGGTGTGACTCACATTACAGAAAATTCATATCTTCAAACTGAAAATTGCATATGAAACTACATATGCAAATATACAATATAGGAATGCAATTTTAGATGGCATGACTGGTTATTTTATTTTACTGTTGTTGCTACAAGAATTACATGGGTGAAACATGCACTAGTCAATAGCAAAAGCTTTCAGGTATGTTTGGAACACCTGACAGCTCATCTCTAAAAAAGGATATTTTGAATTAGATTGCCACAATCCTTTTACCTTAAAAATATCCTCATTTCAGTTTACTTCGACTGAAATAGACCTCCTTTGAATAGGCACCATAGCAAATACAGTGAGCCCTTGTTATTCACTGGGATACTTGGGATTTACTGTGGATACTAAAATCTGTGGATGGTCAAATCCCATTAAATACATTTTCATAGCACAATTGTGTCCCTTATATTAAATGGCAAAATCTATGTGTGCTTTTGGAATTCATATTATTTTAAAGTATTTATTTTAAAGTAAAATAAAATAACCAGTCATGCCATCTAAAATTGGTTGAATCCATGGATTAAAAAATCTCTGGATACAGAGGGCTGACTATAATACCAAGCCCTATACCCCAAGACCTGCACTTTATACTACAAAAATAATTAAAGGAAAGAATATGCTAATACTACTACATCTCATTTAATCTGCCTGTTGTTATATTATCATTCTCTTGCTCATTCTTCTCAGGGCTTTTGAAAAGACTAACAACTCTAAAAGTAGATGACAATCAGCTCACAGTCCTGCCCAATGCCATTGGAAAGTAAGTTGAAAACATTTTATAGATTTTTACAATCAGCAATAACATACAACACAATCCTGTACTTGGAAGTAAATTCCACAATGCTCAATGGGACTTACTCCTGTTTAAGATTGCAGTACAAATAACAAATTCATTCTGCATTACTTAATTCACCCAAAGGTTTCTTCAACATATGGGATTCTAGACCTACACAGAACAAATGCTCAGTTTCTATAGCTAGGTAGTATCTGTTTTGTAGAGAAGCCTGCTCTCAACTCTCATGACACACATTCAAAAGATGAGACTCCTACCTCCCTGTTCCTTACGTTACTTCTTGATCAGTCTGCTCATAGCATCTGTGAAAATATTCACTAGTCTTTATTTCTGTGGGGGTCTTCACAACTATGCCTTTCCTTGTTTTCCCCTTTTCATCATGTTTTCCCTTCACTCTTCACCTTTCTTTTACTCCAGTAACAGTAAGAGCTGTTCCACAGTGGAACACACTTCCTTGGAGAGTGGTGGAGTCTCCTTCTTTGGAGGATTTTAAACAGAGGCTGGATGGCCATCTGTTGGGGGGGCTTTGATTCTGTGTTCACTCATGGCAGAGGGTTGGACATGATGGCTCTTCCAGCTCTATGATTCTATCATTCTATGGTCTGTTTCTTTATAATTTTGTGTTGGGGAGATCATTTGGTTTCCTCTGCCCTGCTGGATTCCTTTGCTACTCTCAAGCAAACACCACAGACATATTTTCAAAACTGTTCATTATGGCAGGAAACTGCCACTCAGTGATGTGTGTGACTATTGAGGTTAAAGTGTGTAATGCTGCAATATCAGTACACCGCTTCTCTGTTGTCATTATTGAAAGTTAAGTCTTTCCCTCAACTGACAAGCAGTTGCTTATGCTATGGAAATCTCTCCTGGGTTGGCTATGGGAGTAGACCCACCTTCGAAGTCAGACAAGGCTGCTAATGTTTTTCATCAGTGTCATCCCTGGATCTCATACTGGAATAAGTTCACTGAACAGTGAGCAAAGGTAGTGATCTGGCTCATTGGGTCTGGTAGTCTGTGGTTCTTCCACAGCCTCTACAGACATGAAAGAGATACCTAGGAAAGACTGGGGCATAGCACCTACAATCTGAGATATCTCTAGCTTGGCCGCTTGCTCTATTTCAGAAATCTACCTTTCCCCCAGTGATCTTTAGACAAGCTGAAATGACTGTTTTCTGTACTGGTGTCCACTTCAGAAAAATCTCTAAATGACACAGAAGTCCAAGACATTGGCTCCAACTCTGAAGGGGATAGTAAACACTTCATCCCTCTGATTTGGAAAGACTCCTTGACTCACTGCTTTCATCATAGAATTAAAGGTCATGAACTCTACAGCTATGGTGTAGCTGCTCCCCTTGAGGCTTCCCTGATATGTTGATATCTTTCCTGGGTCCTGGTAATCCGGGGACTGTCAGTACTAAAAACACAGCTACAGTTCAGGACCCTAGAGGTCCATGGGATCTAGACACCCCTAGATGTCCCCACAGTAGAATGGACAGGCTGACATGTTGGATGTTGGATGATATCAGGAATAAATTCTATTTGATTGTGGCCTATTCTCTTTAGATAGCCAATTACTAGGCACATCTTGAAATATTTTCTCTGGGAAAGCCTTCTCTTTTTCAACTATTAAGTGAACAATTAGCATAAGTTTTCCGGCATGGCTAAGCAACAGATTCATACTTCCCAGTATCTGACAAACTGTGGTTTTTAGACTATAGCAGAGTTTTCTCCTTGGTGCAGACATGGTGGATTGCACTTGGCAATACTCACTCAGGAAACTTGTTCTTATATCAAGGATGTGCCTTTTGATGTGGAAGGTCTCTCCAGTGATGTTACCCCAGGCAGGATCCAGAATCTCTTTCTGACAGCATACCAGCCCTTCCATCAGTGTTCTTATCTATGGCTGACGTCCTGTATCCAGAACACCAGGCACATGATCTTTTCATCTATTTCCTTTGCTGGACAAAAAAGGAATAGATTTTTCTCTGTGCTGGCACTAGTGTGATTGCAAAGATGACTACTTGAAGAGGCACAAGAACATTTTAAGCAGCATGAATTTCTTTTAGTACCATTGATTTCAACTGAAGAATTAAACACATTCTTAATTAAAAATCAGTGGAACTTAAAGAGTGCTTAACTTCAGCTAAATTGTACCCACTATGTTATTTTCTATTGTACAATCTATTGTGATGCTTCTCAGATACAGTTCCTGCTGTCAGTGGCAGGGGAATTATTTTAATTCCATCCCCATGGGGCAGTCTAATAATCTTATCTATCTTTTCTCTTGAGAGAAAAGACAATAGAGACATAAAAGACAGGCAATGGAAGCCCCATACTGCTGACAGTTTATTTGTGAGGTCTAGAGTAACAATCACCCTCTGTACTTTCAACTGTGTACTTTCATGTGTGCCATATCCCTGGATCTATCCATTTCATAGACATAATCAGAATGACTAGTTTCATAGAACAAAGAGAAATAAAGGCCACTGTTGAAGCAAAATAATTTTTCTGAGTTCATGGTCATGGAATGTATAAAATAGGATTTTTATTTTAATGGTAAGCTCCCTTCCTTTCACATAACATTCAAATACTTTGGTGAATTCATGCAACAATATTGTCACATACTCTCAAATGTTTCCACTACAGAGTTTTCCTTTGCACCATATACATTCAATTAAGTCACCCTTATTAATCTTGCTAGTGCTCTGTGAAGCTTTCTTTGCTCATGCAACAAATCACTATGGCTTGTTACCACACATTCTTGAGTGATACTATTTGTTTCATAATGGTCTTGTCGTATCACATCTCACTCCCTTTTTCTCCACACTTCTTTTATCATGTCATGATGTCACAGCACCTTGCAAACAAGGAGCAGTGATACCTTATTGCCACTAGCTGGAGCACCACATTGCTGGCTGCTTCATATATGTTAGGGCAGGGGTAGGCAACCTTTCCCCTTTAAGGGCCGAGGGACTTCAGCTCCCAGAATCCCAGGAGCTATTGGTCAACATGGGACTATTGGCCAACATGGCTGAGGCTTCTGGGAGCTGAAGTCCCTCGGCCCTTAAAGGGGAAAGGTTGCCTACCCCTGTGTTAGGGAAACAGAACTTAGGGATGGTGTACATATAAGTGTGTATATGCGAACTGGTACAGATTTTTGTATCTTCAAATCAATGTTCAATTGCCTACACTTCTCTGAGCACATTCCTACCTATTTGCATGTATGTGTATTGTGCTGCCCACATGCAACAATCAATCAAAGGGGAGGACATATGCACTTCACTTGTGCTGTCACCTATTCCTACTGGTGTCATATGATCCTGGCTTTAAATAATCTTTTGATTTTTAAAAATTTAGTGTTTGTCTCTTCTCGCAGAACAAAAAAACATGTAAAGCCTTCACTGGTGTTCTCCCCTCCCACCCCACCACTGCTTGAGATCTTGAAAAAATGAAACAGGGTTTTAATATAATTAGCCCTCCCTTCTCCAGATGTTGGGCAAGAGGAAAGGAAGCAATGGCCACCAAGAAGGCTCTCCGAGATCCCTTCCAAGCTATGGGCCAGTGGGGTGGGGGTGGACTGTCATTGCTCCACATCCACCCAGTCATAATTTGGAGGTGTGTGGAAAAAAGTGAACTTTTATTTCTCCTTGCTGCTCAGTTAAAGCAATATATCAGGAGATTTAATAATAGCAGAAAGAATAAATAACTAGGGGAGGGGAAGAGGGGGGGAGATGCAGAGTCAAAAAAGCATTTGCATATTTCCTTTTTAATCAGAGACCTTTAACTATTTAAATGCCCATCACCTTTGGAAGTGGAGTAGAGAATTGCCCATCTGCCCACCCTCTGCCAAAACGCACTGCTATGCAAATAATCAGATGTCCATATGTTCATTACTGTGCCTCCTTCCTTCTACTACAGTAAAAACTGCAATTCCTTTTCCTATGGAGTTTGAGGACATTTTCCCTCCCCCCCACACACACACAATAGGCCCTCTGTTTAGTTTATGAAATGATCTACTGTAAGTGGTGGTTTGTTGCTCTGCTCTGCTAGTTATGAGGGCTGGAATTATGATCTCGTAGGGCATCAATTGCAGCATTGGCTGCAGTGCTTTTCAGCAAGATGACTAGCTGTCACATAAGTTATAATAGAAGTCAAAGAAGAAGTAAAGGGGGATTTTTGAAAATGAATTTATAGCCATGCCACTATGATATCACTAAGAGTATGGAAAAATAACAATTGTGTGGTTTTGTAATATGATGAAACACACATAAAGTGACTGTAGTAGAGTCAAACAAAAATTGTTTTCCTTGTCACAAAAAGGGTAAAGTGCTGGCAGTGTCAGGAACTCTTTTGTCAAGTGAATTGAGCATAAGAAGGGGGGAACAGCCATGTACAATCAGTGGCTGTCAGAGTAATATTCATCCTGTCAGAGTCTATTCACTTCTGATAGCTTGTTGAGATCTTTTCCTAATAGAAGTTGACAATGTATTATGTTTACACAATAATTTTTAAAATTAATTAAGTATAAAACAATCCGTAATTTATGGAATCATATTTACTTATAAATAACAGCTTGGGTAGCTTTCTCCAGATGTTTAGCTGGAATCTAATGAGTACTAATTAACTAGTGTGATATAGTGGCTTGAGTGTTGGATTCTGACCCTGGAGACCAGGGATCAGATCCCTGCTAAGCCATGGAAACCCACATTCTCTCAGCCTCAGAGGAAGGTAAAGGCCAAATTCCCTCTGATGTCTTGCTCATTTGGGGGGTTTTTTTTCCTCCAGATTTTCCTAAACTCAGTACATAAATTCCAGGGTTTCCCTGCTTGAAATAGTAGTAATGTATGTTCTTCCTCCAGCTACCCTTTGCTGTTGCTCAGCCATACCTGTCCCAGTTTTAATCTTAAATCTTGGAGGCTTCTAAGTGACAGTGATGATGCTTCTAAGTCAGCCTCACTGCTTTAAAAATACGTATCTATGATAGTAATGAATATATTTTATTTAATTATTTATTATTTAGTGTATTTTTATCCTGCCTTTCAGCTTAAACGTTTTCAAGGCAGGCTAGAAAACAAAAAAAAACAAAAAAAAACAACCAAAAAAAACAAAACCATGAACACAACTGAAACCTACATTTAAAACAGAGTATTTCCCTCCTTTTCCCCAATATGTTCTGAATTTAACCTTGGATTACGTCATATCTACAACAAATAATAATATAAGAAGTACTCCCTGCCAGGCTCACAGATTATCTTTGTGAATGTTCTGTCTTACTTGAAAACATTATCAAGGGAATTTTAAAGCACATACAGTTACTATTCCAGGTGATGTTCATGCTGGGCTATTCTGGTGATCATTCAGGGTTTGGAAGAGGGACAAGGCTGTGTCTGCTTTCAGCGCTTATTTTTAAGCTGGCACATTGAACTGCAGGAATTGCTTGTGTAAAAGAATACCAATCAAATACCTCCTTATGCATATGTGTAAAAACTATAACCACTGGTGTAACCCAGAGTAACACCAGTATAACACCCAAGAAAGATTGTGGCCAATAACAGAGGCTGTTTGTTTATAGATAACCCCTTGCACCTTACATGTCCCTGCCTCTCCAGTCTGTAATGTTACAAGAGGGGAAGCTAGGGAGAGGGGGAGTCTAGCAAACGATCATACAGGCAGTCCTCCTGGTTAGTCAGCCACTGTCCAAATCATGAAATGACCACTTTAAGCATATTCAGAACCATTGGACGTTTTCACACGGGGCTTTAGGCGGACGCTAGCCTACCTCCGTCCGGCCCCAGTCCGGCTCCTTTGCAAATTTTTCAGACGACATCGCAGCAAGCCCCGCCCCATTCAGTGCCATCCCCGGCGCTAGCCGGCGTCAGTCCGGGGTCTTGCTCCGTGTGTTCACACGACGTCGCAGCAAGCCCCGCCCCATCTAGCGCTAACTCCGGCATCAGCGCCGGAGTTGTAATTCCTTTTTTAAAAAGGAATTAAGTTGCCGCCGCCGGAGCCATTCCGGAATGAGCTGAAGGATCCGTTCCGGAATGGCTCCAGGCGGCTTTGGATGTCTGTGGACGTTTTCACACTGGGCTTTACACGGAGGCAAACCTACCTCCGTCCGGCCCCACTCCGGCTCCAGAACCTAAAAGTTCAGACTACGTCGCAGCAAGCCCCTCCTCATCCTGCGCCATCCCTGCCTCACTCCGGGGTCTTGCTCGTCGTGTTCAAACTACGTCGCAGCAAGCCCCGCCCCATCTTGCGCAATCCCTGCGCCATCCCTGCTGCTAGCTGGCTTTAGCCCCATATTTCTAATTCCTTTTCTAAAAAGGAATTAGAGGGGCTGCTGCCGGAGGCAATCAGGAGCCCTTCCGGCGGCTGCTGTTTTCGCCGCCGGAGCGGCTCTTGATTGCTTCCAGGGGGCTTCCAGGCGGCTTTAGAGCCGCCTGTGTGAAAACGCCCTGTGTGTGAAAACGCCCATTGTCTTGTCTTCTGGAACTAGCAAATGTTCTTGCATAAGTGGGCTATGCGCCTTATTTGCTAGTAACCACCTCATATGGCAAGATTATTATTTTTTCTCTTGAAAAGGAGAGAAACTGGCAGGAAATAAAAATGTATTTGCAATCCATTTCAATATTTGATCCAGAGATGGGTCTAGTTTGCATGAAATTGGCCACAGTATTGTTCCCAGAGAAGGTACATATTTCAAGGTCTGCTCTGCTTTCAGTACTGACCCTGATCCCAGCAACAATATGGGGAAAATGATGAACGTGCTCAGAGATCAGTAGCTTATTCCCATTAATTAGAAGCCTACATAGTACAAAGAGAAGGGGGAATGCCTCAAGAAGCAAAGCAGATCTAGCCAGAGAAAACTTTCTCTCTAACATGGTGGATGTCAGTGCTTATGATCGGTTTATACAATCACTAGAAGGAAATAGTAAGAGCAGCACATCAGAGAGAATACAAGGAACTAGCTATGAGGGAAGGGGTGGAATGCAGGTATACTCTCAAAATAAGAATTCACACACCCTTATGATTTTTTTCAGCCCCTTAATTTCTAGCATTGCAGAGAGTGAGACACTGAAAATCCTTCACATGTAGAACTCTTATATTTGCTACATTCACATTTCCTTGGTAAATTTGTTTGCCCCTTTCCTTTGATGCATGTATTTCTAAATGCTCAACTGAAGTTTTACATTACCGCAGTGCTAGAAATGTGAGGACTGAAGTCATTGGAGGAGGTGGAATTCTTACCTGGAAGGAGCAATGGCCCTCCCTGCCCCCACATAGTTGAGCTCTTAATTTTGGGATGCTAATTTTCTTTGTGAATGTTTTGTAAAATTGTAGTCAAACAGCCAACTTCATCACTTTATCTTATTCCTGTAATCTGAAAGTGGAGAGTCCAAACTGAATGTTTGAACTGGTCCTTAGATATTCTGACTGTGGTCAAAAGACAAATGGAGTCTTCAGGTAAGGAAATATTATAATGTTTAAAGCTATTTTAGAAGATAGCTAGAGGGAAATGGTTGAGGGGGGACATAATTGACAAGGAAAATACTTGCTCCTAACCTGGTGGAGCTTGGTGTGGAGACACTGGAAAAAAAGATATTGAAATGCCCCTTTGAAGTCTATCCAAGTTGCTGTACAACTCATGGCCAGAATACTACTTCCACACATTGTTTCAAATGTGGCATTGGCTTTTTGCCACCCTTTGAAAGGGTTGTAATGTGGTTTTAAGGAGATTAATTCAGCTCAACCCCTAAAGTTGTCCACCCAAGTCCAAGTCCTCTTGAGTTATGAGGACCTAACTTTCTCTAAATCAGATTATGTAAAATAGTTTTAATGGAATTTATTTAACATGAATAATATGTAGGGCACAGAAGGCGGAATAGATAATAATACTCTCTGCTGGGCTCTGAAACTGGTATTTTCAACATTACACTGGTGACTGACTATCTGATTTGGAGAGCAGAATCTTTATATCAAGATTGCACTGATCCTTCAGCACTATATTAGTATAGATGCCATTATTTCCTGTATTACTTATTCTAGGCTCTGGTGGGAACCAAAAGGGAACAGCATGAAAAAATGTATTTTTTTGACGAGTGCAGAGCAGTTTTGCCAGGTGATCTACTAAGGCACAGTCACTTAAGTATGCAACTGCCTCTGTCAAGCACATGTCCAAGGTAGATCTGGGCCAATTTCTCTGGATGGTGCCTTTGGAAATGATCACTTCACTGGGTTTGAGTGGCAGCTTGGCACTGGCAAGCCTATAATAAAAAGTCTAACAAAGCTTTCAACTCTTCTGTTCCTAACCCACTTCATTAATCACTCTGCAGCTCTGAAAAGGATGACACACTTCAATCTTCCAGACTAGTGTAGTCTAGAAGTTAGTGGCAAGAGACAAGGTAAAGGGAAATAGATAGGGTGTGGGGTGTAGATCAGCTTGAGACGGTTTAGACTGAGAAACATTAAGGACAAATAACTGAAAACAAAACAAAATGTAATCAGGTACTTGTTATTTTTTTCTGTTGCCAGTGAGCATATGGGGATAAAGGCTGGAGTCTTGATCAATATTAAAACATTTTATTTCTGATCATAGAGAGTCAGCATGTCCCAAAATAGTTGGTGCCCCAATATATAGACAGTAGCCAGGATTGGCTTCCTCCTGCCCGGTATAGTTGGTAGTTAACTCAAGAATATTCTCCCTCAGGCTGAAGCCTAAGTTGACTTTTCCAACTTTTGTGGATTGTGTAAAGTACAGTAATAGATATCTATCCCAAATAGCTATTAAGATCATTCAGCATGATAACAAACAAACAAGTAACTAGTACTAATTATCATGTAGTGAGTTCTATTTGTCAGATAATGGGACAAAGCTTGTGGGTCCCAAAAGGACTGCCTTTGGGCCAGTCTGAATGTGCACACCCTGCCCCAATTGCTGCTGGACAGCTGCAGGACCATGGCAACTAGACAACACACTCCTTTTGCGACCGGGTTGGCCTCTGTGTGATCTAGGGGCCAGAAGGCAGCCCTTTTGGGCAGTCTTTTTGAGGCCAATGGGCCTTTACAGACTGCCAGAAATAATGCAGCTTGAGACCACTTTAACTGCCCTGGCTCAATGCTAGGGAATCATGGGAACTGGAGCTCTCTGACAGAGAAGGCTCAATGTCTCAGAAAAAACTACAATTCCTATGATTCCCTAGCACTGTGCCAGGGCAGTTAAAGTGGTCTCAAGCTGCATTATTTCTGGCAGTCTGTAAAGGTCCAATGTTAACATAATCTGTTGTTGTGAAGATATGTAAGGATGTGTAAGGATGAAATTGTATACCTACTTACCTAGGAGTGAAACTCTTTCAACTCAATGGGAGTTACTTCTCAGCAATACAAGACTGAACAGTACATTTATAAAACAAAAACACTAAAAACTTCTAATGGGAACTGTTTTGCTTTTTTTGGGCTATTTTCCCCCCATAGTGTTATTTTAAGGTTGTTAGAAAGTTATTTCTCAGTTTGAGAGAAAATGGTAGACTGTCTTCATTGATTGCCATGTAGAATTGGGTGATACCGATGTCATAGATTTAATTGTTAATTTGTTTTTTCACTAGCAATCATCTTCTCCTATTTAAGATGATGATAATGGTGACATTTTTAAAATTGTTTGTTATGTTATGCCATCATACGTGATATGAAGTGGTATATAAATGAAGCTGCTTTGCTTTGCTTTGGGTATTAAAATTTTCTCGATCTACAGTATTCACTTCCCAGAGCAGGCACTGTTTATTTCATAGGCACCATTTCATTTTCTGTTCTCAGTACATAAATTTAGTTCTTAATACAGTTTGTGGAACTGCAAAACAATAACGAAGAAGTATTACATGCCTCAAAATAAGTAAGAATTTAAATAACAACAAATTAGTGGAACAATTTACTGGGTTTTTACAAATCAAATAAATAGTATTAAGTCTTCAGGAGAAGTTTTGTAGCTTGTTTTTATGTACTTGCCTTGGTGGTACGAGACTCTGGCTTCAATTCCTTATATTTAAACTTGCCAAATTTGAAGTTAAAGGAGTTTTTGAGAGAGCATGGTTCATTGAATGATAAACTTACACATCTAGTTTGCTTTCCATACATGGGTCTGGAGAAAAGTGCATGTGTTTATTTTGTCATTTATATGTTTTGCAGGGGCTTACTGTTAGTCACATAGCAAAATAGCCATACTGGTTTGTTATACATTACCGCAAACACATTATTTTGAATTTGGCATGACTAGAAATCCTCTTGTATAAGGTAACCTTTCAGTCCCTGGATGAACTGTTGTCCTACTGTAACTAAAAATTTTCTTCAAATATATTTCCTTTATGTTCTTTAAATAAATCTTTGTAATGTCACTCCCAAAAATGCATTTAATCTATTGATGGTCTTTTGCCTATTTACATATTTTGGACATTTATAATGTGAAAGATTAAACAGAGGGAAAGTAATAATGGATAGTTCTGTAAAACAGACTAACAAATTTTCTTAAAATTTCAGTTTATCTTTATTGGAAGAATTTGACTGCAGCTGTAATGAACTGGAGTCTCTACCTCCTACCATTGGCTACCTGCATAGTCTGCGGACGCTAGCTGTAGATGAAAATTTCCTGCCTGAACTGCCTAGAGAAGTAAGGATTAATATGAAATACAGTTCATTTGAAAATGTAATTTTCTATATACAGAGTAAATTTCCACATGCATTGTTAATATTAAAGGGATTATGGTCCATATGGGATCCTGTAGGAACCAGGTAATACAAACAGAATACCAGGCTTTATGTACTGTCTTCACTGATAAATATATTCACACAGCAAGGATGACAGATAGTTGTGGCTTTCAGAAATCTTAGTTCCTAACAATTTCAGTTTCCAAATTTTCAGCTGATAAATGCTGATCAGGATGTCTCATATAGAGTTGCCAGACTGAAATATGGAGACAGTGCCTATACTTTTAACAGTAATATAGGACATTTTAACAGGTGTTGCCTGTCACACAATCAGGTAGCAAGCAACAACTGTTGAAATGTCCTCTTCTACGCATCCATTAAAGGTGTAGGAAACTTCCCGTTTTCACCAGTGAAGTGCCACTGATGGGGTGTTTGTTTACTCTTCTAATTAAAGTGAGCAGCTGCTGCACTTCAAACAGAAGAGAAAGCAAATAACAGCATCTGCATATTCAGGTACTCCGTGGCTTCCAGTATCTGGCAGGTCCATCCAGCAGCTGAGTACCAGCCGACATCATCCACAGACTGAGATAAAATCACAAGGGACTGGTTTTGTACAATCGGCCCTCTGTATCCACCGATTCAACCATCCACAGCTTGAAATATTCAAAACAAATATAAATTCCAAAATTAAACCTTGCTTTTGCTATTTTACATAAGGGACACCATATTACTGTACCATTGTATTTAATGGGACTTGAGTATCCATGGATTTTGGTATCCATGGGGGGTCCTGGAACCAAACCCCAAAGGATACCAAGGGCCCACTGTATAGACCAGGGGTAGGCAACCTTTCCCCTTTAGGGGCCGAGGGACATCAGCTCCCAGAAGCCTCAGCCATGTTGGCCAATAGTCCCATGTTGGCCAATAGCTCCCGGGATTCTGGGAGCTGAAGTCCCTCGGCCCTTAAAGGGGAAAGGTTGCCTACCCCTGGTATAGACCTTAGCCAAGTCTCACCCAACCAAATGAACGCCATGCCATCAGGGTGAAAACCTCACAAAATATGGTGATGTCTTGTGATATTTTACCACAGGCTTAGCTGAATTTCATGAATTCAGTTTTTTCTAGAGGATAAGAAATTTGAACTAAGAGAGGAGAACTCCAATGTACTTCTTTTCAGGTCCTATTGCCAGTCTGGAGAATCAGACAACCGTAGCATGGGAATAAGTTGTCCCTTGTGACTTTTGGAATTAGCTAATTACAAAAATAGACTTAGCTTGCCAAATTTCTGTCTTCACAAACATTTATGTGGGATTAGTACTGTTATACAACCTGTCTCCTAATATGCCTGCATTCATTTCTGAGAAGAATGCTAGCTAAACTTCCAGATGTTGGTCTGTGTAGAGAAATATGGCTGAGAAATATGGGTACTTGAAATTATATTTCCATTTCTAAGCAAATGTATCTGCCTATATGAGAAGTATAAGATGTATAAGAATCAGATGTAATTCCAGTTTAATCCATGTGTAAACTGGATAGTATGGGGTAATATGTGAAATCAGCATTCATAGTAAACATAACTAAACCGTTTATACAGATGGTAACTATAAAAACATAGGAAGTATCTTATAAATTGTCTTTGATATTCACAGATTGGAAATTGTAAAAATGTAACAGTTATGTCTCTGCGCTCAAACAAGCTGGAATTTCTTCCTGATGAGATTGGTCAGATGCAGAAACTCCGAGTCTTAAATTTGAGTGACAACAGGTGATGTTTTTATCTTTTAAATTTTCATGTGCAATTCAGTGTATAGGTTGCCACCTGTTCCAAATTTTAGTTATTGAAAAATTCATTTCTTAAAGCATTTTGAGATTATTAGTTGATTTTAGTTACAAAAATGTTCATTTCCTAAAGTATTTCCTGATAATCAGCTGACAGAACAATTATACAGTTGTGCTCATTGACAGCATGGGATTCAGACATCTTCCCTCAAAGCAGCACCTCTGCTTTGGACATGCCATGTTTCCAATTATTTAAAGACATACTGGTGGAATTACTATATGCAAAGGGATCTTGTAGCACATTTGAAAGTAAGGGCCTCTGCAGACCAGCCCAAAGGGCTGGCCTAGAGGCAGAGATGGGGTGGGGCATCCACACGCCAGCCACCCCAACCCCATGCCGACGCCATCCTGATGCTGCATGCCATTACGCATGGCATGCGGCGCCAGGACACCCTTCCAGTGCAGCATTTTATGCACTGTGCTGGAAAGGGTGCTAAAGAGCTGCGCGCCAGCTCTTAGGGCAACCTTTTGCCACCCCCAGAAAGGAACGGCATTTTGCCGCCCATCTGCATAGCCCCTAGATGTATGAAAGAAGTTGTAGCATAAGCTTTCATAGACTTGGGCTACTTCCTCAGATAAATGGACTGAAGTGTTTGCCTAGGAAAGAACTTTATAATTAGGCTATATAAATAGCCAGAGAAATGCAAAACTGTGTTATAATATGTGTAGTGTGCCAGGAAGCCATTGTCTCAGTTCAGCCCACTGTTGATGGATTGGAGTTTGTGGATATGTTGTAATTCAACTGTTTCTCTTTCATATCTTCCTCTGTAGTTTTTTTGTTAACACCCCAACCTCATGAAAATGCTCTTGGCCAATTTATCCCATCTCCTTTATGGTATATGCATAGTCTGTTCGGTTTGGTGGAGTAGTGTATTTGTAAATCCAGCAGAATCAGGGAGCAAAACATCCAAGCTTCTAAAAGTTGAGTTTTATTGTTGTTGTTGAAAGAATAATAACAACATGCAAAGTAAAAATACAGTCCACTATAGGATCACATCTTGCAGATGTGGCTAAACAAGAACAAAACTACAGATCCATGTTTCCAGATCTTAAGGCTACATTGTGAAGCAGTATAAACATATTATAGATCAATCGAGAAGTAAAGAGAAGAAAAAAGTACAATCCAAAGGAAGCAAATAATAATAATATCAATGCCAAAAAAAAAGTTTCTCAGTCCAGCCCCTCTCCACCTTTTGGGTGTTAACCTTCAGGTTGATTGGATGATCTGTATGTGATGTATGCTAACCCAGCCTCTTGTTGTTCATCTTCCACCATGTGATCTACTTTCCCATAACAACTTTTTATTATTGTTTCCTTATGTAAACAAGGATGATTTCCCACCTAGTAATTCTCTATTGTTTTGTCTTTCTAGCCATCTGGACTGAGTTGTTTGTGTTCTGCCTAGAAGCTGTTCTCAAGTGGAAAAATACAGACACACACATCTCTACATTTCACCTTTGACTGCATAGCCCATCTATACTCTGACATAGTCAACATTCCAAAACTCCCTCCATCATTCATATGATCATCCACCCACCCTGGCATTGGGCAGTATCCACCTTTGTCCCTCAAAGACCACTATTAAAGCTGTAGTTGTCACCTCATCACCATACCCACAAGTTTTGCATTTCCATGTCTATTCATACAGGCTTCATTCACATTCACGTTTTTTTACTGAGTAGATCTGGGGGGATTCAATAATGCGATGCCAAATTGATGTGGCATGGGGGAGAGGAAGAGGAGAAGATGAGGAAGAAGGAGGAGGGAGGATGCTGGAGGACACAGCATGGGGGAGAGGAAGAGGAGGAAGAAGGAGGGAGGGAGGACACTGGAGATTGCAGCACAGGAGAGAGGAAGAGGAGGGTGAGGGAGGAGGATGTGCCAGCATGAATCTGGATCAGTAGTTCCCACTACCAAAGATCTGGATCCTTGCAGCACTGCAAAAAAACCTTGCTAGTTGACCCAGTGTCAAAGGCACCAGGTTAAGTGCGGTTTTTTAGTGCAGTTGAGGGGAATGTGAATGCCTACGAAATAATCCACCCCAGGTTATTTCATAGTGTGAATGAGGTCACAGTCTGATTATAAAGTTCCTTCCTGGGCAACACTTCACTCCATGCATCTGAAGAAATAGGCTATGATAACTTATGCTACAACTTCTTTCACATAGTCTCAAAAGTTCTATAGTTGCGCCCCTGATCCTCCTTTTTGCCGCCCCCCAAAAAGCGGGCAAATGGCGCTCCTTTTTGGAACGGAAAAAAGCTGCCCTTAGAGCCGCCATGGGGACCCTGACACCGCACACTGTGTGGTCAGGCGCATGGCATTGGGGCAGAGTCAGGGCAGGCGGCGGGCAGTTGCTCTGCCCCAACTCCACCCCCAGGCTGGCCTAAAGTGCCAGTCTGCATCAGCCCTAACTCTGGCAAACAAATTACTACAAAGTCAGCTTCACATGACTGAGATTTTAGCCATGATGAATATGTCCAGCAGTTGTTCTCTCTCTCCAAGGCCTGGACCATGGAAAACGACATCGAAGGAGGGCTCTTTTTCTTACCTTAGATCAGGCCTGATGGAGCTGGCTGGGTCATTTTCTCTCTCTGGCACTGGATAATGTCAGATGGCAAAGATGGAGGGTTCTTTTTCTTACTTTAGGCCAGGCTTGATGGAGCTGGCTGGGCCTTATTAGCCCCAGTTGGCAAGGGCCATTGGTCAGGGTGACAGAAATTACAGTCTAACAAGATCTGGAGGGCTTTGGCTTCCACTTCCGCTGTAATGTCACACCGAAATGCTACAGCTGTTGCAAAGATATCTGAAACTTACCCCCATGTGGGTACTGTTAACATCTGGATCCAAGTAGTGTTCCCTCTGTCAAATTGGCAGTATTTTTATGTTTTAGTTTAACCATCTGTTTAACAAATATATATAGTCTGAGGATTAAAAATGAAATATAATAGAGATTTCAACTGATAAAATTTTGGGGGGAAAATCAATAATTTAAAGTGAATATTTCTATAAAAATATATTTTTATAGCAATGCAAAAAGATAAGTGAATGAAAAGAGACAGAATATACCATAATCAATAATTTAAAGTGAATATTTCTATAAAAATATATTTTCTTAAAGCAATGCAAAAAGATAAGTGAAAAGAGACAGAATATGCCATATTTACCTGAGGGCAAAGTATTATTACATTTCTTATCTTACAAAATAAAGCTGTTCTATGCAGAAAACACTCATGTTATTTCAATGTTGTTATTTTTCTAGATTGAAAAATTTGCCTATCACTTTTACAAAGCTTAAAGAACTTGCAGCACTTTGGCTATCAGACAACCAGGTACACATTTACTGGATTTCCTTCTCCTTGCATCTAAACAACAGGGTAGCAAATTCAGCTGTATTTGAGAAATGTTTATATTGAGTGTATAAAAACACTTTAAGGCAGAATTGTAGATGATAATTCTTATTAAAAATTCAGAATTTGACCCACATGTGTTCATAATAACCATCCAGTATGTTGTCCCAGTAATGTCCACCAAATGTTAATGGAAGGTTTGAAGACTTGGGATAAGGCTGCCTGTCAGGAACTTATTTCCAGTGTTGGGTTCATAGTGTGTCCTGTTTCCAGTGTGTTTAATAAAACTATTGTTTTCAAAACAATATTTCCAAGGGTCAGTGACTGAGGCCCTGTCTGCATGGGCCAGAATATTTTGAGTGCAGCCCAGAGAATTCTGGCCCTCAAACTGTGCCAGTATTCCCCTTCCTATTCCCCACTCCTGAAGCTAGAGGCTGCTGTCTCCTTTTCACACACCAGAAACCTGCTTTGAGAGTTAAGAACCCAACTCATGAAGCTGGAATCTCTTGTGTGACTCTTGTGTGCAGTGGGGGGGGAAAGTGCCCTGGCACAGCTTTGCATTGGCTTTGAAGGAGGCTTTCCTCTCAGCTCTCCTCAAGCTCTGAGATGTCTCTGTCAATTATGCTAGGGAAACTGAATTTTAAGCCACCTCTATTTTTACCCCTTTTCTCCCACCACCCAGGTGCAGCTCTGAATTGCCTATGAGGGAGGCTTTCCCCTCAATGCTTCTCAAACTCTGAGACTTCTCTGTCGTTTTTGTCAGGGAAACTAGATTTTAAGCCACCTCTATTTGTTTACTCTCCTACACAAAGCGTGATTGCTACTCCTCCCCTCCTCATGAATGAGGAAAATGTGTGGGGCAGCTGCCTTTGTTCCAACCATGCACGCACATGCCTCAGCTTCCCCACCACAGCCTGACACTCATTTCCCTCTCTTTCTCTCTCACTCCTTGCCATGCAGTCTGACACTAAGGGAACACTGAAAAAACATTCCAAGCACCTCCTCTCTCTGGAGGGTGAACTGATCAGCATCTGAGGTCAGTGCCCCCTTGAGAAATTGTTATGAACCTCTTCCCCCCCCCCCCCGCCCCCCGTGAGCCATGCCCCACTGTTTGAGAATCTAAGTGCTAGAAGAATCTTTTCTCAAATGACAACCCACATGGAGATTGGATCTGTGTGAGATGGGCTTAGTACTTTTTAATGATGTGTGGAAAGTACAGACTGTGCTAGGCGTTTCCCCATTAAAATATAGTCAATCTGTATCCTACTTTTCTGTTGAAGACTGTGTCCAGAATGGCACACAAGAAATGCCAATTTGTTCAGATACATTACATATGAAAAAAGCAAATATAGCATCTTCTAGGTAGTTTGAAGGGTGTTTGGCTAGGACTGGGAGTTCATAAGCCACAAAGCTATTGGATTTTATCATGTTCAAGGAGGATAGGGCATTCTCTGTTTGAAATAGGCATGATCCCTCAGATTTCTTACAGGATGGAAAGTGCTTTTGTTAATGTGAAACTGAAATTTCATTTGTGCTTCTGGATCATACCATGGTTACAATAGGTAAATCCCAGCTTAGTAAATTCCAGTTGTCTATGAGCCGGAACAGACCGGCATGAAACGCTGGCTTCCCAGCGGCTTGGTGGTGTGGTGTTTAGATGCTTCACACCCCCAAGATGCCTGGAAGCCATCCAGCTGCTCAGACATGGTCTGGCTTCTGAGTGCTCCAGCGGCATGGCATTTACACACCACTAGAGCACCATAAAGCCAGCTACCATCCACAACAGGGCGGGAAAAGCTGCCTTTTTTCCCAATGCAAAAAGGAACGCCATTCTGCTGCTCCTTTTTTGCACCAGCAAAAAGCCAGATTTGGGCCATAGCATGAGGTTGCCACAGCCCCAATCTGTCTTCAGTTTGGGCAGCTTGACACCGCCCCTTTCTGACTTTCTGTTTCACCCCTAAGTGGCTTTACTTTTTCAAAGTTTGCTTAATGAGTCACACACTTCCCTCTCTTCATTCAAGTAGTGCAACAGGCATGTTTACGTGATTGTTGGCTGTATGGTCATAGTTTTACCTCCTCATAAGCCAAAATGTCCACTGATGGGCCCCCAGAAGCTCCTAGCCTGATACCATGCTGTTGCTGGACTGGGCATTTCCATCCTCCCTCTCCAGTAAACCAGCCTGTGATGTCATGGAAGTATGCTGGCAAGCATTTTGACTCTACCAGTGCTACACTGAATTTTGGCCATAATAATTTACTCTTGAATTTGAAACAACGTAGCAACATATAAAATGAATATATAATAAAATAGTAAGGATCTATACATTTGGTGGATGTGCTATATCCTAATCTGGATATGTTAATTTCATACACGTAAATTATGTTGCTAGGATTTTCATCAAAAAGAAAGGTCAATAAGAATGCTCATTTTCATGGTATGTCTTAGCATTCATGGTGTTTTTAGATACCACCATTTTGTTTAATATCCCCACCCACATTGGCTTTTAGGAGTTATTGTAATGCTGTTTGTTCTTTGCTTACAGTCTAAGGCCCTTATCCCTCTTCAAACTGAGGCTCATCCAGAAACAAAGCAAAGAGTGCTGACTAACTACATGTTTCCTCAGCAACCCCGCAGTGATGAAGGTAAACTACTGTCAGCCAGATTTTCTAAATACATAAATGTATGTGATAATTATTTAGTGTGAACTTAAATGTTCCACACAATGCTCTTGTTGGTACTTGTAGCTTTTATAATACAACCCAAAGCATCTACCGTATACACTCAACTATAAGTCGACCTTGTATATAAGCCGAGATCAACTTTTGGGGCCAAAAGTGTGGATTTTGGTATGACCCGTGGATAAGTTAAGGGTCAGACTTCCGGAGGCAGCCTAGCAGTGGAAAGGCCGCAGGGCGATCGGCCACCCTTTCCAGCCTCTCTGCAGCTGGCCTTTCTCCTGGGGAAGAGTCTGGCTCGCTTGGCCTCCCCAGTTTCTTCCCAGCTGGGCTTTCTCCAGGAGAGGGAGCCCATCTAGGAAGAGGCAAGGGTGATTGCTTGCTCTCCCCAGCATCTTCCCAGTTGGGCTTTCTTCTGGAGAGGGATCCCAGCTAGGAAAAGGCAAGGGCGATCACTCACCTTCCCCAGCATCTTCTCAGCTGGGCTTTCTCCTGGAGAGGGGGGCCAGGTAGGAAGAGGCAAGGATGATCGCTTGCCCTCCCTGGCATTTTACTATCTGAGCTTTCTCCAGAAGGAGCCCAGCTAGGAAGAGGCAAGAACGATCACTCACCCTCCCCAGCATCTTCCCAGCTGGGCTTTTTCCTGGAGAGGGAGCCCAGCTAGGAAGAGGCAAGGGCAATCACTCACCCTCCCCAATGTCTTCCCAGCTTGGCTTTCTCCTGGGGAGGGAGCCCAGTTAGGGAAAAGCTGCAGGGCAATCGGCCGCCATTCCTAGCCTCTCCCCAGCTGAGCTGTCCCTTGCAATTACTGTGTATAAGTCGACCAGGTTTTTTGGGGTCAATTTTTGACCTAAATTTCATGACTTATACACGAGTATATATGATCTTTTGTATTTCTGAAGCATTTGGTACTTATTTTAAGTAGGTATAGTTGATTTTTAGCTTTATACATTTCCTGAAAGTTTTCCTTTAAATTGGCTTTTGTCCTTGGACGTCAGAATTATAGGCAGCCAAGGCTGGATGAGTGTTTTCCACTGACAAAAGCTTTCAGTGACCTTAGCTACCATTTCTAAGCATCCTCATAATTTGAGGCCTACTGTGTGACATATATTTGATTGTTTGCAATCACTTTTTCTAGGCAGATGTAAATATTCACAATTGATTAATAACTATAAAATAAATTAATAGTTAGTAGGCAGCATACTTTTTCACATTGTTGCTAATTTAATAGTACATTATGAGGAAGCTTTTATTTGATTCTGGCATTAATTTTCTAACTAACTGTAGATTTCCAGTCTGACAGTGATAGTTTTAATCCTACTCTATGGGAGGAACAGCGACAACAACGTATGACAGTTGCCTTTGAATTTGAAGAAAAAAAGGAAGAAGAGGAAAATGCAGGAAAAGTTAAGGTAACTGGGATTCTGTTCCTTGGTTTTTGCTTTGTCTTGGTTAGACTTCTTTATTTACAATAATTAGTATTAAAGTAAAGTTTCATATGGAACAACAAATGAGAAGAATTTTGGAGAACCACAGTTAATTGAGTAGCACTGACTTAAATTTCTTCTTTGGTATCTTAAGCAAGCACTAAAAACCTTATAATGTATAAAGGTGATTGATAAAATTAATAATTAACTTGTTATTTTCAGTACTGAGCTAAGGCAATGCTTTTGTAGTTACAAAGCTACTTAATGCCTTGACTGTTCTAGTATACTGAAAGCCCTTATTTTCTTCTGGCCCTAGCAGAAATTACTCCTTCATGAATATCTGTTTCTTACATAAGGAGATACCTGCAGTCGCTCTCCTCACAAGAGCTTACAGAAGAGTTTTGATGTGTAGGGAAAAGACAAAATGTCCACCCCTTCAGTTCCATGTGAAGAAGCTAACTATAGTGTCAGTAGCAATGTCTTCTTCTCAGTAGAGGAGCACACTGGTTCACTACATCTGAAAGCAACAGGCTACTTAAAAGAGCAGACCCAGCACTGCATACACCACTCAGACTTCTAATGCATCACCATCACACCCCATTCCTACTATTCCCTACTTGAAGCAAACCCCTCACTCTGCCCAATGGTGATGCTGGCCCTGGTGCTTACAGACATAATATAGGCCCAGAACATGATCAACCTGAAGAGCCCTTGAATGTAAAACAATGGGCTCACAATTGGCTCACAATTGGCTCACAATTGGTCCTAACTAGGGTAGGCCTACTGAATCAGCAGAACAGACAGAAATATTGGTTGAAGTCCCATTAATTCAATTAGCCTATTTTAGTCAGGGCTAACAATTGGATTTAGTCCCTTACAACTGCCCTTGTATGAAACCTGGATTGAAAGCTAGGAATAGCCTATAGTTAAATATGAGAAACTTGTCATCTGAGAGGACCCACACCATATTTTTTTCCATATAAAAATGAGAGGGGCGCTCACTAGAAATTCAACTGTCTTTTGTTAGTATTTCTGAGTTCACTATCTCACATCCACAATAAGATCTAATAGAATTCACATTTCATGTACGGTACCTAACTACCTTTTTCCTTTTATGAGTCTTCAAAATACAGTTGGCTGTATGTTTCCATGGATTTTTTTATCCACAGATTCAACTATTCATGGTCTGAAAATATTGAAAAATAATATAAATTCCCAAAGCAAACCTTGTTTTTGCACTGTATTTAATGGGATATGAACATCCACGGATTTTGGTACCCATGGGGGATCCTGGAAATAAATCCGAAATAAAACCAAGGGCCCACTGTATTTCTTTATTTTTTTATTGGTTGGTTGGTTGGTTGATTGATATTTCGTTTTCTGTGCCACATTTCTCCCAGAAAGGGACCCAAGGCCACTCACAGATAAAATCATTTAAAACATTACAATAAAAATTCTAAAACAATTACAATCAAATATGAGTGTCATATCTATACCAGATCCTAAAGATTTGCCTAATGTGACAGAGTAGTTTCCAGTGATGGTATTCTACTGACAGAATAGTAGTAATCAGTGGATTGCCACTAATCTGTCCCCAAAGCAGGCCTCCAAGCAATTCCAGGGGATTAGGAAACCACACAACCAGTTTTTGGTTGGTATAGAAGGCTAAAGCAGGAAAGGAAGAAGAAAGTTCCACTGGAACCAGTAGTAAGTCATTAGTTCATAGTTGCCTTGATATCATTTTTTGGTTACAGCAGAGGCCCCTATCTGGACAGTCATATAACTGTTTCCGGGTGCCTATTTAAACAACTAGAGGTGGGCACACACATTCAAAATAGTATGTATATTTTCCTTAATCTAGATATGGGCCTTTGCTGTGAATGCTAGTTTTCAAGAATGGTTTCAGAAATATTTTTGTATGAGCAATGCTTTGCTGGATTGAGATGAATGGTTTAATTCCAGAACTTGATTTAGAGAAGTGAAGAGTCATGTCTGTTAATCAAATCAGTAACATTTAGAAATTCATAAGACCTATCAGTGAAGTGAAATAGAGAGCTAGGAAAAAACCCTAACTTCCATTTCTGTTTTAGTAAGCGTATTTACAAGACAGTTTATGCAAGCAAGAGAAACAAATTATTCATTTCTATAGCCAGATTAGTCATCTTCTTTTTGTTGTAAAAATATTTTAACTTAAAACCGTTAAATACATCTCACAATACATAGGTAAAAAGGCTTTTATTTGACTAATCACTGTTTTCTGATTTACTGCCGAACTTTGAGAGAGTTTGCAAATTGCTTTATGTGTTGTTCTCAAACTATAAAAGTGCGCTGTAAATCTAAGCTACAATTTAGAACTGCACTAGAATAAAATGCTATTCATAACATTACATTTGTACAGTGTCCCTGCTGTACACACATATAACCAACTTGTTCTTAGCAGCAGTTTACAAATTGGAAACCCGACTCAGAAATGCACTTGCTTTCTCTTTCCTAGATCAAAATTTGTCCTACTATTTATACAGTTCATCAGCACTTATATTCACCACAGTGAAGACTAATCACTGAGATCAGACTGTAAAGTTTGGATTCAGATTCTGGATTCAGAGAAACCATACTTAGCCTAACTGTAGTTAAGATCTTTAAGGTCTTTATTCCATATAGCTGTTTCCAAGTTTGGCTTCCAATTTGTTAACTGGGGTTCTCTGGAGAAAGTGTTATATCTGTACTAGCCATGCAATTTCTGGAATACCTGAAATGTTATCTTTTTAAGTCCTTTGATTCTAAGATGAGTTCACACATGTATGTGACTACCACATCAAGCAATTACTTTTATGTGTTCAACATCCATTGATACTAAAAACCTGCCTTGGATGCCATTGTGGGAAAAAGGAGAAATCCTTTTTTATCCTTATTTAAAGGAGAAATCCTTTAAATAAATAAATAAATAAATAAATAAATATGTTTTATCTCCATGATGTAATTTTAATTGCAATATTTTTTCAAAGCATATTTATTTGGTTGTTGCAATTCAAAAAGATAAATATGTGTGAATTACCCATAATGTTCCATTTGGTTTTAACAAATGTAATTACAAGTCTAATAAAATGGCATTTTTTTTAAGTTGGAAGGAAACCTAGAGTACTTTCAGTAATAACAGCATAAATGCCAATTTAAATATGTCAAGCAGGTATTTTATTATTTGTCTCAGTGATGCTAGACTTTTGGAATGCTAAATGTGTCTAAAGGAAACCATGTGGAAATGTTTTATTTATTAGTTTTGCAAATGTTAACTTTATTAGGTCAAATAAAATGGTTATATAGAGATGGTGAATAAATGGGTGGTTGAAAGTGACTCTCTTATATGTTTATTCAGTAGGCATAATGCAGAGTAAAGATGGAGTCTCACTGGTGCTTTCAAGCCACCATTGATTTTTTTGGCATCTTGACTACCTATGTATTGGATGTCAACTGCAGGCATCTTTCTGTTTGGCTGATATGAAGACATGATTCTGAGGGGTCAAACAACTCTATCAAGGGCCTGATTTTTAAGGAAATAAGTGCCCTGCACAGACTATGTATTCATATTCTAAGGTTTAACAGGGCTTGCTTTGTTTTTGGTTTTTCTGTATTTAAATGAAATGTTTGATAATAAATATTTTAACTTAATTTTCATAATAAATTTGTATTGATGGGCCTTTTGGCCACGTATATCATTGTTTGCTGATATGAATTTGACATTAGAAATTAAAAAAGAAATTCTTCTATCCAGGAATATTGCACTTTGGAAGGTTTTTATCCCCAGCGGCATGCTACTTCTGAGGTAACTTTAAATGTGAAACATAAAAGACCATGAATAGAAAGGGAGTCTAGACTTCATTGGTAATTATCATTTTTAATATCAATATGGGAATATCTTCACCCTAATTCTATCTAGCACATCTGAGAGTACATTTAACAATGAAAGTTAATATTGACTCTAAGATAAATTGACTTTACTCAAATCTTCTTACATGGTTAATTTAGCTGCTGTGTCTTTTTAGTATCCTTTAAAATGCATGTACTATTTGGCTTACATCCCAGCTATCTTTAAATCTTAGTTAAACCATAGCCCAAGTCATGTAGTAAACCAAATTAGACAATCAGCAATTACAGTATTTCCACTGTAAACCAATTAGAGTTATAGCAGTGCTATATTCTATACATCACTTACTTACTTTTCTTGTTGGAGTTGTACATTGACTTGTAACATAGTATTTCACATCTGCTATTGAGAGCCATGTTTGGATGTGCTTGTTTGTTCTGCATACTTTATTATACTTCAGTGCTGAGTGTAAGTTGCTACCATAGTTTGTACTCTTCACATCAGTCAAGCTTTTTGAATGGATGCCTATTAATGTCTGCATTGGAACCTTGGCTGTACATGCCACTTTTCCTTTTGTGGTAAATTTAATAATATCACATTTAATAATAAAATTAATAGAATTAATAATGTCACATTTTTATACAAATACATCCATCACAGCAAGAAGAAAACCTATTTCGTATTGGGTGTGCAATCCATAAAATTGATGAGCATTTAAGTCTCACTGATTTCAGTCAGACTTAAAAACATCTAAACTTTTTTGGATTTCTACTAGTGTGTTTAAATGCGTTGTCACAATCTTGTATTATAAATCTAAAGTGACTTCCCATATATTACCAGATTTCTAGATTCTGTCCAAATGATTAGAGGGTTGTTTAACTGCCTGACATCAAGGTATAATTTTAACAAAAGTATTGTCAAATTATAGAGTTATGGGGGGAGTAATATTAGTAATTGACACCAATTTCAATTCGCCATGTTGTAAATGACATGGGCGTTACCATTTCAGAAGCACGGTATAGCAAATGTTTTATGTTAACATTGTCTCAAATGCCTAAACTCACTGTCTCTATGTTTTGCGTTTAATATAGACTTGACAATCAAAGCTAGATGTTTATTTTTATTTCCTATTTGTGCTTTTAATTTATTTTGTTAAATGAATACTCAGGTTGAAATAAACTTAAAGCGCTATCCAACCCCATACCCAGAAGACTTAAAGAATATGGTGAAATCTGTTCAAAATCTGGTGGGCAAATCTACCCATGGAGTGAGGCCTGAGAATTCAACACCAACTTCCAGCTCAGAGCAAACTGTGAAGGAAAAATATGAGCACAAGTGGCCAATGGCAACGAAGGAAATGTCAGTGGAGGTAACACGCAGCAATGCAATTAAAACAATCTTTACTAATATGAGTGTAATATAGATCGCTTTATTAAGATACCTGCATGAGTAAGCTTATTTGTCACTCACTCTCTGTCCCTCCACTTCTTTCTAAAATCTACATTTTTTTCATATGTGGTGAACTTGTAAGAAGGGAAAAAGTTAATGGTTTAAGATTTGTTTGTTTGTTTGTTTGTTTTTATCCCATCTTTCTCCCAAAAAGGGATCTAAGGAGGCTCACAATCCAAAAAATTTAAAAGCTAGATTTTGTAATGTTACCAGAAATGTAACCTTCTATGATATACAAAACAGGAGCAAGAATATTGTTTGCCCAATGTCAACCAGAAGTCATACTGGAGGACCTAGAGATTCTTAGAGAGAACACTTCTCTGGCATAGCAATAGCATTTATATTTCTGTACCGCTTCATACTAAACTAAGCAGTCTCTAAGCGGTTTACAATGTGTAAGCTAATTGCTCCCAACAAGTTGGGTACTCATTTTACTGACCTATGAAAGGATGGAAGGCTGAGTCAAGCCTGGAGCCCTTCAGGATCAAACTCACAAAGTCATGGCTGGAATACTAGCATTTAACCACTGCACCACCAGAGCTCCTTCTCTAGGTATATATATATGTCCTCCAGCCCAGTTCTGTAGTCAGCTTCCAGCAGATGTTGACCACAGACTTGTGCTGGAGGACTCAGAGAATCCTAGAGAGGTGTTCTCTCAAGTGAAAGAAAATTGTTTTTATTTGCGTCTTTCCACATTCACAGGGCTCCTGCACCCCTAACCCCAGCAAATGTGGAGGGCCCACTATATGTCTTTTTGTCTCCTTTTCTTCTTCTCTTTTATTTCCTTCTAATTCTTTATTTTTGATTGCATATTATTTTGGTTGTAAATGAGACTGCTCATACTAAGGGAAATAAAAAAAAAAGGAAATCACAGGAACATGGGGACCTAAATCCAGTTGCTGGTCACAACTAGAGTAGGCCCACTGAATCAATGATTGACATAAATATTGACTTACCAAGTTCCTGTTGATTCAGTGGGTCTGTTCTAATGGGATTATCACTTGCTTTTAGGCCTGAGAGTTTTCAAGGGACACTATAGGTCACAAAAATGGCCTCTAAGGGCCATACTTTGTCCACAGCTGCTCTAATTAAATACAATTTTACTTCCCCTTTGAATCAGAGCTTCGGAAAGTATAGCCTTGTTCCACATGCAGCCTGCCACACGCTGCCTTGGGGTCAAATATTAGTGCATGTGTGATTGTGTATGCATGCATTGTCCAGAATGTCTCCAGATGCACTCTAGGGGCTGGAGGGTATTTCCACCATGTTTGGAGCCATCCAAGGATAAAAATCAGTTTTTGCAATTGTTATATATATATATATATATATATATATATATATATGCTCCAAAATGTCCACTATGTGGTGGGGAATGCATTTTGTGGGACCCCTGAGCCAATTTGGGCCCAGGAAAGGCCTTTGAAATCCAGCATAGTGAAAATACTCCCATACCCCCAGAGGCATTTGAGGACATTTCCTTTATTTTTAATTTTAATTTTTGCCAAAGCAGATGTGCCCTTTCAAAGTCTGCTAGGGGACTAATGTAGCTCCTTGCCTTCCACAGTTGCCCACCCCTGTTGTAAATGGTGCTACTTTGATGTTCTTTTCTTTGTGGAACCAAATGGTAAATAATTCTCACAGTAAGTCTACACTCAAGTGAAAGCTATAGTCCAAACAGGCAGTGTTTATACCAGACCAAGTAGATTAGGGACCAAGGAACCAGAGAGGCTGTTGTCAGGACCCAGGTCAGTCTTGAGTTCCAGAGGAGGCAGGTTAGGCAAAGCACAGTGTCTGTTGCACTTTTAGTGACAAATTGCTCAGCCTCATGTTTGTTTAAAATATTTCTGTATGACCTCCCAGCCCATAAGGACTGTCAATGTGCCAACTCTAAGGCCAGGTCTTTATCAAGTAGTGAGGATAGTCAATGATTGCAGGCTAGAAATACTTTTGCATGACAATGTTTAGTCATATTTACAGGGGAAACAGAGCAGTCACACTATGGATGCCCCTGTTCGAGACACATACTACCCTTGACAGCTTGTACTCAAAGTATCACATCTGTGTCCCTGTAATAATAATATAGAATTCAGTACTCGATGTTAATTTTGATTATTAAGCAAAGAGTTTGATTATTGTGATTTCTCAGACTTCCCTTTTATAGTGTTACTTAACTATGAAACATTTTTGCATTCTGCAGGACCCTTTTGTACACCCTGTGAATGATATGAGGATAGGAGAACTTCGACCCTCAATGGCTGAAGCACCATTGTACCAACCTAAACTTGTTCTCTTGGGGAAAGAAAAAAAAGGTACTCGCTTTATAGTTATTCAGAGACATAGGTTGTTACATGTCCAAGTAATGTATTGTAATTGATTGTGCCTCTTTTTCAAAACTGGCCAGAGACTATTCAGAAATTATTTTATGAACATGCTGTCTTAGGCTGGTCATTCCATGTCTAGTGACTGGAAGGAAAACAGGCAAAATAATTTTCTCATACTGTTTGGGGTTTTTCTCCTCCTTTCCAGTGGTCTTTTCTTATATAGTTGGCCCTCCATATTTGTGGCTTTGACTTTTGTAGATTTGACTATTTACAGATTTGAATAATGTATTTTCTCTAGGAATCTCTAGGTCCTCCAGTGCAACTCTGCCAGAAGTTGACCATAGAGTTGTACTGAACAATCTAGTGATACTAGAGAAAACACTTCTCTAGGCATTTGTAGATCCTCCACTCCAGCACGGTTCTGTGGTCAATCTCTGGCAGATGAGGACCATAAAGTTGCACTGAAAAAACTAGAGATTCCTAGAGGGGTGTTATCTCAGATAAAAAGATTATTTTTATTGGCATTTTCCCCTGTTTCATGGGAGTCCTTTGCCCCTAACTCCAGCGACTATGGAGGACCCATTTTTCTACCAAACAAAAATATTTCTCTAATTGTCTCCATTAAATAAACCTCCAATCCTCTAGGTGTCAAGTAAATACTTTAGGTAGGTGAAATGTCTATTAACAATAGGGGAGTTACTCCACAAAACGGGAAGAGGAAGAGGATGAGGAAGAAGAAAAAAGAAAGAAATCTCAACATATCAAATAACAAAGTTTAAAGCTTACTGAACAAAAGTGTCATTAAGTATTATTTGTGAGCTGCCTTGGGTCCCTTTCTAGAAGAAAGGTGGCATAGAAATCAAATAAATAAATAAAGAAAAATTAAAGAAAAGTTGTAAAATCTGAACAGATGTGTGCACACTTATCAAATGAGCAGCAGGATAATAAAGTAATCAAGGACAGCCATAGCCAATTAACCTAACTTGACAGTGCCCTCTTGTGTATTGTAAGCTTATCGCACTGTGTTCTCAGAACGTAATGAGTACATGATGAGAACGGAACAGAACGTATTTTATCGCACGGTATGATCCTCATCGAGTTCCCATTCTGTGCTCTGACAGTCCCTAGCCCATTCCAGGAGAAGAACTGTAAAAATGCATCCTCAGCCAGCAAGAACGCTTTCAGACCTTTCCAGATGATCTGTGTGTAATAATCCTACCCGGTCTCAATCTGTCCTCGTGTTCTGATTGGCTAAGACAACCTCCTCCCCTCCCATCCTAGAACGTCCACAAACTCAACTCAACTCAACTCTTCCGGTGTTGATGCAAGGAAGGTGCCACAGGAAATTAAAAAAAAAAATATTTATTTTTGTAGATTGAATTGCGTTGTGTTTACAAGAAAAACAATGAATGCTCACTACCTAAACCTCTCGGAAACATTCTTTCCAATGCAGACATAGGGGTTTTTGCAACAGTGAGCATGTGCCAATGAGGGACGGATGAGGAACTACTTTAGAGCCAGTACCAGTACAACAGTAAATGCTGTGCGATAATATGCGTTCTCATAGTGTTACTATCCCGTTATCAATGGTCTAATGCGGTAACACCCATTCCCATATCGTTACTTTCCAGGGACTCAATGGGAACGTTACAGGTACTAGTGCAATAAGCTTATAGGTCCATTGTTCAAACATTTGCTCCAGTCCTCTTACTTGGTTTTCCAGGTGCAGCTGGTCTGACTTTCTTTTTTGACTCTGGCCTTTTTTATGCTCTGATATCATTTCTTCCTCTAGTTTATCCATCTATCTTCCACTAATTGGGAAGATAGTTTCTTGCTTTCTGCTGCTAAGTCCCAGCTACCTGGCAAACTCTCTCCCCCCCCCTCCCACTTTTGTGCACATTTATAGCATTCTGCTTCCTGGAATGGCTTTTTAAAACCTTTGTTGAAATTTTTACCCTCTGATTTCCAGGGCTGAACTTCCTGACTTCTCTATTTTAATTTTCTTAACTTCTAAACTATTCATGTGTTGCCTAAACCTAACACAAAAAGTAAAATAAAAATGTAACCCTATTTTACTATATCATAAAACTAAATAAATTTCAAATATGAAGAATACTTATCTTCCTTTAATCAAAAGACACAATATACATGTAGCTCCCCCATGGTAAAAGCATCACAGAGGTATATGCTCTCAATCAAGGAACTGGTAATAGTGACACAATTGGACGCTCCCTCCCTGTTTTAAAGTTTTAAAATATCATAATGAAATGTTCCAAACAAGGTACAAAATAATTGGTTGTTACCTTTAAAGCCCTACATGGTTTGGGTCCAAGTTACCTATGAGATCGGCTTCTTCCATACAGTGAGGTTCTCTAGTGAACATTTACTTCAATAAACTGACAGCTGTTACCCAGAGGACATTTTTATTGTGGAATGACCTGTCAGGGGAAATTCATCAGTGGAGTAGTATTTTTAAATTATGAGTTTTAAAGTATGAATTTATTGTTTTTAATATGAATGGGTTTTATACACTATTTTAACTAGTGATATGTGTTTTTAACTGGTAGTATGTACCCTATCTGTTGTTGTGTTTTAATCTGTTGTTCCCTGCCTCAGTTCACAGGGAGAGGTGGGTAAGACATGTTGTTGTTGTTATTGTTGACCAAATATCACCATGGGCAGCATTCATGTTTCCTCATATAAATTCTTGTTTTAAAATGAGAGTTCAAAATAGTCATAATTTGAATTATGAACTCATGTATTTAAATAAAACATTATTTGCTATAAATGTTTTCAAATGTGCTACTCTGTAATATCAATCACAAACATGCTGTGTATACATGCATCCTATATACTGGTTTCATGCTTCCAAAATTGGCTATTGTGAAAAGTACAAAGAATACAGTCTAAAAATGATTGTGAGATCTTGTTTCTTATGAAGAGGAACAACTGAATTTTTTTGCAGCAATAAAGATCAGTGATAGCTAAATTCTTCATCTAAGGTTGGTGGGATAGGGTAGGGTGGGGTCTGATCAGTCCAGAACCATAATGCTTGGTCTGGACTACATCTTCTTGTCTGTGGAATTAACAGTGTGATTCATGGATAATATGAGGAAGGTATAAACAATCTCCTTCCCCTTCCTCTCTTTTTCCTCTTCTTCCTCTTTGTCCACTCTAGTCCACAAGTTAATACATTTCTATCAAACAAGCAGAATGCAATATATGTTGCACTTGAAGGATAATAATAAAGTCTTATACCTACTGCAAGACAATATATGCATATTGATCAAGACAATGAGAGGATCACAAGTAAAAATAAGAAAGGAGGAGGATCTAATATGTATAGCATGCACAATGATCTCTACCGTAGGTAAAGTACACAGCTTGCCAGTGGCATCCCTAGGTGGGTATCAGCTGGTGCAGGGAAGATCTGCCTTGCTCCCCCCACCACTTGGCCAGACAGCTGCAGCACCCCCAAAGCCTTCAGAGTCCTGTGTAGCTGCTCCCCTCCCCAGAGTCTTGCATTGCTGCAGCCACGCAGAACTCCAAAGGCTCCTCTGCCCCTGCAAGGGCTTCAGGCTGTGCAGGACTCTGAAGGCTCTTCCAACCTCCCACAGCAGCTGCTGCTGCTGCTGCTGCTGCTGCTGCTGCTGCTGCTGAAGGGGGGGGTGGCCTCTGGAGGGCCCATTTAGGGTCTGGTATAGCTCCTGGGCAAGGAGGAAAGTGCCCTTTCTTGCTTGCCCAATAGCCATGCCAGTTCCTATAGGTGTACCACCCCAGCGGGGGACAACCCCCTGTGGGTTGTCACCCAGTGCAATCTGCACTCCTGCATTCTCTCACTGACACCACTGACACTGACTATACAGTTGGACAGTGTAGAAGGGGAAACACAACTGTTGTTTTGTACATATGTCAGTTTTCTTCTCTTCTCCCATGAAATTTTAATTTTATATTTCTCATTCCATTTGCAGAGTCAACAGATGAGTCTGTAGCAGATAAAGTTCACTGCATGAATAACAGTATTTCTTCAGGAACCTACTCAGACTATTCACCTTCACAGGCGTCTTCTGGGTCTTCTAATGCTCGCATTAAAATGGGGTCTTTGCAAACCACCGCTAAAGATGCAGTGAATAATTCTTTATGGGGGAACAGGTATGTTCACATTCCATGTTCCATTTATGATGCCAATTTTGAATGTAAATGAAGATAAGGAATCCTGAAGTGTAAGAACTTAAATAATTATGGAATGTAAGAACTTAAAGAAAGAGCACTTTATAAAACAAGGAGTCCTTTTAAAAAAGATAGAAACTTTTGTACTGGAGGTGGAGGTGGATGTTTTACATTGTATTGTACCAGTACCAGCAAAGTAGTGCTTGGGCCCATGTATGGTTTCAATATTTCTGAATATCTTCAATCCTGAGTTCAGGTTTATCTGCATACATCCAATGTATGTTACACACATTTTAATGGTATCATATCCTTGTAACACTATTCACAGGTATATAGCAGAGAACAAGAATACGAAAACCATAAATGTGATTCATCCTTCATATTTTTTTTTACCACACATGGAGCCCTATATAGAGTGGTTAAATTAGCTAGAGACAATTTTATTCCATTAGGAATACAGTAGGCTGAATTTTCAAAGAGGCTTTGACATTGCTTGCAGGCTCAGTGCTGTGTAGTTCATATGGCACAAAAATCCATATCTGTTTACATATGGATTTTTCCTCTATGTAGAAAGATAATTAGGTTTATACAAAAAACAAATTTTTATATACATGTAAATGAGGATATTGCTCTTCTTTCTCCCTCCCTCCCTCTCTTTCTTTGAGATTGCATACAAAATACATTGATTGCATTTGGATGTTTGGATGGAACACAATACAACCAACATGAAAAATATTTAAGTACCATTCATATTAAGAGAATTAAACTGTGAGATTATACCCCTTATAATTTAATTACTTTATTTATTAAAAATATTTTCTGCGCTAGATTGATACAAATTACCAAGAAGCTATGGGAACAGAAGTCAGATGAATTAACATAGCATCTGCACAATCTCAATACAGAGCTTGATTTCAGCAGACATTTACAGAAAAAAATGAAAATTCAAATTATTTTTCTGAAGTTCTTTGTTAAATTTAAATAAAAATTCTGTTCCCTACTCAACTAATACCCATATTCATTTTATTTTTATTTTATTGATTGATTGAAATATTTTTCAGTCTTCCCATTTTTCTTTGCTCACCACACTTGTATATTTCCCTGCCTTGAAGGTTTTTGTATTTCACTACCTATTATTTTTATTAACAAGAGAATCCTAATCTTTAAGAAAAAGAAACGTACTTTCAAAACCTCATCTTGACATTCATGACCCAAAACTATTACTTTTCTATGATTATCACATGTTGTAAGCAGAGGATTTTTTAAAATTCTCCTGTAAAATAACAACAGTAATGTGCATGATTGATTAACTTCTTTAAACATTTGATAGACTTTTGGGGTCAATCATGTTATTTAAAAGGAAGAGAATACAATTCAGTGGTCTCTTAAAATCATGGAAAAATTCTGACAAGTTTTCTAAACTCTGATGTCATATTTCTAAGCTTTTTTTTTTGTCAAATCTTGAAATGAAATGTGTATTTACAAAATTTTGAAGTCACTAAAAAGAGGAGCAGGCAAAACTGACCTTCCATGAAAAAATGTAAGTCTGTTTGCTTTGGACAATTAATTCCGTGGGAAGCGATAGTTTCTTCACTTTACCCCACATTCTATTTTTACTACAAATATTAGGGGAAATAAAAATACAGAGGTGTCCCCTCATTCAATTTTCTACTCCCTTTCTAAAAATACATAGGGCTAGCACTGAAAATTTACCAAAGTTCCCAGCCATTTTTCTTCTGTTGCAAGTTGGTTCATATTTCTGCTCAGTAATAAACTGATTAAACTATACTTATTGTACAGCAATTGTAAGGTGTGGCATTTTGTTCTTCTATGATTGCTTCTTTTCTGAAAAAAAGTTGATTTTATTTCCCTTTTAAAATCTATGTTTCTTGCAGGCTTGTCCAATCTTTTCCTCAGCCCCTTGAAACAAAGCCTTTGCTCAGTCAACGGGAGTCTGCTCCAGCAGGAAACATGCAGCAGCATAATGATCGGCGTCCGATGAGTGACACCTTTGCTGACAGCTGGAACGATGGTTCACACTATGACAACACAGGATTTGTAGCAGAGGAGAGCACAGTGGAGAACCCTAGCACTAACCCCCTCTTAAGCTCTAAATCAAGAAGCACATCTGCTCATGGCCGCAGGCCTTTAATTAGGCAAGACAGGATAGTTGGCATTCCCCTTGAACTTGAACAGCCCACTTTGAGAAACACGCCTGAATCAGAAGTGCCTCCATCAAACCCTTGGCAGAACTGGACAAGAACTCCTAGCCCTTTTGAAGATAGGACGGCCTTTCCTTCTAAACTGGAGAGCACCCCAAACACTAGCCCTTTACCTGAAAGGAAAGATCTTGTGAAAGATTCTTCTGAAATAACTAACACCTTTTCTCCAGGAACACAATGGGAGTATCATGATTCCAATGCTAATAGGAGTCTTAGTAATGTGTTTTCACATATTCATTGTCACCCGGAGCCTTCTAAAAACATCATTTCCATCAGCAAGAGTACAGAAAGGCTTTCCCCAATGATGAGGGATTTGAAGACTACTAGATTTAAAAAGTCACAAAGTATAGATGAGATAGATATTGGCGCTTACAAAGTTTATAATATTCCACTAGAGAACTATGCAGCTACTACTGACAATGCAGGAATGCATGAGAGGTCAGATAAAATGATGGGAACAGAACATGGAATGTCTAGTATGTCTCGTAGCCAGTCTGTACCAATGCTTGATGATGAAATGCTGACCTATGGAAGTGTTAAGGTCCAGCAGCAGCAAAAGCCTTCTGTGACTAAAAAGGTGTATCAGTTTGACCAAAGTTTTAATCCCCAAGGATCAGTGGAAGTGAAAGCAGAAAAGAGGATACCACCACCTTTCCAGCATACTCCAGAATACATTCCCCAGCAGACTAAAAATGTCTCCAAGGATTTGGTAAGCCCAAGAGCCTACCGTGGATACCCACCCATGGAGCACATGTTTTCTTTCTCTCAGCCTTCTGTTAATGAAGAGACTGTAAATACTCAGTTCTCAAGTCAGGGATCAAGGGCTGGGTTTTTGAGAAGAGCCGATTCATTGGCCAGTTCCACAGAAATGTCAATGTACAGAAGAGTCAGTGAACCACATGAACTGCCACAAAGTGATAGGTATAACAGACATCAGTATAGAGGAGCTATGGAACGCCAAAGCAGCATGCAAGTGTCTGAATCCCAGTTCCTCAAAAGAAATGGCAGGTATGAAGATGAACATCCTTCATATCAAGAAGTGAAAGCCCAGTCTGGAAGTTTTCCAGTTAAAAACCTTACACAAAGGAGGCCATTGTCTGCAAGAAGCTACAGTACAGAGAGTTATGGTACCTCCCAAACCAGGCCAGTTTCAGCTAGGCCTACAATGGCAGCTCTGTTGGAAAAGATACCATCAGACTATAACTTGGGTAACTATGGTGACAAGCCGTCAGATAACACTGATATAAAGACAAGGCCTACCCCTGTGAAGGGAAATGAGAGCTGTGGTAAAATGCCCGCTGACTGGAGACAACAGCTACTTAGACATATAGAAGCTAGAAGGTTAGACAGGGTATGTTTGGCATTTCTCTGCAATTAATCCCTTTAGTTTTTATATTTTTATATATCAAAACTATCTGCTTGCAGTGATTAATATGTGATCTAATAATAATTCCCAGATTTGTGTTATAGGCAAATAAAACATTTAAGTCTTCTTTGTACAGAATTATAAATGATGAGTTAGTAACAGGGTTCCCTGGGTGAAAATTAAAAAAGAACTTCCCTGATGTCATTGTTGGGTTTTTAAATACAAAAATGATAAATCTCTACTTCTAGTAGTATTGACTTTAGTAGTGATTACTGATTATTTTAAACATCTTTTTAAAATCAAGCATTTTTGTAAAAAAAAAAATTAAAATTTCCTTTTATGATTCCTTTTATGATTTGTTATGATATAATAATGAAAGAAAATAATAAACCATAACGACAATAATGAAAAGGTTTTACCTAGGTAGCCTTATAATTGAGGGATACAATTCCAGATTCTACAGCACTATTGCAGAATCCTTATGAAGGGTTGTGAATTTAGTAGCTCTTCCTTGTCATATAGCATCATTAGCTGAATAATTCAAAGATATAGCTGTGTTAGTCTGTAGAATCAGTATGTAGAGAGATCTTTTAGCACCTTTGAGACTAACTGAAAGAAAGAAGTTGGCAGCATGAGCTTTTGTTCATGCATCTGAGGAAGTAGACTTAAGTCTACAAAAGCTCATGCTTCTAACTTCTTTCTTTCAGTTAGTTTCAAAGGTGCTGCAAGATCTCTACATCATTGTAGCTACTTTGTGTAAAAGAAAGAAAAAGTTTAAAAACAAAATTAAGAGCATCACATTGAATGTGTCACTCTACCTTGGCATTATATTGACTTTATTTTATTTTGTATTATCTTGGACTTATTGAATGCCACACTTCTTATTAAGGCTTTCAGAGCCTTGAGTATCTTTTTCATCAATCTGGAATTATCTTTTTTATATGTATTCATTTATTGATGTCTACCATGTACATGAAAGCCAGCATTGTGTAGTAGTTTGAACATTGGACTCTGGAGACTAGAGTTCAAATCCCCACTTGGCCTTGGAAACCCACTGGGTAACCTTGAGCAAGTCACACTCTCTCAGTCACAAAGGAAGGCAAAGGTAAATTCTTCTGAACAAATCTTGCATTGAAAACCCTGTGATGAGCTTGCCTTGTATTCTTGTTGACTTACAGCAATCCCATGAATTTTGTAGGGGTTTCTTAGGCAAGGAACACTCAGATATGTTTTTGTCAGTTCTTCCATCTGAACTCCTATGGCACCTGGTCAATCTTCCATCCAGGTACTAACCAGTGCTGAGCCTGCTTTGCTTCTAAGATCAGACAGTTCTGGTGCCTTTAGGGTATTTAGACCCTACTAGGTTTGCTTAGGCTCACCATGAGTCGGAAATAGCTTGAAGGAACAGGGCAACAAGAAACCCTGTAAGTCCTCCAATTCTTATTGTTTCATGGAAATATCCATTGAAATATAAAGTATTTTTCTTCCACAGTTAAACATGCTCCTAAATGCTGTCATAAAAGAAGTAAAAGTTGAGACTCACAAATAAACTGAAGTTTGTAGACCTCTTTCTTCAAACTCCTGTGACAGAATTACTCTTCTCTTGCTTGATAGTGTTGACTCAGTAATTGCCATCAGAAGTATTTTACATTAAGTCACTGTGTTTTTCAATGGCAGAAATTCACAGTTCAGTTGAGACTCATTGAAAGTTGAACTGCCCAGTAATGTCATGTGGTACTTCTATCTTAACACTGTAATACTGCAAAGTACTAGTTTTTGTTTGTTTGTTTTTAAGTGCATACCAAAATTTTTCTGTCTAAGTCATATCCTAGCTTGCATGCTAGTTACTTGCTCATTTTCCATGCTACTTCTGAATGGATGAAAAGTTTTGAGTGAGGGATCATTCATAGATGCAGTCTTCATTTACAGGTTGCTGTGGTTTGAAGGCTATAATATATATGTATAGTCTAGGTTGAGACTGCAAATCTTACTTTTAGAGCCCTAGTAAATGTTATAAAAGAAAGTGCACCGTCCATTATTGATGCAAGTTGGAAACAGGTGCTAATGGTGTACAGGATTTTGCGAAATGGGATGCGGGTATTGTCCCTTTCAATTCTGCTGTCAGAAGCAATTCCATCAGTGGATGTACCCTATTGAATCCTAGCCCCTGTGCTTCCCTATGCTTGAAAGCCAAGTAAAAATTCCAATTCAGTGATCTTCAAAGAAGTCTGATTGTCACCAATGAACAAGCCAATCTGAGGGAAGATAATCTTTTTTTCTTCTGTTTAAGGCTACAGATTTTCAGCAGTGGCTCCTGTGGTGGGTTGAGGGTAACTAAATAATTACAAAATAATTATAAATCAGATCATAATAATTTAAAGTAGTGACCTTAAACAAAATGCTACTAGCTGCCCAGCTTGGAACAAGTCTTGTAATGTAGTTTGGGGTCTAGGGAGAGTCCAAAAAGTTAAACAGACATGTTGTTGTTGTTGTTGTTGTTGTTGTTGTTGTTTGCTGTTCAGGAATAAAAGGATCTGATTTGTGGGCTTTTTCAAACTCTGAAGTTAAAGTCTGGAGGCTGTATAGAGAGAAGTTTCTGGAAAATGAAAAAAGGCAAATCATATCTTACATGTTCTAGATGTCACACCCTTTGAAGTCTGTATGCTTATTTTGTAAATGTCCTTTTTAAAAAAATGTACAATTGCATACCCTCCAACTGTCCCAGTTTGGCAGGAAGAGTGCCAGTTAGTCCTCTGCAATCCCACTTTTTCATCTGCTTTGAAAATTTCCTAGTCTCTCTCTTCACCTCCCAATTTTACCCTTTACCCTCAGCTTACTTCAGTTGTTACAAATAGTTCAGACTGCAAATTAATTAACTTAGGAGGGAGAGAGAAGAGGAGTAGGGGAGAAAGTTTGCCCTTCCCAGTAGACAAAGGCAAAAATAGGCTTGTAGCACCCCCTACTATCTTATGTGTTCTTCCTCATTAATAGTGCTTGCCATTCTAACCACACTCTGACGTTGCTTGGCCACATCTGTGAAAAGTTGGAGGGCATGCAAGTTTATGTACTTCTGTATTCTTAGGAAGTCTTACAAGCAATAGTGGTCTAGTGAAACCAATGCTTGAAGAGTCAAAGTCTGAGAACTTTTTGGTTACCAGGGGCTATGACATCAGCTACTGCTATCACTGTTCAATCTCCCTGTTCTATCTGAGTTTAGCTGCAACCTCCACAGTGGCTGGCAGGAAATTTTATTTTTCCAAGCAACAGAGTATTATTGTTATACATTATTCCAAGCTTGGCCACGTTTCACTTCCAGTGAGGCCAATGAGACTTAACTCATAGTTAAGGGAGTACTATATTGTATCCTAGAAACAGGCCTATTTAAGGTAGAAGTGGCCAATTGCTGGGAGTAGTAGTTACATTGTCCTCCTGGAGGACCCTTGATGGCTGCATCTCAAACACCCACTATTTTAAAAAGGATTTTTGGGCAGAGGAAACAACAACTCAGTATACTCCCCCAGCCACTGTGGGAGCAGTTTTCCTTATTTAACAAGCCCATTTGGGGAATCTCACTTTGGGCATCTAATAAACCCAAATAAATAAATAAATAAATAAATGGACTTATTTAACAAGGAATTAAAATGGGATCCAGTTATTCCTTTACTTGCTGTTTTACTGTCTCTCCAAACAGCCCAAGGTAGATCAAAAAGTTTGAATAAAGAATTGTTTGAATTTTTTTTGGGGGGGGGGTGAAACTGGGAAGATCTTTGGGGATGCAGGGGTTGCATGCAAACCATGGGCAGCACATTCATCACCCCTTAGCCAAGTCTAGTATTGAAAAATGAAATAATACTGTATCTAGTATTTATATGAAATAAGAATAATATTTTGCGGGCTGCAGTGACTCAGATGGTTAAGATGCTGACTCTGATGATTGTAAGATTGGCAGGTTGGCAGCTAGGGTTCCAGGCACTGTGTGACAGAATGAGCTCCCATCATTATTCTCAGCTTCTGCTAACCTAGCAGTTTGAAAGCATGTAAAAGTGCAAGTAGATAAATAGGTACCACTTTGGTGGGAAGGTAACAGCATTCTGTACAGTCATGCTGGCCACATGATCACAGAGTCATTTTTGACAATGCTGGCTCCCTCAGCCAATTGTGGAGATTAGCACTGTCCCTTATAGTCGGTCACGACTAGACAATCTTGTCAAGGGAAAGCCTTTACCTTTAATGTTATAACTTTCCAATTTTAGAAGTGATCAAAGGTCTGGTGTAGGGCATTCTGCTGACAGGGCAATTGGACATTCAATTTTTTTCTTAAATAATAAGAAATTAGAAGTACAGTATATAGATAGATTATAGAGTCTATCTGTGGTATTGATATTTGGGAAAATACATTTCTTTTCCCAGGCTAAAGGAGTCAATGCTGTTTAAGGGGGCTGTCCTGAATATGTTTACACCCCAATTGTAAGTGGAACCAGGTAAAGGATTCAAAATGGATTGAAAGCTAAAACCAATTGTTAGTCCCAATTAGAGTAGACCCATTAATTGGCAAACTGGGAAGTCAACACTTCTGATATTTAAAATATCAGCCCTGGTGGCGCAGTGGTTAAAAGCCTGTACTGCAGCCACTCACTCATAGACCACAAGGTTGCGAGTTCAATACCAGCCAGGGCTGAGGCTCGACTCAGGCCTGCATCCTTCCGAGGTCCTTAAATGAGTACCCAGCTTGTTGGGGGGCAATCAGCTCACAGTTGTAAACCGCTTAGACATCCCATAGCGTGATATGAAGCGGTATATAAATAAGCTGCTTTGCTTTGCTTCTGTAAATTCTATTGATTCTGTCGGCCTACCCTAACTGGAATTTAATCTTATTTAATTTCTGGTTTTAGATAGGGACACACACTTTATACCACTCAAAAATCTGTTAAGAACTGGTGCATATGTGTATTTACCTGCACACACCTGTACACATGCCTTAAATGCATACATCTACAAAGAACACACCATTTGTAATAGTAGAGTGTAAGCATTAGGCTTAGCTGTTATCCCCTTGTTCAGTAACTGGCATCCTGTTCAGCAATTACATGATTGCAAGATGGATTTACAGACACATAACTGCTCAATAGTCACACTTACAGTTGTGAATGATTGAAACCTACCTTTGAAGCCCTGCAGCACAGCAGCTGAAACATTTCCAATGTGTTGGAGATTGGGGTGCTGGGAAATGACCTCTGCAGCACTGTCCTGGTCATGGGATGCCTTGAGACAAGCACTTGTGGAAGGGCCCTGAAGGGTCTCACCAGATGCCTGTTCTTGATGCATCCCATGACCAACAGAGCACTGCAGATGTCATTTCCCAGCATCCTCTGATGTCCAGTTCCTCAGAAACCATTTGTCTGGCATGCTGCCAGCCTACAAAGGTATGTTTTTGGGGACTGGCATTGTCAGACATAATTATGATGACACAGCTCCATCATCATAGTTACATTGATGGTGCAGAATCTAGGCCATAGGTAGGCAACCTTTCCCCTTTAAGGGCCGAGGGACTTCAGCTCCCAGAATCCCAGGAGCTATTGGCCAACATGGGACTATTGGCCAACATGGCTGAGGCTTCTGGGAGCTGAGGTCCCTTGGCCCTTAAAGGGGAAAGGTTGCCTGCCCCTGATCTAGGCCATCTCCTTTAAAGAACGAAGAATTATTGAATGCTCACTGTTGTTACTGGACCACAATATTCTGTTGTAATCCTCTACATAAGACTTCAGTTAATATATGAATGCAAGCATCAATTATGTGTATCAATTGACAGATTTATATTTTAAAGACATATCTTGTGGTATTGAGGGGTATTTTTAATAAAATGGTCTAATTTGGGAAAGCAATGAGTTTTCACAAGGATGTTCTTATTCACTGATGTATTGTATCTGTGGCTGATTTACAACTGTTCATCCTTCAGAGATGCAAGTACTACTTCATTTGCATGAGCAGATGAAACATTTCTGGAAATGTACGCAGGTTAAATTATAGCTTTGACATTTATGATAATTGAATATTTTATATAATACAAAGAATAATTCATGAACGTTTTTTTCTGACTTACTGAAATAGGATCATTGTGATTTTTGAAAATTAGATTGTATTTACAGTGGATCATCTTTTGCCAGTGTAGATTCAAAACTGGTACGTGAACTCTGCAATATGTTCTGTGAAATCAATTTTAATGGACAGCCTTTTATGGTAATTAGAAGATCTGGACTGAGGTTTGTTGTTGTTGTTGATCTTTGTGAACATAAATAATAAAGTCTACCATAGAGCAACTAATGCAATGGATGTGAAAGATACCCAGTCATGCCATGTTCTTATGTAGTTTACTTAGTACACAGGCAACTCTATCATTTTCTTTGACTGTTTAAAACCTTCTGCTCTTTAGAAATCTGTCTTGTAAATGTCTTTTTATGGTAACCATTTTATGTACAACTAGCACTCTATGTGCTTCTGTCTCAGTGCATGCTTAAAACAGCTACTTATTCCTTGGTATTGTTTGTTTGCTTTAATTGAGATCATGTGAAGTTAGTCATATATGTTCAATATTTTCTCTTAATGAGCATGTGTGTTCATATCCTGTCACGTGGTTGTTATTTCCTCTACTCAGACTGCTGCTTATAAACACAACACTGTTAACCTTGGCATGCTGCGCTCTGGAGGTTTGTCAGCAATGCATGCGGGCAGAAGCATGACATTAAACTTGCAGACTAAACCTAAATTTGAAAACCAAATGCATCAAGAGCTACCTCTACCGAAAGTAAGTATGAGATAGCCTGCCTATATCCAAAACCACATAATAATTTTTCATACTCTGTTTCCTCTTCCTTTCTAGCCTTTGCATATTATTCATGCTTGTGTCCTAAAATAAATAAATAAACCAAAGGGGGCAAAGTTGCTAATGCAATTTGGTTACTTAACATCTTTGCTTCTTCAAGTAATTGGCTCACCACGTGACAGTTCATGCTGCTTTCTGCTCTTCTGTTGCAGACTGATGTAGTCATTATGTTAGACCAAAGAGGCCTGAGGGTTATGTTCCATGTTGTAGATGTTTAATGATGTCAGTGTTGTTAGGATGGTGTAGTCATTTAATGTCAAGAAGGGTCCATCACAAACTCTCATCATTTGGGATAGTGTCATAGAAGCCTGAGGCCTAGAGGTGTTGTAGTTTGTTGCCTTAGCTAAAGGCTGGATTAAAATTATAGTTCAAATGACATTTTAAAATGTATGTCCCATTCCCATCTTTATTATATTTGTGTTTTTCTTTATGTAGAACATTGTGGAATTAGCTGTTTTGTATAAAGATATATAAACCAATATATATTTTAAAAGGATCTATGGTAATCTAATTCGGGGACATACCCAATAACTTTTTGTAAAATCATACTGAATCAAACTGTATTTCAAGATGAATTCACAACTCTGAGTGAGTAGGCCTATTTACTAATCATGTGATTGATAGACAATAAATTGCTAGAAAAATATTAATATATTTTCACATGTTAGGTGACACACATAGACAAAGGAAAGATTGTTCTTTTGTGTTGGGAGGAAGATACGAGGTAGTGGATATAAACTGCATTACCAAAGATTAGGCATATAGAAGATTATCACACAGGGGTAAGAAACGCTAGAGAAGCACATTGCTACTGTCATTATTGTGTGACTGGGGAAAGATTTTCACATGATATCGTCCACCTATTGTTCTTGTAATATCATGGAATCGTTGTGCTAGTGGAATATCTCATTGACGATGAAAAACTGTCAGTGGCTTGCCAATAGTGATTCATTAGCGCTATTTGCAAACATGTGAAAGGCAATCACGTTTCAATAGGACTATTGAGAATTCATCATTAAGCCTCCTGGAGAGTAGATTATCGCACTGCACTCATTAAAACGGGGCTACTCCACTTTAACTGCTCTGACTGCCTCTTGTTGCATTTGGGGGTTTGTAGCCTAAGAGCTTTCTAGCTGAATATTCTAAATGCCCCTTCCTAAACTACAAGTCCCAGAATGCAACAGGAAGAAAATCTCCTAAATTGAATCCCCCAGTCCCCCAGTGTGCCTGTGCTGTGCTTGTGACTCACAGGAGAGTTCCTCAGCAGTGAGAGAAGACCCATTTTTCTCTCTGCTAACACAATCCCTTCTGCCGACGTGTGGAACGTAAAAGTGCTTTTTTACTGCTTATGAATCATTAATGCCCCTTTATTGCAACCAGTGTGAAAGTAAATATCCCCACTGTATTGTTCTTGCTTAATAACATTAGAATAGCACTATTAAACTGTAAATACCCTTTGTGTGATAATCTTCTAAGTGACAGGCCATAGTTGTCAGTCATTAGGGCTACATCCGCACTGCAGAAATAATCCGGTTGGACACCACTTTAACTGGTGTCAAACTGGATTATTTCTACAGTGTGGATGCAGCCAAAGGCAGTCAGACAATGTATCTATACTACATAATTATAGCAGTTTGAATCAATTTTCACTGCCATGACTCCATCCTATAGGGTAAAATCATGGCAATAACAGTGGGATCAAACTTTGTAGTGCAGATACACTCATAATCTTAGCAACAGATGGTGGAAACAGTCATCTAGGAAAGGCATAACATTAGTTTCTCTGAAAGTTAGAAGGTATACTTAGATTGGTTTTATGAAGGGGCAGGGTAACCAACATGTAGTGGCTGCACTACTTGTAAGTTTCTTCTACTCCTGGATATATGATTCTTTGATACATCTGAAATATGTTGTGCCAAGCACTGAACATTTTCCCCAGCATTGAACATTTTTCCCATACAAAAATTGTACTGAGCTAAAAATAGGCATGTAAGTCATTATCAAATTTATATTATTTACTACTAACTTTTACTATTTTACCATTTGATTAATGAATTATTTACTAAGTTAGAAGTTACAAGTTGCTATGTTCATGGTTTCTACTTTCCCAAAGTTAAATCAATTCCAACTGCATAGGCCTTTAAAATACCAATGTATATTCGTTCTGCATTAGCAATATTTATAATCTTCTTTTCATTTTCTTTCCAATCGTTTTGTTACTCTCCATTCCAGTATGTGGGCATATATGTTTATTTTCTCAATTCACTGAAGGTTTGAATATCGTTGCAGCTGACTAACTAATGATCCAACCCATGAAAATAAATCACCAAGAAATTGTGTGTCTGACTTAAACTTTGCTTCAGTGTTGCTATCTGTTGCAATCTGATATATGGTGGAGTGAACTCTGTGTGTGTGAGAGAGAGAGAGATTGAGAGAGAGAGAGAGAGAGAGAGAGAGAGAAAGACTAGCTTGCTGGGAGCCAAAGTAAATTTATCATTGGCTTGTTAAGTCTTTGATTTCCCCACTTTCCTGTACAAGAGTGTGATGAATTCTCTGTCTGACCAAGAAGGGAATGAGCTAATGCCATGAAACTTACATGCTATTCCACATATTCACCTCAAAGTTTGACACACTTGACACATCAAATTTCTTTAACCTTTCCAGGAAAAAAAAAATCTGATGTCTGGTCAATGAAATACTGCTCTGGTGCTATCATCTCTGAATCATTCAAAAAATTCTTCCTTTTCAAACTCTTTTTAAGGAAATAGTCAGATGTACCAAGATCTGGTGATTAGGGTGGATGGTCTATGCACTCATACCCAAATTCTTCAAAACATCTACCATCTTGCCACTCTGTGAACAGGTGCATTGTCCTGCAAAAATAGAACACTGCATCCCTGGGGTGTCTGTAGTGTCTCAGTAATTGTTTTAGCTGAGATTTGCAAATCTGCTACATGCTGAAAGTTGGCACAACACTGGAGCGCTGGTGGCACATTGGTTAAAAGCTGGTACTGCCACCATTCACAGCCACAAGGTTGTGAGTTCGATCCCCAGCAGGGCTCCAGGGTCCACTCAGCATTGCATCCTTCCATAGGACACAAAAATGACTACCCAGCTTCTTGGGGCAATTAACTTACACATTGTAAAATACTTAGGGGGTGCTTAAGTGCACTGATAAGTGGTATAGAAATGTACTTGCTATTGCTATATTGAGTTGAGTATGATGGTCACTTGTCACTCAATGTTTACATCATAAACTCATGGATTTCCTTTGGAGTTTTCTTCTGTAGGAACAGGAACTTCATGATGGCCTGGAGTTCAGCACTTGAGAATTCCACACTTTTCATTGACATGGTTCTATCAGTGATCTGAAAAATATCAGAAATTAGAGCTACGATTCTGCAAATTAACAGTTTATTATACAAAAGACCATTATTTCAAGCTACAGTGACAACATTTCATTCTGATTTGGGGATGTTGGTCAGGCTGAGAACTTTTCAGCACTCCCTCTTATCCCCCCCCTCTTTATATTCTGTAGCTTACTTTGCATTTCTGAATAAGTGTGGAAATCAGAAAAACTAATAAGCCAGTGTTAAATTTTAAAATCTTCTAGTAGTGCTTTTAACATTTTTATATAATGTTTGCTGGTAAATCTGGAATAGTTTTTATAAAGAAGTTTGAATTTCTTTAGTGTTCTGAAAATGTGAATCCAGAAACTATGGTTTGTAGACAACATTGCTGAAGAATTGCTGAAGAAAACCATTTATGCAATGGGTCACACCACAACACACACAGATGCAGACACAGATGCATGCAAACACAGTACAGGAAGCTTATCCATGGAACTTACATTCACGTACAACAGCTTTTGCAGAACCCTATGAAAACAACATCCCAACGTTATCAAATTCAGTTTAAGGATTTGCAGCTTTTCCTTTCCAAATTCCCATTCACTTCATGGAGTTCCACTTCCCTAGCTTTGATGGGTATTTTGTTTCCCAAATTGGAGTGATATTCTTAGCTATCAGGACAGCATTTCTTCTTCTTAGCTCCAGTTAATATGCTCCTATTGATGAGGATGTTGATTTTCCTTTTTAAAAAATACCTTGTTGCTTTTTAAAAAGTGTTGCTCTTCCCCACTTCTTTTTCCCTTGATTTTGTTAGTTGCTTGTTATGTAATATGTCACATAATATGCTGCCTTTTCATTAGTTTTTAAATCAGTAAAATATTTCCAACTTGGTCCCTCAGACTACCTGAAATGTTTTCCCCAAATAGAATTTCAAAGTAATACAGTGTGCCCTCAACTTTTGTGGGTTTAACATCTGCGGATTCGATTATTCATTGATTATTTGCCACCACTTCCACTGCTGCCCTATGTTGTTCTTAATAAGAACTTATAAGCCTCATCTCGTGTTTGCAATCTCTCTGCAAGTCTCATGAATCCTTCCTTGCCTGAAGTGGCAGAACAAGGCCAGATAGAGGTCATGCTAAGGAGGCTCCATTCCTGATGCTACCATGGAACAAGCTGTGTGTTTGGTACATCCTGAATGAGCCAAAGTTCAGTGTCTCATTTGTACTGAGCTTCAGTTGTGCCCAGCATATGCAGTGTGACCAGTTGGAGCCCTTGAGATGCCTACATCTCCAACAACATCTCCAAAGACGTGCCGAGGTGGCCAAGAAGGCATGGGCTGAGGCTGATGCCGGTGGGGTCACACAGTTGCTGCCTTCACCCACCATGTGCCTCTCCTCCAAGGATGGGCAGACTGTGGCCAAGGACATGCCCAATGCAGAGGTCTGGCAAGATGGTGCTATGCTGTAGATCAGTACCAGATGGAACCCAACCTACCTACCCTGATGGAGCTCCAGCTGCTCCTGGCCGGCCTTCCTGTCTGCCCCAATGTCCTAATTGACTTTGATGCTACAAGCAACTGCCTCTTATGCTGGTTCCAGGAGAAGAAAAAGGTGATCGACGGAACAGGCAAACTGTAATGCGTGGCAGCGACTGAGTGGAAGTCTCAGGATTCACTGAACATGTCTTCATGCCAAACTAGGTGCATATCAGCCAGTGCCTCAAGCTCATCTGCATGCCATCAACAACCAGCATCATTACAGGCTGGCCCATGAGGTGAGGCTTATAAGTCCCTATTAAGAATGGTGTAGGGCAGCAATGGAGGCAGTATTAAATATGATGTAATAAATATGGTTTTGTGGGGCCTAGAGATATTCATGGTTTATACTTCAGCAGGGGCCCTTCACCTCCAATGCCCATGAAAGTTGACCAACTGTAAGTATATGTTATTCATTGCTCCCTCAATAACCCAAAGGTCATTATGTTGTACGTTAAAAAAAGTAACAGTAGCATTGTTACTCGTCTTCTAATAAAAAGGTAACACTATACATGTAACTTTGCTATTTCTGCTTCATTATTTCTAAATCATGTCACAAACCATCAACTAATTCTCCTGGAGTAAGATTGATGAGTGAGGCCTATAATTTGTATATTCCTGCAGATATCTTCCAAAATGTATTATAAGCAGACTTCCATATTCATTCCCTAACCAGAATCTCTCTTGATATTTTGACCTGCATTTCCCATCATCCCTGACCATTGGCAATGGCTGGCTATGATGGGGTTTTTAGGCCAAAACATCTAGAGGAGTACAGGCTGGGCAAATTTATCATAATGAGACAGGTTGCAAATCTTCTCAAAGCAGAGAAGTCGTCCAGATATTAGGAATAGAAATGAGCTGCTAGCTTCTATGTGCTATTTTTTATAACCCAATCATATTTTAATATTATAATATGTTTAATTGTGTACTAGCATTGTAACTCTCCCCCCCACCCACCCATTTTTCTTTTCATCCATACCTTCTTTAATATTATTGTGAACTGTCTTGAGTCCCAATTATGGGAGAAGGACAGAATAAAACTCAGATGAATAAATATTTAAATAAAGTAGAATTCTTGCTACAGTAAGTTGACGTACCTCTTAATCATGCCTCCTTGACAGGCAAACCACCTTGTGGCAATTTTTAAATGGTTGTACATATCAAACTATCATAAATTTCTTCTTCATGTTTAATCTAACTCTTTGTGTGTGCGTGTGCGTGTGAGTGCGTGCGTGGAAAGCATAATTAACTTTAGGGTTGTCATAGACGGAAATGACTTGAAGGCACACAACAACAATAGCAAACAACAGAGTCTAAGAAACCCTGTTAATGAATTTCAAAGATGTGTATCGGAACAATAGCAAGTGTGTCCGGTGCATTTTGGTGCCTGATGCGCATTGGTTCCATTGTGCATCGGTCTTATTGCTCAATGGTCACTTTGCCATCTCTGCTATATAGTAATGTAATAACATTCCTTTACTGGATTCGGATATTATAAAACTGCCCAATTCCAAGTTTAGCCTACATAACTCCAATCATAGGATTCCACTATTCATCTTTAAGAATCTTTTGTTAATGGTCAACACATCCAGCTCCATCAAACATTCTTGAGTCTGGAACCTTTGTTCAGTTGTGTTTCCTTGAACTGGAGCCTTTACAAAATTAAGGTTAACATTGAGGACCAATTATTGCCATTAATAAATATATTGTTAAAATAATTACTTTAATAATTACTTACTTTACCTTTTGTGATGCGTTCATTTTTATGGGATTCCGTAGCAATCCCATTGCTATGTACTGAATAAATTTCATTGCTATGGGATTTTTAGCCTGACAGTACTAAAGTCTGGTATGATGTTTAGTTTTTAGAAAACAGTTATATAAGGATTACTTAGCTATGCACATTAGAAGTGTATCTTCTGATAAATATATTTTGTCTGAGTTAAATATATGATACTACTTCACCTAGAAGTCTTTGCCAGTTTCTGAATAAATTCCTGGTGCTGTGACCAATTATAGTATAATACATGTGGGTTTAAAATGGCAGAAAAATAATGTGGCTGTTTCCTAGCACAATGATGGTAAATGGGAAATGATGTGAAATTATTATTATCAAAAAGGCTAATGTGTTTAAATTATAACTTTGTTATGTTGATCTTCCTTTCACTAAAGGAGGTATTAATTAACCTTTTTTAAAATAGACTCCATCACAACAGAGCAGCATTCTAGACAATGGGCAGGAAGATGTTTCAGCTGGCAGCCAGTGGAATCCATATCCTCTGGGAAGGCGAGATGTGCCACCAGAAACTGTTGCTAAAAAGGTAACATATATCACAAAAAATTATATTGGTAACATATAAATACACATTAGTGGTACTCTGGTGCTGATGTAGTCCACTGACCTCTTTAGGAAAGTGAGAGTGGGCCATGAGATTCTGAGTCTTGGCCCACTTTCTTCCACTGACTTTGAGTGATTGAATACTGCATTGCCATTAATGGCCATAGTCTGAAAGTCGGACTTGAATTTGATTAGCAAACCTGTGTTAGCAGTACAGTGGGCCCTTGGTATCCAGTGGGATTTGGTTCCAGCCCCCCCCCCCCCCGTCGATACCAAAATCCATGGGTGCTCAAGTCTAATTAAATACAATGGCATAGTAAAATGGTGTCCCTTCTATAAAATGGAAAGTTTGCTATTTAGAATATATATATATATATATATATATATATTAGAATCTTTTCCAGCCATGGATAGTTGAATCGGTGAGTAAACAATCCTTGGATAAGGAGGGCTGACTGTATTTATTTATTGAAATATTTATGCCCCGCCCTTTATCCAAAGATCTCAGGGTGGCATATAATAAAACCAACATTTAGCATTAACCATGATAGGTCATTGCTATTGTGATGGTTAACCCATAGTTAACTCTGAATGAGAGAATTCATTTTGGAGTAGGAGGTACCTAACATTCCCATAGTGCTCTCCTGATCTCATATCTACTAATAAGTGATAGCCATCTGCACTGTTCTCACATCACTACCTTGTTTGAGCTTCAGGAGGGGGAGAACAGAGTCACCTCATTTCTTGATATCTTGGTTTGTAATCTTTTGCTTCACTTTGTACTCCAAGTACCTATTTTTCAAGGCCCTGTCAGTTCTTGCCTCTACTGGTGCTCTGTGTTAAGTAGCTGCTCCATCTGCTGGAATCTTTTTGGCACTATCCACTGTTAATATTATTTGCCAACCGTTTGAATTGTTTAGTTAATAGAAGATCCACATCTTGAAGGAATTAACTTTTGTTACAAATATTAAAAAAGAATACATAAAAACAATGAAATCTTGAAAAATATGCCTACACAATGGAGAGTATTTTCCCAATCAGAATAAGTAATTTTGTTTTTCTGCAAAAAAAGATTAATTTCCACTTCATTCATATACAGTAGAAGCTGTTATGAATTGCTACTCAGTAGCAATGTAAGGCTTTGCAAACAAAAAAGACCCTATTAAAATACATGAGAAAATGAATTATGAAAACTGTTTACCTGTATTTCCCAGTTGATAGCTTTTTAGAATGCTGCTCTATTAATGCTATTCTCCTTTAGTTGAATTTGACTTCTGGCAATTTATTTTTGCAATCATCATGGCTAAAAGTTTAATATCTCAGTCATGTGAAGCTGACTTTGCAGTAATTTGTTTGCCATAGTGTCATTAAAAAGTATATAAAATGGGAATACCTTTGTAACAACTCTATCCCTTCCCCACTGCCATTCCCTTCTCCTTTTGTGTCATTTCTTTTTAGACTGCAAGCCTGAGGGCAGGAACTGTCTAATTAACAATTTATAAGCCACTCTGAGAGCCTTTTTGGCTGAAGAGAGGGGTATAAATATTCCAAATAAATAAATAAAATATTATATTAACTCCAAAGTAAGTTCCACTGTATACATTGAGTCATACATCCTAATTAAATGTGTTCAGACCTGGATTTTTATTTTATTGCCCTTCTAGTCTTTTGTCAGTTGGTGGCTTTTTGCAGGTGAAATGAGTAAAAGTTAACATTTGCCACGTTAAAGGTGCTGGTCATAGTTGGCAAGCATCTCTAACCTGTCAAAACCTTAACTTTTCTATATGTTACCTATTGAAAGCCAAAAGCTGAAAAAAGGCCTATGTTGGCATATATGGGAATCATATATATATATCTTGCAGCATTTTCATACATGGGAAACTTATCATTGGCCATAGCTTTCTTACCTGCACATCATTCTGGTGGTTTGGATATAATATAAAGCATATTATAGGATTGTTGCATTCCCACTCTCCTTTTCTTGTCTAACATACACCACATAAATTGAATAGAAGAACCTTTTTCCAATTTTAAACTAATCAGACTTCTCCATTAGATTCAAAACTACTATTTTGGTTAATTTACACTCACAGTTAATCAACTTAAACCAGGATCTTAAACCATGATTTAGCTTCTTTTGAACTAATTATATATTAAAGTATCTAAAGTTATATATACAAGACTACAGTATTTGCAGTGCAAGTAAAGACCTAGTCTTTCAAGGTATTTTTCATTGTGATGTATTTTTATGGAAACATTAGAAAAACGTAATCCTTCCATTTTATAATTGATTTTCCATTTGTTCTGTTCCAGATGTTGCCAAAGGAATGACATTCACTATATTCAGTGGTTAAATACATGGTTTTGGTGTTAGTTATGGTTTCTTGCAGCTATAGAAAGCAAATATTTGGATAATTATTGTTTGGGTTGGGGGGGGGTTGGCTGTACAAGTTTTAAGAATTGTTTGTTCCAGTTTTCTAAATTTCTCTCCTTATGTGTTAATATTATACACAGGCAGGCAGTCATATCCAGACTCTGATGGGATCACAAAGTCTACAGCATCGGAGCCGAGAGCAGCCCTATGAGGGTAGCATGAATAAAGTAACCATCCAGCAGTATCAGCCACCACTGCCGATACAAATCCCTTCTCAAAGCACTCGGGCACCACAAGCGGGAAGATGTGTGATCCAGACTAAGGGGCAGAGGAGTATGGATGGCTATCCAGAACAGGTGAGCATGCTGAATAAAAGTATGAAAGGATTTTTTATTATTATATTTTGTGAAAGGTGAACATTTTGCTGAAAAAGTAAATTTATGTCTTATACTAGGAATGGAAAGAAGATTTGAAAATATTTGAAAAATTGTTGAGAAATGTGTATCTTGAATGGCAAGAAACCCTGACAAGGAGAATCAAATTGTCAATCTTTACAATTTAGACTTGTTCTGTGAAAGATATACATGGTTTTTGTGTACAGAAAATGGCATTTGCCATGGAGGGGAGTCGCCGCAAGAATACATCCAATTAGAAGGAAAAGGCCACACATTTATTGACAACAGCTGTAATGTAGGCTTGGCCCACAAAGCATAAGGATCTTTCATTGAGCAATCCTTTCTTGATTGATGAGCCAATTTGCTTGGTCACAGCCAAGCTTCAGGATGACAGAAGTGGTAACTGGTTAATCACCCATCTGCATCTCAGGTAAATAGTTGATCGCATGTCCACATCTCTAACCCTTGTTACCGGAGGATGCTGAACCAGCATTACTCTTTAATGGTAACACCACAACACTCCCAGCAGCCCTGGGTCCCCGTTGGACTCCCAATCCAGTGCTACGCCGGCCAAAAACCACACCAAACAGATCCAAGACCCATGCTCCCGCTCTTGGAAAGTTGTGAAAGCACAGTCCCTTTCCCTGAATTGAGGGAGGGAGGGTGGGAAGAGCCAAGCTGGAATTGTGTGGTCCACAGGCGCCATGTGGCCTTAAATAGGCCTTCTAGCCTATCAGGAGCCGGGGGGGTTGGAAGTTCCATCCCTTCCGGTCCCTCCGCCAATTACAAGCTTCAATTACTTGTGCTGCTGTCCAATAGTGTGGCACTTCCACCCCAACACTCGCTGGGAAATGTAGTCCACCACTGGGGCAGGAAGTTCCGCCCTCCAGCCCAAAAATTGGCCAATCCTGGCCCGGGTAGCCCTCCGCAAAGCCTGTTGGGGCTCTGCTGGGACCAGGAGTTCCCCAACCTGTGGCTTTCTCCCCAACAGCAACAAGGTCGGCCCAGAAAGTTGGGTGGCCCTATTTGCCATGGAGGGGAATTACCACAAGAATGACCACAGTATACCCAATTGGAAGGAAAAGGCCACTACTTTATTGACAACAGCTGTAATGTAGGGTTGGCCCAGAAAGCATAAGGTCTGGATCTGTTATTGATCAATCATTTCTTGATCAATGAGCCAATTTGCTTGGTCATGGCCAAGCTTTGGGATGACAGAATCACCCATCCACATCTCAGGTAACTAGTTGATTGCATGTTCGCATCTCTACCCCTTGTCGCCAGGGGATGCTGAACTGGCATTGCCCCTGCAATGGCAACACCGCAACACTCCCAGAACTCCCAAGTCTCTGTTGGACTTCCGATCCAGTGCTATGCAGCCCTGGACATCACCCACCAGTTCCAAGACCCAGATCCAAGACCCATGCTCCCACCACTGAAGGCCGCCTCCCCACCCCAGGCCCGCCTTCCTCCAACCCTAGGCAGTTGTTATCCCACCCTCAAGACAACCCCAAACAAGAATCAATTTGCAGGCAGATGTAGACCACATAAGCCCCGGATTTCCACCTGCCCCGTCTTTTTATAGAGTTCTCAGGCAAGCCACATCCTGCAGGAATAGTAGCAGCCCGAGGATGGAATGAGTGACTCCCAAAGTCTTCTGGCAGCAACCCTGCATGCTGCAAGGCCAAGCAAAGCACTGACACCACCTGGAACTGTGTCAGCGGAGAGCCGTTGATATGAGTGAAAAGAGGGCCATCATTCTGGGGACAGGATACCACCTATTTGCATAAGATCCATAGTGGGCACAGGTGGAAGCCGTGGAGCCTTCACAGCACAATGGAGGATCTCCTGCCATACTGGTCACACTTAGACATGTGAAGAACTAAACAAACAGTGTTTCCAACAAAAGAAACATCTTCCCTATGCAGTGCCCACTTGGAGCTTGGAAGAAGGCACAAGCTTGCCTAACCTCAACGCCCCAAAGAAGTCCTTCTCCCAGCCTCTAACATTCTGCTACCCAGGAAGGATGCACAAGAGTCCTGGAAACACCACACACACACACACACACACACACACACAGCCTTGGAGAAGAAGGAGATCCCAGCCAAGTGGACTGCCATGGTCCAGGATGCTATTCTATCCTCCCTCAACCAAACCAGGAATTGTAGAATGGTGTGGGACCATATTGGCCAGTGGGCCCAGAGGCCAGATGCCCCCCAAAAGGTGAACAGCTTGGAGATATCATTCTTATAGGCTCTAAGAGTGACTGGAGCCAGTGAAGACAGGATCATGACAACCACCTAGTTGTCACAACAAAAACACACCACTTTATTGGCAAAAGCCCTGTCCCAAATGTGAACCGCTACCACAGTGGGGAAAACTCCAGGAAAGTGAGGTCCTAGAGGATCCCCCTGTGCCCAACGATCGGACAAGTGTTGGGCACACGAGTGTCCTTGAAAGAAGACTCCAAAGCCCAGGCTCCTGGCAGCATCCGAATGTACCTAAAGGCCATGACCCAAGTCCCATGGTCGCTGCCATAGGGAGACCCTGTTGTATTCCCTGAGGAACCCATCCCACAGGCTGAGGTACTGCTTGATGCCCTTGCTGAGGCAGATGTGATGGTGTCCCACTTTGACCCTTGTCATGATCTTGGCCAGGTGAGTGCAAAAGGCACTGCCCGGTGAGACCACTCTGCAAGCAAAATTGAGGTGACCCAAGATCGACTGGATGCACTGGACCCACATGTCAAATGCCCAACACACAAGTCTGTGAAGGTCCCTCTTGCCCACCTACTTGGAAGATCTGGAGGAGTCTCCCCTTGGCCTAGCATGTGGGCTGACCTCAAGCAGCCAAATGTCACTTTCAATGAGGTCCCACCTGTTGGTGTTGCTCTGGAATACGCGCTGTCGGAAGATTGTGTCATAAGCAATGGCTGCAGCCTCCCCCCCCCCCCCATGGACCTAGCACTCAGAACATTGAGCATGTGGTTTATCAGATGCCAGGCCCATTCAGGTCAGGACATGGTAACCACGTCCATGAAAACCCCAAAACCCTCCATAACTAAAGAGAGGGCTAGGTTCACTTGCTGCTGGCGCTGCTGAGGCTTTGTGCTCAGCTCTGCATGACCTATGCTCTGTGACAGCTGAGTTGGAATGGCACCACCCACAGGCACCACGTGGCCTTAAATAGGCCTTCTAGCCAATAGGAGCTGGGAGGGGTGGAGGTTCCACCCCTTCCAGCCCCTCCACCAATCACAAGCTTCCCTTGCTTATGCTGCTGCCCAATAGCACAGCACTTCCACCCCCAGTGCCCGCTGAGAAATGTAGTCCGGCACCAGGGCAGGAAGTACTGCCCTCCAGCCTATAAATTGGCCAATCCTGGCCTAGCTAGCCCGCTGCAAAACTTGTTGGGGCTCCGCCGGGGCCAGGACTGGGACATCCCCAACCTGTGGCCAAGCACAAAAAGACCAGCCCGTTAAATTGGGCGGCCCTATTTTCGTCATAGAGATTCTTTTTTGCATAGAAAATGTGTTGTCTTCATAGAAATCTTGTTTTCTGTGTAGAAAATGCTGATTCTACTCTAAACCCATGATATGCACATACCCATTTAAAAGTATTTTTACAGGATATAATAGTTTGATGCTGCTCAAAATTATTTTTCTTTTATTGATGTAAGAATAATTTTTTTTCTCCATTCCTTGTTCTTTCCTTGTTCTTTCCAGGGTTTAGATTTTGACTAGATTTCTATCAGATTTCTTTTAAAATAAAAAAGTTGATGAAATATTTCTTCTGAAATAGAAAATATTTTCCAAAAAATTGTATCTATTTTGTTCCTATTTTTATTGAATAAATATGATTGTTTAAATATGAATAAATATGATTTAATTTATTGAATAAATATGATTTAATTAAGTATTAATTACTCAATTTACTTAAGAAGATTAAGTATATTCTGTATTGTAATATATAAATCCACAAGCTTTTTTCTTTAATAATGGGTGATAGTAACTAGAGTAGTCTCATTGAAATAATAATTGGAGCTAACATTTATCAGGCAGTTGTAATTTTTATGATGATTAATTTAATGCAAGCTTTTAGTCACACTTTTATCTTTTAAATATAGTTTTGTGTGAGGATAGAAAAGAATCCAGGCCTTGGATTTAGTATCAGTGGAGGAATAAGTGGACAAGGAAATCCATTCAAGCCTTCTGACAAGGTAAGATGTTAATTCCTTACTGAAATTGACCATTTAAGAAAAACTTTAACAGCATTCCACACTGCAGCTGTATATTTTGTTCCATAGTACATAGTGGAAGCCACAGGGAAACAAAGCATTTCCTCACTATATATCTTTGAGTTCTTACTTGGTGACCTCAACATGCAATAGAAAGTTGGAATGTGTTTTTCCCCCCACATACAGAACGTATCTTAGATCCTTGTACAAGGAGCATCAACATCTGAAGACAAATAAATTCCAACTTTCAAACAACTGAACTCAGATAAGCATTTTACCCATAGGTAAAATGAAATGTGTTTAGTAGGTTGCTATCATGAACTGTTGTCTTGTGCTGTTAGACCATGAATTCTCATTGTCAGAACTAACATAAATAGTACTATATCTTCACTAAATATATAGTCTGGCACCAGGACTATATATATATGATTTAAATATATGATTTAATATATATATGGCTAAATGTATTATTTCTTCCATATAATGTATATGAATTCATGTCCTAATGTCATTATGCTGTGTGTGTCAAGACCCTTCTCTCCACGATTGGGTGCTATACAGCTTGGAAAGGTGGACTGTTGGCTTGGGGATCTAATTCATTTTCTTCTACAACACAGCTTTCTGGATCAACCAGTGCCTATATCCCTTAGATGTTGTTGCCAGCCATACACTTAGAATTAAAGAATTCCAAATGTAGGAATTTGTTTTTGAAACAAGCAGAACTCACAGTCCTTCCACAGAAAAAATCCACTCTCACTTCTTCATTTCAGTAGTGTAATGGTGTGTGTGTGTGTGTGTGTGTGTGTGTGTAATCATTTTCATGTTGCTGTTACTAAATAGTTGGGAGCTAGAAATCTCAGTATATCCAGTTCTGCTTTCCTCCCAGCCCTTATACACAAGATGCTGAAACTAAAACACAGTTGGTTTTGCTAGACATTACAGAAAGGTAAGCGTCATTGGAATGCATTGATGCGGTAGCTCAAGTGGTTAAGACGCTGACTCTGGGCCTTTACAGACTGCCAGAAATAATGCCGCTTGAGACCACTTTAACTGCCCTGGCTCAGTGCTAGGGAATCATGGGAACTGTAGTTTATTGTGGCACCAGAGCTCTCTGACAGAGAAGGCTCAATATTTCAGAAAAACTACAATTCCCATGATTCCCTAGCATTGAGCCAGAGCAGTTAAAGTTGTCTCAAGCTGCATTATTTCTGGCAGTCTGTAAAGGCCCTCTGTTGATTGCAAGATCAGTAGGTTGGCAGTTTGAGGCCCAGGTGCTGCATGATGGAGTGAGCTCCTGTCACTAGTCCCAGCTTCTGCCAACCTAGCAGTTTGAAAGCATGCAAATACAAGTAAATAAATAGGTACAACCTTGGTGGGAAGGTAACTGCATTGGTGCAATCATGCTGGCCACATGACCACCAGAGCAGTCCTCGGACAACTCTGGCTCTTCAGCTTAGTAGCAGAGATGGGCACCACCCCCTGTGGTCAGACATGACTTGACAACCTTGTCAACGGGGAATACCTTTATCTTTACCTTCCATCAGTAACCTCATGTTAATTGCAACATCAATTTTCATACTAAAAATCAGTTCAATTGAAGCCAGTACTGAGTGGATTGAAGCCAAGGTCTGCCATGAAAATATTTTCATGGTGAATGGATTTAATCTTGCAATAAATGCATGCAGCAAAACTGTAATTATTTTAAATTATTAGCAGTTTATTAGGGGAAAATTAAATAACATAGAATTGCTTTATAAGAAATCTCAACTCAGCAATTCTTTCATGTTATTCATTTCAACCAAATTAATAAACTATTTTGAGGGGGTTTCCCCCCTTCAGAGCTGATGTTTATACTTTTTTCATTAATTCATTGTTTCAGGTCTTTTCAAAGGTTTTGTCTTATTGTGTTTGGGTCTTTGACTGAACCCATTCATCCAGTTAAGAATTTTCACACACACAGGTGTGTGAATGATTTGGGGCTTCCCCCTCCCATGCATTTGGAACATATTACATTAATAGAAATGATGAAGTACAAAAATACCTACCTTACTTTGCCAGTCAACCCTAATCCGATAGCAAGTCCCATATCAAAATGTATATTCTGCAGTGATAGTATGTATGTGTGTGTGTGTTCATGTGCACTTATGTATGTCCACATCCATTCCTTTCCAGCAATTTCAGTATGCACTTTGAAACCCCATAAGGCTTTGGCTTGCAAGCAGCCTTTTCATAGTTAGACTGGAAGCATAATTTCTTGTTAAGGCTACTAAAAGGATCTGTCCTGCTTGTTAAAGACCAGCAGTGAAAAGTAAAAATTGTGCTGATGTGAATGAAAGGAATCAGACAAAGTGGAGCATACTCAACTACACTAGATTCTGAAGAGGTTTCATTCCCTTAAAATGATTAGGAGAAAATGCAGAACAAAAACAGCAAGATTGTTCAGAGGCTTCAGGGATTCATCAATCTATCCTGTGCAGCTGAAATAAAATATGTAGGAAATATCTTTATAAATTACCTCCTCTTCCTCTTTTTTTAAAAGTTGGGGGGGTAGGGGGTAAGGGGATAGATTGTTTTTCTACATCTATGTGCCAAATTTTTGAATAAAATTTATTTTACATTAATAAATTAACTTCCCTTCCTCTATCATGATAAATTTCATGCAACTGCCTTTTTAAATTTTAAGCCTGTATTGGTACATTTGCGTACTTTTCTTAGCAGTATACACTGCGGTTTTCAGGTACTGAACTCGATAGCAGAATTGATTATTTTCTGTATATGTTAGACTGTATTTATTGAGATAACAGTGGGATGTCTGAGAAAATGGAAATAAATAGCAAATGTGAGAACTCAACCCTCTGCTCCTCCTGCTTATGACTTCTGAATAAAACCTATTTTTGAGATTTTGGATATGCTCAGCATCTCCCTATTTTTTCCTCATATGAAACAGATATAAAGTCACTTAACATCACCTTTTTCAGAGGAAAGACAAAAAGTAAATCTTTTTTTTAAAGCAGAATTGTATGTTCACTGCAAGTCCATAGTTCTTCTAGTTTTACTTTTAGCCAGACTTTCCTATGAATTGCTGGCAATTTTAGAGAAAAAGCTATTAGTCATGAGAATCAAAGGCAAAATCAGGCCAAATATGGTGCAAGACTGTGGCCAAAGAGCTAAAATACCACAGGGATAACATACAGTGAAGTTTTAGAGTCTTGCCTTCCAAACCAATCCATTGAAAGTAAAAGTATAGATTGGCTAATTCAGCATTATTATTACTGTTGTTATTGTTATTATTATTTGTGCTTATAGGTAAAGCTATTGTTTCTGACCATGTGATAACATGCTCATACTTCTTAATTATTGTTAGATGCTAGTTAATATGGAATTTTAATACTCAACAAGTAGAATGGCTTACAGTTAGTATAACAAATAGGATCATTCATTCAGGCAGTCATCAATTCATACAGGTTGAGTCTCCCTTTTCTGAAATTCTGAAACCTGAAATGCTCCAAAATCCAAAACTTTTGGAGCTACAGCAAAAGTAGCATAATATGTACATTTGCAAGGCTGGAGAAGGGTGCGAGGCTGGAGGTAAACATGAATGAATGACCAAGATCACCACTGCCACCAAGGCTACAAAGGCAGAAATGGGTGATTGGAGAGATGCAGCTGGAAAAAGTATCTCGGGTTTTGGATTCCCTCTTACTGCATGGGTTGGTGCTGCTGCTGAAGCTGTTCTTCCTGGGTCCTATCCTCCAACAGTTTCTTGTCCCACTTGCCTCCTCCTAGTCTGCCTCCCATCGCCTTCCCTTGCTACTGCAACCACCCCATTCATCAGAGGTTCACTTTATTTTTCATGCATTTTTTAAACAGCAGGTCTTTGAAATCTCCTCTTGTATCTCTCAGCCATGTCTCTGCAGCATCATATCTCTTGTGTCTCTTTGCAGCTCACAAATATTACACCATTTTATTTTATATAAGGGATCTGATTACTGTGCAGGAGATCACTGGGATCCCTCCAGCCATCTGCTTCTGCCTTTGTGATGGTGGCAGTGGCAGCACTTCTGGTCATTCATTCACAAGGCAGAAGGAGGGGGACTAGCAAATATTCCAAAATCCAGAAAGATTAAAAAAATACAAAACACTTTTGGTTCTAAGCATTTAGGATAAGAGAGACTCAACCTCTATACAAATCATTAGCCTAGTTCTTGATAGTATCCTAACCTCTGTTACTTCTGACTTATAGGGTATCTTTGTTACTAGGGTTCAGCCTGATGGGCCAGCATCTAACCTGCTCCAGCCTGGTGATAAGATTATTCAAGTAAGTAGGACATTTTATTTAACAAAAACATGGTTTTAGTGTAAATATTCCATCATATATTCATGCTACCATATTGTTGTTTTCCCTGCCTGCCTGCCCAAAGTAAGTTTCTGATAGCCTTAGAATATGGTGGCAATCTACACTGCTGAAATTGCTTCCCTTATACTAAGTAGGGATAATCCCAGACATCAGCGGGAATAGAAGGGGTCCTTTGGGAATCTTTGGGCCTTTAAAGAGCACAGTGTTTGGAAGAGAAATTATGCAGATAAGTTTTTACAGATTGTAGATAGTATGTCAGAGAGGAATAGGTTGTTTGCTTTGTAGACTTAGGGCACTGGTTTACACATCTGGCTAAAGTATGGGTTGGATTTTACAAGCTCTGAGTAGTGACATTTACCATGTTGTTTTTGTGAAACATCAGTGTGAGGTTTACCCAATGTGATCTTGGACATACAGTGTTAACATATATAACATTTGTAAGTTTTACATTAGCTTAATTTAAACTGAAATCAGTTGATGAAGAGTGGTCTACATATGACTAATGTCAAAATAAGTGGTAGAAAAAAGATAATGATCCACACCATGTTTCTTCTCCTGCTAACTTAACTGCTTAAAGAGAAGACTGAAGATAACACAAAGAGCCAAATATTTTGAAGAATGGATTTTATAATTTTTAGATTATAATGCTTAGATTATAATGTACAGGTAGATACACCCAATCAAGGAAGCCCTGGTCCTGAATTTGCAAGACTAGAGCAAGGCTGGTGATAACAGGGTGACTTATCAAAATTGACTTAATAGCAATTAACAGGAAGAACAAGATTATAATGAGATTCAGTATGGGCAGATTGCATTTTTGGGTATTTGTGTTGTCATTTTTTCTAATTAATAGAGTTTATCACATGTCATTTAAATCGACTTACTCCAGTTGCATTTAATTCTGAAGCTGGATTCTATCACACGCACCGAGAGACAGATGAGTGCAGCCCAATTGCATCCTGGCTCCAGCCGTGCTTAGCTGGCATCTTTTCAAAATCAGCAGACTCCTGGTTTTGAAAAGATGCCAGCTAAGCGCGGCTGGTGTCAGGGATGCAGCCAGGTTGTACTCACCTGGCTCCCGGTGCATGCGATAGATTCCAGCTTCAGAATTAAATGCAACTGGGGTAAGTCAATTTAAATGACATCCAATAAACTCCAACATATTTAGTTTTACAGAACATTCAAACTAGCACAGGAATACATCCAGTATGTAGAGAGATCTTGTAGCACCTTTGAGACTAACTGAAGAAAGAGGTTGACAGCACGAGCTTTCGTAAACTAAAGTCTACTTCCTCAGATGCATTCAGTGGAGTGGTAAGCCAGGGACAGATTTATATATGCCCTAGGTATGTGAGGATAACAATTTGAATCCAAAATCCTTTGTGTATGGAAACAAAGTAGCAAGCCCAGTTTTAACAAGGGTTGTTTGTGAACAAAGGCGTTGTGAACTAGCCTTTGTGCATGGAAGTGAAGTGGCAAATCCAGTTTGGCAATGAAACTAGCCTGTGGTGAAGAGAATAGATGAGTGTAGGATGCCCCTGTGAGGATGGGGTCAGATAGTGTTGAAATGTGTGTAGTGTGCCAGGAAGCCATTATCTTATCCATTGCTGAGGTCTGTGGATGGACTCCAATTCTGCTGTTTCTCTTTCCAATCTACCTTCGTAGTTCTTTTGTTCAAGAACTGCTGTTCTGAGGTCTGAGATGGAATGCCCATTACATACTGATTCTACAGACTAGCACAGCTATATATTTGAATTCTACCACTAAGGAATACATCCAGTTCCTACTCAAAACAAATTTTATCTATAGGCAAAATCTGAAGTTGTGTATTAAAAGGGAAAGCCCTGTACAATTTCTCCCTTGCAGTTCATTTGGAATTGCATATTCCCCTTTGTTTCTTATATAACCCCTTCTCATGCACATTTTTCGCTTTGTTTGTTGTTGTGTGCCTTTAAGTCATTTCTGACTTATGGTGGCCATAAGGCAAATCTATCATGGGGTTTTCTTGGCACAATTTGTTCAGAGTAGGTTTGCCATTGCCTTCCCCGGAGTCTGAGAGCATGTGACTTGCCAAAGGTCAGCCAGTGAGTTTCATGGCCAAGCTGGGAATTGAACCCTGGTCTCCAGAGTCATAGTCCAACATTCAAACCACTATGCCACTATTCATTACTATTTTTCAGCCCTGTAATTATAGCATCAAGGAGGTAAAAGTCCTCATACAGTATGAGGCATTAATTGAAAATACCACAAGTATGAACTAACTCTTCTTTGCCAGAATTTAGTAAACTTTGCAACAATTACCAAATAAGGTAGATTTATTTATTTATTTAGAGTATTTATACTTTGCTCTTCAGCCACAAAGGTTCTCAGAATGGCATATAAATTGTTAATTTGACAGGTCCCTGCCCTTAGTCTTATAATTTAATGTCTTGTAGCTTGTCCTGGTTTATAACCATGTGAATGACACTGTTACTTTGAGACAAAGGTATCTCTACACCCACAGCTTCATGAACCATAGTAAAGCAGTTATCTAATGCAACAGATTACAGGGAGCTGCAAATGTGCTGTCTCTGCCCCTATCCCACTCATCTGGAGAACGTTCTAGAGCAGACAACTTCCTGAACACCTGGCTTTTGAGGGGCCATAGTGAAAGGCATTATGGAAGGAATTATTATGAAAATTGACTGAGGAACTTAATATTACTACTTCTCATATTAGTTATTAGCTCTGAAGATTCTGAATCAAACACTCAGAAACCAGCTCTACAGGCGGGCAGGCGGGCTGGCTGGTGCTGGTGTGATAGTTTCTGCACTCCTCTACATGGTTTTGGGGAAGTACCAAGGGATGCTGTCATCACACCTTCCTTCCACTTCTTTAGACAATATGTGACACCGTTGTCACATCCTGCTTTCTTCTAGAATGGCAAGCAGATGTACTGCTGTGGAGTGTACTTCCATAGCATCCTCATACTTGATGGCTGTGCAAATGTGAGCACTGCCACAGTGTCCTCCTCTTGTGATGGGTGTATGGGTGCCATTAACTCCTTCTCAGGGAGGAATTGGCCAGGAGAATGCAGGCACGGGTTCTTCATCTACTGCCTTCTCAAGAAGCTGCCACCTTTGCCATTTTGCCCACCATGTTCTCTTCCACTATAGGTGAGGGAGAGTTGCCACTGCTTAATGTATTCCTTATGTGATGAGAGAGCCTGAATCACTCCTGCATGTATCCAACACTAATTTTAGATAGTTGAATACAGTCTTCTCTCCCTGTTTGCAGACTTGAAGTCTGCGGTCTTGGTCCTTCATGGACCAGCAAGCAGAGAGGGATAAAATGGTGCATGTGCAGGGAGCACACACCATTGAAAACAATGGGGACTTGAATATTAGCAATATTTCCAATTCGTGGAGGGGGGGTCCGGAACGAATATCTCGTGAATTGTAAGGGACAACTGTATGCAGCCAGTCCTTGGCCTATGCTTCCCACAGCTTTATCCTGTATTACTGTATCACCAATTTGCATTATAAAGCAGACAATTAAATCAGGATTGTCAGAATATCATACCATTAAAGTACCTATGGTTCTAACTCTTTATTAAAGTATATTTTCATATGTTCAACTGTTAAAAAAGAATAAGGAGGGGTTTCCCCCTGTACTTAGTAATCTAGACATAAAGCAGTGTTTTCCATAAAAGGATTAGAATGGTTGTTGTTGTTGTTGTTGTTGTTGTTGTTGTGTGCCTTCAAGTTGTTTCACCCTAAGGCAGGGGTAGGCAACCTTTTTGAGCCGGGGGCCAAGTTGCTGTCCCTCAGACAATTGGGGGGCCGAAGCACCAAAAATAAATAAATAAATAAATAAATATTTTTTAAAAACATTTAAAAAATAAAAATATATATGCATGCACACTCTCTCAGCCCCAGAAAAGCCATGGCAAAACCCCTGTGAAGATTTTGCCAAGAAAACCCCAAGAACAAGTAATAACAACAATAATCAATATCATCATGGCGGGCGGTGGCGGCAGCAGGACTGGCCTGGGGCCGGTCCAAAGGCCTTGGGGGGCCGCATCCAGCCCCCCGGGCCTTAGGTTGCCTACCCCTGCCCTAAGGTGATACTATCATGAGGTTTTCTGGGGCTGAGAGTGTGTGAGTTGCCCAAGGCCACATAGTGGGTTTCCATGGCCAAGAGGGGAATCAAACCCTGATTTCCAGAGTCATAGTCCAGCACTCAAACCACTATACTATGTTGGTCCTCATTAGAAAAATACCTTCTAGAAAAATATGAAAATGAAGCAAGTATCTGCAAATGAGGGTTGAGATAAGGATTCATAAAATTTGTGAGCCATAAGTCTAAAGTGAGATTCAGCACTCTGAAAATGATCAAGATTTTTGAATAAGCTGGTTTCTCCCAGCCATGCAAAGGGAGGGCTCACAGAATTCTCTAATCTAACCAAGGTGAATGTGCTTTGTATATGCATCATCCTGCTTTACCTAGCAATTTATTTAGAATGAATGATAACATTGTGTGATGTCATTTGATGGCAAGTATAAGTATCACTATTTTAATGATTGGTTGGGAGAAAAAAATAATCCTATAGAAGTTATTCAGTGTTCCTATAAGTTTTAGGTATCCTGCTGGTGACCTCTTGATTTATAATTCACAGTGGTAGCCTGATACTTGTGGCATTGTGGTTTGAGTGTTGGACTACAACTCTGGAGACCAGAGCTCTATTCCCACTCAGCCATGAAACCCAATGGGTGACCTTGGGAGAGTCACATTCTCTCAGCTTCAGGGAAAGACAATGGCAAACCTCTGAACAAAATCTGGCCAAGAAAACCCCTTGATAGGTTTGCCTTAGGTCACCATAAGTCAGAAACGACTTGAACACACACAGCACGGCAATGTAGTAAGGCCACAAGAATAATTGTATTAAAATTATTTTCTGTTTTACTGAGCTTGTTTCAGCAACATTCCCTACAGTTAAGTGATTGTTGAGATTGCAGAGTTGTTTATAAACTGAGATTTATTCAGTAGAATACTCTTTTATACCATGAGCAATATTTATCATCATTAGAATGCATTAAAGTTATCTTAACCAGAACTGATATTTAGGTATGTATATGTATATGTTAGTATTTAGAGTCTGCTTTGCTACCCATAGGTTCTCAAAGTAGTTTACAAAATTACAGAACAAATTAAGAATACAGTGGTAAAATCATTGTGAAAAGATAGATAGATAGATAGATAGATCCCATACCTGAGCAACAGATCATGCAGGGCTAAAATTCCAGTGAAACAATGTCAGAAGGGCTCTAGAATAGATACTGTAAGTATCTTTGAATGGATAGAGTACAACAGTCTTGGCACAGACACCAAGAAGGCATTGTCTTTGTTTTTTTTAAATCAATTTGCTGATTTTATATCAAGTATGTGGTTATTAGACAGGATTTGGTTCAGTTTTACCTGGGAACATTTGATTGCAAGTGACAACTTCTGTTAAAGAAGCCATAAAGCTAGGTTCCTCCTGCATGTGTTATTTTTCTGCCTTGAACATACCTGTCTTAGGACCTTATCACACGGGGCTCAATGCAGACAGAATCCAAATGAATTCCTGACCTAATACGTATTATTTTTCTGTGTGTCCACACGATGTCGCACAGAACCCCGACAGAACCCCCGACAGAATGCAGAAAGAACCGAGCTCTTATAAAAATTTCGTTTTTTGGGGGAATTGCAAGTGTGCGACGGGAATCATACCGCTTTTGCCGGAAATATGAAAAGACAATACGTATTGGGGAGCATTTCCCTGCCTGCGCTCCGAGGAGGTCTTCCCCGGAGAGCCGCCTCTCTGAGGACGTCCTCCTTGGAGCACCAGCCCCGCGCAGGGTCTGCGCTCCGAGGAGGTCCTCCTCAGAGAGCCGGCTTTCCAAGGAGGACCTCCTCGGAGCGCGGACCCCGCGCGGGGCCTCGCTCCGAGGAGGTCCTCCTCAGAGAGCCGGCTTTCCGAGGAGGACCTCCTCGGAGCGCGGACCCCACACGGGGCCTCGCTCCGAGGAGGTCCTACTCAGAGAGCCGGCTTTCCGAGGAGGACCTCCTCGGAGCGCAGATCCCGCGCGGGGCCTCGCTCCAAGGAGGTCCTCCTCAGAGAGCCGGCTTTCTGAGGAGGACCTCCTCGGAGCGCAGACCCTGCGTGGGGCCTCGCTCCAAGGAGGACCTCCTCAGAGAGCCGGCTTGGGAAGGGGGGACAGCCGCAGCAAGTGACAGCCGCGGCTGTATTGCGCATGTGCTAGAAGAGCATTTCTAGCACATGTGCGGGATTTTCTCACTTGTGTGTGAATGGCAAATATGGTTCCCGGGAGCGCTTTCCTTAAAAGCGCGATGAAGGTAAGTGCGTGTGATAGCCATTTGCGTATTGTAGGGTTTCTATCGGTTTAGTTCAGGATTTATTCTTTTATTGCATTCTTATCGCTTTGTGGCCCACGTGTGATAAGGTTCATAGAGACACACACTTGCACTCCTCTCTTGGCTGTATTGCTCATTCATATTCACCGATCCACATTCCTCATCTCTTGCTCGTCCTTCTCTCATTTATTGCCAGCCCATCCTTTTCTCATGGATACCAACAGTTGACTTCTATAGAAAAAACAACTACATACAGTCTAGGGTTTTTTTGGGTTTTTTTAAGAATGAGACCTGAATTTGCAAAAATGCAAAATAAAATAAAATAAAATAAATCTAAGCTCCAAATTGATTTTCTACATTTGTTTTAGCTATTTACATACTATCAGCTTCATCCTGTTGCAGTGTTTTGTAACCAGTCCAGTTAGTGAAGTGATCTCATTTGGCGTGCCGTTTTCTGACATGGTATAGCTTGCCGCACTGCACTCTTACAGTGCTGCTATTCCACTTTTACTGCTCTGGCTGCCTCCTGTTGCATACTGAAGTTTATAGTTCACTGAGGCCCAAGAGTTCTAAATGGCCCTCCCTAAACTGCTAATCTAAGAATGCAATACTACAGTGATAATCTTTTGGGGTACCCTGTTTGGGGCAGAGGCTATCACCCTAGTAAAATTATTGACTTCAGTATCCAATCAGAGATAACATTCATGTAAAACACTTCAGTTGTGAGAAAAATTGGTCCATGGACTGACTTGAAATCCTATTTTTTGTCTGCTTTGACTGCTTCTTCCATGTAATTCTAGTCAGTGCATCCAACCTCCCCACTTTTAGAAAAGCAAAAAGTAATCAGAGGAAAGGGGATTAGTTCCCTCCTCCCTTGCTTGCTAGTCTGTTCTTCCTGGTTTTCATTTGCTCAGCAGTAACAGAAATCCCAAAGCTGTATTTGCTTTGAAACATCTAGTTTGGCCCTCCCTTGGGTCACTTTGAATCTCTAAATGTCATGTCCTTTACCCCTCACTTGTTATTCCTTTCAAACTGTTGAGAGATGCAGCCTTAGTCTGTATTCTATTTTATTGTATTGTATCTAATCACATTGATGAATGTTTGCAAGTTCAAGGAGCAACTTGGTATAGGCAGGGCATGGGAATTTTACATCTACAGTGATACGTGAAATGGAGAGAAGAAAGCACATATTCGTGGAAGCTGCAGAATCCAGTGGGGCAAAATGCTAACTCTTGCTTTGGGACATCACCATGCATAAGCTGCCCCTGTTTAAATTTCCCAGATCTGTCTTTGCACCTAGTTCTTCTCAGAATAGAGCCAGAGTAGCACATAATACTACAGAGAACCCATGTTAATTAAAGAGTCAGAAAAATGAAGAATATCCTTTGCTGAGTCAATAGTTTATGTGACGCATATTGAATATGAGCTGTTGCTTAGGATAGAACATAAGTTTACATAAAATTGTAAATCAAAATGTTTGTTTCAGGCAACGTAATTACTGAACAATATGATAAATCAGAAAGTTTAAGAAAAAGTGCTGTATCAAGAGATCCAGGTATCAAATTGATAATAACAATGGAAATACAGATTGATTCTACCTTATCCAGAATTCCAAAATCCAGATATTCCAAAACCCAAAACCTTTTTCATAGGTGGCTGAGATAGTGACACCTTTGCTTTCTGAAGGTTCAATATACATAACCTTTGTTTCATGTACAAAATAATAATAATAATAATAATAATAATAATAATAATAATAATAACAATAACAACAACAACAACAACAATTTATTGCCTAAGCAATCAAGGTGGCTGACAAATATAAGATACAGATTAAAATCATACATTACAACAATAACAGTAATACAATACCACTCCCCCTTAAAAGACTAAATACAATATTAAAATAAACATAATAAGATTAAAACGGCACGCATTCTGCCTTCTCTTCCTCCTGATGATGGTGGATGGAGGGAGGGCCCTTCTTCTATTAAAAATATTGTATAAAATTATCTTCAGGCTATATATTTAAGGTATATATGAAACATAAATTATGTTTGTGTTAAGATTTGGGTACCATTTTGAAGATATCTCATTATGTATGTACATACAAACAGAGTTATTCCAAAATCCAAAATCTAAAACACCTCTGGTCTCAAGCATTTCAGATAAGAGAGGTCCAATCTGTAATACAATTTCCTAAAGATGCTAGTGTAAGTACAGTTTCCCCTTCGTTTTTGCAGGGGATCTGTTCTGGACCACCACCACCCCCAGTGAAAACAAAAAACTGCAAATATTCAAGCCCCATTGGCTTGAATGGCTGCGCACCCCTGCGCACACTCCTGCATGATTTTTATCCCTCCCTGCTTGCCGGTCTGCAAAGGGCCAAGACCGTGAATGGGGAGGGACAACAGTATATCCATGAACTGTTATTTGGTTTGAGCTTAAAAGTAGTTGGCATGAATTTTGATGATACTTTTTAGCATCCATATTTATTATATTAACATAAGTTCTAAATCATAAGGGGATATTTTGCTTTATAGGAAGAAAATATTCAGGTTAAAGATCAACCCAAATGTGTCATGAGACAAGTGTTACTGGATCTCAAGCTGTTTTTATTTTTACTTAAAATGGAGTAAGGAGCAGTTCCTCCTGTACAATTGTCCTGATTTTAATTAGTTATGAGTTGTTGTTGTTTCAAATCCAGAAGGAATTGTTCCAGAACATGATTTTTTTGTTGTTGTAGGTGTGTGTTGTGAGGGAGGGTTGATGCAAATCAGAAAAATGACATAACATGTTTAAACCTGCACACAGTTATAGAGATGATGGATCTCCTTCAGTAAGCATAGTTTGATTCTTAGGTTCTATTTTAGGTTACCAACCGTTGAATGGAATAGATAAAGTGTTCCCCATGGGCTGCACGTGGCCACTGGTGACAAAAGCCCATGGGCTGCATGTGGCCATTGATTCCCACTTTTGCAGTCCCCTAACAGTCCTCCAAGTCACCACCCTATCCCCATTTTTTTAGTGGCATGTTTTTAGGAGCTTTTCACACTTTTTCTATGTGGAAAGCTTCCAATTAGGTCTTGAAAAAGAAGTGCATTATAAGTTTACCAAATTGGTATGGTCACCTTGTTAATTAATAGGTTAAAATAAAGTTTGGAAAAATGGACTTTTATTACATCCCAGAATGCCCTACCCATAATGGAGATTGTGGAAGTTGTGATCCTAAAAATTAACTTTTCTGGGTTGTGGTTGGAAGCAATCTAAATCACTTTTAAAGACAATCAGGTCTAATACATATTTTTTAAAAAATAACTAATTTATTCAAGTTTAAATGTAGGATCCAAAATATTCCATGTAATCTACAACAATAACAAGAGGTTGTACTAAAACTGAGTTCTTCTGCAGTTACAATTCAGTTAATTTCAATAAAAGTTGCACAGACGTTCTCAAAGGACTATGCACTTAATCAAACCCTCTTAATAATATTGAGTTAAATATTCACCTTTTCAAAATCTGAGACAATCATTAAACCATTTGCTTAGAAAACACTGGTAATGCATATTGACTACACTACAAATTGATGCAAACTTGATAAATGCATCTCATTCCTGTTTCCCTTTGCCTGGATCTGCTTAATAGCAGTTCTGACAGTGTCGGATTTATTTTCTGAACTATGAATATATTCAACAAAAAAATATGAAATTGAACCCAAATGATTATTTTTAAGAAATTTCCCTGTGGGTTTGATTTGGTTGACCTAGATTATTAATGACAGTGAAAATGAACCTGAAGATGTTAGAGAACAGGGAGAAGTGCACACAGATAAAAAACATTAAAATTAAAAAAATTAAAAAAAATCTTAAATATGACATATTCCAAAATATCAAAACTTTTAGTTAATATAAATATTGCAATTTTAGTTAATATAAATAAATATTTTAGTTAATATAAATAAATATAAACACCATAATACTAGCAGAAAACCTCACAGACCTGGAACACCTATTAAGGAAGATCAAAGAAGAAAGTGCAAAGGCAGGCTTAATGCTGAACGTAAAGAAAACAAAAATAATGACCACCGAGGACCTTCACAAGTTCAATCTAGACCAGGGGTAGGCAACCTAAGGCCCGGGGGGGGGGGGCGGATGCGGCCCCCTGAGGCCTTTGGACCGGCCCCAGGCCAGTCCTGCCGCCGCCACCGCCACCGCCCCACCGCCGCTGCCGCCGCCTGCCATAATGATATTGATTATTGTTGTTATTACTTGTTCTTGGGGTCTTCTTGGCAAAATCTCCACAGGGGTTTTGCCATGGCTTTTCTGGGGCTGAGAGAGTGTGCATGCATATTTTTTTAATTTTTTAATTTTTTAAAAAAATTATTTTTATTTTTATTTATTTATTTGTTTGTTTGTTTTTGGTGCTTCGGCCCCCCAATTGTCTGAGGGACAGCAACCCGACCCCCGGCTCAAAAAGGTTGCCTACCCCTGACCTAGACAATGAAGAAATAGAAATAGTCAAACATTAATAGAAATGGGGACTGCAGTCAGGAAATCAGAAGAAGACTAAGAATGGGGAGGGTGGCTATGAAAGAACTAGAAAAGATTCTAAAATGCAAAGATATACAACTGAGCACAAAAGTTAGAATCATACAAGCCACTGTATTCCCTTTTGCCATGTATGGATGTGAGAGCTGGACAGTCAATAAAGATGATAGGAAGAAAAACAATTCATTTGAGATGTGGTGCTTGCTGAAGAAGAGTGCTGAGGATCCAATGGACAGTCAAAAGGACAAACAAGTGAGTCCTACAGCAGATCAAACTAGAAACCTCCCTGGAAGCCCAGATGACCAGACTGAGACTGTCGTACTTCGGACATATCATGAGAAGACTCATTGGGAAAAAAACAAGAATGCTGTCGAAGGTGGAGGGAAGTAGGAAGAGAAGAAGGCCACATGCTAGATGGATGGACTCTATTAAAGAGGTCACAGGTATTCAGGGGTTGCAGGAATTAAGCACAGTAGTGGAGGACAGAGGGTCTTGGAGATGTCTCTTCCATAGGGTCGCCATGAGTTGAGATCAACTCAAGGGCAGTTAACAACAAACAACAACAAAAATATTTGGGATGATGTTGCTTCTTTATCATGGTTGGGTAGACTGTAAGTTGACTGCTGCTATCTTTTTTCATGTTACACTGCTGGATTCTGTGCTTTATGACAATAGTCTTGGTTTCTATGTGATATGGTAAAATAATTACCAGATGTTTAGGTTGCCAGGTTCCAAAGTGAGCATTATAAATGTGCTCTCTTGTTAGGGACACAAGTTTATATCCAGTGACTTCAATCAGACTGAATTTTTCCTTTTGCCACCACATACAACCAGTTGGCTCTTTAAGTCTGAGGACTCTCCAGAGCAAATTTGAAAGACAGGGCAAGGGGAGTTATGAGGTGAGAAGGGGAAGTGAAAATATTCCCATTACTAGGATAGACATCTGCTCATGTAAGACTATTACAGTGTTGGAGGTTCTTGTAAAAATCCCTTAGTTCCCCCAAAAGGAATAGCAAGGCAGAGAACAAAAAAAGGATACAGAAAGAGGATGATTTCTCTGCTCAAATGTATATCCTGTCTAATAGACGAATGGGTCAATACTTGAATCACTGACAACTTTATGGAGTATGCAAAGAGATCTTTTATCACCTTTGAGACTGAGAGAAAGAAGCTGGTAGCATACGCTTTTCTAAAATTGTATCTAATGAAGTAGACTTAAGTCTAGGAAGGTTTTACAACCAACTTCTTCCTCTCAGTCTTCTTCCTCTCAGTCAGCTGGCCGTCCTGCGCCTGTTTAAATGCCCAAGCTGCAGGAGCCCAGCTGATCTTCATTGCTTTGGCATTTCTCATAAAGGTACTACAAGATTCCTTTACATACTGATCCAGACTAATACAGCTGTGTCATTAAACTTTATGGATTGTTTGCTTCCATGTGACCCATTCCCCTCAGGATACATCTTCAAATGAGGACTTGCTCTGCACACTTTGGCCTATCCACAATATGCTAATTATATATTAATCTCCCCCAACTTCCAAAAATGCAGCCCCAGTCTCAGAACTTCCTAGCCTATTCATGGGCAGAAATTGCCTTAGAATCACTCTCCATGGTGACCACTGTCCTCTATATTTCACTAGCTTTGTTGTCCTGGGAAAGCGGCCAAGTATGCTGATAGCATACACACCAAACTAAATGATGTCCCAAAACAAGTTAAGCAGCAAAGATCTGTGCAAATCCACAGTTCCAAAGCAAGAGGTCCAAACCAGAGCGCACAGCCAGATAGAGAGTAGTCAATGATCTGAGTCCAGGATTCCAGAGAGCGACAAGATGTGTAGGCAAATCCAAAGGTCAAAAAGTCCAGGAAGACAAAGCAAAGCAATTCAAGGAGCAAGGTTCCAGCCAGGAAACAAGGGAGGTCAGGACCAATGTGCTTACGCCAAGAAGCTCAGATAATCTCTGATGCTGAGCTGGCCGTCCTGCGCCTGTTTAAATGCCCAAGCTGCAGGAGCCCAGCTGATCTTCATTGCTTTGGCATTTCTCATAAAGCCTCCTTGAATGCTGGAAGCCCTCCCTTTCTGCTCGACCCTGGTTGAAGGTAGGTACTGTGTCCTCCACACCTGAAGACTCTGCTGCTGGGAGGCTTGGCTGTTGAGCCTCCTGGGAGGCCACAGACTCTGCTGGAGCTGGCAGAGGCACATTAGGGCCAGGCTCAGGGTCAGCCTCTGCTGCAGCTTCAGACACAGGTCCCATTTGAGGCTCTGGCTCAGCCTCCTCTAAGTCCTCCAGCTGGCTGGGCATGATATTTGTGTACATTCAGAAGAGATGTTCATAATGTGAAACAGATGAGATAAATTATCCTAATGACTTCACCACACCAAGGTGAATGTAGGAAACTGGCCTCATGTTTTTATAGAAATGCTGTACCTAGAGTGCGAAAGTTCCAAACTTCTGTTGGTACAGAAGCATTCTTATTTTCTGTGAATGTTCCAGAAAAAGGAAATCCCTCAGAACTTTCTACTCCACCCATAGCAGAGATGGATTTTCCACTACCAATTTTTCCCATTATCTGGTTACATAAAATTTTGGTGACTCAGATGTGTGTCATTAATTTATCAGAATATTCAACTAAACGTATAAACAGTCTGCAAAGAAAAATACTGTGTTAACATTGTGAAGTAATAATAGTTCCTTCTTTGTTTCAATAATAGTTTCTTCTTTATTGATTAGTCTTTGCTGGCTCACACAACATCTGATTCATAACTGAATAGTACAGATTATTAACTTCCATATGTAGGCTTGTCCTTATTCTGTGTATCATAATAAGCCATCAGCTAGTCTAGCTGAAAGAGTGAATCAGAAAAGAATAGCCACTTGAATGTGCAGGTACATGTCAACAAGCAATTTGTGTGAAAAGTCCCCCTGTGCAATTCCAGAAATTTTCACCATACCATTACAGCTCTCCTACTGGGGGTTGTAACTTCATAACACAGGTAGATAAATCACAATGGGTTGCTGTTCACATGACATAAAGGCTTGCCATGTGAGGGGAGATTTTGTGTGTGGTCTTGTATTTTTGAGTGGCTGTCACACCACTAAATGCAAGTGTGCAACAAGTCCAAGCCTTATGGTGAGTTCTTTGCTGGGGGTGGGGAAGGGGAGTCTAGAAAGCAAAAGACAGCAAACAAAGGGGAAGTTTTGTTGTCAGCTTCTTGCATTTTGAATAAAAAAACAAAAAGTTACAAACATGGCAAAATAAACACCAATTCTGCTACTAGGGTTCATTTGTTATTTACAATTTATTGTTTATCTAGTGGATCCCAAATGTATCCAGAGAGAGAGAGAGAGAGAATGGAGAATGAAGTAGAATTTAGTTTTCTGTGCCTAGTTTGTTTGCAATAACAAATTCACCTTTTAAGAGACCTTTCTGACTGTGCTTTTCTAAAAACAGTTGAAACATACTTAAATAATTATTGCAAGTATTGCAACTACATTCATGGTCACATTTTTATCCAACATGCTCTTTCCACTGTCTTCTTAATGAGTATAAGCCTTTGCTAATAAGTACCGTTGTTGGACATTGTCTACTGTTGGGTTTTGTTTTTTGTGCACTTTTATCAGCCACATAATATGAGTTACTATTCCAGCATCACATACTGAGCCATGTGTTTATTTTTGTAGGAGTGTAGACTTTTCCAGTATTACTATAGCAGCCTTACCAGATATTTTGTCTTGTTTGCAACTTGAAATATTGCCTTGATGAAGAACTATCAGGGTCAAACTATATTTTCCAGGTAACATGCAGTGTGCCGGTACATGTCCCTTTTCTAAAAAAAATGAGTATGTGAGTGTGGTCCTGATCTAAGTTAGAATCAGCCCAACCAGCTTGGGGGAAGGTATAATTTTCCCATAAATGCACATGCTGTTCACAGTCTGGATTGAGACCACCCATGCTTACTGTAGAGTAAAAAAAAAGATCTTAAGTTTCATGGTGTGTTTAATGTTCAGATTCAGAACATTTTGGAATTTTGCTTGGCAAATCTCCTTTGCACCTTTTGAGTTTTACCTTCTACATCTGTTTCTTAGAATCATTAATCCATTTTCCATTAGTTTGCTTGTTATTCATCAGCAGTAATGTTTGCATTAAAACTTAATTTAATTTTTGAGAAAGCCAAGCTAGATATTACATGGAAGATCCACTTCTTTAAACTCAGGTCTGTCCAGTCAAATCTAAAGTAAAGGTGATGATTTTATTTATAGACCAGTTGGGGCACAGCAGCCACTGTCCTCCTAGCAGATTACTTCTTTGCCCTAGACTTCTTCTCACCTGTGTTCCAGTGCCTGAATTAAACATATCTGAGAAAGAAGTGCTTGAGAAGAAAGGCAGGGGAGGTATGCAGGCACAGGGAAAGTTCTGTTATCTTTATCTTACACAAATATATGCTCCCACTCCACAAATTTTTATGTGTTATTTGGATAAAATGTGAATTTAAACAAATATGTCTGCCACCTAGTTTAGTAGCTATTGCATTAAACTTTGATCATGAGAACTCACTTCTGATATAGATAATGTGAAACTGGCCAACCAAGTGTTGTTAACGTTGCAGATAATCAATCAAGCACATCTGTGTCATGCAAATTAAACTGTTACAGGTGCTCCTTAACATGTGGACTGTGTCTTAGACTTTCAGTATAAACTGCTGGCATTCAAGTACCTATTATCTATAAGTGGGCAGTGGCAAAGTAGCCAAACCACAGCCACAATACTTTCCTTTTTCAGATTTCAGAGCCTGATTATTATCCTGACTTCTGGCCAGCAAATCTGGGGTGGTTTCATGGTAAGTCTATCAATGAATTTAAACTGAGTAATTTGGAAACAAAAATTACCCAATGAGATTCTGAAATATGTTTGTTCTTATTGCAGATGGCACTGAGTACACATGAAATACTGGATATCTTTTAAACCCTATTTCAGTAACCAGGGTTGCCTCACACAGTCCACTAAAAGCATCATCAAAACGTCTGAGTTAAGGAAACTGAAATTTATATTGTTTGCCTGCCTCATACATTGATATGGTTCATCAACAAAAGACTTTGCTCATCACAAAGGCTATTTTCTGATTTTTTTTTAAAAAAAAAAAGGCAAATAACTCCACCAGTATAAACTAGATAAAGTTTTTTTTTTAACAAACAACATGTTGGTTCAAGGCCAAATCATAGGAAAATGGAACATGTCGTATACAAGGATCATACTCCCTTACTCAGAAGTCCAGCATGCAGTTCTTGTTATAGACAACTGTTTTTCAGGCTAACCCTTGATGGGGATTGTATATGACCTGTTGGTTTGGTATTATGGCTCCTTTTAAATTTTCATCTTGCACTAAAATGGAAAAATAATATTTTGACATCAAATGTCATTATCCAGGGCATACATGGGTATTTTTTAAAGAAAACAACCTCATGCACTTGAAGTGTGATGGTGCCAAATCTGTGTGGAGCGATGTCAGCTTGGATGCATTGACTACATAGCTCCTTGCCTTTAGAAGTTTGGAGATTCTAAAGTTTCACTGTAATTCTAATTTCTCTTGCATTTCTGTGCTTGTGAGAGAATTACAATGTATATGTGCTTCAATTCTGCCCTAAATAATCAGTTTCTTTCAGGAGATGATTGCTAGGATTCCTTTAGTTTTTCTACCTCCATTTGTGTTACCATTCTGTAGCATGTGATAATATACTAATGAATCCTTAAGCCTTCTCACATTTTCATGTGCTCTTTGTAGTCAATGGCATCTAGTTTTCAGATGAAAGTGAAAGAGGGAAGGCTGAAAGCTTGCTTATGATAAATCACTCCAGCCAACATACCATGTGTCAGATGCATGCTTAGGGGTCATAGTCTGATCCTTTGATGAACTCCTTTGAGAAATGAAAAAAAATGTTTTTATGTTATTATTGGCCCTTTGCACTACATCAGAATTGAAATGGAACCAAAAATTAAATGAGTTTATTCATTTCCACTCAGAAATCCATCTGCAATCCTCTTTATCCCCTCCTAAAATCAGGAGGACTACTCTGAAGTAAGTGGATGGAGAATTGTGGCCTATATTAGAGTTTTTCAATCCTGAGATTGGAAGCCAAAATTAGGCCATCAGGATATGAGAAAGGGACATGCAGACAGATGTTTTTGCACTTAAGGCCATTAACTGCAACACAATGGACCATCAGCCTTTATGGGGAAAAACCCACCCTAAAATCTATATGGAGCTCAGCGTAAGGTGAGCTGCCATAAAATATTCCTCTGAGGTTTTGCACATGTAATTCAAGGCTTTGTTGAATGTCTTTGATCTGTCTGGAATTTGTACTCTTTCTCTTAAATTATTTTCCTGCTATTTGTTAAAAGTAACATTTAAATTAATAAAAAAAAAGAATTTTCTCTGTAGTCTGTTGGCTTTGTCTTCATTATTGCTTTTTGCTGCATCCTTTATTAGAGTAAAAAGTTGCTTTGGCATACTTGACATTACCTTTCAGCACTTAACTGCATTGTGATTTTTACAGTTTTTTCATCACTACTCTCTAAACATAGATATATAACCTACTAATCTCTTTAATTTTTTTTTTTAAAAAAAAACACCCTGGAACAGCATTTGAATTCCTACCTTCATAGGCTTCTTGGTTTGTTTGCTTTAATAAACGATACAGCCCTGTGTACAAAGATGGAGCTGTTTCTGCGATTGAAGTTAATGGAGAAGACTGAACATGCAGCTCTATGTAGATAGTAGAGACAGTCTAGAAAAAAAAAAAAGCAAAGGGGATCTTTGAACCCCTTTGTCCTCTCCAAAAATGATGAAAACACATTTTCTGATTTTTTTTTTCTTAGCCTCTACATCTATAGTACATAGCAACTCAGAGGTTTTGGATTACTGCAGTTATATCTTCTGGTATCCAAAAGGTTGCTCAGGCATGCACATGAACCCACATCGACTTCTTTCTTTTTTAATAGCTCTTTGTAAGCTATGTGATTAAAATCTTACTAGTTAGGCTGGAGGAGAACCTTGTGTAACAGCCATGACTGTAATTGACTACATTTGGGTAAACAGACAAGGATTGTCTGCCCATTATTCATTAATGAATGTGTATTTGGCTCAGCCTGAGAAATGGAAGTGGGGAAAGGAAGGGTCATATGGCTGGCTGCCTTGTGCTATAGCCAGTAAGGGATGCTTTGTCATGTCTTCTGCACACCCACACCCACACAAAGTTCTAGGATACAATATCTAAACTAACCAGAGAGCATTTTCCTTTATTTTCCAATGGTACAATAGCAAGAGTATCAGTAACTTGATAATAACAGCAGTTTACTTTTCTGGACCACATTAATAAGCAATAACTTGTTAAGACTAATGAGTAAAGTACGGTAACTAATTCCTTTTTTAAAGTACAATTCCAAGGTCTGAACGTGCACGCTACACTGAACTTTTGCAAGAAGGGCAGGATAAGGAAAAACTCCAGCCCTTTGAAGCCTTCTTCTGCTGGAGGAGGGGAATATTACAAGGAGGAATTGAATGCCTCCTTCTGCAACATCATTAAAAGAACATATGGTCATGTAACCCCAGATAACATAAGCAAATGTCACCAACAGGATTCTGATCGATATTTGCTGCCGAGCTCTCTTGTTTGTTTCAGCACTACCGTATGTTTCCTCAGAAATGCCAAGTGGTCATATGCGGTTCTGGTGATACTCTTTAAATAGTTACGGTGGTAGCACAGGGACGAGGGTGCAGATTTGTTCTCTGCTGCTCCTGAGGGTAGGATAAGATAGAGCTCTGTACATTGAAATAATTGTACAACAGAGTACAAGCTGGAAATAAGTGAAAATACAATTGAAAGGTGGCTATCCTTGCATGGGTTTGAATGGAGTATGCTCTGAATATTGTACAGACTTCATATAGTCACAGTTAAGATAATGGAGCTGCTACTGTGATTGTATGATTTTAGTTGGTTTTGCCCCATGTGGCCACAATGATAAACTGTTGTATTAATTGTTTTTCTCTTTTGTCTGTTACAGGCAAATGGACACAGTTTTGTACATATGGAACATGAGAAAGCTGTATTGTTACTGAAGAGTTTCCAGAATACAGTAGACCTAGTTATTCAACGTGAGCTTACTGTCTAAATATTTTTTATAAATAGTATAGTAAAATATGCTTAGCCAGATCTAATGTTTAATTAAATAAAAATTTATATATATATACATATATATATATATATAAGAAACATTTTTTTTGCCAATTGCTGGACCAATGGCAAACATAGTGCCAAATGTATAATATTATATGTTAGTACTGATCATTCTGGGGAAAATAACTATATAAATATAACTTCCATGTGATTATGTATTAGTTTTCATTGTAAGCCTCTGGCTATGCATTGGTGCCAGCTGCTTTTTAATATTAATTTAAATTATTTTTCTGGATTTCATAGAATTTCAGAACATAGAAGTACCCACAAGCTTTACAAGTTCTGATGTCCATCCAAAACACTGCCTCAAAGTTGTATATACCTTTAGCAAGAAAGCTATGTAAACTTTATAATTCCCATAAAGTCTATCTCATTAGGTATAGGCCTCAATCCTGCATCATAGTGTAAATCTCTGCCTGTGCAGAGCCATGTACACTGAGCCATAGACATCCCCTCCAACTTACTGAAACACTCCTGAAGCCAGCCCACATAGCCATTCCATGTTCCATGGAAAGCAGGCAGGATCCAAGGAGCATCCCCATATGGCTACATACCCATAGCGACGTGAAAAATGGTTACGGTAGCACTAAGACCTCTAGGTGAATCCAGTGGATCTCAGTGCTGATGTCATCATTTCACATCTGGGTTTGCGGATATAGCCAGATGCTTCCCTCATCCTGCCTGATCACTGCAAGGCATAGGATGGAGGGGAAAGCTGTGGAGGGAGGAGGTGAATACCAATACCTGCAATGCCCCAAAAAAGAACATCTGTACATCTAAGGAAAATGTATGTGTGTGGATGTCTGTAACAGAATTCCAGCCATAAAGAAAAAATATTTTCATAGACACTTAGAAAAAGATAAAATATACAAATTAAAGGTGCAGTCTTATACTTATTTGGCATGTTAACTTAATGGGACTTCTACTTCTGAAGAAATATGTAAAGGATTGCACTTTAAATATTCTTTTTTCTTTTCTTTTCTTTTGCTTTGCTTTTCCAATGCAAGTGAACCTTAAAAAGGAAAGTTAAAATTTAAGATGGATTCCCTCATTAAGAGAGGGACGAAGATATATGCTTCCATGGTCAGAGTGTTTATGATTAAGAAAGCTTGTGTTCTTCCTTTCCAGTTTACTTGTATCACTAAAGGAGCAGACAAACATATAAACCAGTTTTCCCTGACTTGGTGCTTTCCAGATGTTTTGGACTACAACTCCTGTGATTCCTAGGCTAGCAATCATGACCAATTGTCAGGGATGATGACAGCTGTAGTCCAACTCATGTAGCAGGGGTACCAGGTTGAGAAAGGCAAACAAATAACAAAGATAGGCACAGCAGGTAAGAAACATCTTTTTAAGAGAGTGTTTCCACACAGCAGTAGTCAGTTTGGCAAATTAGCCTGTTAGGGTTAAAAATACAAGGGAGTACCTTTGGCATCTCCTGATCACATTCATAGATTGAATCTTTTCTGCAGATCTTAAGGAAAAGTCAGTCTGATGTGGAAGTATGTGGTTCTTCTAGGTATCCTGGATCCAAGCCATAAAGGTATTCCTTAACTGTTGTATTTGGAAACAAATCAGCAAACAGTTCAGGTGTTGCAAAAGTCCTACAATATACTCCAGTCAACCATTGCTTCCATCTACAGAAGATTGCTACGCAGGGAGAAGTATCCCATACATAGATGCAGCAAGATCAGGTGTGTGAATACACGACAAATATGTGATCAGTGCCAATAGCACCAGCCTATTTAAAAAATGAGGGCATGTGGAACAAAGCTAGTTGCACAGGATCTACTGCATACAATAATTCTTGGAACAGGGTTCCTGTTTATAGCTGCTCCCTTCTAAATAGCTAAAAATGTTAGCATTAAAGGTGAGGCTGTTTATAAATAAAGCCATTAATTCTTGAATCTATAAATAAATTGTCTAGACAACGTTCAGTTAGCTTGGTTTTGCTGATGCTTTTAGCCCACTCACATAACATGGGAAGCAGACAGTAATTTTAAACAGTATTTTTTTAGTATGACCAGAAAACCTCTTTCAGTGTGTATTTCTTTTATTTCACGTCTCCAAGCTTTATAATCTAACCCAGATCTCACTGTTTTTATACTTGCAGACTAAGAGCAAGGTGGCTTTTAATTTTGTAAGGTAACTGTAGTATCTCAATGCCATGCATATTTCCAAAGGCAATTCAACTATTTAACAAAAGGATGTCAGTCTGAAATGACTCACCAGTGAAAGACACTGGATATCCCAATTTGAGTAAAAGCTTAATTATGTATAAGGTGAAGCAGACATTTATTAGCCCATTTTTCCTGGGACTTTGTAGAGCTCCTATACACAACACACACGATTGATTTTAACAGCTCAGATCTCCTGCAAAAGGTATGGGACAGAGAAGGCACCTGGCATCCTCCTCAAGGCCTCCTTCGGATCCCAAACAGGCCTTATGCTCTTTTCTTGCATGAACAATGAGAAAATCTAAACCTATTGAGTGCCCTTGTTAGTGCATCTTGTGAGAGATCCTACTTAATCTCCTTAGTCCTATTTACATCTCATCACCATCTTTTTCTCTTTCTCTTTAAGATATAAAGCACCTTTATATCCCATTTGGGGATGGAATATAAATCTAATCAATCAATCCATTGCTCCCCTGCTATGCCCTTTTTATCATTCTTAGCTCAGACCCTTGAATGCAAAGCACCTGAATTTGAATAAGGTAACTTTTTTGTGACAACCATCTCTAGAATCCTGGGATATTATCCAACTTCTTTAAAGTATACTGAAGCCTTGCTGTATGCCTTCTAGTTGTTTCTGATTTATGGTGGTCCTAAGGCGACCCTATTGTGGGGTTTTCTTGGCAAGATTTATTTAGGGGGATTTGTCTTTGCTTCCCTCTGAGGCAGAAAGAGTATGACTTACCTAAGATCACCCAGTGGGTTTCCAGGGCTGAGTGGTGATTAGAATGCTGGTCTATAGAGTTGTAGTCCAGTGCTTAAACTACTCAATTAATACCAAGTTGTTCTCCTTAGAAACAAATACATAGTTTTAATGGAGAACTGGACAAGAAATGTGAGGAAACAGTAGCAGGTTGCTGTTGTTGTTGTTGCTGTTGTTGTAGTTGTGTGCCTTCAAATCATTTCCAAATTATGATGACCCTAAGGCAAACCTATCACAGGATTTTCTTTGCAAGATTTGTTTAGAGAAAAGTTGCCTTTGCCTGCCCTTGAGGCTGAGAGTGTATGACTTACCCAAGGTCACCCAGTGGGTTTCCATGTCTGAGCAGGGATTTGAACTTTGGTCTCTCTATCTTGTAGCACTTTTCAGACAAACTGAAAGATAGAAGTTGTTAGCATGAGCTTTTGTAGACTTGAGCCTATGTGCATCTGAGGAAATAGTCTCAAGTCTACAAAAGCTCATGCCACCAACATACGTCTTTCAGTTAGTCTCAAATATAGTGCAAGATCTCTTTGCATACTGATTTTCCAGACTGACACAGCTGTGCCTTTGAATTCTAATGTAATTTGGTTACTTTATCACTTTGTTCAGGGACCCCGGTCGATTTATGCAAGGTATCATTTTTATTTTATTTTTTTGTAATATATATTTATATCCTATCTCTTCTGGGTTTGACATTTTATGTTAAAACAGAAAAGAATGATTAAACCGCAAAACTGTACAAAATATGTCTCAGCACCAAAAATAACAAGTCACACATCAGGGCTATGTAATACAGGGTGTATATTTGATTTAAATAAAGACCAAAAACGAGTATTGAAATAGACTTAGACTTTCCCCAAGAGACAAGGTCTTCTCTGGTGCAAATTTTGTTTGGAGATTGGGAAGGGCACATGTACTCAGTATAAATCCAGTCAATTCAGCTACTTCATGCCTGAAATAGATCCAAGAGAGGATAGCCTTTTAATGGTCAGTCTTGCTGCCCAGAGGCTCAGTGGGTTTGTCTAGCCATTTTTCCAACCTTTTTCAATATACAATAATTCTATACAACAGTAACAACAACAACAAGAAACAATAGCTGGGAATAAATCTGATGTGTTTTGGAATATTCTGTAAAGCACGGTTTCTAAATTGCTTGTACAAACATGTTGCTTTGACCTTTCGAGGAAGACTAGAGTATAAATATCAGAACAAATATTATCTTTGAATCCCAAATTTCTTTTTCAGCCAGTTCAACACTGCAAAGTTTACCAGTCATCATATCCTGATGGGGTCCCTTTATTGTAAAACTACTTGCTCTCGTTTTTGACAATGATTTTAAAATATCTCTGTGAAATTTCAGATTGATATTGAACTGTTTACTCTCCAATAGCCACCTTCTCATTAGGACTGTCCTTGAATTATTTCCATAGCAACAATTCTGTTAGCAGCAATACCCACTCTTTAGCTCTCTATGCAAACCTATTTCTTAAGTGACACCTTCAAATTAGACTAAAAGGACAAAGTGAAATTGACATTCTCTTATTTTTGCCCACAGTCAGTATGACAGCTGTTCAGAGACATATTACACTGAGTCCACATTGGACATTAGTACATGGATTGTAAACACTATAGATGCTTCAGCAGCAGTTCATTTTGCATCTATGCATGCAGCTGAGAATACTCCTGCGGCAAAAAAACTACAAAGCTGACTTCTACAGGACTGTAATATTTGGAATCCCTGTAACATTTCCCCTCTATAGCAGCATTTATATAATGTCAAAAGCTATTTAAATTTCAGATAGCTGCATCCATTCAGTCTGACGTCAGTTAACACATATATCTTTCTAACAGTCCACTAAAAAGGTGCATCCAATTCATCAGGCAACAGATTGTTCCAGTACTATTTTAATATAGGTACTTATTAAAAACATCAGGCAGCAAGCATTATCTTGATGCACTTGCTTTTATCTTAAACAAATGGAAGTCATCTTTTTACTCTACAACTCTTAATTTTGCCCGTTGCTGTTCTGTGCCTTCAAGTCTCCTCTGACTTATGGCAATCCTGTCACAGGTTTTTCTTGGCAAGGTTTATTCAGAGATTTGCCATTTGCCTTCCTCTGAGGCTGAGGGAGTTTGACTTGCCCAGGGACATGCAGCGGGTTTCTACAGCTGAGCAGGGATTCAAACCATGCTTTGACTGAAGCACCCATTGTGGGCAAAACCTACACTGCATTGGCTCAGTTATATTGATCAACTAAAATCCATGTGATCAATCAATACAATTCTTTAATGAGACAGCACCGATAGTCAGCAGAAATTCAGAATTAAGAAACAACTCATACTTTGTTTTTCCTGCTGTAGCAAGACCAGTTACCCTTGTCACAAAAAATACCATGCGCCCTTGGTATCTGCTGAGGTTTGGTCCCAGGATCTCCCATGGATACTAAAATCTGTGGCTGTTCCAAGTCTCATTAAATACAACGGTATAGTACAGGGGTAGGCAACCTGTCCCCTTTAAGGGCCGAGGGACTTCAGCTCCCAGAATCCCAAGAGCTATTGGCCAACATGGGACTATTGGCCAACATGGCTGAGGCTTCTGGGAGCTGAAGTCCCTCGGCCCTTAAAGGGGAAAGGTTGCCTACCCCTGGTATAGTAAAATGGTGTCCCTTATATAAAATGGCAAAATCAAGCTTTGCTCTTTAGAATTTATATATTTAAAAATATTTTCAAGTCATGGATGCTTGAACCTGTGGATAAAAAATTTGTGGATATGGAGAGCTGACTGTATTGCAGTCACACTATCCTGGGGTTTACCATTATTGCCTTTTATCATGAAACAGAAGGTGTTCATCATCAATTTCCCAGATACCTTTCTTGGGTTCATCTGTTCTTTTGATTATATACCCGCACACTTATGATTATGAATAACAGATTAGTCATGTTCTTTTTAATCATTAATCAGTTCCATTAGAAATCTTGTGCCTATGAAATCTAGAGAGAGAAGAAGATGTTCTTCACTGAGAAAACCTAAATTTTTACACTGCCACTGGAGCCAATGGGAACAAGTTCTAAATTAAGGTGATTTTTTTTCCTTGCAAAAAGCTGTGATATCTTTTCCTGTTAAAAAAGATCACTCTCAACTTTATCTAGAGCTAGTTTGTGAATGCACTGGGTTTTGTGCTTGGCTGCAAGCATACCTGGAAGCTAAAGCAAAATGCTAGTATACTCATTCCTTTGCTATGTTTCAGAAAGGATTTATATATATATATATATATATATATATATGTATATGTATATGTATATGTATATATATGAACATTGTCAAACATCTAGCTAATAACATGACTCAAGTGTTTCATGTTTACAGCATTCATATATCACCAATAAAATTAAGACACAATTTGAGGAAGATTTATATATTTATAAAACATTTCCTTCCTTTAGGGATTGCCATCCAGTGTTTTGGTTTTGATTTTTTTCTTTTTCTTAGTGGTATCTTTCATTATTGCCTAGTGTTCCAAATACGGGACGAGTACCAAAACAACTTTTAGACCAGTACTTTGGATTGGATATAAATGCATCAAAGGTGGGTTTTTAAAAAGCTTTGCAATGCTTGACAATGCTGGGAGTTGTATCTGCACCATCTAATAGTGACACCCAGAGGTAAAGGATATTTTCCTCAGCACACGGATTTTTGATATTCGGATTTCTAACTCTTCATAAAAAAAACAACACTAAAATGAGCCCTCCTTTCCAGTCGTTATGAATCTTTCAGATGTGCATTGCATATAAAATAAGTACATTTTATGCACACCATTCCACTCCATTTGTGCCCCTTGTAAAAGCTTTTATTCTAAACATCAACAAGCCACATCAATTCAGCACAAGAGGCTGAATTTTTTTAAATTGGGGCCTTTTCTGCCTCTTGGCTAGCTTAGGTGGCTTAACACTGGGCAAGACAAAAAACAAAAAACCCTACATTTTTCTACTTGTGAGTACTGTAATCAAGTCAAACCAACAATTTCCTTTATTACAAATTTTACCATTTTATAAAACACATGTTTAATGATAGAGATAGCTGTATTGTAATTAATATTTTGAAACAATTGTGATTTTGAGCTTAAATTATATACAGAACTGTCATTTTTGTATGTGTTACAGATTGCTATATGACAAAACTGTTCTTTTGGGTTTAATTACAGTATCATTGTAAATAAGGCTGAATGAAGAATCATTTACTACTTTATGAACATAGATTGTGAATGTATTTCAATGTTTTTGCAGTATACAGATTTACTGAACTTGAAAGCTGCTTCATTTTTTGTGCAAAAAGTACTTTAAAGCTATATTTTAAATCGATTGATTCAGTGAAATCAAAAACCTTTAATTTGCACATGCAAGTGGTATCCTTCCCATTTTACTTTGTGTGTTGATACTAACTGGTAAGGTGCATATTGTGTCTAGAATGCATTTCGCAGATGCTTTCTGTACATAAAAAGAATACAGGGACTCAAACAATGCTGTGCAGTGTATAGCAGAGCCATTTTCGGCTTTGATGTACTCAACCTTTTTCAGTATTTAAAAAAGTGTTTTGAATAATATATTAAAAAGTCTATTGTATAAATAAAGTCACCCTATTGTAAGTATTATGTCTTTTTAAAATGTAATTGCAAGATACAAAGATTGCCGTTTTGGTATTTTACAGAAAGCAAGTTGAGACTAATTGGGAACTTTTTAAATTTTTGGCTCCCTCATTTCACAAGTTTCTGTTGTTGTTTTTTTAAAAACGTATCTAAAGTACTGATGACATTACAATGTCCCAAAACAAAAAAGGACACTTCCAGCTGTTCAGCTTCCTGAATGTGTAACAAGAGTAATATTGGCTGTGTTCTTGGGTTCAGAGTTCCTGGCATTGGTTTAGCAAGAGCCTTTACGTGGGTGTTACTTATAAAGTAGAAGCATTTGGCAAAATGTACATGGAATGTTGCGTGTCTAATACGCTGTTATACCACCATGCCAACCTTCTCTACAAACATTGCAGCTGTTAGAGAAAACCGTATCTGCTGCCCAAGACCGGAGCATCCAAGCATTGAGGCCAATAGCTAGAAACAGGCACTGTGGCCTAAAGGAAAGCAACCCAGTGTATTAGGGATCCAAATTTTTCCTTACTCATAAAGCACAGATCACCTAAGAAATGTACTCTTCCATCATCCCCATCACTATTTTACTTATTTTACCATTTTACCCAATGCAACTATTTTACTGGGACATGAATATTCAAGCCCTACAGCAGGGGTCAGCAAACTTTTTGCTGGTGGGGCTGGTTGCCCTGCCCCCCCGATCGTTGGCGGGCCAAGGGGGAGGGGAAATGGCGCTGGAGGTGCGCAAGACACTGGCGCCGTTTGGCTTTCCAAAATGGCGCCTGTCATCGTGCGCAAGCGCCATTTTGGAAAGCAAAACGGTGTTGGCGCCGTACGCATGCACACGACGCTGGCGCCATTCCAAAATGGTGCCTGCCGTTGTGCACATACGTGCGCGAGCGGGGGCACCATTTTGGAAAGGAAAATGGCGCCCTGCATTGCGGGTGGCGGTGGCGGCAGGACCGGCCATGGGCCAGGTCCAAGGCCTCAGTGGGCCGGGGCCGGCCCGCGGGGCGTAGTTTGCCGACCCCTGCCCTACAGGCTTGAATGGGGCACACCCCCACACCCCAATGTTTTAAACAGAGGTCGCCCCTCTATGAATATATAAAACAGCGAACATGAAGTCTGTGAGAATGGAGGGGCAACTGTAGTTTAAAAAACACATTGTTCCTATCTCTCTGAGAAACAAAAGATATGGCTTTGAATGCATCAACAGTATCATCTTGATATACATGTGATCTTTTGGAATAGATGCTGGTGAACATACTGCATGGGCAGTTGCTGGACCAGTAACAGCCTCTCATTCTCTTGCAACTCTGACTATACACTAGATTTTCAAAATAAGCTCCAAACACTGTTGGTTCACCAGTAAAGGCTGCAGGTTAACAGAAGTTTTAAGTATAATTACAACTGAAGCTATCATAAGGTCATGGGTCTACCACGATATAAAATGGCATGAAAGTAATCCTACTAGGATAACACTCACTAGCCAGATGCAGTTGTCCAGTTAAAAAACTGGAACTCCTTACAGAATAGATTTCACCTTGCTGGTTATGTGGATTCCCTTCTTCCAGTGCTATGTATTTAGCAAGTAAATAAATGACAACATGTACAGTTGGACCCCATACTTGGAAGAACTTCTTCAATGTGACACCTATTGTACCCTGTAATACCAGCCAAAATAATTCTCTAATACTTTTTTAAAAAATTAAGGATGTCTTAGCATGCTATAAAACATAGCACTGATCAAATTCCAGCTGCATGCCATCTTATTTTAAAGTATCACTTTCCAGCTGCCAGGCTGGTTTACAAAAGACAAAGTAATCCCTGCCAATAGACTTACAATCTAGAAGGCTTGGAGCCACATAGATACAGATGCTCTCTGGGGAAAGGAAGATGGCAGGGGGCTAAGTATAAAGGAAAAGACCACCAACCATCGGAATGAGCAGGACTGTGTCCTCTGCAGACATGGAAAGGAGTCCCAGTGGTACTGGAGGAGGTTCAAAAGGGGACAGTTTTGTTTTAGAATTCAAGGCCATTACTCTGTCCTATTTTCAGGCATTATTTAGAAAGTGGGTTGCTTATCTTTTAACCTCTGCAATTTTTGAAATAGGTGATTTGTGATTCTCCACATCCATTATTGCAAACATTTTGTGGTAATGCTTGTAACAGCCTAAAAATTCTAAGTATACCAAAAAGGTTATGGACTTCTATAACTGGTAATTTCTTGTTACTAGGGCAGCTTATGTAATCTGTTTTTTTCCCCTGAAACTGGTAACATTCTCTACAGCCCCTAAAACATTTCTGACATTTATGTGTCAACTGTTTATAAGGCATACCTAGTCATCTGACTGAGCTTCTGGAACTGATATTCCACATATCTGAATTTGATTTTTCAAATGTATATGGATATATACTAATACTACAATGGGAATGAAGCTTTCAATGTATTTCTTCACTAACTGTTCCTTAACACAAAAGCTTGATATTGTGGAGATCAATACATTCATTTTTTATTATTTTGTTTTTTTTAAAGCAAACTTTTTTCTAGTGCTCTTTAAAATTATATCAAATGAAATGAAAGGGAACTTTGAGCAACTAAGCGGGGGGGGGGGGGGGGAGGGGGGGCTTAAATCACAAGCCAGCACACTAAGTATGTCCAACTTCAACAGATGCATGCACCAGATATCCACGTGTCATACAAGTGTATATGTAATGACATGTAATGAAAACATACTTCTTGATACAGCTTTTAACAGTAACTGCATCATGTGCCCTTTGTTCATACACTAATTCAAATAAACAGTTCTAAGGCACAAGGACTTCAGTCTTCAGAGGGAAGACCTTGCACACATTTTGATTCAAACTAATAGCAGATTAAGTAGGGATCCTGCTTCTTAAGTATTCAAGCACAGCATCTGTTCCCTTGGCAAGAATAGTTGCTCGAGGAGTCCGAAAAGGATTGCCTTCCAGCAAAAGTGTCCTGACAGAAAAATGAATATCTAATTAGCATTACTTTTTTAATGCATCAATTTATATGTGTACACACAACATTTATGCATAAAAGCAACCATAACTTAATTCCTATTATTTAGGCATAAAAGCCATGTAAAGATATGAGCAATTTTAGTAATGTCTAATTAAAACGGTTAGTTATGCCTCCAGTCATTTATCTTCGCCATTTTGCTACTGACCATGGAATTGCACTCTCTCAGCTTGTCTCCTCTCCAGTATAATTCCTCCCACTTATTCTAACTGAAAACAACTCCAAATTTTGCTTAAAAACTGACCTTGACCATGGTTAAGACTGACAGAGGAAGCATACTGAAGTTATTTTAGCCTGATCCTTTCATCATAGGAATGGAATTAAAAGCATCCATCTCTATCAATCGACTTGACTACATGGAGCCTCATTAGCACTCTGGTAGTTTACTGAATTTTATACACACAGAGACATTATCATATCTTGAACAAGTTGTGTCCCCATCACTTAAGATTGTAAGATAAGTTTAATTTTGTCTTAAGGGGTGTGGGAGGGATGGGTGGAGGGATTGGGATACCGGAATGCTTTTAACTATTGTATTTTAATTGTTGTAAGCCGCCCCGATTGCTAAGCAGAGGGGCGGGATAAAAATAAAATTTATTATTATATTATTATTATAAGTAATTTTCTTTTGAAAATGCATTTTCTCCTGTACACCCCTTAGCACAGTGAGGCCTAAAAAGGGGAAATAATTCAAACATACACTTTACAATAATACTTTTTATTTGTTCTAGCCCACAGAGTTAGGAGGTTGTACACTGACGTATTAAGTTGTATTATACCCTTGTTTACAGGAGTACATGAAAGAACCCACTGTAATGTATGTGGGAGGCCAGGTATGTTATATCTTTCTAGACTAAATATAGTTAGTGCATCCAATTTTTTTACTGGTTTGTGAGGAGGAAAAAAAGGCCTGTGGCCTCAAACAAGAAAGGGACTATATAAGAATAAAATGTGGATCTTGTCACCATTCTGTGAATCTGAATTATTACTCTGAATGGTCCTGGGTTTCTAAACAAAGCACTCATTTTCAAACTTCATGCATACACAGTTCTGGGAATCAGATTATTATTGACAGCCTCTGTCTGAGAATCACTAAAAAGTACATAGTTTCAAAATTACAACCTAATGCATTCAATTAGTCAGATACAAAAGACTGGATGTTACCCAATATTCATAAAGTTCAATTCACCTGAGACTGATGCAGTTCCCAAGTTCTGGTGGTACATGCAAGAGATCATTGTTTTGAAGATCTAAGGTACTAAGCCTATCCAACTTCTTTAATTGCAGAGGATCCAGGGAGCCAACTTGATTATTGCCAAGGAGGATTGCTTCAAGGGTTGGGATGCGGTAAAGGACATCTGGAAGTACTTTAAATCTATAAAGGCAAAGGGACTTCTTTAGTATAATTCTAAGTAAACAACACTGCAGAAACAGATACAGGACTACTACTGAGCAGCAGCAAAGGTACTAATTTGTTGTTGTTATGTACCTTCAAATAATTTCTGTTTTATAGCATGCCTAAAGCAAACCTATCACAGGGTTTTCTTGGCAAGGAGGTTTACCCCTACCTTCCTCCAAAGCTGAGAGAGTGTGACTTGGCCAAGCCCATCCAATGAGTTTGCATGGCTGAGCAGGAATTTGAACTCTGGCAATTAACCATTTTGCAACTAACTTATGCTGCAAACCTAAACATGCTTACTAGGAGTACAATGAATACAGTAGGACCTATTTCCACATAAACATGCAACTGGATTTCACTGTTTATGCAAGAAAATACTTCCAACACGAGAAGAAGAGAAAAGCGCTTAGAGAACACTTAAAGAATGACCAAGCTTCTGAAGTAAAAACAGAATGAAGGTACAATGACTTTTATTATATATGGAGCGAGAAATGCCAGATGTCCAAGCTGGGTTCAGGAAAAGAAGGGGCACTAAAGAATTTCAAAAGAAAATGAGCCTGTCATTTATAGATTATAGCAAAGGCTTTGATATAGGTCATGAAAAAAAATATGGATTCCTCTTAAATAAAAGGGTGTTACACAACTTTTGATGGTCCTGATGCATATCCTATATTCAGGACAACAGGCTATTGTTAGAAAATAATACAGAGAAACGGAATGGGTCAGGCAAGGCTCCATTATATCATCTCATCTGTTTAACTTATATGCTGAACATATGTGTAAAGAAGGATTGGACTTGAAAGAAGGAACATCAATATTTTAATATATGTTGATGATACCATACTACTAGAAGAAAATAGCAAAGTCTTGGAATAATTATTGAAGAAAGTCAAAGAAGAAAGTGCAAAAATAGGTTTACAGTTGAACATTAACAAAACAAAACTAATGACCACAAATGATTTCATAACTGTAAAGTAAACACGAAGATTTTGAAATAGTTCAAGATTTTCTATACCTTGGCTCAGCCATTAATCAGAATGGAGACTGCAGTCAAGAAATGAGAAGAAGATAGGACTTAGAAGGACAGCTATGAAGGAACTAGGCAAAATCCTGAAGTGTAAAGATTTATCACTGAATACTAAAGTTAGGAGTACCCATGCCATTGTATTTCCCACTTCTATGTATGGTTGTGAAAGCTGGGCACTGAATATGAAGAAAGACAGGTGATAGGAAGAAAATCAACTCATTTGAAATGTGGTGCTGGAGAAGAGATTTCTTCTGATATCATGGACTACTAAAAAGACAAATAAATGGGCTCTGAACTAATTTCAAACCTGAACTCTCCCTAGAAGCCAAAATGACTAAACTGGGACTGTTGTACTTTGGACATATCATGGGAAGACATGACTCACTAGAAAAGACAGTAACATTTGATGGTAGAAGGCAGTAGGAAAGGAGGAAGACCACACCCCACATGGATAGAGTCAATCAAGGAAGCCATGGCCCTGAGTCTGCAAGACCTGAATAGGGCTGTTAATGACAGGATGACTTGGAGGTCGTTCATTCATGGGGTCACCATAAATTGAAAACAGTTAACAATAACAAGGTATAATTGAAACTTTTTCTCTGTGTGTAAGGAGCATATATTACAATTACAACAGTATTTTAGAAAAAGTAGGTGTTTCCAGAGTATAGAATTTATCAATGCAGCAAAAAGCTCAGAGGGGGTAACACATCAGAGGAATTTTAAAAAAACAAAAACCAGCGGCTTCTATTGAGACTTTGCCTTACACACACACACACACACACACACACAAAAGGCCCTCAGCTGTGGAACAGTTTTAATCCAGCAGAGCATTTTTGCTGGTGAGCTGAGGAAGGAGCCAGTTTTGGCCCATTCCTTCCCATTAGTTTACTATGCCTTCCCCAGTCTTCTCTGGAAAGCTAATAGACTAGAACATCAAGGAAGGTAACATCAAGGATTGCAGTGGAAGAACAGGAATATCAGGGGACACTGTTGATTTTTAAAGCTGGTGTGTTCTTAAAGAGGATTTGTGTGGGCTGAAAGAAACTCTGGCTCCAATCTCCACATAAACTAGATCTAATAAGAATATTCCCCCCCTGGCATATATGTAGAATTCTTCCCTCAGTCCCTCCCTCTCTCTCCCAAAACGAGGGGATAAGTCTTCCATGAGTTTCAAAGATTCTGTAAATTTTATGTTTCCACATGAAGCACTAGAGCACTAGAACAGATAAGGAAAGAACACAATATTTCAACATCTATGAGCAGGAATTTCCACTTCCAAGACAAAGCCTATTCACATGAAGTGTCCAAGGAGTCTCCTCCTTCAACATGATGCTGTCCATACAAGTAGGCTACCTGAATGAACTTATGAATGCATAAGTCTGCTGTGGGGTCTAAGATAAAAAGAGCAGTATCCCATGACATTATAAAATTAAGGCAGAAGGCCAGCTATTTAATAACTCTGATATGACAATAACCCTGATACAGTCTTACCTGTTAAAGGCCAGATTTATTATTTGTAGTTTTCCCAGTGCTTCCATTTCATCAGGCAGAGATATCAAACAGTTATTTCTAAATTGTAAAAACAACAACATTCTAATCATTCATTTTTATTAGTTGTTGATATTTTAACTGAACAATTTCCCAGTATATAAACTCTTAACATTTGCTTTAACACAAGTGTAACAATTGACTTCTAGTCTAATGAGGTCAGAGAATTCATTTCTCTGTAACAAATAAACCTGTATGAGTATCACTTCAGTAATTAAAAAAAATGACACACTCCATATATACACCATAATTTATGGATGAATGTATATAACTGAAGTGGAATTTCCATGTTCAGGAGAAACTTACTTCTAACTACCAGGGGCTGGGGTTAAATAACAGGATGGATTGCTATTCCCATGTCCTACTTGGCATCAACAATCTACTTTGTTGACCTTCCAACTCCAGATTCAACAGGGCTCCTTTCATCATACATCTCAATTCTGCATCATAAGAATTGGATTTTGTAAAGCCACATGTGGAAATCCCAGATATCTTTATGTATTGTAAGACACATTTCTATCATAGGTGTGATGGCAAGTAAGCAGGGACACAATTTTCTTTAGCATATATATGGAAACTTTTGTTGCACATGCAATGACTCTTAGGTTGAAATTCAACAAACTGGCATATACTAGCATACTTCCAACAAATTGTTTGTCTTATTTATTCTATATACCAGCACAAGACACAATAATTTAATTTTAATAAATTAAAACAAAGCACTTCAAATATCTTATTAAAAAAAGAAATAAATGATTCTATTAAAAGCACATAGCTTAAAAGTTTAAAACAAATAAAAAAGATAACCACAGAACAACTTGTTAAAATAACTTTCTTTAAACCTTCCCATTTGTACCTAAACAGTTCATAAAGCATAGCTTTATGTATAAATAGGCAGGGCTCAAAATGGAATGAAACTGCTTTTTTTTTTGTCCATGCAGACAGCTCCATAGTCATCAATGCTAATCAAACATAAATCATTAACTAGGCAACATGGAACTTAACTACACTTATATTCTTAAAGTCTTGTATAATCCAGAGTCCTCCAGATGTTTTAGATCGCAACACACATCATCTCTGCCATGCTGGCTGATGCAGATAAGACTTTCAGTCCAAAATATCAAGAGCTCACCAAATTGGCCCATATTAGGCATTTGCCCCATATTAGGCATTGACCGTTCCAATAAGAGTTCCAATAACCACATACTCAGACAGTCCAATAATGCTAACACTTGAGCTGATCTTTATCAACAAAAAAGTCTAGGAATTTTCATCTCTGACAGAATAAGTCTCTTGTAAACACATGGATCTTAATTATACATTCGACTCTAAACCATTTCCAAATATTCCATAAGAGCTCACAAAAGTATCTTGTTGTTAATGAAATCCAATTCCCCCCCCCCCCCTCCAGCTGCTGTGAGGGTAACAGCTCAGTGCAAACAGGGAAGCCAAGGGCAAAGGCAGCGGATATAGGTGCTGAGCCGATGGCGGGAAAATCTAAGTTGTCCCTGGAGTTTCCTGATTCAGAGGTACCACCCACTGTCTACACAGCCCACTCCCAGAATGGGCTGAATACCCATGGGCAGTCCGCCAATGTGAGACTGCAGCAACCAAAATGGAACATGGCTTCAAGCCGCATTGCTCCATTATTATTTTTTTTCCGCCTCCACAAATCCATGCACACTACTACATGATCACGTGATGTGTGATTGCTAATCATCACCCTCATCCCACCCAGGTGCCAGGCCATTAGATGCTGCACGTTCAGCTGCTCAATCATATGATTGCACTGGCATTGTTTAGTTTGTACACTGGTGCGATAGTGCACACTTTCCAGCTTGGCCTGGAGAAAACCCATGGTTATTTTGCTCTGGCATTTAGTCCCAGAGTGCTACTTCATCCCAGTTATCTCCTGATTTGGCCACATGCATTGTATAAACAGGTAGGGCTCAAAACGGAGCAAAACGGAGCAAAACCACAGCTCCATAGTCATCAATACTAATCAAAACATTCCACTGCCTTGATTCCAGTACCTCTATTTTGCAAGCCCTGGTTCTGCTATACCAGTGGGTGTTACTGTTTAAAACCGGACTTCTGGAAAACAAGCTTAGGAGTATCCTCAGGTTTCAACCCTCCCCAACCTGAAACCCTCATGATACACTGAACTACAACTTCCATTTTCCTATCAAGCATGCTAGAAAAAGTGATCATGTTTAACCATATCCTTGATTCTGCACTGGCTAACAGCTATTACCATATTCATCAGGGAAAAATCTTCAAGAGATATTAAAATTCACAGATATCTTAGAAAAAACCTTTGTCACCTACCTGATATCCAAATGAGTCAGTCTGTAAAGCATACAGAGCTCCAAGGAAATGGAAGAGAGCTTATTGAAGCTAAAATTGATATCACAGACTGTTTCTTTTAATTCCACAATTCTGTAAACAATTAGAAAAAATATTGTCAACTATTTGCAGTTCAAAGAACTAGTTATAAAATCTGTGAGGTTACTCATACCTACAGAAAGAATCTATCACATAAATTTAATTGCAAACAAATGACTAAATCTCCAAATCAGAACAAATACTGCTTAACAAAAGAGCCTAGTCAGTTGTTAATAAACACTATTAATCATTACAAACTTATTTTTATTTCAAAACAAATCAAGGAAACCTATCTGAAAGCCCTATTTCACCTCAGTGGAAATAACATATGACTGGCCACTGGGATATGGTGCCAAAGAGCTTGAAAAAGTACTTCTAATAATGAGGATGACAAACTGAAGCCATCACAGTTCCCAAAGCATTTTCCTATCCTTGCTCAGCTATGGACAGCTTCAGCATGTTGTTACAGTCATCTTTCTTCAGAGCAGTTTTCTACACTTTATAATGTAAGTAGCTCAAAGAATGGCCTGAAGGTTACAGTTCTATTGATGAAACTAAACTAGCCTCATCCTTGCTTGTTTGTATGGAAGACCACCTTGTAATAAGCTGATTTTACTCTTCTGGCTTTTGTCTTTACATCTAAACTTGGAAACAGGATTAGTTTACAACAGGGTCTGGCCAAAGGGAAAATTGTTGTCATTAGTTCTCCATATAGACAACCAAGGAAACTCCCATATTCTTGCCTTTCCTGATGGAAGGGCCAAGAATGAGGGGCAGAGAATGCCAGGTTGACCAAAGCTCATTGGAGGAGTCTCAAATCTTCCTACTAGCATGGATCAATACATGCCCTTAAACACATACACAACACACTATTTGGGCATTCCAACTGGAAAGAATCATAGAAGAACAGCTAGTTGGGCAATGCTGGTCAAAACCAGTCTGAGCACCACTAACAGTGCCAGCCAACTTGCATTCATACACTGCTGGTATATCCTGATGGGAAAAGGCCAGTAGAGGAGAGTGGCTGTGGGGTTGGGACTAAGGGCTCTGAGCAGGGCTATCAAAACTACCTGCCTTTTTCTGTTCCATATAGGAACAGCTGAAGAAATACTGTTCCAGTTTTGCCTTAGGTCGCTGACCATTTTTGCACACTTGCTATGGCAAGGAGATTTGTGGAAGGCTGATTTAAGTACCTTGAATTGATCCTGATTGATTTCATCAAATTATAATTTAAACTAATCATAGTTTCTCCTTTTTGGAACAATAAATGATACGTACTTAAAAATGGGGAACAGATGCTTCCTCTCTCCCCCGCACACTTGAGTCAAAGAAGGACAATCATATGAGCTGGACATTTGTTCATGAGTAATAAAATATGGCTTAATGTGATGTCCAAATCAGATTATTACTTTATTAGTGAATGTACATGTTACTCAAAATGAACAAAGACAAGACAAGAGAATTGTAGCCTAAAATGTAAACATTTACACTTCTCCCAAGCACAAGACATGCCTGTGCTGGCTTTGCATTAAGAAAAAGCAATATTAATATTCCTATGACAAAATGTGACTACCTTGCTGGAATTTCAGTCAGGTGATTCTTGCTGAAGTTTACAGTAGTGACTGGATTGTTCCCAATTGCATTTAGTACTTCATCTGGAATTACAGCTGCCTGCTTCTCACTAAATATTTTGTAAAAACCATCTCATTTAATAGGAGGATAATTATTATTATTTATTGTATTTATAAACCACTTACTATACAAATATGTCTAATTGATTACAATTAAGCATAGAATATACAATATAAACACAAAAAAGTTTAGAAGCAATTTTAAAATAGTTTTAAACACACACATCAACAGCAATGTACAAACAAAGCAAGGGAAATAATTTTTACTAGCCAGGGAAGGACTGCATAAACAAACATCCCATTGTTTGCACTTGTTGAGAAAGAAGATATCTGTCTGTATCTGGGCAAGTTTCTTGAAGAGGCTGATGGATTTCCACTTCATTTGGTTAAATTTGATGCTTTACATGGTGGTAGAATTTAATGATATAGCTGTGTTAGTCTATAGAATTAATATGTATAGAGATTTTGTAGCACCTTTGAGACTAACTGGAAAAAAGAGGTTTGTAGCATGAGCTTTTGTAGACAAGTGCAAACAAAGGGATGTCATTTCTAAGGACCTATGTGTGGGGAGCCCTTTGCAAACTATGTATCATGTAGAGCTCGTGGTTTCTACTCATGTTGACTGGGTTTACAGTAACCAACATTCTTTTTCAGTTATTTTCAGTTAAACTCCTGCACTCCTGTCTGTCCCTGGCTTTCAATCCACCATAAGCACCTGAAGAAGCAGACTAAAGTCTACAAAAGCTCATGCTACAACCCTTTTTTTCCAGTTAGGCCAGGGGTAGGCAACCTAAGGCCCAGGGGCCGGATGCAGCCCCCTGAGGCCTTTGGACCGGCCCCAGGCCGGTCCTGCCACTGCCACCGCCGCCGCCTGCCATGATGATATTGATTATTGTTGTTATTACTTGCTCTTGGGGTTTTCTTGGCAAAATCTCCACAGGAGTTTTGCCATGGATTTTCTGGGGCTGAGAGAGTGTGCATGCATATATTTTTTAATTTTAATTTTTATTATTTATTTATTTATTTATTTATTTTTGGTGCTTCGGCCCCCCAATTGTCTGAGGGACAGCAACCTGGCCCCCAGCTCAAAAATGTTGCCTACCCCAGAGTTAGTCTCAAAGGTGCTACAAAATCTCTATACATATTAATTCTACAGACTAACACGGCTATATTTTTAAATTCTACTTTTGTTGTTATCATTATATCCCACTTTTTTTGAAGTATGAGACTCAAGGAGGCTTACAAAACATGAAACAGACATAGCTAAAAATACACATCCTACAAAAGTTAAAAATATAATTACACTAGAATGGTTCCTTCTTTTGATAAAGCAGCATAATTTTTAAAATAAAAAATGAATGTACAATAATGGACAGTGACCAGATTCTTTTAAATCCAGCTACAACAGGACTGTGTGCTCCAAACACTAATCACTTTCTAGTGCATATTTTTGCATTTAACTCAGGACTACATCACTACCAAACTCAGCCACAGTAAATGGCTTTGAGTGTTTGGGGCAGGAAAGTGATAAAAGTTGTAAAAAAAATTAATAAACTACCGTCTAAAGTATCACTCATCATGGAGAAGTAGCTGACTAGCAGGAGAGAATATGTTATGCTGTTGCCCTTTTAGTCAGCTACTGTTAACAGATGGCTTTGTTAAAACTGGAGGAATAACCTATAAAACTGAAAAGTTACAATATTCATTTTCACTACTAAATCTCCTTCCCATAATAGAATGTTCCTACCTATAATCCAATGTTTTCAATGCAGTTATAGCATGCTGGTTAATTGCCAACTGGCTGGGCAGGGTCATTGCTGTCACAGGCAATACTCCATTTGGTATAATTTCATTATCGTCTAAGGGAAACAAAAGTAAACATGCTGAGTATGTGAAAAACATTACAACTTATGAACTGCAAAGGAGACAGAATTAAGTACTGCCAAATTCTTAGGACTGTTAACGTATTCCAATTTTATCCACAGGTGTCATGTGTAGTATAAAGGAAGTCATTAAAATGTTCAGTTCTCTAAATATATCACATTTGCAGTCTATGTATGTTTATTTAGTCCTAATGGGTTCCAAAAAAGTGTAAACATCTGAAACAAGCCAAGGTGACTGCTACCTATTTTTTCAAAATAAAGTCTTTGCCTTCTTGTGTTGTTTTCCTTTTCTGCTGGTTTTTGTTTTGTTTCACAGCCTGGATTGGTTACTTCAGTGCCATTCATATTTCAAATTACAAGTTATTTTTGCTAACTAAATAATTTCATAAAGTGATGACTGTCATGGCACCCAGCTGAATCTAGGTGAGACCACTTTACCTGTCCTGGCTCTATGCTAGAGGGTCATGGGAACTAGTTTTTTCTGAGACATTTAGGGCCTCGGCAGACGACTAATAGAGTCGTCTTCCGGGCAGGGAAGAGGAGGGGCAGCCGCACGAGCGGCGCCCCTTCCTCTTCCTGAGGTCGCCCTCGGAGTCGCCGGCCCTCCGCACGGCCGGCGCTCCGAGGATGACCTCATACCACGGCGACCGCACGGGCCGCGGCGTTTGAGTCAGGGAAAGTGCGCCCGCCGCTTTTAGGGCGCCCTTTCCCTGAAATCTAAAAGGAGCGCCAATTTGGTGCTCCTTTTAGAGTCGCCGACGGTGCGCCGCGGTGCGACTGCCGCGGTCCAGCGGCGCTCCGTCCTGCGGCGCACGGGAAGCTCCCGTCTGCTTCCCCCTTTAGACTTCTCTGTCAGAGAGCTCAGGTGCTACAATAAACTACAGTTCCCATGATTCCCTTGCTCTGAGCCAGGGCAGTTAAAGTGGTCTCAAGCTGGATTATTTCTGACAGTCTGTTTAGGCACTAAGATTTTCAAGAATTTCTACCTACAATGAGGTAGAAATGGTGTGGCAGGAAAAAAGAAGTTGATAAAGTATTGTGGTTGCCATACCATGGGGGATGGAAGTTGTTTGTGTATACACTAAAGTGAAATATACTGATAATGTCATTTCCTTTTGTTTTAAACCATTCCAAAATAAAAACAACCAAGTGGAAGCAACTTAAGATATAGGCTATATAGGCTTAATGCTCATTTGTTAGTTCCAAAAGAAAAAAAAATCAAATTATGCAGGCCCCTAATCCCAATTTGTTGTGATTTAGTACCAGTTGGAGGACATATCTTAGCAAATCATGGTAAGTACAAAACTAATTTACAGGAGAGGCATAACTTTAAAAATGTCCTTCACCTAAAGTCATGTATGGCAAAGCAGAGGGCTACTTCTTTCCAAAGACTTGATATCTTTCTTTAGAAAAGTAGGTTGCACTGTTCCAAACTGCTTTGGAAATATTCTCTGTTTTCTAGAACAGTATGCAGTTTGAGAAACCACTGTGTCCTGCATTCAGAAGTAGCTATGGCTGTGCTCAATATATTTCACAAGTGCAGTGGTCCCACCTCCTTACTTAGGATCTACAAAAGAAGTTGCTTACATTCTTCTAATATGTAATTAAAAAACTACTTTTTACATCGAAAAGGAAAAACAGAATGTAAGCAAACATGGATTAATGGGGTTTCTAGTCATAAAGTAATTTTTGAAAAACAAGACAATGGCTCATTCAGCTACATCAAGCATTCATTTGTAACCTTGTACAATTAAAATCATTTACCTTCTCAAGAAAGAAAACATTTACCTTGTATTTTATTTCTTAGGTACTTCAAGATTTCTTGTGTTCCTTTCTAAAAAGAAATACAAAAGGCACAGAAAATCTTGTCAATTACAACATGTTTTGATTCTAAGGGGAAAGAAATAACTTCAGTTATTTTACAAATTATGTGTGCTTACTTGTAGAATATCTCTTCGGATTGTTCTTAAAGGATTTCCCTCCAAAGCTAAGAACTTCAACTGTGAAAGGTTTCCTAGTTTACAAGGAAGGCTGCCAAGATAATGTTCTTTTTAGAAATCACCTCTAATAAAAAACTCAAAATGTAGAAGCAGGCCAGTTACATGGAATTTCAAACTTCATAATTAGAAAATTTTTCTTCATGGTTCCATATTACTTTACAAATGAATAATTTCTCAAAAGAAAACTATACTATTGATTTCAGAATTCAATAATTATATAAACCTGGATTCATTACTCCAAATCAATGAAGCCTGTTACATAGGATGTCCTACCAATTATACTCTTACCTACTAATATCATTGTTGGACAGATCTAGTCGCTCTATGCTCTCTAGCAGAACAATTTCATCTGGCAATGATTTCAGATTATTATCTCTAAGGTCCAATACACACAAGGAATTCAAATGTTTCAAGTGTTCTGCTTTCAAAGCTTCAATTTGATTTTCACCAACATGCAACTCCTTTGAATAAAAAAAAATTAAATATAGCCGTTAACTCTGTGAACATAAATTGATATCAGATTAACTAGATTACTAAAACGAAGTATTATTTATAATTCTTCCACATATCTAACAGCAAACATCTATTTACATATTTATTTAATTCAGAGATTCTCAGGTATAGGCTCTGTAGTAACGTTGCAGGTACCTAAAATCATTGTGGCTGTTATATTATGCATACTTACGAAAATAAACCACACCAGTCTCACTAATATTCTGACAATATTACGCACACACATTCCTACCACTACGGTGAAGTCTACACATACTTAAAGAATACTACACATACTTAAAGAAATAGACTTCACCAATCTTACTAATATTCTGATTATGTTAGCTTATATAAAAATACATTGCATCCATAGTCTTTTTTTAAAAAAGCCTGTATACAAAGCTGCATGTTTCTGGAATCCCATTAAAACAATATTCTCTGAAAGCACCACATAAGTTGTTAAAAACAGATAGACAACCTATAAGATATTATCTAATTCAAGGAAAACTTTGGTCCTCCAGATGTTTTGCCTTGTAACTCCCATTGATCTAAAGGTATGAGACCAAGTGAAGGCACAGGCTCAACTTGAGGCCACCAGGAGAAATGCTCAGCTTCAGGAGCAATCTCAGTCCTCAAAAGTATTTTCAGGGTCCTCCCAAAGAAAAAGTGCCTGGACCTGAGTTCTGTGGAGGGCTCAGTGAAGAGCCACAAAAACTTCAGTTCTGGCTCAGTAAAGTTACTAGGAATGATGTCTTCAGTAAGACCTCATCTGCCACTCTTTTACAAAATGTATCTCTTGTGATTACTTATCTGATTGATCTTGGACTGTATCTTATTTCTGTTCTGCAACTCTCTTTGATTTATTATCGCCTTTATTTTTCTTATGCTCTGATTTTAAGCTACCTGACTATACCTCTGTATTTATTTCCATTTGGAATTACTTATTGTCAGTAATGCAGCTAATTTGACCTTGGCTTGACTACCTTGCTGGATTGTCAGATGGTGTCTTGCTTTCCCAGTATTGACTTTTGGGCTTGAGCTGTTAAAATTTCTACTAGAACCTTTTTGGGCTTGAGCTGTTAAGACTTCTACTAGAACCTATCAGATTTGAGAACACATCGTGTTAATCTGTTTAACCAAGGTACCAAGTTATCACATAACTCCTGTTTGTTAATTGATTAGATAATGATCAAGTTTGTTCCTTCTGCATTTTAAATTCCCCTACTTAGAATATTTCGAAATATGCCAACTAAAGAAATCTTCATGGATTCACCAAAGTGGGCTATAGCCCACAAATGCATATGCCAAATAAAGCTTGACAGCCTTTACAATGCCACTGGATTCTGTCATTTTTTTTGTGATAGTCTAATATAGCTAGCTCCTGGAAATGACAATGTGTATGTGTGTATGTATTAAAGATAACAAAAATAATCTAAGAAAAACTGTATTTTGAGACCAGAGTCAATTAACATATGCACGAGCATCAAAGCTACAGAGAGTATGTCTTACTTTTAAAACTGTACATGAAGGAAGATCTGGAAGATAACGTAATTTATTTCTTCTTAGATAAAGCTGTTCTAACGATGCCATGTTGGCCAGTTCAGGAGGTATAGTTTCTAAGTAGTTCTTAGTGCAATCAAGCTGTCTTAAACCTATAGGAACAAGTCAAGTGAGTAGGGATCAGAATCAAAGTCAAGAAAATACTTTTACTGATCACCTTAAAGTGTATTTTATTTAATTTACATTTCTAGAAGGAGCTTCAAATATTAAGCACCCAATCCGAATCAAATGCAAAATCTTTCACAAGTATGCATGCAAGATTTTACGGTTCTTGCATTTTGCAAAGAGTGGGCAAGGGATAGGAAGTGTTAAGGATGCAACATAAGGCTGTGCAATGCATTAATGTCATCAGAATATTTCTAAGAGCTAATTAAGTTCTCCATAAACAGAACACAATAGCTTGGAGCCATCAGTATGAGCAGAGGCACTTCCACTTACATAAGGTCGGGTAATCAAGGACCTCTTTTTTAGATATGGCCCACTACATCTCATCACATACTGTTCCAGAATGTCTCCTAAAATTATGGAAGGTGCTTTCAGGACTTATTTTATTTTATTTATATTCTGCCATTCTCTCAGCACAAGATCCAAGGCAGTGTACAACCTTTTAAAAACACAATACAACTAAAAATCTTTCAGTACAAAAGTTGAAATACAATTAAATCAAACTTCTATTTAAAAAACACAAAACCATCACTATAACATACATAAAAAAATACATCACTATTGCACAGAAAACAAGACAAAAAAACCCTCCAAAACAAAACACAAGCACATCAAGGTATAATCAATTACTATCTTACTTTTCATTGCACTGATCTCTGCTGGTAGAATCTTCAACTCATTGTGAGCCAAATTAAGTCGCACCAAGTTTGTGAGAAATGCAAAACTTGTAGGAATATTAGACACATGGTTGTTGGAAACATCCTGAAGAAATGGAAGAAAGACTGATCAACACTAGTTCTATATACACGTATCTTGGGATAAGGTTGTATTGAAGTCAATACAAAATAAATATGCATAAAAACATATTGTCCCAAAGGGTCCTTACATGGCAAGAACAGTTTTTCAAGAGGCCTAAGTGTCAGCAGAATAGTCAATATAAAAGCCTTCTACTCACCAACTCTTCCAAACTGATTAGCTTCCCAAATTCATCAGGTAAATGATTTAATTCATTGTGCTGCAGAAGCAGACTCCTTAAATGCTTTAGCTGGATAAGCTCCTTCGGTAAATCTTTCAGTTTATTATGGCTATTGACAAAACAGTTATGAAGAGATGCATTAGTACAAGTTTCTTGTAAACATCCCTGGCAAAGTAAAAGTCAAATATTATACCAGGGGAAAAGGCAGTTTTTGCAGCCCACACCTACCTTGAGTGAAAACAGCCAGTTATCTCCAGGACCCTCCAGGGAACACACTGGCCATTTTGGCTGGCAAGACCTATTTTATACCTATACAAGCCTTTTTAAAAGACACACACAGGCCTAAAATGGGCCAAGAACCCCAAAATGGCCAACTGTGGCTCTGGACATGTCCAGGTTATTTTTGCCTCCTATTTGTGGATGATGGGGGGAAGCAGATCCCTGGAAGTTGCCCATTTCTCAAATACAGGACTACACTGTACATCTACTAATGTTATGATCCCATGAGAACTTTCAAAATGATATCTGTTCATGCATGCCTATGATATTGACCAATCCTATCAATGTTTTGTCAGCTGTCTCTTACCATCTTTAATGATAGCTTCTTCCTAGAAAGCATACATAAAACTGCAGCTCTCAATAATATTAAACCCAGTGACATCCCAACAATGGGAATACCAGTACTTTTCAAATTTATGGGTTATAGAAGGCTGTCTCATGACATTTAGGATGTACTACAACATAATGCAAGATCATATCCCTTTATTGAGTTGAATACAACAACAGATGAAGCCTATACATTTAGAGTTTAATCTACCAAATTAAATGGAACATAGGGCCTTTGCAGACTGCCAGAAATAGTGCACATTAAATTGAGGCACTGCCCTGGCTCAGTGCTAAGGAATCATGGGAACTGTAATTTATTGTGGCACCAGAGCTCTCTGACAGAGAAGGCTCAATGTCCCAGAAAAAAATACAATTCCCATGATTCCCTAGCACTGAGCCAGGGCAGTGCCTCAATTTAATGTGCACTATTTCTGGCAGTCTGCAAAGGCCCTTACTCCAAGCACATATACAGGATCGAACTGCAAAATTAAGTACTGGTATCTGCTTTGTGCATAACAAGGCAAAACTGACCAACTTGAGGAAACCAACGTCTAAAATAGAGGTGGACAGCAACAGCACATCTGAGGGCATTTTGTGCCCCTGGGACTCTCCAAGGGCCACATGGACTGCTCAAACTGCACCCCACCCCAAGAAGTGTCCAATTACTTCTGATTTTAAAAGCACAGGTAATTTTGATATTTAACAGTATGCCCTCAAACCAATTTAAAAGGTGTGGTGCTGTTCCTCGACACTTCCAAAAAAGGAAATTCTCCCCAATTTTTGGCCAGAAAAGAGCAGCCAAGGAGGCTGGAGGGGTCAAAGATTGCAAAAATGAGTGATGTATGTCACCCCAAGGCTGCACTCTGCTCACTCAAGCCAAAATCTAATTGTTAGACCAACTGCATTAATTGGACCTTCATAAGTCCAATACTTCATAAGTCCAATACTATTTGGGACTATCAAATTGATTTAGGCCAAAAACAATTTTTGTATACCCAAACTTGTGCTAAAGGCATCTATTCTTTTATACAACAAACTCTCTTCATCTTCTGGAAGAAAACCAAATGTTTATTTCAATATTATCTTTCAAAATAATCACTGCTGCCCATGCAAAGAACACTGTCCCATGATCCAATGAGACAGCTCTGCTAACAGAATAAAGTCAGCTAGCAGAACTGGAGGACAAGCTATTTTACACACCCGAGCATGGCCAGGAAACTCTCCAAAAAAGATAATCCTGGTGGCAAAGAGAAAACAGAGAACTAAAATGCTATGCGTACAGTGTTGGATTTAACCCTACAGCTTGCAATTTTTTTATATTAGAAATATATTTACATCAAAACACAAAAACATTTTTTGATAATTTTTATAATGTAGCTACCTCACATTAAGTTTCTGAAGGTTTACCAGTGATCCTATAGCAGAAGGAAGACATGTCAGTTGATTATCATGCACCTAAAATGAAGAAGACGTTTATCACGACATTTATTTTCTCAGATGATAAGATAGTCCTAGTGTCAGAAAGTCTGGACTCTGAAAATTCAAACATACAAGGGATACTTTTGCAATACATTTTAAATCAGAATACCTCATTTTGTTTCTTTTTTTGCCATTTCTTCTATAACTGTCACTTAAAGGAAAGGCTAATAATAATAAGAAGAAGAATAAGAGATAGGGTAGAAAAGAGGAGTGAAAAATAAAAGAACAAAGCCATACTAAGAAAAATTGTTCATAGACATGTTTAAGGGTTTAGAACTAAAATCAAGTTGCTGCTGCATTATCCTAATCATTAAAAAACCTTTGTTCACACATTGAACCAAGCTGTACAGGCATATTTCAGTTAATAAAGCCTCTTACAAAGCAGTTCCTTTTTACAATTTTTTAAATGCTCACTCAGCCCCACCCTTCTCCTTGTGCCTTGAAGGAGGATTTTTAGCAGCATCAGCATTGGGGGACGGTGATGGAAGACTGGAGAAAAAATGATCACAGATTGCAGCAGTGTGTCTGCAGCAAACAATGCAAAATGCTTACGCTGGGAAACAGTGGGATTCTATTCTAGCCAATCCTATTGCAACTACGTGTACCTGCCTACAACAGCCAAGGTGAACTGCCTTCAGCATTTCCTAGTGAGCCAGGGGTGGCAGAACAGAAAAGACCCAGCAGCTATCCTCAGCATGTTAAATAAACAGACATAAATATAGGGAGTCATCCCTGGATGCATTTAGGAAGAAGCTTTAAAGTGGTTTTGAAGTGGAACCCACAATGAAAAATGATTTTGTTTACTTATACAGAATCTTGCCTGGCTTAGTTATTTAATTTCACGTATGTATATTGTTAGTTTTGGTTTAAAAATTTGCTGAAACATGCTGTGATGGTATGACAATGTGCTACAGAAATCTATCCTTTTTCTGTTTTATTTCTTCCTCTTTCATTATCTTTCATTAAAGAAGTAATGCCCAGGAACACATCCACTTTGTTAAGTATCTGAACAGATTTCTAATAGAAAGGGAAAATTTTTACTTCAAATACCCAAGAGTCAAAATTTTCTCTTAGAATTTTGAAGATGCCTTCTGTCTCCATCAAAATCAACCCCCTTTCTATTAGAAATCCGATAGTAAATAAATGCTTCAGTGATTTTGATGCCTTCTGTCTCCATCAAAATCACTGGAAGCATTTATTTGCTATCCTATGAGCGAAACAAGTAACTGATCTAAGTTCATCCACTGGGCTAAGCAAGACGTGGGACTCTGTCATCAATGATGTTTGCCCCTATTCCACTATAGCTTACTAATGTGCAGGCAGACATATAACTTGTGCTAAAGGCATCTATTCTTTTCTACAACAAACTAACTCTCCTCATCTTCTGGAAAAAAAGCAAATGTTTATTTCAATATTATCTTTCAAAATAATCACTGCTGCTTCCAGTTGATTCCTTTCTAATGCTGGTCACAATGTTGGTTCCTATGTGTTGGTTGGATTACGGACATACTTTTACTCTAAAATGTATACATACTCCACAAGATCAAAATTTGCATAAAAACACAGTATGGAAAAAACGTATTTCCCTGCCAGCAGATTATACAATGTGAAAGCAGCATTTCACAGTTTTTTTGTACTCACATCCAGTACAGTAAGTGCAGGTAAGAGTTTGATATCATCAGAAAGACACTTCAGTTTGTTGGAAGATAAAATTAGTTTGGTAAGATCAGTTTGCTCCCACCACCGATCAGCAGCACTGAAGGAAAGATTCTGTTGTGCCTCTTCTGGAGTATCCAAGTTTATCCGCCATACATGTAGAGGTACTACATACATAAAAGTGATAAGCATGTATAAATAAGGGCATGAAATAACCTTAGTTCAACTGTCACTAGTGTCTTCAGTCTTTTGAAAGTTTTCACTGATGTAGCGTTCCAACATAAAAAGAAAATACTGGCACCAAGATCCTACTTCAAAGACATATGTGCATCACTTAACTACATCTTCAAACTATGTCTCTCAATGCTACCCCTGAAACCCACTTGTAAATAGTGCAGCTCCCAACACTGCCATATTCATGTTGTCAGAGACAGAAATGTTACAAAGGTATCTGCAGGGATATCTGGGGGGGTCCTGGCAGATCCTTGCAAATGATGTCCTTGCAGTGTGTCCACCTACAAGAAAACTGCTGGACACACTGTTCCTGAAATCCCCATTCAGAAATGGCTGTATTGGGGGGAGGCAGCACCAGTTAAAACATAGCTTTTGGGTGGGATTTTGCTCCTTGTGTGGTCAGAAAAAAATCTGACCACCACAACAACCAAAGAAGTGAGTTGCAATGGTGTAAATCCAACTTACATGTTCATATCAAGCCTTGGTTATGTAAATATGAAAAGGAGAAAAATATTTTAAGTTTCCTGGCTATTACCATCTACCCAGTTATTCCCCATTTCTAAAAGGTGCACTATGATCCCAATCACAAATACTGTGAAGTCCCAGACTTTACCGCATTAGGCCCATTTGCCTAGGACTGCAGCAGCCAGTGTGAGACCCACAATTTTCTTCTCCCTAAAATGCCCTCCTCCTCATTTTTCCTGACAAACAAGCCAGACAACAAAGCTGTTTGCCTCCTCTGCGAATCTAGTAGCACCAGAAGAAGTCTCCTGGAAGTGTTATTTCGAACAGAAGCAAAGGGCACAGGCCTCCTTTACCAGGTTACTACACTTCCAAGAGCATTCCAGTTGTGCCTTTTAAAGTACAGTTTTGCACACAGCTTATTTTTGGTCAAAAGATTGGGTAGTTTTGGGCACTATGGCAAACAGAGAGTTAGAACAGTCTGTGCAGGATAAGGTGTGTGTGCTGCATGCTATCAAGTCATTTCTGACTCAGGGTAACCCTTGTTGTTGTTGTTGTTTTGTGCCTTCAAGTCATTTTGTGCCTTCAAGTCATGGTGATGCTCAGGTGAACCTTTAACAGAGTTTTCTTGACAAGTTTCTTCAGAGGGGGTTTACCATTGCTGAAGCTGAGAGAATGTGACCCAAAGTCACCCAGTGGGTTTCATGGCCAAGCCAGGATTTGAACCCTGGTCCCTAGAGTCCTAGTCCAACGCTCAAACCACTACACCATGCTGGCTCTTGGTCTGAGGGAATGTGAAGTTTCCACAAGATGCAGCCATGGGAATGAAAGTGGAAATCGCAGCGCTGGCTACATCTACACTGGAGAAATAATGCAGCTTGGCCCCACTTTTAACTACCATGGCTCCATCCTACAGAATCCTAGGATTTGTTGCTGTGTGAGGCACCAACACTCTTTGGCAGAGAAGGCTAAAGATGTTGTAAATCTACAAATACCAGAATTCCATAGGATGAAGCTAAAACGTTTAAAAGTGGTGTCAAGCTGCATTATTTCTACAGTGTAGATGCACCCACTGTAACTTGTGAAAAGGCCACCAACAGGCAGAAATGGACATTTGATCAAATGCTATGGTATTGAAGCCAAAGCTCAAGTGGCAGAAAAGAGGGCAGGGAAACACTCTGACCCCCTCTTTCCTCAGTGGTGGCAAAGAAGGCGAAAGAAACCCTCAAAAGGCCTCTCAGGGTGTATCTAGACCAGGGGTTGGCAAACTACGGCCCGAGGGCCGAACCCGGCCCCTCGAGCCCTTTCAACCGGCCCATGGCCGGTCCTGCCTCCGCAGCCACTGCCACACACACGTGATGCAGGGCACCATTTTGTGTTCAAAAATGGCGCCCGTGCTCACGCATGCATTCGCACTACTCACGGCATCGTGCGCATGCATGCACGAGCACAGGCGCCATTTTGGAAGCCTCCGGTGCCATTTTTTTTCCTTTGGCCCGCCGATGATCTGGGGGACAGTGGAACCGCCCCCCCCCCAAAAAAAAGGTATGCTGACCCCTGATCTAGAGTACAGAAATAATGCAGTTTGACACCACTTTTGAGCACTGTAGCTCCATCCTATGGAATCCTGGGATTTGTAGCTTTACAAGATCTTCACCTTTCTCTGCCAGAGTGCCAGAGCCTCACAAAATTACAAATCCCAGGGTTCCACAGGATAGAGCCATAGCAGTTAAAAGAGGTGTCAATCTACATTATTTCCAGGGTGACCAGAGGTCCTCCTGTTCCAGGACATGTCCTCCAGGAGGAATTCCAAAACGTCTACCATTTTGAGCATGACTGAGTAGCATGAATTTGCAATTATGGTATAGAAGTCTTTCTGGCCTTTCTTTGGTCATGTCCTACTTTTTCTTTTCTTGAAGGTCCTCCGTTTTGAGGTATCTTGTTACCCTCATTATTTCAGAGCCAGCATGGCATAGTAGTTTCAGAGTTAGAAAGAAAAGAAGAAAGAAAGAGAAAAAGAGTTGGGACTACAACTCTGGAGACCAAGGTTCAAATCCTTACTGCTCAAGTATAAAAACCCACTGGGTGAGCTTGGCCAAGTCACACTCTCTCAGCCCTCAGAGGATGGCAATGATGGCAAGCCCCTTCTCCATTGGTATTCAAACTAGACAATGAGGAAATAGAAATAGTAAAAGAGTTCTAATATCTGGTATCAAACATTGATCGGAATAGGGACTGCAGCCAGGAAATCAGAAGAAGATTAAGAATGGGGAGGGTGGCTATGAAAGAAGTAGAAAAGATCCTAAAATGCAAAGATATACAACGCAGCACAAAAGTCAGAATCATACAAGTCATAGTATTCCCTTTTACCATGTACAGAAGTGAGAGCTGAACAGTCAAGAAAGAAGATAGGGGGAAAATCAAAGCATTTGAGATAATGTGATGCTGGAGAAGAGTGCTGAGGATCCCATGGACAGCCAAAAGGACAAACAAATGGGTCCTAGAGCAGATCAAGCCAGAGATATCCTTAGAAGCCAAGATGACAAGACTTAGACTGTCGTACTTTGGACACATCATGACAAGGCATGAATCGTTGGAAAAGACAATAATGTTAGGAAAGGTGGAGGGAAGGAGAAAGAGAGGAAGGCCACATGCTAGATGGATGGACTTTATTAAAGAGACCACAAACATGAGTTTGCAGGAGCTGGGCAGAGCAGTAGAGGACGGGGGGGGGGGGGGGGGGGGGGACTGGAGATGGCTCATCCATAGGGTCGCCATGGGTCGAGATCGACACAAGAGCAGTTAACAACAACCACCAAAATAGACCAGCACTCTGAAGAAACCTGCCACGAAAACCCCATGATAGGGTGGCCATAATTTTGATAATGGAAGGCACACAACATGTAAATAAAGTATACCTTGCCCATAGGAAAACATGGAGGAATACCTGCCCATAGGAAAACATGGAGGAATACTTGCCCATAGAGAAACATAGGGGAATACCTGCCCATAGGAAAACACTGGGCAAGTATTCAATGTTTCCCTATGGTCAGGCATTCTCCAGCGTTTCCCTATGGGCAAGTACTGTCATTTGTGATTCTCTATGGGCAAGTATAGAAATGAACGAGGCGGTTTATTTTATTTATTATTTCTCTCTCTCTCTCCCCCCCCCCCCACGCCCTACCCGTAATGGCGGAGGATGCGAGGCCCAGGGGCTCCTCACCTTCGCTCAGCTCCCTCCCAGAGAGGTTTAACTGGCCGCTCTTTCGGGCCGCCCGGATCAGGCCCTGAGGCACCGAGGGCCCCGCCTCGCCCTCTCCGCCTCGCCTGAAGCCGGCCAAGGAAGGAGGGCCCCCAGCCAAAGCCGCCCCGCGCCTCCGTGAGCCGGACATGGCGCCCCTCCTTCCCTCGCCAGCCTCAGAGAGAGAGAAAGAGAGGGAGGGAGCGAGGCAGCTTGAGGGCCACCTCTCCGCGCCTCAGAAAAAGGGACGGCGCTGAGGAAAAGAAGGAGGAGGAGGAGGAAGTACAGTACTTTACAAGGCGCCAAGAAGAGCCCTCCAAGATGGAGGAGCGCTGGAGCCTCTGGGAGGGAGGGAGGACAAAGGAAAGAGGTCCTTCCTTGCTGAAGCATGACCAGGCGGCCCTCTTTCCTTGAGAGTGTGCCTCACAAGTGGTTCTTGCGGTGTTTCCCTCGAGTCCTTTCCGACCCTAAGGGGAAGCCTGCCATGGGGTTTTCCTGGCAAGATTACTTCAGGGGGCAGTTTGCCATTGCCTTCCCTCGAGGCCGAGAGGATACACAGAACTTGCCTAGGGTCGCTCGGGTCCAAAGCACACTGCAAAAATAATCCAGTCTGAGACCGCTTTAACTGCCCTGGCTCAATGTTAGGGAATTCTGGGAACTGTAATTCTGAGAGACATTTAGGGCCTGTACAGACTGCCAGAAATAATGCAGCTTGAGACCACTTTAACTGTCCTGGCTCAGTGCTAGGGAATCATGGGAATTGTAGGGCCTTTGCAGACTGCCAGAAATAGTGCAAATTGAGTCCACTTTAAATTGAGGCACTGCCCTGGCTCAGTGCTAGGGAATTATGGGAACTATTATTGTGGCACCAGAGCTCTCTGACAGAGAAGGCCCAATGTCTTAGAAAAAAATACAATTCCCATGATTCCCTAGCACTGAGCCAGGGCAGTGCCTCAATTTAAAGTGCACTATTTCTGGCAGTCTGCAAAGGCCTGTAGTTGTTTTTTCCCCGAGACTTTGAGCTTTCTCTGTCAGAAAGCCGGTCTCAAACTGAATTATTTCCGCAGCCTATTTTGGTGTTTTTGGTTTAAGGTACCACAAGATTCTTTTGTTTTGCTGTAAACAACCAACACAGTTTGTAATTTGGAGAGCATCTCTGGTGCTCTTCAGCAGAGAATTCTAAATGCCTCATGAAAGGACTCTTAAGTGATACTTTTGGACACAATCACATAAGAAAATAAGTGGCTTGGTATGCTGAGGTTATAAGAATAGTGTCCACTCCAACAGTGCTTTTCAAGTGAAATTTTTGATTAAACAAATTGTACATTTCCTTTAAAAATTAATTTTCAGGTGTAGTTGCACTATAGAGTTGTATCAGTTTCATAATACTTAATTCCACCCATGATTCTAGTCGAAGAAATCCTAACATTTTTGGTTTAGTTAATTATTCATAATTCTCTGCTACAGTTCCCATGAATTATAGTACAGTCCAGGAACGGCACTGCAGAATAAAACTAATTCTCACTTCTTCTCCTCAGGGTGCCTTGGTGTATTCTAAATACCTCCCTAAACTACAAATTCCAAGATTCTTTAGATGGAGGCATGACAGTTAAAATGACACTAATATATCAGTGTAGTACAGGTGGTGTTGTTGTTTAAACATTGGACCATGACTCTGGAGATCAGGGTTTGAATCCTGCTGGGCTATGGAAACCCAGTGTGATAGTCACACACTCTCACCCCCAGAAAACCCTGCGATAAGCTCATTTTAGGGTTACTATACTTCAGAAAGGACTTGAAAGCACACAACTAAGTGCAGGTACGTCTCAGATCTATGTCTAACCACTAATACCATAATGTAATAATGTCGTAATGTCAACATAAATTTGAAAGGCTTATCAATTTGAGAAAAAATACTGTTTCCACTAAATCAACATGGACTAAACCTGAATAGCGACAAGTGTCAAGTTTAATTTCTGCAATACTTAGAGCTTTAGAATTATTACATTCACAACAATCTTTCAAGTGAATTATGATTGGAAACAATCAGACGCATGACATGAATCTTTTAAGGCTGCATCCGCGCAGTAGAAATAATCCAGGTGGACACCATTTTAAACCCACTGGGTGACCTTGGGCAAGTCACACTCTCTCAGCCTCAGATGAAGGCAATGCCAAACCCCCTCTGAAGAAACTTGCCCAAAAAATCCCATGATAGGGTTGCCATAAGTCAGAAATTACTTGAAGGCATACAACATACAACACTTTAATTGCCATGGCTCAATGCTATGGAATCCTGGGATTTGTAGTTTGTTGTGGCACTAGAGCTCTCTAACAGAGAAGGCTAAATATCTCACAAAACTATGACTCCCAGAATTCCATAGCACTGAGCCAGGGCAGTTAAAGCGGTGTCAAACCGAGTTATTTCTACAGTCTGGATACAGACAAAATGTTCACCACAGTGACTCAGAGGATTAATAACTCCCTCCTGGCACAAAGCCAAACTATCCTACAGTTCCCTACTTAAAGGCTAAACCTTTCCTTTAAAGCCCTGCGCAGCAATTCTGCGCAAGACGTCAAAATCGAGCTTAAGGCGCATGCGCAACAGTGCCGTGTTCGAAGGAACCGGGCATGCGCACTAGGCAGCACCTCTCCTTCCTGAGTTGTGAGCAGGCGCCGGGAGGGGGGGAGGTGGAGGTACCGCTGAGGATTGTGGGATATTGCGGCCCAGGCAGGCGGACAGAGCGTTCGACGACGGTTAGGGCTCGCACGCGCGGGGGCGGGAGAAGAGGGGGGTCCCGTTTCTTCGACCGGTCGACGGGAAGCGCTGAGGGACACACTGGGCAAACATTAAAAAAAGAAAAAGCAGCAGCAGCAGCAGCAGCAGCAACGAAGCGTCTTCCCTCTCGGTTCCTCAGGGCCCCCTTGAGGCCTCTCTTCCCCTCGATGTGCGTCTAGTGCCGGAGAAGAAGAGCAGGAGGCAGCGCGATGGCTTCAAGCAGCGGCACCGATGTGATCCAGGTCACCAACGTCTCCCCGAGCGCCACCTCCGAGCAGATGAGGACCCTCTTCGGCTTCCTGGGCAAGATCGAGGAGCTGCGCCTCTTCCCTCCCGAGTGAGTCCTCGCCTCGCCTCGCCTCGCCTAAGAAGGGCCTTGGCGGCCTCCTCGGGCCCAGTGCGCCCTGCCCTGCCCTGCCCTGCCCTGCCTCGCCTCCATTGGGCCTACGGGGCGGGCGCCAGGCCAGGCCCAGGCTCAGGCCCAGGCCGCCGTTGGGGCCCCTCAGGAGCCAGCCACCTTCCGCTTTCTCTCCCTCGGCCCTGGGCCGTTCTGTGGAGGGGCAGCGGACTCCCGCCTCCGTCTATTGTACTGCTCCGCGCGCTTGAACCCTCCTGTGCTTTTAAACTGCAAACCTCTTTCAGTCCCAGGTTTTTTTCTTTGGAGGGGTGTGTGGAAGCGAGATAGAAATCATCATCATCATGTAATAATAACATTATGTTGCTATCTACCTATAATACATAGTACGTATTATTATTATTATTATTATATTTATTTATTTATGTCCCACTTTTACTGACTGCAGAACAGTGTTTCTGAGGGGACCAAAGGCAATAAAACCAAGAAAGGGAAGACGAGGAGGTAATAATAATAACTATCATTTTATTACAATTATTATAAATATTATTATTGACAACAATATTTATAGCAATTATAATAATTGTAATAAAAATAATAATAATTGTTGTTGTTGTTATTGATTCCTCGTTGTCTCCTTCTTGGTTTTATTACTTTTGTTCCCCTCAGTAACACTGTTCTGCTATCAGTAAAAGTGGTATACCAAAAAACCAAAGAAGGGTTTTTTTGGAAAAGAATAAAAACAACAATGCCCCACCCAACTTAAAAATCAATGGTGTAAGATATATAGAAAGGATAAAAGTAAAAGTGGGACATAATAAAATGTAGTAATAATAATGTTACTGTCTAACTATAATAAATATTACATGGTATTATTATTATTATTATTATTATTATTATATTTATTTACATCCTGCTTTTACTGACTGCAGAACAGTGTTTCTGAGGGGATCAAAGGTAATAAAACTAAGAAGGGGGGGGACACACAAGGAGATAATAATAATGATAACAACTGTTATTTTTATTACAATTATTATAAATATTATTAACAACAACAATATTTATAATAATTGCAACAAAAAATAATTGTTATGGTGGTTATTATTATTGGTTCCTCATTGTCCCCTTCTTGGTTTTATTACCTTTGTTCCCCTCAGAAACACTGTTCCGCCATCAGTAAAAGTGGGACATAATAAAATATAGCAATAATAATATTTAATAATAGCATGTAATATATGTTATAGTTAGTTAGTAACATTATTACTACATTTTATTATGTCCCACTTTTACTGATGTCAGAAGTGCTTCTGAGGGAAACAAAGGTAATAAAACCAAGAAAGGGGATGAAGAGTCAGCCATAAATAATAATAATAATCTCCTCATTCCCATCTTGGTTTTTTTATCTTTGGTCCCTTGTTCTGCAGTATTCTCCCCCTTTGGTGTCCCTCAAATTGTATTTTACAGTGAGCCCTTGATATGCTCTGGGACTCCATAGATACGAAAATCTGTGGATGCTCAAGTCCCATTAAAAACAATGGCAGAGTAAAATTGTGTCCGTTATATAAAAAGGCAAAAATCAAGGCTTGCTTTTTGGAATTTAGGTATATTTTTGAATATTTTCAAGCCATGGGTGCTTGAATTTGTGGATATGTATTCGTCTTTCTTGGTCCTGTTCTGCTTTGTAAAAGGGGGAAAGTGCCTCCCTACCACCTTGGTTTATGGCATTTTCCTCTTGGTTTTATTTCATGCCTCAAAGATTGCCTATGAAGGGGGGGGGGGGAATATAGTAGTTTGTAAAAAGAAAAAAAAACTGGGATGGTAAACTAAATATTCAGACCAGCGTACATTCACAGTTGCTAATCAAGATGGTACTGTGAATGTGTCCTAGTACAAATCGTAGTTTAGGTCAAGATGCACATTTTGAATAGTATGCAAAGGGATCTTTTAGCACTTGAGACTGTGGTCATTTTTGTTTTCTTAATTCAAAGACAGAGCCATGTTAGTTTGGGAAATCAGTATGCAAAGGGATTTTGTAGCACCTTTGAGATTAACTGGGGGAAAAAGAAGTTGGCGACATGAGCTTTCATAGACCTGTGCCTACTTCCTCAGGTGCATGGAGTGTATGTATGTATTTTGTTGAATAGGTTCACGGATTTCCATTCGGCTGAATTTGGTGCTTTCCATTGTGGTAGAATTAAAAGATATAGCCATGTTAGTCTGGAAAATCAGTACACAAAAGAAGTAGGCTCATGGGACTATCTTTTGTCTTTCATTTAGTGCCTTTGCAGACTGCCAGAAATAGTGCAAATTAAGTCCACTGCCCTGGCTCAGTGCTAGGGAATCATGGGAACTGTAGTTTTTTCTGAGACATTGAGACTTCTCTGTCAGAGAGCTCTGGTGCCACAATAAACTACAGTTCCCATGATTCCCTAGCACTGAGTCAGGGCAATTAAATTTCTGGCAGTCTGCAAAGGCCCTTAGTCTCAAAGATGCTACAAGATCCCTTTGCATACTAATTTTATAGACTACCACAACTATGTCTTTGAATTTGGAATAATTTATTTATTTATTAGTGAACTTATATCCTGCCTTTTTCCCAAAATGGGATCCATAGAGGCATACAATTTTAAAAAGAGTCAACTAAAACATTAACTTACAAACGTTAAAAGAAATTAAACATCTACATTATTAAAAAAAAATCATGATTTAAACAGCTAAAACATTTAAAACAACTTAAAACATACAGTCAGCCTTCTGTATCCACTGATTCTTTATTCACAGATGCAGCCATCCATGGCTTGGATATATTTTAAAAATACATAAATTCCAAAAAGCAAACCTTGATTTTGACATTTTATATAAGGGATACTGTTTTACTGTGCCACTGTATTTAATGGGACTTGAGCATCCACGTCTTCAGTTGCCGTCTGAAAGGAGAAAGGGAGCCAACCAGACTTCCTGTGGGAAGGAGTTTCACAGTGTGGGAGCAACCACAGAAAAAGCTGTCTCCCAAATCCTTACTAACTGTGGGTGGTGGGTCTGTGAGAAAGCCCTCACCTGCAGATCTCAATACATGCCCTGGTTTCTTTCAAATAGTCTGGATCCAAGCCAATAGCATTGTCATATTTGAGATTTACCGTATTTCCTTGTTAATTGTGATGGGCCTTTAATTATGCAGTTGCATTGTGCTCTACCCCCCACCTCAGATAACACTTTTGACTCTTAATGGTGTAAACTAGGAGTCTTAAAAGTTCTGGTTTATTATTTTGTGTAAATGCAGGCAGGGATTAACTTTTAATTACAAAAACCAAAATGGTGTAGGCGGGCATAGAAACAAAAGAGTGTAGTAGTGGGCAAATTCGGTGGACTGAGTATACACTCAGTATAGCTGCCTACCATTATCCCTGCAAAGTAAAGAGAGCCTTTCACAATACACAGTTACTGTACTGTGCTTCAACTTCCAGCTGATGTGGTTACATCCTGTAGAATCCTTGGATTTATAGTCTGATAAGGTACAACAGCTCTCTGACAGAATTTTATTAAAACTACAAATTGAAAGATTCAGTAGACTAGAGATATGTCACTTAAAGATATGTTAAAGTCCTGTATTTGTGTACTGTAAAAGGGGTGGGGTGACTTGATGTTCTTTTGCCAAAAGGTATTTTCAGGATCAGCTAACATAGAGTAGATATACCTAAGTATACCCTTCTGCTTCATAAATACAGAAACATAGGATCACATGGCAAATTTACCACCACTGCCACTAGATGTCTCTTCTGAGTTCTTTTTTATTAATTTTGTTAAAGTAAGCATTATAAAAGTTTTGAATTTTCTTTATGTACCTGTCCTAATTATGTTTTCAAGTTATGTTTTTTGGGTTTTTTTAAAAATATTTTTATTTATTTCAAATTATGTTTTCTTATTTATTTTATTTAGGTCCAAAACACACTGCAGAAATAATCCAGTTTGAGACTGCTCTAGCTGCCCTGGCTCAGTGTTAGGGAATCCTGGGAATTCTAGTTTATTGTGGCGCCAGATCTCTCTGACAGAGAAGGCTAAACAAGCACAGAGCCAGGGCAATTAATCTCAAACTGGATTATTTCTGCAGTGTGTTTTGGACCTCATTTAGTTTATTTGTTTGAAGTTGTTGCGTGCCTTCAAGTCATTTCTGACTTACAGCAACCCTGAGGTTCATGGAGTTTTCTTGGTAAAATTTGTTCAGAGGAGGTTTGCCAAGTTATTTTAAAAATTATTTACACTTGTCCCTCCCCATTTGCGGACTTGGAGTCCATGGTCTTGGTCCTTCATGGACCGGCAAGCAAGGAGGAATAAAATGGCATGCATGCAGGAGCACGCGGCCATTGAAAACAATGGGCCCCCAATATTTGCGATTTTTTCAATTCATGGGTGGGTCCAGAACGAATCCCCCGTGAATCAGAAGGGATGACTGTACTTATAAATGTAAAACCATTTAAAAATCCATTAAAAGAATAATAAAGGAAACAGCACAAAATTAAAAGTCCATTGCAGCCAACTCCTGAAATTCTATCAGGACAAGAAATTTTTCACTATCCAGCAAAAAGAGAGCAAGGAGGGGGCCATCCCAGCCTTCCTAAGGAAGGCGTTCCAAAGCTCAGGAGCTGATAAGACCCTCCTTCTATTTTCCAACAAATGCACCCAGGAAGATCTTGAAATCAAGAGGCCTTCCCTGAAACTCTTAGCCATAGGTAGGCAACCTTGTTGAGCCGGGGGCCGGGTTGCTGTCCCTCAGACAATTGAGGGGGTGAAGCACCAAAAATAAATAAATAAATAAAAAATATTTTAAAATATGCATGCACACTCTCAGCCCCAGAAAAGCCATGGCAAAACCCCTGTGGAGATTTTGCCAAGAAAACCCCAAGAACAAGTAATAACAACAATAATCAATATCATCATGGGGGGCGTTGGCGGCGGCGGCAGAACTGGCCTGGGGCCGGTTCAAAGGCCTCGGGGGGGCGCATCCGCCCCCCCCCCCCCCCCCGGGCCTTAGGTTGCCTACCCCTGCTCTTAGAGCTTGGGCAGGCTCATACAGGAAGACATGGTCCTCTAAATAGCCTAGACCAGGGATAGGCAGACTTTTTGAGCCAGGGGCTGGGTTGCTGTCCCTCAGACAATTGGGGGGCCAAAGCACCCTAAATAAATAAATACATAAATAAATTTTTAAAAATTAAAAAAAAAATTAAATATGCATGCACACTCTCTCAGCCCCAGAAAAGCCATGGCAAAACCCCTGTGGAGATTTTGCCATGAAAACCGCAAGAACAAGTAATAACAACAATAATCAATATCATCATGACGGGCGGCGGCGGCAAGACCGACCTGGGGCCGGTCCAAAGGCCTCGGGGGGCCGCATCCAGCCCCCAGGCCTTAGGTTGCCTACCCCTGGCCTAGACCCACCCAAATTCTATGGTGTACAGCTATTTGTGATGTTACATTTTAGTAATTTATCTTGGGTTTTAGTTGCATGCAATGGTAATGAGCAAATCCTAGCTGTTAGAGCAGGGTGATAACGGTCACATCTCTTTTTTTCTTGCAACTGCTTATTCTTTCATGTCAGACAGTAGTGCACAGTTAAAACATCATCACAGTTCATTTTCCTTTCTGTTTTAAGTCAAGAGATTTTCTTGTGTTTGTTGATTTGTCACCTAATATGGTTACCGGTGTTTTTTGTTTTTGTTTTTTTTTTCTCTCCAGTGACTCTCCTTTGCCTGTTTCTTCACGTGTGTGTTTTGTAAAGTTCCAAGAACCTGACTCTGCAGTTGTGGCACAGCATCTGACAAATACTGTATTCGTCGACAGAGCACTGATAGTCGTACCATATGCAGAAGGTTTGTGAATTGTTTAATGATCTATGAAGCCATAGAAAAATGGTACTAAATCCTGATGTAGTTTAATAGCATGAAGTTTAGCATGTAAAATATCTCAACTATATTTACATTTTTGAAACCCTTGGTATACTGATATCTCTAGTATTGTACACAAAACAAATCATACATTTATTCATCCAACAAACTCTGAAACTTGCCTATCAGTCTTTTTGGAGAGACTGTAAGAATTCTAATATTTTTAAGCAGCATTCTTTGGTATCTTATTTTCTTCAGGTGCCCTTATCGGTCTTTGGAGCTGTCTTTTGCAACTAAAATGCATAAGCAAAGTGTTACTTTACACTGTGGTCTATTTTGACCATGATTCATTCTCCCTCCTAAAGGAGGCTGGAAATTTACTGACATTTACAAGGCAGTGCCCTGTTTACTGCAGTTGACACACTTATCCTTTCTACAAATTCTGGTACACCAAGGGTTTTATAATCTGTTAGCCAGAAAATACCTCCAAAGGTGCTATATGGGCACTGGGTGTTAGATCTTATTCCTCATTTTCTTATTCAACCTTGCTATATTTTCTAGAATTTCACTAAATAATAAACTCTTTTCTCTGTTATTTGTGTGTGTGATTTTTATAGTGGAGAAGGCAAATGCAAAGGCCCTTCCAGATGACTGAAACAGTGGGGTCCTCTGCAGCTACAGGGGATTCTAGACATTAACTAAAGGCCAGCAAGCACTCAAGTCCCCCAAGTGTTTTCCTGGTTTAATCACTTGTTAACAACATTTTTTTCTCTTCTTTTTCTTACATTTTTAGGCTGTTACAGTAATTTGAAAAACAATGAGCAGGGTTGGGAACATAACTATAATTCTGTACCAAGAAGACTACTCTTCTAACAAGTTCTGTTGAACTTCTGTAGATTCCATCACTACTGTTTCAAGGGCACCACTTACTGATCAAGTAGTAATCTTCTTAAATCACTCAAATACAGTAAAATATTTGCAGTGTTACGCTGCATTCCTACACATAAGTTGCTAAATCTCATTGGAGTTAATGGGATTTAAGCAGCATGGCTGTGTATCAGATTGCAGTGTCTTATATACAGTGCCTTCTTTGGAACAAGTCTGTTTACACATTAACAAGGCAAAGAAATGCGGTGTGCGGACAAGCCTGGCAGAATTTTATTGTTAGTATTAAGATATTTCTAACTGAAACTGTAAATAGTATAAGCATCTTCTAATCCCTGTCCATTTGAAAATGCCCCCAACCCCCTATTTTTAAGAATTTCATTCCTTTCATGTTGTTTCTGGTGAAATTTTGAGATAACTTGCATTTAAGGACAAATAGATGTGACAGTGGTGGTATGTTTAAACGTGGGTTTACCCCAATTTCATAGAAGGCTATGTGAAAATCCATCATTAACTGTAAAATTGGTGCATGGGTGAAGACTGCAGAATCCTACCTGTGCCTGCAGCTTAATTTCCTTATTGTGTCTTTGTTTTTTCTTCGTCTGAGTGCCATTGCTGGAAACATGCTCTCTGCTTGCAGAAAGGGGCTTGGGAGAGATAAGCAGCAGGTTGGGGTAGGCTTCAGAGCCTTTCACTGTTGTGTTACTCCTGTACTCCTGTTGATATAGATCCTTTTTATGTTATTGGGGCATGACTGCTACTGTCATACCTACTTTGGCCCTAATCAGTAGCAATTGATGTATCTATAAGGCAGCGTTTAAGTACTTAAATAAGAGATTGACATATTGTTGATGTAATATTTTTCTCTTTATAAATTTGATTTTATACTTAGTACAAGAATGCTACATAACTCATAAATATGGCAAAATAAATATGGCAGCCAAACAGATAACATAAGAATCTACTGAAAGTTGTGAAGGTCACAATTTTTGTTGAGGATCTACATAGATTTCTAGTTTGTGGAGGACTGCAGTCCTGGACACAATACTGTGTCAGAATGATCTAACCTTTTTTAATGACTTCTTTCTTTTTTCTTCTTATTTTTTTTAATTATCTATGGAAGCAGATAGGCTTCACTCTTCAATTGTTTGTTTCAAAATTCTGATTTCCACCAGGTACTTAAGCATTGTTCAGTCAGATATTTTTTAATTCATTGGGATGGCTCATAGGCTTTCAGGTACATGCTTAAGTACTCTGCTGAATTTAAATCTACTTTTTATTATTCTGGTCATATGTTTTGACATTACCTAACTTAAAGCATTACAGTACTGCATTGTTTTGACCTTTATCAGCAACATTCCAATTCTTAGTGTGTATCTTGTACCATATCTTGGTATTGGTTGTTGCTTTGTGTTCTAGACTTAACACAAAGTTCACGGTAAGATAAATACTACTGTAAACTTCGCTGTAAAATTCAAGGATTTCAAGGAACTCAAATATTAACAATGGCTTTGGGTGGGGTTGTGTAGGTTCTTTGGTTAATGTTTGTTTCTTTTGTCTGTTTCTTTTTCTTCATTTCTACACATTCATGCAGTATGTCATGGTTCTAACAAAGCAGCAGTAAAAAACTCTTGACGCATGAAAATTAACTGGTGAGGGGCCTCATTGCTTTTTTAAAAAATTGTAGTTTTATTTCTGAATAACTTTTTTCCTAAAAATGAGAGGATCAAATGCATGACTACTTAATGGATGCTGATCTTCTGTGAGGTGTCTCAAGATAAGAGGATGTTTAGTTAAATGCCAGAAATGTCATAGTTGCACTAAATGTGTATAAGCATAAATAATATCCTCTGAGACATAATTTTGCATGCAAAATTATCCCATAATCTCTATAGATATGTTTATATTGATGCGTTAATGCCCTGTATCTAAATGACCTCCCCTCCCCCCTTTTCCCACCATAACTTTTGGTATTGAAATTATGACAGCTCAGTGACAGAAGAAAGATAACAGTGCTGTGTATTACATTTGTTTATATTATCGGCACTTCTCAGTATAGGTGGAAGGAACCATTACCTTTATTTAACAGTGGTTTTTCTTTTTTGTTGTTGTGTTTTACAGTTCTTTTCCCTGGTTCAGCCTGAACTATATACCAGGCCCTGCTGAAAATACCACCCAACAGTTTTCTTCTGCAGCTTATCCAGTTTCTCTTAAGTGCCCTGTACATATTGTATGTTTTATGATGAGATGCAGTCTTTTTAATATGTATTGCAGAAACGCTACTGGTATTTGCAAATATATAGTACAGTTATCTTATTGAACTCTCATAATGGGGGCTTGGGCACATTAACAGATTAATCCATATGTATAGGGCTTTTGCTGTTGGTTAAAATAAAAATGATCAACATTACTGTTTGTCTCACGTTGGACCTTTTGTAAGGTTATTCTCTTGAGGATAGGTAATAAAACTAGACACTTAGCAAGCCAAAAGGCTGTAGATCAAAAGTTTCTTATGAAATGACAGTACATAGCCACATTCTTGGTACAGTGAGCATGACACACATTGGAGTGTGTATTTTACTGCACAGGTAAGGAATGTGCCACATTTTAGGTGTTTACATAAACACATACACATGAACACACATGCAGAATCTATATATGGAGCTCTGTGGAAACCTCCCCATCCATGTGACATGTCAGCAAAAGCCCTACACGTTTCCTTACCCTCTCTTAAGATTTACACAATTGTATGGTAGGTTTAAAAAAGAAATCTTAGTAAACTGTACCATATTATTAACCCCTAAATCAAACTTTTTTTGTCTTGTGTATCTTGATTTTTCTGTGTGCTTTATAGTGAAGCAGCCGACACGAGTCGTTGTTCATAATACAGCTTTTGAAAGTTGAGAGCACACCCCTGGAGAACCGACTGTGCTTGCTTACGTTTGGTTCATGACTTAAAAATCGAGTACAGGTGATGAAATCTTGGCAGTGTTAACAAAAAAGTAGTGTGTATTGTGCTATTTTTTATTCTAGAACTTAACCTTTTGTAGAGAAAAAGGAACAGTCAAATTTTCACACATTCTGAAGTTTCATTCTGACATACAAATTAATGATAAATTATTAAGAGATCAAACATTGTATTATAGCCAACATAAGTACTTTCAGCAAACTCAGGTGGTGTTTCAGGGAGACATTTTCTGGGTGTATTTGTGTGTGGTTTTTTTTTTATTAAAAAAAGAACATTGATGAGTGTCTTCTAATGCAAAGCTGTCTCTCTGCAGGAGTTATTCCTGATGAGACTAAGGCTCTGTCACTCCTGGCTCCAGCTAATGCTGTGGCAGGTCTTCTGCCGGGTGGTGGACTCCTGCCTACCCCCAACCCACTTTCTCAGGTAAGCTTTCACATTATGTGGTATGTACAGCACGTGCTATTTTAGTCTTGCTGTGCTAGTTTGTTTAAATTTCTACTGTGTTTAGACTTGTACTAAACTTTGTACTAAAATAATTGCAAAATATATGTAGATTAGTAAATGGTTGAAAAGTATAAATGTGTAAGTAACAGCTGGATCTAGCTAACATGAAGAGAGTCTGTTGATACCTGGAAAGTTGCCCTCTTATTATCAGTTTGGAAGTACATACTGTGGTCTCAGTCTGAGTAAGTACATTTAACTGGTGGGATATGCATAAATTTTGCATAATTCAATAATGGATTCATTAGGCCTATTGTGGTTGGGGCTTCCAGAAGAATTGAATTACTATGGCACGTTCTCTTGAATGCTGGGTGAAATAGGCATGCCTTTGCTTGCCAAGCTGATAATTGCAGCAAGTGAGATGAAGCTGCTGGGAGGGACTGTGCGCTTTGTTATACAGTAAGAAGGGGAAGCCAAGTATAGCCAGACACGCATTCTAGACTTTAAGAAAGCCAGTTTCTGTAAACTTAGGAAATTACTGGCTGTAATTCCATGGACACTGAAAGAGAAGGGAGTTCAGGATGGATGGGAGTTTCTTAAAAGAGATACTAAAGGCACAGACTGAAACTGTTCCAATAAGAAGGAAAGATGGGAGGTATCGAAAGACACCAGAATTATTAACTAAAGAACTTTCAACTGAGCTAAGTGTTTAAAAAAGTAAAGTACAAGAAAAAAACACCAAAGAGCAATTCAAGCATATAGCCAGATTATATAGGGGGAATGTAAGAAAAGCTAAAGCTCAAAATAAATTTAGGCTTGCTGGACAGATTAAAAACACTATAAAGGGCTTTTTTAGTTATATCCACAGCAAAAGGAAGAACAAAACAATAATAGGGTCACTGTGTGGAGAAGATAGCCAAGTACTAACTGGTTACAGAGAAAAGGCAGAACTACTCAACACCTTCTTTGCCTCAGTTTTCTTTAAAAAGGAAAATAGTGCATAACCTGAGGAGTGAAGATCAAGTGGTGTAGTGGGGGAAATGCAGCACAGAATGGTAATGAAGCAGTACTACTCTAAATGAATTCAAGTATCTGGAGCCAGATGAGCTACATCCAATGATATTAAAAGAACTGGCAGAATCACTGACAATAATCTTTGAGAATTCTTGGAGAACAGGAAAAATCCCCACAGATTGCAGGAGTGCAGATGTTGTCCCCATCTTCGAAAAAAGGGGGGGGGGAGGAAGATCCAAATAATTATTGCCCAGTCAGCCTGACATCAGTACCCAGAAGATTCCAGAGTGGATCGTTAAACAGATGGTTTGCATTAGAAAACAGTGCTGTCATCACTAAGAGACAACACAGGTTTCTCAAAAAAAAAGTTACACCAGACTAATTTGATTTCTTTTTTAATAGAGTTACAGGCTTGATAGATGAAGGGAATGCTGTGGATGTAGGATATCTTGATTTTAGCAAGGCTTTTGACAAAGGTCTCTGTAATATTCTTGCAAAGAAGCTAATAAAATGTGGCCTAGACAGTGCTACTGTTAGGTGGATTTGTAATTGGCTGACTGACTGAACCCAGAGGGTGCTCACCAGTGGCTTTTCTCTATCCTGGAGAGAGGTGACTAGCGGGGTGCCACAGGGATCTGTACTGGGTCCAGTGCTATTCAACATCTTCATCAATTACTTGGGTGAAGGAGTAGAGAGTATGCTGATTAAATTTGCAGATGATATCAAATTGGGAGGGATTGCTAATTCTCCAGAGGACAGGATTAAAATTCAAAATGACCTTGACAGATTAAAGGGCTGGACTAAAGCAAACAAAATGAATTTCAATAGGGAGAAATGTAAAGTCCTACACCTAGGCAGAAAAAATGAAATACACAGAAATAGGATGGGAGACACTGGCTTGACAACAGTACATGTTAAAGTGATCTAGGAGTCTTAGTAGACCACAAGCTGAACATGAGTCAGCAGTGTGATGCAGCAGCCAAGAAAGCCAATGTGATTCTTGGTTGCATCAACAGGAGTATAGTGTCTAGATCAAGGGAAGTGATAGTACCACTCTGTTCTGCTTTGGTCAAGCCTCACCTGGAATACTGTGTCCAGGTCTGGGCACTAAATTCAAGAAGGACAACAAGCTGGAATGTGTCCAGTGAAGGGTGACCAAAATGGTGAAAGGTTGGAAACCAAGCCCTATGAGAAGCAGTTTAGCAGTCTGGGAATATTTAGACAGATGAAAAGAAAGCTAAGAAGGGACATGATAGTCATGTTTAAATATTTGAAGGGGTGTCATATTGAGGCTGGAGCAAGCTTGATTTCTTCTGCTCCAGAGAATAGGATCTGGAACAATGGATGCAAGCTGCAGGAAAAGAGATTCCACCTAAACATTAGGAAGAACTTCCTAACAGTACAAGCTGTTCTGTTACGTGACCTTGGACTTGGGGAATTTTAATTAGCTCAATTAATTAACTCTGGGACCATCCCTATTTATACGCAGGGTGATAGAATAGAGGATTAGCAGACAAATTTTTTCCAATGAATTGTACTTTTATTTTGAGGGGAAATCAATCAGTCATGCAAGTGCACACACATACACACTTTAGGCTATTAGGAGAAAGTCAATCAGTCATGTGCACACACACACACACACACAGTTATTTAATACAAGTACCCACATGTGTACTTACAGGGGCTAGAAATTGCTAAGAAAGGCTTCACTCATATATAGTTACCATAGCGTAGAGCTCCTTTCATGATGGGATTTTTCTCAGCTGCTCAACCGAATGGCGTTCGGGATGGGGACAGCATGAGAGAGGCTAGCAAGCAATTTCAGAAAGGCATAAAAGGACCCTTTTGTCTTCCATGCTAGCTCAGAGAACAAAAGATTATGGAGTCCTTAAATAGCCAAAAACTGGCTTCAGGTGAAAGGTTGTTTACTTCATTTTCTTAATTCACATAGCAAAGATCACTTTTATATCAACAGTTCTCAAAGATGGGAAATGGTTCTTTCCTGGCTGTGCCAGGCTAGCGGCGCCATAAATCACTTGGTCTTCTCTGCCTAGCAGAGGTGTGAATCTTCCCTGCTATCAACTCCTAAACTAGGATCTTTTTTATCTTTGTTTCAAAGCATTGCAGATGTGGGGTCTCCGCTAAGGGTCCATGGCGGTAGTGCCTACATGACCTGCTCACTCCTGGGAGCATGGCTGCCAATCCAGTCCGTCTAGGGCAGGGGTAGGCAACCTTTTTGAGCCTGGGGCCGGGTTGCTGTCCCTCAGACAATTGGGGGGCCGAAGCACCAAAAATAAATAAATAAAATAAATAAATAAATTAAAATTAAAAATTAAAAAAAAATATGCATGCACACTCTCTCAGCCCCAGAAAAGCCATGGCAAAACCCCTGTGGAGATTTTGCCAAGAAAACCCAGAGAACAAGTAATAACAACAATAATCAATATAATCATGGTGGGCAGCGTGGGATGGCGGTGGTGGTGGCATCCGGCCCCCGGGCCTTAGGTTGCCTACCCCTGGTCTAGGGCCATCCAAGGGGAAACATACCCAGAAAATCATGGCAAAATCATAGCCATTTGGGCACCAGTTCTTGTAACATATTCAACAGTGGAACACTCCCTCAGAGAGTGGTGGAGTCTCCTTCTTTGGAGGTTTTTAAACAGAGGCTGGATGGCCATCTGTTGGGGGTGCTTTGATTGGTGTTCCTGCATGGCAGGGGGCTGGACTCAATGGTTCCTGTGTTCTCTTCCAATGCTAGGATTCTAAGACCAGCATGTAGAGTTCTGAGTTTTTAAGCTCTAGCCAAGATATCTATAGCATGATTTACCTACTACTTCTAGCTTTGTATAATTCATTATTATTCATTATTATCCTTAAGTGTATAAAGATATGAAAGGATTCCACAAAGACAGAAACACAGTCCCTATTGCAGTGCCAAAGAATCAAGGATTCATTAAGGTCAACTAGACAGAAGCTTCTCCATACAAAGATTTACAATATTCTCAAAGAACCTTGGATGGTGAAAAAGGATGAAGAAAATAAAGCACCAATCTGCTCTATTGGTGATTCATTACACTGAAGAGAATATAAACAATTTGCATTGTAAATATTGAAAGTGCAGTCTCTGTTGACAAGTTATTGGGAAGTAAAAATAAATGAAGCTAACAGCTGAAAGAGACTGATAGCAGAATGCTCAAAAACTGAAGATTTAACTAAGGACTAGAAATAAGGAAAATAATCTACATCTCTAAGAATTAAATAATTAAGGTCTATATGGAAGCCATATTTTAGAAAAGGTGGAATAAATATGGCCTTTGATGCTGGAATTTAAACAGTGCTTTATACAACATAAACAAAAAGCCTTCATATCTGAGATGTCTAACTAGATTTTAGATTTGTACATGTAACAGAAATTAATTGGTATTTAGAGAAGCAACTGGAGTCATCAAGATTAGAGATTACAGAACAAATAAATCATTTTAAAGAGCTTGTTGAAAAACTGTTCAAAGAGATCATGGTGTCAGTTCAGAATCTCACAACAATTAACACATAAACATGAATAGGAAAGCTCTGATCATTCAAAAGAAATGGACATATTATGACAGGATTTGGAAAAGGCACAGGATAGAATTATGGCGATGGGGTTATAATAAAAGGAAACACAGTTTAAGTTAAGAGCTGTTCCAGACAAGCCAGCTGACTTACTGTATATACTTGATTATAAGTTGATCTCATGTATAAGTCAAGAGCAGGTTTGGGGTCAGTATCATGGATTTTGATATGACCCGAGAATAAGTCATGGGTAAAACTTAGCGGCATGTAACAAAGGATCTAGAGCAGGGGTAGGCAACCTTTTGGAGACCTGGGCCGGTCCCCCGAAGTCCAAGTCTCCGCTGGGCTGAGGGGGGGGATGGCGGCGCGCGCGCTGCCGCCACAGCGCATGTTGTGGCCGCCATTTTTATTTCCAAAATGGCGGCAGCGACACGTTTGCACATGCGCAGGAGTACTGCGCATGCGCAAATGAGTCGCGGTCGCCATTTTGGAAATCAAAATGGCGGCTGCGGCGCGTGCGGCTGCACGGCCGGGAAACGCGCGGCCGCAGCAGGAGTCTGCCTGGGCCGGTAAGTCCGGCAACCTGGGCCGGAACCAGCCTGGGGGGCGTAGGTTGCCGGTCCCTGATCTAGAGGATGAAGCAAAGGAAAACAATGCCAAAGAACTTACAGAACCCAGCAAGCATAACTGTTTGTGCTCATACTAAAGGATGGATGGATTAGAGGGGGGGGGGTTGTCACTGCTTCCAGGACAGATTATGCTCTTGCCTTTCACAAAGATATGGTTCCTTAAAAAAAAAAAAAGTTAAAGCACAGTACTTACCTATGACCTGTGGATAAATCCACTCAGATTTTTAGGTCAATTTTTTGATTAAAATTTCTAGACTTATACATGAGTATATACAGTAAAACAGACAGCCTTAAATGTTGTGGTGTACCTTACAAACAGTTTTCATGTAGAATTTGATAAGGAGAGAAAAGCAATATATAGGCAAAACTCTGCTCACAGAGGTAGAAACTTCCAAGAGATGTGATAATTTGCTTCACACAAAAAAGCATCAGAGTTGAAATACTTAGATCACAAGAATAGGCCTAAAATACATTTTAAGAAAAAAACTAAAATTTTAAAGAAAATTTCTAAAATAAATGAGAATAAAATACAGGTTGACTATCTCTTGTCTGAAATGCTTGGGACTAGAGGTGTTTTGGATTTGGGTGGTGGTGGTTGGACTTTAAAATATTTGCATGCTAATTTAAAAATTTAAAAGCTAGTTTTTGTAATGTTACCAGAAATATTTTTATTGGGCACTATGGATAAAGAGAGCCAGTGTGGTGTAGTGGTTTGGGTGTTGGACTACGACTCTGGAGATCAGAGTTCGATTCCCCGCTCAGCCATGGAAACCCACTGGGTAACCGTGGGCAAATTACATGCTTTTAGACCCAGAAAATCCCGTGACAGGGTTGTCTTAAGGTTGCCATAGGTGGGAAATGAAGGGTTGCTTTAGGGCAGGGGTAGGCAACCTTTCCTCTTTAAGGGCCAAGGGACTTCAGCTCCCAGAATCCCAGGAGCTATTGGCCAACATGGGACTATTGGCCAACATGGCTGAGGCTTCTGGGAGCTGAAGTCCCTTGGCCCTTAAAGGGGAAAGGTTGCCTACCCCTGCTTTAGGGTCACCATAAGTTGGAAACGACTTGAAGGCACATAACAAGAGCAGCAGCGACGACGAATAAAGAATGGTAAAGATAGTAAATATGAATCAATTCTTCGATATATGACAACAGCAGCAAGAATATTGTTTCATCAAACTTGGAAATGGACTGAAGCACCGATGATGGAAAAATGGATTGTTAAGGTTGCTGAGTTAGTCCAAATGGGCAAGTTAACATAGCATAAGCCATTTGAAGACTTTTTGAAAGACTGGAAACTGTTTATGGACTTGTTGAGCAATAAGAAATCCAACAATGTAATAATCTGTGGTTGTAGCTATTAGTAATTTCAGTAGGATTATTTAATTAAATCTATAAGGTTAGAGTAATATTTTTATTTTCATTGCATTCAGGATGGAGGAGGGTCAGGGCCCTACTGTGCATTATTTACATGTCTTCTTGCTTGCTCTTCACCCCTCTGATGGGTTTAATTAGCAGATGGTCAGTATTAAGTTACAGTTGCATGGTAGTGTACCCTTTGAACATAAGAATTTTGCAGTCAGTCCAGTTTTTGTTTTTTGTTTTTAAATGATCAAGTGGGAAGGGATGTGAAAATCAGAGAACCTGAAGAGACTGTAGGTCACAGTGACCAGTGTCTAATGGTAGAATTCAAAGATACAGCCGTGTTAGTCTGTAGAATCAGTATCTAGAGAGATCTTGTAGCACCTTTGAGACTAACTGAAATAAAGAAATTGGCAGCATGAAGTCTACAAAAGCACATGCTGCCAATTTCTTTATTTCAGTTAGTCTCAAAGGTGCTTCAAGATCGCTTTCCATACAGTATATAATGGTTTGACTTGTCAAAAGGCATGTCATTGGAGAAGAATCATAAGTTTATTGGAAGAGGACATGCTTTGTATGTGGAAGGTCCCATTGTCAGTCATGGGAAACTACAGTTGAAATGTATTTCAGCTAGCAAGTGATGGGGAAATATCACCCATTCAGATCCCAGAGAGCTGCTGCCAGTCAGACGATGATATGCTCAGACGAACAGTATATAGTATATGTCAACTTCTTGTGTTGTTTCTGATTTATGCCACTGCTAGTAATCTTACAGCAGTATGCCAGAATTTAATCAGAACAGTTAAAAGCTACTCCCGGTAGAGATGGTGAATGCTATTTTAACTGATTTTATCTTCCTTGTCAGGCAGAAACATATGCTATGTGCTGCATACTTATTCACTTCCTGAAAAAATATTTCTATCTATATTTCAACTAATTCTCTTTACTACAGATTGGTGCTGTTCCTTTGGCTGCTTTAGGAGCTCCAACTCTTGACCCAGCCCTGGCCGCTCTTGGTCTTCCTGGAGCAAATTTAAACTCTCAGGTGTGTTGAGCATGTGTCCTTGCGTACAAATTGTTTAGTCTCTTGCAGATTTTCAGTTGTGAACTTTTGTGCAATATTTTAGTCTTTCAAGCCAGGTATTAACAAGATAACAAACATATCAAGGATTCAAAGTGATTCATTGGCCAAATATTTTTGTATTTTGTTTCAGAGAAACTGTCTTAAAATGTAAAGTTGTGGTGTTGTCCTGTTTCTAGCAGATATAACTGTATGGTAACCCTATCGAGTCCCTTTTTTAGAGCATGGAGTCCTGCAAAGTTCTGTTATACCCCCTGTGCTTTTTAACATGTACTTAAAAACCACTGAGTAAGGTCATCTGGAGATTAAAGGTGTGGTGTCATCACTGTATTTCTTCTTTTTGGTGAAGTAGTTGATTTGCTGAACAAGTGGCAGAGATAAATAATGGATGAGATGAAGGCTAATAAATTGAAGCTTAATCCAGGCAGAACATTGGCCAGAACATAATTGCATAATGGATTGTATGATTTATGAATAAAAACTACTGTAGCTTCTCCTAGTAGCCAAGGTAGTCTTAGTAGTCTCCTTTACAAAAACTTTATTAACATCAACATTGTGATCACTTATCCTCTTTATGGATTCTACAGTCTTATCAGGGAATCTTTCTGACAGATCAGAAACTGAACTCAAATTCAAACTTAACTTATACTTTAGCTTCTAAAACATCAATTATAGTCACAGTTGAAGACTAAATCCTCATATTAACTCTCAATGAAAGATTGCTGATGAGAACTAAATCTGTGGATTAACTGAACCACAGCAGCTACAAGGTTAGTACGTGTTTAATCTCACTTAGCTAGTTATGTGTTTAAACTCTTAGAATAGCTTTAAACATAAAAAATCAATTAAGATTTTTTTTTTTAAAAGACAAACCTTAAGAAGACTAGAGCCACTCCATCAAGGCAGCTGATAATTAAGTGCTTTGCTAAGAATAAAAAGGAAAGGGCGTCTTTTTATCTGGAACGATGCCACAATCTCAGAGAACTTCAGATGACAAACTTGCATGTGGCTGACAGATAGTTGTTACACAGCAGCTTCTTTAATTTGCAGGGTGCACTCTTGTTTGTTTTGATTTTGGGTTGATTTCAATGTAATTTATTTTCCTTCCACAAATTTCCATATGTAAAAGCAGCTTCTTGTCAATTTTCTTTACAGTCTCTTGCAGCAGATCAGCTACTAAAGCTTATGAGCACAGTCGATCCAAAGTAAGTATGAATTTTCATTTTTGCACTCTAATGAAGGTGGTTATGACTGTATTCTTTTGCCAGTATCCAAGTGAAATAAGGGTTCTACAAGATTGCTCACAGTCAATCTTTGGAAGTATTGCCACCTAGATCCATTGTTTTGTTTTTACTATAAAAGATAGTGCAGTGAAAACTTGACATTGTACTATAGGGGTGAGCAACATGCAGCTGCTCAAGCAGGCAATTTTTGAAGCTTGCTCTTGTCATCCTCAGAGTTGTACCACTGGCACAAATAAGACTGCTGCAGTTTTCCAGTGAATGGTCATATCTGCTGTTCACTTCCTATTCTTTCCAGTACTTCTGTCATTTTCTTTTTTCACCATCCACCACGGAGTGTGCCTCTGCATGAAAAGCTGTTGCAATAAATCGGAGCAGGGGCAGAATTTCAATGATAGTTACAAACAGTTCAGCCCCTGGTGGGTTCTGTGGGGATCAGTGTAGCCCAACATATTCTGGCACATTACCCAATTCACTGTAGTGGAACATTGCAGTTCTTGTAAACAAGACCACAGAGTGTATTAATCTGCAGAAAAATATAGCTAATTGATTTGGGAGTGGGCAGAGAAGAGGCCGAAGACCCCATCCTTCCTGCGGCAACTCAGTACATTTTCATGGTGGGTTGACAGGAAGCCAGCACCGTCTCTCCCCTGTTTACTGGCTCATGTATTCGTGTATAGTTCCTTGTTCTGTATATCAGAATAGTGCTTAAATGCAAGACTACAGTAAGTGATTTTGTTTTTTGTCATTGGGGTCATGAATTTTCTGATCTTTGAGCTGATGTTATCAAATGCTTGTTAGCATTTTTAGTAATGAAATGGGCTATATAGCATGGTTATAAGTCTCCTTGGATGTGAGTAGCAAATAGTTTTGGGGGAAATGAAACTTATTGCACAGGGATGGGGGAAGTTTCACTGCAGATCTTGGCTCTTATTTCCTCTGGACGTCAAGGACCTTTGCAGACTGTGCTCCCTCTAGCAGATGAAGCTTTGGCTACCAACAAATTTATGTGGCTCTTCGCTGCCAGCTTATTTCAGAAAATCTCACACTGCTGCAATTCTTTCTCATTGCCTCTTTCAGTTCTCACTCATCTGACTACAGTGCAGTGTAGCACTTTAATCTGGTCCCACATCCCCACTTTCCTTGTAGCAAAAGGAATGCTAACAAGCACTGATCAGCAGTCTTTGATTCCTTCACAGCCACAAAGATTGATTCTGCATCACATTTATGTGCTTTGTGTTTGCCATGAAAGGTACTACACGAAAGGGAACGATTTTATTTGTGCAGTGTGCTCTGTGACTCCAGGGATGGAGTGCAGCTTGAGGGTATGGTCCTGTTGGGGTAAAGAAAATGAAATTCTGTTTAAAGAGTGGGGTAATATTGCTGTGGTGGTCCTGGAAATTTATAGGAGCTTGCAGGTGGGCCCTCAGTGCAGATGGTGTAAGGTCAGGAAAAAGTATTGAGACAACTTAAGATTTCTGAATATGGACAGTGAGGGAGCTGTTGCAGTCACCTGCAACAGTTGTGGTATGTTTATTTTCTTGCCTATGGATGTGGGTAACTTCACTTGCACCAAGTGCAAGTTGGTAGCCCTGCTGGACGAGAAGGTCCAGCAGCTAGAGGCCTGGTTATGTACACTTCAGCATATTAGGGAGCAAGAGGTTTTCATGGACAGAACAGAATGCAGAGTCTTGGTTGGGAGCGCACAGAGGAAGTTTCGGGGGGGGGGGGGAGGTCATTTCACATACACAGGAGGTAGACATTTGGAGGAACGTGGCACACAAGAAGGAAAACCAGGGATTCTGTGAACTTGCTGCTACAGAATCAATTTGAAGCTTCTCTCCCTTATCAGGGATGATGAGGAACAGCAGCAGGACCAGTCATTAGAGAAAGTGCAGGGGACTTTGGGAGTACCACTACAAGGAGTCCCCACCACTGCTAAGCCTCAGAGCAGGCATGTGGTGGTGGTGGGACTCCTTGCTGAGGGGTGCAGAAACACTGGTTTGTGGGCTTGACAAGATGTCTCAGGAGGTGTGTTGCCTTCCTGGGGCAAAAATCCAATCTGACAGTGAGGTTGACAAGACTTGCCAAGCTTACTGACGATTGCCCCTTTTTGGTCCATGTAGGAACCAGTGATACTGCAAGGCACAGCCTTCAGACTATCATAAGGGATTATGAGGCTCTGAGTAGGATGCTGAAAGAGCTGGATGTACAGGTTGTCATCTCATCTCTCCTCCCAGTTGAAGGGCATGGTCCTGTAAGGTAGAGGAAAATATTGGATGTGAACAACTGGCTCCACAGATGGTGCTGCCAAGAACAATTCAGATTCTTGGATTATAGCCTGCAGTTTCAGGTGTGGGGACTTCTGGCAAGGGATGGGTTGTACGTCACGCCAGTTGGCAAAAATGTTTTTGTCAGTAGTCTCAAAAAATTGATCAGGAGGGCTTTAAACTGAGTTATTTAGGGGAGGGAAACAATATTTTGGAAGGCAGGATTAATCAAAGGCTGGATGGAGATAATAGTCAAGCTCTTATAGCGGGAACAATACAAATAGTGCAAGGACCCAACAGTGGGAGAGAAAAAACTTTACACAGTCAGCTAGAGGGGTAGGACCCATGGTCTTAGATGTCTCTACACTAATGCACAGAGCATGGGAAATAAACAAGATGAACTTGAATTCCTAGCACAACAAAGCAAATATGATATAATAGGCATCATTGAAATCTGGTGGAATGAGGCTCATGATTGGAACCTAGTGATAGAGGGATATAACCTTTTTAAGACAAATAGGCCAATCAGGAAACGATTTAAATCCAGGAAGCCAGGTGGAGAGCATCCGGATAAAAATTAAAGGGGATGGAAGCAACAAGGATGTTATTGTGGGAATCTACTACAGATCCCTTTCAGACCGAGGAATTGGGTGATTCCTCTCTAAAACAGATGACCACACACTCAGAAAGGAGAGATGTAGTACTGATGGGTGACTTCAGCTATGCTGATATTTGCTTGAAGTCAAACTCAGCCAAAAATTTTAAGGTCTAGCAAATTCCTCACTTGCCTGGAAGACAACTTCATTGTCCAAAAGGTGGAAGAAGCAACAAGGGGATCAGCCATTTTAGATCTGATCCTAGCCAACAGAGATGATCTGGTTAATGGGTTGCAAATGGTGGGATCCTTAGGTGGGAGTGATCATGTTCTCCTGGAGTTTGTTATACAGTGGAAAGAAGGTTGAGGTGATATGATAGCCCTGTTTAAGTATTTGAAGGGGTGTCATATTGAGGATGGAACATACTTGTTTTCTGTTGCTCCAGAGACTAGGACACAGTGCAGTGGATGCAAGCTACTAGAAAAGAGATTCCACCTCAATATTAGGACAGTAAGAGCTGTTCAACAGTGGAACACACTCCCTTGGAGAGTGGTGGAGTCTCCTTTGGAGGTCTTTAAACAGAGGCTGGCAAAAATTCAGCACCCCTCCTCCTAGGCTGCATCCACACTGCACAAATAATCCAGTTTGATATCACTTTAACTGCTATGGTTCAGTGCTATGGAATTCTAGGAATTGTAGTTTTGTGAGACATTTAGCCTTCTCTGTTGTCAGGTTCATATGGGGAGATACTTTTTTTTCATATTTATTCTGAACTTAAGCTGTATAGAGCTTTATAGGTCATAACCAGCACTTTGAATTGTGCCTGGAAACAAACCAGTAGCAAATTCAGCTCTTTCAACAAGTTACATGTTCCCTGTAACTGATGTCAGACAGAATTTTGAACCCACTGAAGTTTCCAAAGGTAGCCCCAAATAGAGTGTGATACAGCAGTCCAAATGGGATATATTCAAAGCATGTACCACTCTACACAGATCTGCCTTCTCTAGAAATGGGTGCAGCTGGCACACTAGTACAAATGCCCTCCTAGCCACCCTTGAAACCTGTGTGTCAAAGCACAGGTTTCAGTCCAGGAATACATTCAAGCCAGAAGCCTGAGATTTAAGGGGGAATGTATCCCCTTCAGTATAGGTTGAATCCTTGTTTTCTGATCTGCCCTTTGACTGATCAAGAACACATCTCTCTTGTTTGGATTAAGCTTCGGTTTATTCATCCTCATCTAGTCTGTTACTGACAGCAGACACTGGTTCAATATCAAAACAGTTTCTTTGGCATTTGATGGGAGAGAAGGAGATATTGGTGACATTACACCCCTAAATTCTGGATGACCTGTCTCAAGGGGATTCCTGCACATGTTAAACAGCATCCAGACAAAACGGCTCGGAGGGATCCCACAAGCCAATAACCATCCTAACAGGTGTCTTAAGGGATATCTTAACAGGCATCCCTTAGCACAGCCTTCTGAGTTTGTTCTCAAGAAGGATCAGAACCATTGTAAAACAGTGCTGCCAAGTCCCACCCCAAAGGGGCACTATAGAAGGGTACTATTGTTGATGGTTGATGGTAGATCATATGGTTGGTGGTGCTGAGGGGTCTGTCACAGGAAGCACATGCCCACTATCCAGTTCCAGCATAGGTGATCCACCAAAGCAGCCAAACCTGTCTCTATCTCGTAGCCATACTCTCTATGGGTAAAGTGAGACTGGCACAGTGGGCAGTCTCCTTTATGCAGCACTGGTGCTGTGTCTTGAAATTAATGAGGTGAGAAGATTCTTTGATGTAGTCCAAGTACTCCCTGCCTCCAGTTCCTGAAATCCACAATAGTTTCCTTGGGCTTCTGATAGCATGTAAATATCTATCAGAGGTGTGTTTGATAGATATAATGTAAAATAAGCTATACTATTTCTTCTTTCAAGTAAATTCAGTAATATCTGCTCAAGAGACCATCTTCATTAACTCTTTTGCCAGTTATTATTCTGACAAAATTTCCCAAGTACTATATGGGGGGGGGATCTCTGACCCCATGAAGGAAAGGAAAGGAGAGTAAAGGGGGTGGGTGAGAGTAAAGCAGTGAGGTATAAACCACAATTTCAAAAGTTAAATTGTTGTTTTCAGTCAGCCACCTATAATTTTGAAGCAGACATTTCACAGAGTGAGGATGTTCTTGCTTGGGATAGAGCAATAACCAACTGTTAACTATTTTTCTTATTCCAGGCTGAACCATGTAACTGCAGGCCTCGTTTCACCAAGTCTGAAAACAGATACCTCCAGTAAAGAAATAGAAGAAGCGATGAAACGAGTACGAGAAGCACAATCTTTGATCTCTGCTGCTATAGAACCAGGTAAATCAGATCTAAAATACACCTTAAATCAGGGGTAGGCAACCTTTCCCCTTTAAGGGTCGAGGGACTTCAGTTCCCAGAATCCCAGGAGCTATTGGCCAACGTGGGACTATTGGCCAACATGGCTGAGGCTTCTGGGAGCTGAAGTCCCTCGGCCCTTAAAGGGGAAAGGTTGCCTACCCCTGCCTTAAATTATCTTGCATTACAGAGAGTAGTAGCATCATATAGTAAACAGTGGCATCAGACAGTCTGCTTCTCAGTACCAGTTGAGAATAGCTCATTCAAAATGTGTGCACCAGCTGTGTAAAAGGGGGGAAACAATAATGTTAAGGATAATTTGGAAAGTTTTTTTGGGCAGGGGGACAGCTAATATAATGTTTCAGATTCATCATGAGTAGAATATTGTATGATAAATTACAGACAATTTGGTGGCAATTTTTGCAGATCCCTTCTTCATTTGTGCTTCCTAAAAGCTTTTTCAGATGTTTGCAGACTATTTGAAACAACATGGGATGTGGTAGAGGGGCTGTGTGAGAATTTACTTCCTTGGACAAAGTTTCCCTCTTAGATTGAAGTGCTTAATTCTAGTTGTATAGTTGAGCTCTAAACCAAATTAGTGCCTTTGCCAGATGCACTGGAACAAAGAAAAATTTTCTATGTACATGAAGCCCGAATATGACAGGATTTTTTTTCTGTATATGGATATTTACTCTCTTAACATGCACAGGCATTTTAGCTTCCATCTCATGAACACAAACTGCTTTAATGTCCTGTACACTTCAGACCTTGTTTCATCTATCAGTTTTCATTGGATGGTTTGTCCTAAGCCAAGAATGAGTGTAGTAGAAATGATCAGCGCTGCACAGAACTGGAGACAACCATGCAGATTTCTATGTTGCCATCATTACTAGTCATGAAAGATTGTAGATAAGAATATTTTTAAGATATAAAGACAGGGAATTGTGCAAAAAATATAAGGGTGACAAAAGATATTGGGTCTTAAAAGAATGAAATAGCAGTATAAGTAATATTCCAGTTGTAATTTAACATGTTTTATTGGGCAGATTTGCACCATTGTTTAGGAATGAGTGAATAAACATGACTATGTAGTGATGCAGTTGGACTAATGTATACAGTTCTGCTTTCTGCACATTAAAAATAATATTATAGATCTGGAAAAGGTGAAGAAATGGGCATCCTGAATCACTGGGTTTGAGTTAAATTGCTATGAGGAAACATTGCAAAGTTTGGGACTTTTTAATTTAGAAAAAAGAAAGAGCTGTGATAGTAGTATATAAAACTACATGGTGTGGAAAAGTGTATTGAGAGACATTTTTCTCTCATAACATTAAAGTCTTGAGTCATACAACAAAAGTAAATGGTGGTAATTCAAGAGATAATATTCGCATGGTGCTGTCACAGTATATGCTGTCCTGCTTTTCAATTCCTACTAGGCCTGATGGCTGTATACTATCTCCAGGATCAAAGATAGTATGCCTCAAAGAGTTTCAACAAAATTATTGACTTACCATTGGGGAACTTTATAGTGTCAACCATTATAAGGTATTGAGACAAACATTAATGGCCACTGCCATTTTTAAGCAAACCAACAAATTAGAAGTTGTATACCCTGGCTGTTAGTATATTATATCCTTGAAAGGGGGAAATTAGCATTTCTAATATCATGAGACCAAGGTGAGTCTGGAAATAAACCATATTACAATGATTTTTTAAAAACTTTTTATGTCATTTTAATTTGCTTTTGTTCCTCTTTGTGTTCTCTGGGTTTTGACTGTGGCTAGTCAAGTTGAACTCACTATTCTACCCATACAAAAACACTCTTTTGGATATGGTGTACACTATTTGTATATTCTGCAATACATTGGAACTTTACAGGGGTCAGGAAATACCCCAGGAGTCTCACTGCATTTTTTTTTATTCCACTACATGAGGCTAACAAAAAATAGGCACTGCCCCCCAGCCCTGCTTTTAGAATAGAAACTCATCCTGTTGCAGCTTTACAGTAAGAAAGCTTAGAAGTGTAGATGTTGGCTGACCTTTTTAATCATTTAATTTTAGATAAAAAAGATGATAAGAGACGGCATTCAAGATCCAGATCACGTTCAAGGAGGAGGAGAACGCCATCATCTTCTAGACACAGGTAACAGTTTATACTCTAGGATCATTGACATTTTCAGGACGGCACGGAGGAACAGTCTACCACAATTGGGGTTATCTCTGCGTGGCAGCATTCTTTTTACTTATTACCATTATGACTGTCTCCCCTCTTTGTCAGTTTATATTTTCCTGCCATGCCAACCTGACGTGGGCTAGCCCTTCTCTGGTAAATTAGAACAATTAGGAAACAAAGATGGAGAAAAGACAAAAGGAAGAGAAGAAGGCAAAATGTATTGAAGGAAAGATAAAAGTAATGGAAACAAAAAGGAAGGAACACCCAGTGTTGTTGAGACCAGAGGTGAATGGGGAAAATGAAAAGCAGAAAACTGGAGCCACCCAGATGATCACCGCAGAAGAAATAAAAAAATTAAATACGATGTAAAAACGGGAAAGAGATTAGGGAGAAGCATGGCACAAATTCTGAGGAGTCAGCAGGATCCTTTGTTGAAGACAAACAAGAGGGAAAAGACAGAGGATGCCTTAAAATTGGATTCTGTGTACCTGAGCAGACCAAAGAAAAATGCTGTGGTAGTAGTGGAATCAGAGGATTGGTCCCAACCACCATTTTGAATACTCAAGAGGCCAAACAGAGGGCAGAGCCAGGTTAAGACATAGCTCTGCAGTAAGGGCAAGTGTGGCTTCGGCAGCACCATCTACTTGGGCTGGTTATACAAGGTGAAAGGGGAAAATAACCTAAGTTCAAGCTTGATAACAGATGTGGCAGCATCTATTAAGGCTGCAAGAAGGTGGAAATTGAGAAATCGTTAACAGCAAGGCACTACTATGTATTCACCAGTGAAGCACATGACAGCTAAGTTTATGTCCTGTTTGCAAACAGCGTTTTCAACAATGCCTAATGTGAGTGGGAGACAAATAGATATAGAGCAGAGACAGCCACCCACAAACAGTAATGAGGACACTGCCCATTAATAATGTGGGGAAATACAGGGAGCAAGAAAGTAATGAAATCATCAGATCATCAGTGGTTCTCCTGGATTTTAAAGTATTAATTGGAGAGGCTGCAAGCAATGAATTAACAGCAGTGGTTGCAGGCAGCAATAATCAGCCACAAGTAAAACAATCAAAAAAGGAAGAGCAAAGGAATTTAGACACAAAAAATTATCCAAATCATGAATTTATTTAATTAACTAATTGTAAATGTGATGCATTTCAACAAGTGGATAATTGTAAAGAAGGAACACAGTTTGACGATAGTGATAAACAAGAGTTAATCAACAGGAGAGATGTTAGAGGAGGAAAGACCAAAGAAGTGTCCAAGTAAAGGAAACATACAGAGGAGTTGGACTTACTAGCCATGAAAGATTGTAGATAATGAAGATTGGGAGAATGAAGAGATGTAAGAAGAGGCATCTGAGGCCAAGTATGATTCATCTGATAAGGAAAAGGATAAGGAAATTAATGCAGATAGATTATTTCAAGGTGAGTCCTTCAAAAGTTTATTGAAAAGAATGTTACAAACATTGAGGTTGGAATGTGAGATAGGAAACAACCAGTCTCAAGGAACAAATGAAAACGTTGCTAAAATGAAGGTTGCTAAAATGGTGGATAGGAGATTTCTAAGGTACAAGTATCAGGAAAGACACTACCAGTTCAAGGCATTACCATTTGATCTAGCATCAACTCCAAGAATATTCACAAAAGTGCTAGTACTCTTGATGGCATTTCTTACACAGAATGGGTTACAGCTGTACCTTTACCTCTGTGACATTCTGTTGAAAGAAAATTCAAAAAAGATTTTGGCAGATCTAAAATTGACAGTACACTGGAGCACCAAGGATTTCTAATAAATTTCAAGAAAAGCCATTTGATTTCATCAAATACATTAACTCATTTAGGAGCACCGTTTGGAGCACCATAGATACAAGGCAAGGCTTCATGAGTCTTTCTTAAGAACAGAAGTTGAAAATAAAATAAGAAATAGTATGAGTTATATTTTCCAAATCAGCGGATTTGATGTTACTAGCCAGTTTTACAGGACTATTGATACCAATAATACAATTGGTCCCTTGTGGAAGATTCCATTTCAGAGGCTTCTGAAAACTTTTGGTCCCATATCAACAAGCAGTTGGAAGAAAATTTCACTGTGCAGTAAAGGTGCCATTTTAGTTGAGAAAGGAGTTATGATGGTGGCAGAAGGACAAGAATCTGGACAGAAATGTTCCTTTACTGATTCATAATCAAATTCAAATAATGATGTGAACCTAACAAGAAGGTCATCTTATGTCTCTTATCATCCATATGATAATATTTGTGTATACTCAGATTTATCTTCATAATCCATAAGAACTAGAATATCAGATTTCTTTTTTAAAAATATCTCTTATGTGCCAAGATTGCTATGATGATGAACTATTGCCATGGAAAAATTTGGCTTTCGTGTGGTTATTTTTCTGGTACATCTGTCAGTTATTTATTTGGCTCTAGTCTATATTTTTCTTCCTTGCTAAACTTTATTGCTTTAGTAGTTCATGGTCTGTCATACAGTAGTCCCTTGGTATCTGCTGGGTATTTGGTTCCAGGATCCCCCATGGATCCCAAAATCAATGAATGCTCAAGTCTCATTATATACAGTGGGGTAGTAAAATGGTGTCCCTTACATAAAATGGCAAAATCAAGGTTTCCTTTTTGGAATGTATATCTTTTTTAATATTTTCAAGCTATTGATGCAGAATCTGTGGACATGGAGGGCCAACTGTACATTATTTTGATAACGATTGTTTTTGTTCAACAGACGATCAAGAAGCCGATCAAGAAGACGATCTCACTCAAAGTCAAGAAGCAGGAGGCGGTCTAAAAGTCCTCGAAGGAGGAGGTCTCATTCCAGAGAGCGCACTAGAAGGTCTAGGAGCACATCCAAATCCAGGTACCCTCAGAAGACTGTGCAGTCCTGAAACATATTTTGCACTGGAACATTTTCTCTATCCTAGCTGAAAGGATGTCAGAACTTAGATCCATTGGAGGCTTAGGTCACGGAAATGGGGGTGAATGCAGTTTACACCAATTTCCTTCCATTCTGCAGTCCCTATGTTACTCATCCAACTCTTCCTAAAGTCCATTAAAGATGGAAAGGTGGGAGAGATGGCGCTATAAAAATGCTTCCCCTTCAGGAATTTTATAAAGGCATATTTGTAAAACAAATCAGTTTATTGTTTTGCAATAAAGTGAATAGAGCTTAATTACTTGTACTTTACTTTGCAATGCTGGGACATTTTTAGAGACAAAAAGAAAGAAGAAAAAGAGAAGAAGCGGTCTAAAACTCCACCAAAGAGTTACAGCACAGCCAGACGATCCAGAAGCACAAGCAGGTATCTTACCTTCTGTTACCTTGCAATTTACCTTTTGAAAGATAGTCTAAAAACATTTTGGGAAGTCTTTTCTGTTTGAAGGAGAATTGTGTCTTACAGAAAATATCTTCTGTGAATTACACTGCTTCAGGTTATAAAACCATGTTAAACAAAAGAACAACACTTAATTATTTGTTTGATTCACATTCTACCCAACAGACATATGCCTTTAAGGTGGCTTACAGTCCTGCAAATCCATAATATAACAACCAAAACAATAACATAATATTAAGATATTAAACAGCCATTAATAAGGATGATAAAAACAGCAAGTTAAATGTAAATGTCAAAAGAGGAAGGTCCAGCCTGAAATGTATATAATGAGGATGCTATGCAAGCCCAAACCTACTTAGGACTTTGAAAATCAATACTAACACTTTGAATCGGACTTAGAAACTGACAGTTAGTGACACAGGAGTAGAGTACTGTTTGAAATAACCAGTTCCAGTATGCAGCCATGGACTTAGCTGGACCATGCTCAGATATAATATGAGGGTGTGCTGAATAGTTCTTGGCCCAACCAAGAAAGGAAGTGCCTAAAACCATGAAACTTATGTACTGTTCCACATATTCACTGCAAAGACACAGTTGGCACATCATTTCCCAGTTTTTTTAACCTTTCTAAAAACATTCTGATGTCTGGTCATGAAATACTGCTCTGCTCCTGCTATTACCTCTGAATCATTAGAAAAATTCCTTTCAAACGTTTTTTTAAGGTTTTTGAAACAGAAAATAATGAGATTGAGCAAGATCTGGTGAGTAGGGTGGATGGTCTATGAACTCAAACCCCAAGTTCTTCAAAACATCCATCTTCTTGCCAGCCCTGCAAACAGGTGTATTGTCCTGCAAAAAGAGAGTATCTTTCCAGAGCTTCCCTTATTGTTTTCCCCCAATGTCTCCTTTAATTGGCACAGTAAGTTAAGAGTTGTATTCTGCATTAACAGTTTGGCTCTTCTCAAATTAGTCATCAAAATATCTTCCTTATCCCAAAAAACTGGCCTGACTTTTCCTTCTGACCTTTTGAGTTTTGAATTTCTTCAGCCATGGAGAACCCAAGTGCCACCACTGCAAGGACTATTTGGTCTCTGAATCATAGTGATGTAACCATGTTTCATTAACAGTGACAAGTCATTCCAAAAAATTACCACTAGATCACTCAGAATGCTGCAAAATCAACTTGAAGGTATCCAGTCAATTTCGTTTCTGGTTGTCATTCAAACATTTCAGCACCCACTTGGCTGATAGCTTTTGCACTGCATTCCTAGGATATCTCTAATGTCTCAGTGATTGTTTTAGCTGAGGTTTGCTGATTTGCCAAAATCATGTCATGAACCTGCTCAACACTTTCAGGATTTGCTTCATCTTCAGTCTCAAAATCTTCATACTATTAGTGATCTGAAAACATTCAGAAATTAGAGCAACAGTCCTGCAGATTGGCAGTTTACCATACAAAATAACAGCTTTTCAAGCTACAGTCACAAAATTACACTCAGATTTTGGGAAGTGGGTTAGGATGAGAACATTTCAGCACCTCCTTGTACATTACTATAGTGTAGATGAAAAGGTACCAGTGCATGAATAACTACAGTCAGCCTCCAGATAGCCACTCCTAGCAATTTCATATAAAAAAATGCAATGGGAACAAACTAGAACTCTGAGGATGCCAAAGCAGGGTCTCCATGGGGCAGAACTATATAGTCTCGCAGCGCCAACACTTTGATAAATTATCAGGATAAGAATGTTACCACTGTAAAAGGGTGTTTCAGGGGCCCAGTTGAAACAGCCTTCTGGGCAGAGCACTATAGTCACTTATATTGAACAAAGGTGAGAATTCCTGGAAGAACTGAAGTTTGCTTCTCTTAATTCTCCCAACAAAGTTCATCCAACAGGGCCAAAACCTTGATTGAAATGGGTCCAAGTAATATAATCCAGAAAGTTGACCAGGAAGTTGAAACTCAGGGGTTGTACAGACCAGCACTTTGTGCCAGCCTCGGGGTGGAGTGAGGGTATGGCAGCTGCCTGCTCAAATGCCGTCCTGGTGTCAGCGTCACAGTGCCCGCATAGCGGGTGACATGCTGTTTCTTTGGTTCAGCATTTAGACACGCAGCACCAAAGAAATGCGGAAAAGCCAACGCCACAGCAAGGGAAGCTTTTTGCTCTTCTAAAAAGGAGTGGCATTTTGGGGCTTCTTTTTAGAGCAGCACACTGCCGGGTCGGAGCCGCAGTGTGTGGTTGCCGCAGCCCCAATCCGGCAAGGAAAGGGGCGGCCAGAGGCCATCTGTCAGGCCTCTCAGTGATTTTTCTCCCAGAATGGAAGAATGTCCACTAAAAGCCTCTTCTGATCCAACCCCAGCTTTTTCAGGAGAGGCTGAACCACTGATGTCTTTTAAAGAGATTGTTAAGATGGTCAGCCCTCAGGAAAATGTTGGCCACTTTCTGAATCTAAGTCCCCAGGCCATATCTATTGGCTGCAGTCTGTCAGGATGGGCAAATGCGCACAAGTTGGACAGATAAATCCAACATCCTGTTCACATTCTGTTGTCTCAGTAAATGAAGCTCATTCAGTAGAAGTTAGGTAGAAGTTAGGTTGATGCACAGGACACCACCATCTGGTTCAATGCATTTGAATAGCTGTGCAAAGAGTTGCTTAGAAAAGCTGTTTGAGTTTGCTTTGGGGGAACACTTTGGAATTTTAATCAGTGGAATGTTTTGATTTGGAGGGTCTTTGACTTTTTGTTTCTGATAACTACAGAGAAAGGCGGCGCAGAAGAAGCAGGAGTGGTTCCAGGTCTCCTAAAAAGCCTAGATCTCCTAAGAGAAAGATGTCTAGGTCCCCTTCACCAAAAAGGTTTGTACATGTAATAAATTCATGGAGATCAGAAAGACATAGGAAGAAATTAGCAATCACACTCTCTATGATTGTTCTTTTAGGCACTTCCCTGCAGTTTGTACTTTTTTGCTAATATGTGTACTTACGTTTGCTGTTGTTGTTGTTGTTGTTATGTGGCTTCCAGTTGTTTCCAGCTTATGGCAACCCATGAGATTTTCTTGGCAGGTTTCTTCAGAGGGGTCAGCCATTGCCCTCCTCTGAGACTGAGAGAGTGTAACTTGCCCATGGTCACCCAGTGGGTTTACATGGTTGAGCCAGGACTTGAACCCTGGTCTCCAGAGATACAGTCCAGTGCTCAAATACTGAACATGTTACCATGACATTATTCAAGCAAATAATGGATGGGACTGGAACATGTTATGAGAATTACAGCTTTTTATTATGTTAAGTGTTCTTTAAGTTAGGTCAAAAGTGATTATAAGCAATTTGGTGGTCAATAATTGCCTTACATCAGTTTCTTTGATGTCCCTGTTGTACTGCTTTATAGTTACACAAAAATATCTGTTCAGCCCAATATTTGGAGAACTATCAGCTTAGGGTGAGGAAATGGCTGTTAAATTCTCCTTAGTGCTTGTGTCTCATGCAGTTGGTGTTAGTTGATATATTGCATAGATTTTAACTGACAGGAGGATGGATGGTTTTAATATTTTTTTTAATATTTTTAAATAGGTTTCAGTAATGTTACTCTTTGCTTAAATTTAGGAAGCTACTGTAAGTAGAGACATTACCAGAATTAGTCTTGTAAAAAAAATCTCTTTGCATTTCTCACAACTCGATCCATTTTATTTAAGTAAGTCTAAATGCAGTTTCCCCTCTAACCATACTTGGTGTTTGAATTTGACTGCCAGCTTTAAAAAGAGAATTTGATATATATGATGCAGGGAATAGAATGCAAACATTATCATTTCTATTAATGTCTTTTCACTTCAGACACAAAAAAGAGAAGAAAAAGGATAAAGACAAAGAGAGGAGTAGGGACGAACGGGAAAGGTCAACAAGCAAGAAGAAAAAGAGTAAAGACAAAGAGAAGGATCGGGAGAGAAAGTCAGAGAGTGACAAGGATGTCAAAGTATGTTTAAAATTTTGTTTCTTCCTCTGTGCCTGTCTGGTGCCCTACTAAATTCTGCTTCCCAAGTGCTTTGAAACATGTCTTACATGTTTTGCTTTGTGTTTTGTCTCGGCAAAGCAGGTCACAAGAGATTACGATGAAGAAGAACAAGGCTATGATAGTGAAAAAGAAAAGAGGGACGAAAAGGCAGCAGATGCCACTTCCCCAAAGCTTAAAGATTCACCTGCTGAAAAAGGGAGTGGTGATACAAGGGAATCCAAAGTCAATGGGGATGATCATCATGAAGAGGATATGGATATGAGCGACTAAGTATTGCCTTTGCAGTGAAAACAGTTGACAACATGCATCAGTGTCATTCCTGTGTGATTTCTTTATGCTGTACTTGTTTAACCTTTTAAGCTAGATGTATACAACTGTAATTATAACTGGTTGTAAAGCTCCTGATATTAAATACTTACATCAGAATTTTAGAGAAAGTGATATCTGGGTTTCCATTCTCGTTATTGGCCAAATTGAATTGAGTAGCCCAGCAGTTCTTACTCGCTTGGTGCTGCTTTTTCCATTTTGAGCAAAAAGCTGCATGCATCTTTGGCAGGCATGGACTGTTTGTGTTGTATAATCTTTTTAGTAAACCAGCTCACCTACAATAGTGTTTATAGAGTTTTATTCATTTGCGATAATAGAGCAAAATAGGGAATGCACTGGCTGCATGTTAACTGTGGCAGGAACATCCTCATCTCCTACAGCAAGGTGGATCTATTAAGGTCTTAAATGTAGACAAACTAACATTAGCTTCATCTGGAGACAAATGTTCTGATAGAGATAGATAATCTTTTTGGCCTTGTGGCTGAATCTTTTCATTGTGGATTTGTTTGGCTTTGACAAGGTTGAAATGCACTAGCCTTTTTTGATGCCCAATGTAAGGAAAACTTTTTGAGTAAATCTTTCTCAGGTGGTGTGCTTGATTTTATTTTTATTTTTTGGCAACTTGGACTTCTTGATACTTATGAAAATCTTCTGTATTCTGCAAGATGAGCGAAAGATAACCTTGTATCTTTTTGGTAGAGTTTGCATTTATTTCATTTAGTTTGTGAATATAAAAACCCTGCAAAAAAGGTAGTGCATTTTAAAAATGAAACTTCATGATGATTTTAAAACAAGTCTACTTGATAATGTAATTGATCTCAAATTGTATAAACTAATAAATTTGTGTTCCAGTCACTGAAGTAGTAGTAACCTTTTGCACACAGTGATTTTATGTTATGCAAAGTAGTTGGGGAACCTGTTCTTTTAGTTCTGAAAGTTTTTGAAGCATATACTTCTGTGCTGGTAAAAACAAGAGGTAGGCTACAGTCTGTGCCATGTTGATGTACAGTTTCTGAAATTGTTTTACAAGACTTTGATAATAAAACCCTTAAATATATGCTTGCATTTGTACTAAAGTATACCTGTACCTATTTATGCTCTTGACTTGTATGAAGTTTGTTATTTTTTCCCTACTGCTATTTTCATTTAGGATCACAGGCTTAAGAAAATTAGAAATCTAGTAATTGATATTTAATTGCTTCTTCTAGTTATTTTTCTCTTTATTTTGATAATGAGTGAACAAACACATAGGTAATTGTAGAGTTCCTTAAAAGTTAAGTCTTTATAAATCCTATTGTTAGTCTCAGTTTAAGTAGACCCATTGAATAAGTGAAACTTACATACTTGTTTCACTATTTAGTATGTCTACTTTAATTGGACTAACCAATATGATACAGGACAAAATACCCACCGTATCTAATGGTGTTATCACTGGAACATTTATAGAATGGGAGAAGGCTACAGTAATAACCAAAAACGTCAGTTCTTAATGCCATTGCTTTAAAAAATGGGGGGAGGGGGTCTTAAAATTGGATTCAGTAACCAGTGAAAATTGGTTATGAAGTTATTTCTAGAATTTAGTACATTTTAGCTTGTTAACTAGTAGTATATAAATATTTTCCACAGGTGTTTTTCCAGTAATCATACACTATTTGAAACAACTTTTTAGAATTTATGGATATGTAACTTCTTAAAATTGTGGGGTATTTTCTCAATATAGTGAAGAATATAAAGAATGTCTTCTAGCTTTTTCTTTCCAACAAAAGGAATGTAAAGTTATTGAAGGGAGTTTTTAACCCCTTGAGGTTCATGATTGAGGTCTTGTAATAGATGGAACGTAGCCATTTATTTAATGACACAGTGCCAGGGTAGGACTCTGGCCTGGAAGCCCAGGGTTCCACACCAAGCAAGCAATTAAACTTTATATATCATTCTTACAGGAACATACTGGCTGCAAATGAGCAACAAAAGGCTAGGCCATTGATACAAACTGAGCAATATGGATAAAGTACTATTTCCAACTAATTCATGCCACACTTGTTTTTTTTATCTTATTCCATTGTTCTAGGTGTAATCAGCAGACTGTCCAAATGTTTTGAAAAATGGCTCAGAATGTTTTATACATGGTGACTAGCAATGGCAACCGTTTCCCCGCACTGTGAGGATGGTATTCTTGACTAGGCTTTACTCTTCCCATTCACACCAAGGCAGGGCTTCAATCTAATTAATCTTCCACCATAAGAGGGAGAGTTAGTTCCTGCCCCCAATCCATCTTGTCTGGTGCATGGAAAGCCACCTTGTAGTTGTCTTCCCCAACCAAAACTTCACCCTCAGCTAAAAGGGATGAATTAGTGATGGCTTAGGGCAGGGGTTCTCAAACTTTTTAAACGGGGGGCCAGTTCACTGTCCCTCAGACCATTGAAGGGCCGGACATGCGCACTGCGGGCCTGGGACAAGTCAACTGCTAAACAGGACAGGCAGCAGCAGCAGCAAAAACACCTGGCGGGCCAGATAAATGTCCTCGGCGGAGTGCATGTGGCCCGCGGCCTGTAGTTTGAGGACCCCTGGTAGGGGATAGAAAGAGTTAAACGTCCCAGTCTCTCTGGGCTCGTCCAATAATCCACAGATTTGCCCCCTCAGATCTGCCTTCACCGGATCTGATGCTGTGTTCCTGGAAGCAAAGTTGGGAGACCTGATGTGATGCTGTGCATTATGAGGCAGAAGCTTCAGCTTGGACAATGAAGGCTGTATCATTGTGGCCTCTTCACCCTGAGATTTGTCACTGGCTCTCCCTAGTTGTCCAGCATGCAGCAGGAGTGGTTTATTTTGGAGCAATGTGGAGGAAGCTGAGCTGTCTGTAATGCCAACAAATGGATTTGATTAGCCAAGGGACTTGTCATAATGTATTGCAGTATGAATGCTGAGTGCGACATTGCCCTCTGCAAGAGCACATTTCTCATGTTTCTGAATCAGAGCTCATCAATTGCCTGTGATTGGAAGAAAAGCCAGCTGGTAGCCTAAATACCCTAAAGGAACCAAAGCCCATTTGATCTTGGAAGCTAAATAGGGCCAGCCCTGGTTAGTACTTGGATGGAAGATTGCAATGAATACCAGGTGCTGTAGGCTATTTCTATCATTCAAAGAGCAGGCTTGGGCACATGAACCAGGGAAGATAGAACATCAACAACTTGAAATATGCAGACAACACCAATACTACTAGCAGAAAACATCACAGACTTGGAACAATCACTAAAGAAAGTGCAAAGGCAGGCCTAATGTTAAACGTAAAGAAAACAAAAATAATGATCACAGCGGATTTACATAATTTCATAAATTACATAGATTCAACCTAGAAAAAGAGGAAATCGAAATAGATTTCCCATACCTTGGATCAAACATTGATCAGAACGGAGACTGCACTCTAGAAATCAGAAGATTAAGAATGGGAAGGGCAGGTATGAAAGTAGACAAAATCCTAAAGTGTAAAGACATGCAGCTGAATACAAGTTGTTCAAGCCATTATATTTCCTATTACCATGTATGGGTGCGAGAGCTGTACAGTGCAGAAAGCAGAAATTAACTGCTTCCAAGCTAGAATTTGTTTTTGTGTCTGTCTCTGAAATTATAGCTGATAAGAGAGGATACTAACAAAGGATCAAAATGTAAAGACTTCAGACATAGACCACATGAAGCCTCAGCTTTGGCTATCAGGGCTGCTTCTGTTACTTCCTTACTTGCCAGAGCAGCTAATAGGTGAGCAAAGGAGCATCATCCCCTGATCCTGGTCAAAATGCCCTAGTGCACCAGTCTTGAGGGCAGATACCAGTCAGATACTGTCCAACTTGTTTTCCATGTCATGGCAGATGTGGCTACCAGGAGGCAACTGGTCAAACACAAGTACAAGTTGTAACCCAACCTTGCTGCATGACCTTTTAAGAGGCCCAAATAATTTGGGGATGCTTTAGATGATGTGTAGTTGGAAACAAAGGATAAAAACAAAGCCCTTCTCGGCACTGAAAAAAAAGAGGACAAGAAGCTACACAAGACTGGTATCCAGTCTTTTTAATCTTTCCAGCTACACAGTTCAAATAGCAAGATTTAAGACATTTTCAGCTACAGTGGAGTAAAGCCTAGACAAGAGGCTCAGATTCCAACTGCTAAAAACCACTGACCCCAACAGTTCTCCCAATGAATGAGAGTTGCTTCCAGTTGTAGACATTTCACCTACCACTGGGAGCAAACCTGCTTGGGAGCTGAGCACTGTTAGAGGACTACACAACAGAATTTTGTCACAACATATACAGTAAATGGCACAGGACACTTGCATTCACTCCTAACATCCAATGGCTGAATCCTACAGATGTGCCATTATACAGCACTTTGTTATTGTCCCAACTTCCTACATGTGGTATATTGCAGGACTTGGCTCAAGAATGCACTAGAAAACTTATCTGCACATGCATGACAAAAACAAAATCTCTATCACTCAAGGCAGTGCTGAAATCAACAGCATTTCAAGAGATGTCACTGCTAAAAGACTGGCTCGTGGTCCAAAGGATAGGAAGTGGGGCTGAAACATGTATATGCTATACAGAAGCTGCTGCTAAAGTTCATGTAAAGCAGGTTGCTTCTTAGTATTAGCATGCTGCTCTGATAAAGAGTACAAAACAGCAAATGCAGGTGCGAGTCTGGGCACAGTAATACCTAGGACAACATATATATGATGCACAGCTGACATTTATGCATTTAAAGGGAAGTATTAGATTACCACTTAAAAGAAACTGAAAGCAACAAAAATGCACTGAAAATTGAGGATTTTATTGAAAAACTGGCCAATAAAATGTCCTTGTGAACGTGGTACACTGTAACAGCCTTTTTGTACTTTCTCTTCCTCTAATATGGAGGAAGTGTCCACATGTTAGAATAACAGATCTGAAAATGTTCATACGTTCAGCAAATAGCATCTTTTGGTCTTTTATTCTAAGTGGTACAACCAAAACCCTATTAGTGAAGGTGAGTTTAGATTAGACAAAGAACATATGAAAAGAAATATACAAAAATGACATTTAGTTTCCACAATTATAAACTGTCAAAGAAAAACTGCAGCATTATAGGAAGTTTGTTAATAAAGTTTAAATAATGTATTATCTTTAATGGATCAAAATCAACAAGTATATATTTAAAAATTGACTTTTTGAATATATTATGTTCAACATAAAGTGGGTTTCCAGCACAGATTTATATTCACAGGTGTACTCTCCGATACAAATTGCCAGTTATCCTTGAATTTCAAATTCTAAAACTTAAGTTGACTGAAAAACTAGCTGCTTGGAAAAATTATTATTCCCTTTGCCATAAATTAAAGCAATTATTTGGAAGACCAGTAAGTTTGGTTAAGGAAGAGTTCTGGGAAATCTTTAAAAAGATCCCACGTTATCTCATTACCAAAAGCACTTTCCTAGATTTTAAGAAGACATACCTCACTGAAATTCCATATATTTAATCTGTCCAAAATACCTGAAATACTAATTCAATTACATTCTGCTTCCCAAAGATATTATCTTCCAACCATGATCTAGAAGCATGGAAGAGGCACTTCATCCTAACCTGGCCTCTTATGCTTTTAGTGTTTGGTGTTTTACATATTTTTGCATGAACACAACTTTGTAATCCAATTCCAACAATCCCTGAAAATGATTCAGAAATTTTCCATTAAATAGGAAGTTTTTCATGCCAACTAGTAGGGATGCCCTGAAAAAAAAAAAAAAAGGTTGCAATGGAGTAACACTCAATCGAAGCTACCAAAGTGTGACTTGGCTGTGTGAGAAACGAATGTGAGTATCCAAACCTAAAGGAGCCACAATGGGTGATCTGAAGTGCTTAACTATTGAACACTAAACCATCTTGTTTCATTTATGTCTCTAACCAAGCACCAACACCTCACATGTAACACTTCTGCTGTAAATAGGGCAATATAGTCATGTTGCTCCCTTTATAGGAATGTATCTCCCATATATCTGAAAAGTGGTTCCAAGTACAAGAAGGCTACTTTTCATGGGGCGGATCAGTTTCCCAAGTTTGAAAACTAGAAGTTTCATGCATGGCTAACCAAGTGGATTGTGGCCATAGGCATTGCAATGGGCATTTGAAATCCATTACTGGAAACAAAATGAAAACATACTTATGGCTCTACACATTTTAAAACAGGATGAGGAAACGGATAGTTTTAAAATCTACCAATGTTGACACACTGGAGAGAAGGGTGCAAACAGGCTAAAATTTCTGAGGGCTCTGTTGTCATTACAGATGGCATTGCACTTTTTACATGTTGGCCATCAAGTATAAATTAAAACTCTTTCCCCATAAACTAAACTTATTAGGCAAAGATTGTGACTTTATGAAATATGACAATAATTCCACTGGCTTGGATTCAGACTTCACCTAGACTGGTCTTTCAGAAGACTTGCTGAAAGAAATGAGACTAAACTAAAGTGGGCCTGCCCTAAATCCAACCCACCATGAAATGAACCCCTTTGCTACATGCTAGTGTGACACTTCTGGAGATAATATTTATATTTTTAGACCTCTCTTGACAGACAACTTTGGCATTATTTACCCAATAATACAGGAGATGACCAATTGCATACTTCTACAGAGTTATGGCCATCACCTAATCAAACCCATTTGCTATGAGAACAGGATTATATATTCATATAAAGCAACTCCTTCTTGTTTTATGAGATACCTACTGGACTAACAACAAAGGGCAAGGCTGGATGTTACAAGAGCAGGCCTCCACTCACACAACAGAATGATGTCTTCTCCTCCCAGCACAGCAGCTTCTCCTAAATCTGCTCCAGAAGGTTCTCTCAAGCCTCAGGAACAAACTGACAGAAGCTGCTAATTGGGTACAACCTATAGTATCAGACATCTGCATGCCCAATGTCTCCTCTATGGATCATCTCACAAGAGGAAACAGAGTATGGTTATTTTTTTTTAAATGACAAACTGCCTCTCCATTTTAAAGTTCATTATCTATTTACAAGGGTAGGCTGCATCTCTCATAATGGATACTGGTAGTGAAATGGTTCTTTCCACAGCATGGCACCTACAACAATACACACAAAGCCAACAGAGGCTGTGTTCAAACACAGAGCTGTCAGTCTTCATTCTCAACGTCAGTTAAGGTTGGAACTTTGAACATGTTTACCAGATTTGTGGAATTGAGCCCAATACACACACCCCTGGAGCTTCTGGAGCTACCTCTTTGCACATGATTTGAGTACAAAGCTACAGTACTTGCGACTATCCTTGCACCTTTTTTCCTGACAGAGTGTAAGTGGCTCATGAGTCCGGTTTTATTGCGCACTAACTCACCCCGCCTCGTTTCACATTCCAAATTATCACTAGCAACGGGCTGTATTACACAGCACCACGTTTTTCTTCAAGTCTGAAAATGACTCGAGCAGTTTTGAGAAAAGAAGATTGACTAGACTGCACAAAGAATATACTTCTGAAAATATTTACATTATTATACATTTACACATCACTGGAAGCTAAACCTCTGGATACAAATGAACATAAGTACTGACAGTTTGGGACACATTCTTTCCAGTAAAGCAAAAAGGCTAGGTTATCTTCAAGTTTCATACACTGGAATCATGTGAAGATCCTCATTTTAAAAAAAAAATCATCTGAAGAAAAACAAACAGCCTTTCTCTAGTTACCCACACTGGAAAAAAACCTCATTCTTGTACTTCTGATTTCTTTTATTCATTGCAAGCCCTATTCATTTCTCCCAGTTTTTCACTTAGGAAAAGTGTAAGCTCTGAGATTGTTTGTAAGGTAACTGCATATATTCAATATATTTTCAAATGCTGCTGTAACAATACAAAGCTTGTGTGTTTGATGGACAGCTTTTGTGGATCGGCTAAACCCAAAGTAAAATGTCAGCAATTCAACTTGTAGGCTAATAAAATCTCCAAGCATGCTCTCCAACACACACAGCAAGGACATTTCCAACCAGTTTGAAAACATATCTGCAGATTTCATAAGATTAGTAAACAACTTTCAGTGGAGAAATTAACTGTTTTTGGGGAAAATATGAATAGCACCACAATGAATTGCACTAAGGTGCTAAGAGGAGGTACCTTATTCCCTGCAGAGTGAATGCTCTAGTTCTGAAACGTATTGCAATAAGTAAATGCAACTGTTTAAATGGTTATCATTTGGTTCATTCATCTACAGAAAATTATTTCCTTCTACTATATGTTCAACTGATGTTCAGTTTACAAAATATTACAGAATTTACAATTTATGAAAACAAAGCCTGGAGGAAGATTATGAGGGCATCTTGAGGAAGATGGATGTTTTAAAGGGCTAATAGAAGGTAAGACATTTTAGGTTTTTATGCTAATGGTCCAAGAGTGGGGGTTTTATTACAAAGAAAAATTTTATATATATATAAAAACAAACAATGACAGTCCTTATAGCTGTTATGTAAGTATTGATGGGGAGGTGGGGGGATTCACTGAGGTGCCAGGCTACCATGCTTGCAGGTCTGGATGTATAAATGTTTGTGATTCATCAGGAGACCTGCTCTCATTTAGACACTAGATGGATGCTTGCTATATGGTACAACTGATTGAAATTCACTCCGTGTTTCCCTTTCTGAATTCATTTAAACAAGTGTTATCCCTTCCAATTTCACCCACTTTACAACATGTCAGTGGGCTTTCTGCATCCTGTTTTTCTCTGTGGCATGCTGGTATTCTTTATTCACGGATAACTTTCCAGTTACGTTAGAGATCAGGAAAGCGGCTAGGGTCCTCCTTGTAGTCATCAGGAATTGTGAAGATTGATTCATCAAACTCATCATAGCGAAACTCCTGAAAAGTCACAGTGGCTGTGATGGTTGGAAACACAGGTATATCTAGAAAAAAACAAAACGAAAACATTGTCAGAGTAAATAAAAGAACATATAGTAATGAGCATTTTTTTTCTTTTAGAAAAAGATTACACCTGGCTCACTTGTTCCATCTCCATGTTATCCTTCTGGAGTATCTTGTCAGAGTAAGATGGGGAGGGCAATTTTTTGATGTATGCAGTTTTTTTGAGATGGATGGTCCAGAAGGTGATATTCCTGGTCCCCTCTCCCCCCCCCCCCCCAAGGCCACTGGCCCTTAAGAATTCAGCTTGTCTCCCATGTTTCTCTCTTATCTACATCTACAGGAAGAGGTTAACTGGAGATTTAAGGCTGAAGTCACCCTAGTTGCCTCTAAATATATGTATCAATCAGTTTGGTGATTGATCAGGGGACACAGATTATAAATCCAAGTAATATAGAAGTCTTGCTCATTCTTTGTGGTTCTGCGAATCACACAAATGGGTTATTCTGTGCATGTGTAGTAAAACTCAGAAACTTCTGGTATCAAGAGGCAAAACTCTGTTTGCAACTTTTTGGCAGTAGCTCTGCCCCCTCTATATAAACATAGCATCTTCCCGCTCTTTTCCCAGTTCCTTTCGTCTGCCACGTTAGCTGCTAGGAAGGAACTTCGTTGCTCAGTATTGCTCGTTTTTCTCACTTGACCATTTTGGATTTGACTTCTGGCTTGACTTTGACAACTCTCAGGAATTTGGGCTTGATTCTGTTTGCGATTCGCTCGACGTCAGACTGTTAACCTCGACTTTCGATTTGGATTTGGCTTCAACTTGGGTTGGAAATGTCTTCGCACTCCTTCAAGTGCTGCAGGAAGTGCTGTAGTAAGATTATGTTGACACCACCACCCAAGACACCTGCAGACTTCCTGGAAACGTCCGAGGTGATTGACATTGACTTGGCCTCGGATTGAAGACGTTCGGGACCGTGGAGATGCCTGCGATCGTGAGCTTCCAATCTTGACACCGGCCCACAGGACCTTAGTCGATACTGAGTGTGCCTGGGACCAAGCCCTCGAATCCCTTTGACATTGGGACCTATCAACCCTTGGGACCGAGGCAATGATGTGGCTCGTGAGGAGGCCAGGCTCTATAAACATTTTCAAGATCTTGTTTATGATGAACTTTTGGGCCATTACCTGTTGCCACCGCCTACAGGAAAACAGGTTACCCTCACCGCTCCCACTGAGGCAGACCGCGGTTTGAGCCCAAGTCCAACGAGCTTCCACTCCAGACCATGTGTCGATCCTGAGCTCCCAACAGCCTCAGCAGAGGCCACTGCCTAAGACACCTCCAATAAGTGTAAAATCTTTGCACCACATACCTACTGGCGGACAGGTTTCAAGCGTTTTCAAGGGCCATCCGCACCTGCATGTCCCACAGACAGATCAGAGCTTGTGCGATCCAGAGGGCCCTTGGACACATAGCATCGATTACCTATGTCACCCTGTGGGCAAGGCTTCATCTCAGACCCCTCCCCCCCCAGTCCTGGTTCCTGTTGGTCTTCAACCCCGCGGTCCATTCACCAAACAGGTGGCTGTTCATCCCAAGGTTGGTATCGAAGACCCTCCACTGGTGGCTTGATACCAACAATGTCTGATCGGGAGTGCCTTTCCTGCCTCCACAACCTCAAACCTCTTTGACCACCTTCCTGTTTGAGTGGTCCAGAGAGACAGTGTATGCATTTCCACCCTTTCCTCTCATCACCCGATCCAGCCATATCTGGATCTCCTAACCCTCCATGAGGGCGAGTCCATCACTCGGACATGGACAACCTTCCACTAGTGGCTTGGCGGGTTCTTCCTTAGGAAGCCTTCTGGACTCTGTACAGATGGGCATTCTAGCTGCCCAGAAGCCGTCCACTAGAAAAGCCTATGCCCTCGAATGGAACAGGTTCTTGGACTTCCTGAACTTGAAGGACACCCTTCCGTCCCGTGTCTCAGTACCAATCATCCTGGAATTCCTTATGGGACTGTCTGAATAGGATTATGTCTCTCCTCACTGAGATGCTACCTAGCCACCATCTGTTCTCACTACCAGCTTGTGGGCCAACCATCCTTCTTTAAAGATCCCTTGGTGAAGAAGTTCCTGAAGGGGTTCAACAACCTCCACCCTCCATCCTCGGTACTGACTCTGGTTTGGAGCCTAGACTTAGTGCTCTTGTATCTCTCAAGTAAGTCCTTCGAGCCCTTGGCCACCATGGACTTGAGATTGTTGACTTGGAAGACAGCTTTCTTAGTGGCCATTATTTCAGCTCACCGTGCAAGCAAATTCTGTGCCTTGCAGATGGACCCACCTTACCTTTGATTTCACAAAGACAAGGTGGTCCTCCATCCCAACATCACTTTCCTTCCGAAGGTGGTGTTGTCTTTCCATTTGAATCAAGACATTGTGTTGCCGACTTTGGCCCCCAAGCCGACAACTGATACCGAGCACCTCCTCCATACCCTGGATGTAAGGAGGGTGCTGGCCTTTTACCTGGACAGAACCTCAGGCTCGAGGTGCTCTAACAGATTCTTTGTTTGCTATTCAGAGTCCAAGAAGGGACTGCCTGTCATTGCCCAAAAGTTCTCTAAGTGGGTGGATGGTACCATCCACTTGTGTTACAAACTTTCAGGTAGAACTCTTCCGGTTCGAGTTCAGGCCCGTTCGACTAGGGTGGTAGATGCATCCTCTGCTTTTCTGGCTGGGGTCCCTTTGGAGGATGTCTGTAGGGCTGCTGTCTAGTCCCAGCCACTGACTGGATGCCATTAAGAAAGTTTTTCCATTACCAGTTTACACTGAATGTTGATTCATTCATGGTTGTGCCTGATTCAAAAGAGATGACACTGACAAATGCACTTTGAGTTCAATGGTTTATTGTTGTTAATAAATGCAACTTGTATGAATTTTACAACTTGTGTCATGACACTCCCTCCTCCACTGACTGAAGCTTATCAGTCTAACTCATTTCCATGATTCGCAGAGACCATGAAAAAGAACAGGTTGCTTACCAGTTACTGTAGTTCTTCGAGTTGTCATCTGCAAATTCACACAAATCCCGCCCATCCTCCCCTCTGTTGTGTCCTGCTCACTTAGATTCATGCTATCACTGCTATGCGGTGGACGGTTATGGAACTGGGAAAAGAGTGGGAAGATGCCAGGCTTATATGGAGGAGGTGGAGCTACTGCCAAAAAGTTGCAAATAGAGTTTCGCTTAGTAATACCAGAAGTTTCCGAACTTACTGAGCATGCGCAGAATAACCCATATGTGTGAATTTGCAGACGACTGCTTGAAAAACTACAGTAACAGGTAAGCAACTTGTCCTTGCAAGGACTGATGATATGGAGGAAGCCTTGTCCAAGGTCATTCAGTGGGTTTACATGGTCAAATTGGGAACTGAATCCTGGTCTCCTGAGTCACAGTCCAACACTCAAATCACAAGGCCACAGCCAAACAATTTGGTTACAACTCTATTCAGATACCTATGGAAGCAAGAGTTGGGGAGGGGAGGAATAACTAGGATTCAGAGGCTGAGGGGGAATGACTGCCCAGAGAATGACAGATAATGAGGCAGCAGCAAGCACGTACAATATCAGCACAGACATGCTGAGATCCATCAGCTTGCTGCAGCATACTTTCTTTCTTCTAGCATTCATATTCAGGTTCATTTTTAAAATTTAAAAACATGTTATCTACACCAAAATGATGCTTATTCCCATATTCCCATACTTATTCCCATTAGCAAATTCCATGCAAATTCATGATGGTGCTTTGATTTAAGGGCCTGAACAGACTGGATGGAAAAGCTGGCTTCCGGGTGGCTTGCAGGAGGTGGCGTTTTGATGGTGCATGGCCCCAGATGCTTGGAAGTCCCCTTGGCTGATCAGACAGGGGCGGCTTCAAGCAGCTTCAGGGGTGTTTTGACAACGCATGCCCCCAGAGCACCCAGAAGCTAACTGGAGGCTGTGCCTTTTCCGCTCCTATTTGGACCAGAGGCGGAGAGTGCCTTCAAGACCACAGAAAATCAGTATCAGCATACATTTAAATGTTCATTTTCTTTTAAAACTTCAGCCAGTTTGAAGTGTGGCAGCACAAGGCTGGAGATACACTGCTGTTCATAAGGGAGCATAATTTCTTCTGGCATATGCCATTTTTGTCCCATTATCACCTTTGTCAGATTTGTTACATTTTCCAGAGAAGCTGTTAATGGGATGAGCCCAGCTCTCAGACCCAACCCTAATTTATCAGAAATCTGAATAATGAATGGGGAAGAGGAGTAGGTTTGAAATCTTTCCTCCTCACTTCCCCACAATAGTCACACACTCCAAAAAGAATAAGGATTTAGGAAAAGGCAAAAAATCTCCCATCTGAAATAGATGACACTTAAAGTATTTGACACATTTTAAAAAACACCAGAAAGGAAGTGGTAATCCTTTCCAATCAGCAGCACAGTCTAGATGACCCCTACCTCCAAAACTATTCTTTCAGGCAGTAAATGCTGTCACTTGCAGCAACAGTAGCTTTGGGGTTAGGGAATCTTCATGAGGGCTAGGGCACAGGGGAATGGCTTGATCACCACCACCGCTGTACCAAAGTCTCAATTCTGCCCCCCTCCCAATACTGAAGTTATATAATCACACATTCTATGCATTGCCTAGGTTGACTGTAGGCCTATACACACAAGTTCCCATGAAATGACTTCACTTTCAATTGTTATGCATGTCATTTTACATTGTGGTAGAATTCAAAGATATAGCCATGTTAGTCTGGAGCAGTATACAAAAAAGAATGAAGTTGGTAGCACAAGCTTAAATAGGGTTAAGTGCACACTTTGGACCTTGTTTTCTGTTCTGAGTGGGATTACAGTGATCTGGGTGTGGGGGAAGTTTCTCTAGTTCTGCAGTCATGGACTGATCACTACCTGGTAGTACTTAGACTCACTGGGGCTCAGAGCCTCTGCAAGGGTGGGGCCAAATTAAGATGTTCTGCCCCAAAAGATTTATGGATCTAGGATTCCTGATGGCTCTTGGGGGGTTTCTTGTTCTCTTGGGTGATCCTGTCAAAGCCCTGGCTGATCTCTAGAACAAAAAAATGGCCAGGTTGGTGGACACGATTGCCCCTAAGCATCCCCTCCTACAAAGTGAAGCCAAGCGAGCCCCTTGGTTCACAAATGAGCTGTTGGTAACAAAACAAGTGAGACAGAGACCAAAGCAATGATGGGAAAAGACTTAAGAATCTGACTGAACACAGGTTAAAACTCATTGGAAGGCCTATGCTATGGCAATGGTGGCAGCAAAGAGATTATTCTTCTCTGCCACCATGACATCTGCATAGTGTTGTACAGCAGTGCTCCTGGTCAGTCAAACAGCAGATCAGGGAACAGGGATTCAACCTGTGCTGGATGGGGTTACACTCCCCTTGAAATCTCAGGCTCACAGTTTGGGTTTTCTCCTGGACTAAACTCTGAGCCCGGAGGTCCAGGTTTCAGAAGTAGCCAGGAATAAACCTGCACATCTAAAACCAGTGCACCAGCTACGCTCGTTCCTTGAGGTGTCAGATCTGGTACAGTGATATATGTCTTGATTACATGATGTTTGTAATGCACCCTATGTGGAAACTTTAGAAACTGTTCATAAAGTTCAGTGGGTCCAAAATGTTGCAGCCAGAATGCTGACTAGAGCTAGTTATAGGGAGCATATAAGTTCCTTGTTAAAACAGCTTCAGTGACTACAAATTATTTTGTGGTCATGGCCTATGCTGGTCATGACTTATGCGTTGGTCATCACCTATGAAAACCTATACGGCTTAGGCTCAGACAACCTGAAAGACTTTATCTCCCCATATGAACCTGCAAGAACTCTTAAGATCTTCAAGGAAAGGCTTTCTCTCAGTGTTGCCACCATCACAGGCTCTCTTGGTGAGCATATAAGAGACAGCCTTCTCAGTAGCTGCTCCCACCCTCTGGAACTCCCTTCTGTGGGAGGCTAAGCTGCCCCCTCCCTGTTTTCCTTTGGCCAGCAGGCAAAATCCTTTTTGTTTAAGCAAGTTTTTAATATGCAACTGTGCCAGGGAGGCTTTTTTACTGGGATGTATGTTTTATTTTATTTTTACATTTTGTATGTATTTAAATAATTTTATATTTTCGATGTGACCATTCAAATGATTTTAAATTGCATTGGGAGATTTGATATTCTTTCTGTGAGTCTCCTTTGGTTCCAATCTGGGAGGAAGGTCTCTGGCTTTTCTTCGCAAACGAAGATTCAGGAAGGACTCATCCCACGCTTTTTGCAAGCGCGCTGATGACTAAAAAGGCCAATCTGAGATAAACAAGTCCGGTTGCAGAAAGCACAGCAGAATATCTCCTTGGGTGATGTTTCCGGGTTGTGATTCTTTCTGCGTTGTCGTTTCTCTTCGAGACTTGTTCGGCGTGACTTCTCACATAAGGCTGCAGCATTGTGGATAGTGCGTCTCCATGCCTCCCGATGTGAGGCCAGGGTGGACCGTTGTTGGTGATCAATTTGGCCGAGCCTGAGATGTTGTTTCAGGGAGTCCTTGTATCGCTTTTTTGGAGCACCCCTCTTACGCTGACCTGTGGCAAGTTCACAGTAAAGTACTATTTTTGGGAGGCGATGGTCCTCCATCCTAGAAACATGCCCTGCCCAGTGCAGCTGCGTTTTCAATAGCATGGTCTCAATGCTGGTGATCTCTGCTTGCTCAAGGACAGCAACATTTGTCACATAGTCAGTCCAGTGTATATTTAGGATTGTGCGTATACAGCACTGATGAAAGCGTTCGAGGAGTCGTAAGTGTTGGCGATAGGTGACCCATGTTTCAGACCCATAAAGGAGAATAGACAGTACAATGGCTCTATACACACTGATTTTTGTGCTCCGCCTCAGGTGTTTGTTATTCCAGACTCTTTTGTAAAGTCTTCCAAATGCGCTATATGCCTTTCCTAATCTGTGATCGATCTCTTTGTCAATCTTGGCGTCTGAGGAGATGATGCTTCCCAGATAGGTGAACTGCTGAACGGACTTAAGCACAGATTTGCCTACAGCGATGTGGGGATGGTGGTGTTTGTCCTGTGGTGCAGGCTGGTAGAGAACTTCCGTTTTCTTCAGGTTGACTTCCAGCCCAAACAGCTCTGCAGCTGTTGTGAAGCAAGATGTTAGGCGCTGCAGAGCTGCTTCTGTGTGGGCAACAAGGGCAGCATCGTCAGCGAAAAGCAGCTCACGGACTAGATAGTTTAGTCTTAGTGTGAACCCTCAGACAGCTTAAGTTAAACAAGCTACCATCAACACGGTAACGTATATAGATGCCGTCTTCTTCTTCGAGCTCTGCTGCAGCCCTTTGGAGCATCATGCTGAAGAAGATTGTAAATAAAGTTGGAGCAAGAACACAACCTTGCTTCACTCCAGTAGTTATTAGAAAGGGCTCTGAAAGAGCATAGCCGTATTTGACTTGACCATGCTGGCCCTAATGTAGCAAGATAATCATTTTGAGGAATTTGGGGGGGGGGGGGGGGCATTCTAATCTTTCCAGGATCTGCCATAGACCTTTTCTACTCACAGTGTCGAAGGCTTTGGTGAGGTCAACAAATGTTACATAGAGGCCCTTGTTCTGCTCTCTACATTTCTCTTGCAGTTGTCTAAGGGCAAATACCATATCTGTAGAAATCCTATTGGCTCTGAAGCCATACTGGCTTTCAGGAAGGAGTTCTTCTGCAATAGCAGGAACTAATTTGTTCAGGAGTATCCTTGCAAGGATTTTTCCAGCAATAGAGAGCAGTGTTATACCTCAATAGTTTGAGCAATCGGATTTTGCTCCTTTTTTCTTGTACAGGGTGATGATGACTGCATCTCGGAGATCTGATGGCAATTCCCCTTTTTCCCAGCAACTCACAAGGTAGCATATAAACAAAGGTAGCATATAAAGAGGAAGGTAGCATATAAACAAAGAAAGAATGTCTATAAAAGCTCATGCTACCAGCTTTTTTCTTTCTTGCAGTAAATCTCAAAGGTGCTACAAGATCACTTTGCATTTTGCATTGTGAAATGGCATGCCCATTCTTCCAAAAGTTTAAGTGGCAAAGTACTTACTCCCAAGACTGAGATATTTCAAGAGCAACTTTAAAATCGGAACAGACAGCTCACCTAACTTTACAGGAAAGCCTGGTGGAAGTTTCATCTGCACAAATTCCCGGAGTTTGTTAAAGTGCTTGAAGGGTGCAATTACTTCTAAAACATTCAATAACCTGGAATGGAGAAAGCACAATTGTGACAAATGTGCTCTGCATCAGTATGCTATCAGAAGAGGTTCTTAAAGACTCCTGGCTACTGTTTCATGTATTCAGATTTGACTACAGAAACATTTTTTAAAAATAAACAAACAATCTAGTGATTATTGGTTGATTTTAGCCAAAAAGTAGTCAAAATGGCTCAGACACAGTGGTTTAGTCTCCACACCTTCCCCAATGCTGCAAATTCTTTCAACCTCTCATTCAAATTGACCAAAAAATGGTTGAAAACAAAGCAGAAGCCATGTGTTGTCACTTTTGGTCATGGTGGAGTAGCCACTGCAGTGATAAAAAATGCTCCCACCTCTTTGCAGTTGCCCACCCCTGATTTAGAACTATCCAAAACAATTTTTCCCTGACATGGTATCAAGAGGCCATAGTTAAGTCCCAAAGGGCAGGGATCCTTGCAACAAATTCTTGGTTGGCTCAGAACAACCCCTGCCCCTCTGAATAGAAATTCAGCTTTAAGTATACCTATGTTTTTTTCAGTTACTACTTACTATAAGGCAGTTTCTTTAGTTTTCTATCAAAACATACAAAGTAAGTGGTACAAGCCATTTAAGTTGGGAGAGCTGTAAGATCTTTTTTTTATATAAAGCATTTAAGTAGGTATTATCAGAGAAATAATTATTTTTTGGATTACAAAAACTGGTTAATTATGGAAGTAAAAGCTCTAATTTATGACTATGGGATGGGGAAGAGCCTAAAGTTCCCTTTGGGGGGGGACCAATTTGTGCAAAAGAAGAATCAGAATCCTAATTCTACTACAGACAACTATTTTCTTATTCTGTGATAATGTATTACATTCCAATTTCTAGAATAAGAAAAACTGCTTATTACACATTCAGCTCATATTCTTTCAGAAATATTTGTAGCAGGCAGTTTAGACTTACGATTCAATTCCCAGAGGAAATTCTTGGCTCATGGCTATTGTGGCTTTAAATGTTTTCTTGCTTTCTTTGCAGACCAGTTCTCTACCCAAATGAGGTGCTCTAGTTAAAGAAAATAAAAATTAAGATTCCCTAAAGATTCAAGTTTCTTAAATAATAAAACCATGGGACACATTTCAACTAGGCAGGAAAGCAGGCTGACAGAAATTGTTTAATGAAGTCTGGAAGAATTCATACAGCAGGAAGTGAAACTGACAAGTTGCCCAATGCCTACAAAGTAATCGAGCTGGAATTTGTTAAAAAACAGAGTGATATAAAGAAAGACATATATACACAGACACATAGCCCGGTCTGGCCATATAAGATTCCATATGGTCAAGAGTCAATGGCCAGGACCTAAAGCTGCTCAGACAATTTATCTTCTCTCTATAGAAATCAAACCCCTACAACTGTTTCAAAAAGCACTCCACCTGTGTAATGAAGAGGACAAAAGAAAATACCATTAAGCTCTTTGGTTATGCCATTTTGTTCCACAGTTCTTTGGATTTTGACCAATGAGTTCCAATCACTTTAACTAGAAAAGAAATAATTCAGAATTCCATTCCTTTAAGGAATAGATATAACCAGGTTAATGTCTAGTTTTTGTGAACAGACCACTTCTGATGCAGAATTTTGTATACTTAAAATTAGGCATCTTTATAGTGAAACATAACTTCTTTGAGAATTTTATAAACTGTTACTTCTACTATTCATGATATCCAAATTCCAGAGAGCTGCTTTACTTTTAATTAAGCCCAGGGGAATATGGATCCTTAGTGGGCCTTACTGGAAAAGCACATTCCCCCTTCACTCTGCTTCTCTCTCACACACACAGGTCCCTACATACTGTATAAAAGAGTTATTTAAAACTGTTTGCCTAAGTATTGACAACTGCTGTTTAACAAAGAAAACAAAAAACCCTGTTGGGAATGGTTTCACTGTTGTTGCAATAACAAGTCCTCATACTTCTCATACTACCTTAACCATGATACAAAATTAAGAATCAGATTCCATTAATCTGATGAGAAAGATAGGTACATGCTTAATTTTTTCTCAATGAATCTTAAGAAGCTTTTTTTAAAAACCCAGCAGATAAGCCCACATAATTTTAAGTCTGAGAGTAAAATTCTAAGCAAACCAGCCTATGTTTGAATGCATTACTTTACCTAATATCACTGCTGTTAGAGATAGGAAAAAATATTTTTTCATTCTCTAGGATGAACTAGATGCACCAGAAAAAGAACTGTGAGGTTAACCAAGAGCAGCACCTTATACAAAATGTGGCTGTCATGGCAAGTCTCACATATTATTAAATTTTACAGCTGTGCACTTTTACAAACAGCAAGTGCATCCAGAGAAGGTGGTATTTGACTTCACATAATTCTAATGGAAAAGTTATTCTTGCTTCAGTAGCTCCTTGGATGGTAATCTAATGAAGACAGTAAAATCTATCAATCAATATATACAATAGAATAATATGTAGAAACACTTTTTTAAAAAAGGCTGGAATTTTTAATTCGATAGTTCCAGAAGATCAGAATATTTGTGGTTCTAGTAATATTTGGTTTTACATATGTTCAAAATAACCTTATTACAATGGATATTAATACTCACTTTCCATTTTCTGCAGATATGTACTCCTCCCACGTAATTGTGTTGGGTGGAGGTGGCGTAAGAGACTGCCTCCTGACAGGCTGTTAAAAAAACACATGGTATGCTTTGTAAATCGAAATAATATTTCATAGCCTAACAGTGTCCGTACTAAGCACTCTTCCTCCAAGGCACACTTCTCAGTCTACAGAAAAATAAATTGGAACAATCTGAAATGAAGTGTAACAGATAATCATGATCTCCCTCTTGAAGAAGTTTAAAAGAAGATGAATATTAATCCAACTTAAGATCACCCCAAAAGCTAATATGACAGGTAAGCCCAGTTCAAACATGTACTTAGTACATTCAAAAGCCATACACGTGTCCTAGAATCCAGCAATGCACAATATGAGCCTATGTACATTATGAAGCTTCTAGGTGAGATTTTCCTAGATGATTAGTTGAGCTCTGGCACCCTTTTCCAGACAGAGGATTATTATGACTACATCAAGAGTGAGACTGTTAAGCATATTATTAGCATGTTTTGTAACAAAACAGTATATATAATGAACTCTCTATTTACACACCCTAAAATCCGGCCCTCAATGGCCTCTAAAAGTACAGAATTGCTAGCATTCTTTCAATACACCAAATTGTGGCAGCCATGAGCACAAAAGGCACTCTTAAATATACATTTATTTTATTCAGGAAACATCATGCCATCTCTCAAGGGGGAAGAGGGAGACAACACATATTAAGAATAAAGCTTCAGTTTCTTGGCAAAAATAAAAGAGATTCCTGTTTTAGAGCTATTCAGATAAAAGGAAAGGGAAGATGGCAGTCTATGAACACAAAGCAGATAAAAATTGGGAGCCATGGAGAGAGAAGCATCAAATAGGAACTCCACCAACAAAGGGCCTTTGCAGACTGCCAGAAATAGTGCAAATTGAGTCCACTTTAAGGGACAGAGCCCTGGTGCCACAGGGCTCTGTCCTGGGCCCAGTGCTATTCAATATCTTTATTAATGACTTGGATGACGGTATTGGGGGCATAGTTATCAAATTTGCAGATGACACCAAATTAGGAGGAGTAGCTAATACCCCAGAGGACAGGATCAAAATTCAAAATGACTTGAACAGACTAGAAAGTTGGGCCAAAGCTAACAAAATGAAATTCAACACGGAGAAATGTAAGGTACTTCACTTAGGGCGGAAAAACGAAAAGTACAGATATACGATGGGGGACATCTGGCTGAATGAGACTACGTGTGAAAGGGATCTAGGAATCCAGGTGGACCACAAGTTGAACATGAGTCAACAGTGCGATGCAGCAGCTAAAAAGGCCAATGCAGTTTTAGGCTGCATCAGTAGAAGTATAGCGTCTAGATCAAGAGAAGTAATAGTGCCACTCTATTCTGCTTTGGTCAGGCCTCACCTGGAATACTGTGTCCAGTTCTGGGCACCACAATTCAAAAAAGATGTGGAGAAACTGGAGCGTGTCCAAAGGAGGGCAACTAAAATGGTGAAGGGTTTGGAAACCAAGCCCTATGAGGAACGACTTAGGGAGCTGGGGATGTTTAGCCTGGAGAAGAGAAGGCTGAGAGGTGATATGATAGCCGTGTTTAAATATTTGAAGGGATGTCATATCGAGGGAACAAGCTTGTTTGCTGCTGCTCCAGAGGCTAGGACCCGAAACAATGGATGCAAGCTGCAAGAAAAGAGATTCCACCTCAACATTAGGAGGAACTTCCTGACAGTGAGGGCGGTTCGACAGTGGAACACATTCCCTCGGAGAGTAGTGGAGTCTCCTTCCTTGGAGGTCTTTAAGCAGAGGCTGGATGGCCATCTGTCAGGGATGCTTTGATTGGGAGTCCCTGCATAGCAGGGGGTTGGACTGGATGGCCCTTTTGGTCTCTTTCAACTCTATGATTCTATGATTCTATGGTTAGGGTTAGGGAATCATGGGAACTGTAGTTTATTGTGGCACCAGAGCTCTCTGACAGAGAAGGCTCAATGTCTCAGAAAAAAAACTAATTCCCATGACTCCCTAGCACTAATCCTAACCCTTAAAGTGGACTCGATTTGCACTATTTCTGGCAGTCTGCAAAGGCCCAAAGTGACACACTTAAATTTCTCATTAATAAATTAGGGACGCCCTAATTCAGTGATGGCGAACCTTTTGGAGACCGACTGCTCAAACTGCAACCCAAAGCCCACTTATTTATTGCAAAGTGCTGCGTCCCTGGCTTTCTAGTAACGAACTCTGATGAACTCTGTGCTGGCATTACAGCACATGTGCCCACAGAGAGGGTTCTAAGTGCCACCTCTGGCACATGTGCCCTAGGTTCGCCACCACTGCCCTAATTTATTACAATTAACTTTACAACTGAGGGGACACTTCCTGGAATTTCAAATTTGATATAAACTTTACCAAAGATGTTTGCAATTAACTCTCTGGAATAATAAGTGTTATCAATTTTAGCACAATTTAGCTGTAACTACAGTAATTATTTATTTATCCAAGCGAGGACCAATGCAAAACACCTTAAGGTCAGGTCAATGCACTCTGGGACTTCCAAGACCTTTGTGCCTGACAGTTTCTCATAAACCACAGGAGTGGAAACATGTCAATGCAGGGATGTGACAGAAAAAAGGTCATACCTATGTGCATACCTAAAGGAACATTTTGTTGTCAAGGTTCTACTTTCTTTCAACTAATCAATATTCCCATTTGTTGTTGTGTTGTTTGTTGTGTGTCTTCAAGTTGTTCTCACTTTATGGTAACCCTAAGGTGAACCTATCATGGGGTTTTGGCAAGATTAATTCAGAGGGGGTTTGCTTTTGTCTGCCTCTGGACTGAGAGAGTGTGACTTGGCCAAGGTCACCCAGTAGGTTTCAATGGCTGAGCAGGGATTTGAATCCTGGTCTCTAGAGTCATAGTCCAACGCTCAAACCCTTACACCATATTGGCTCTCTTCTCATTTAGAAGGAGCTAAAAGGACGTATGTGGTTGAATACCAAATTTAACAGAAGTTGGCTATACCTCAAAGTTTTGTTCCATCAGGTTTCCACCTTTACTCAAGCTTTCCATGATAGCCTTATTTCGAAGAATGTCTTCCTCACTAAGATGTTCTCGTCTTTTCCTTGATTCTAACACAAGCCCATTAACCAGGTAGAAGTCTGCCAAAAAGTTTCCTACCCTTTCCTGCAAAGAAATGAAACAAAATAAAATTGTATAAGACACAAAGCGTTTCATATAAAGAATACAGACTATCACCTTACCATTCACTGTCTACCTTCTCACTATCCACACTGTTTCTCTCAATTTCTTATTTCATTATGTTCCATTGGCAGCAGCCTTTTTTCTAGAATCCTGACCTTTATCATCATTCCTCCTCTCAATCCAGACAGGGAGAGCAGGCACAGCAAACTAATTAATTATACTGGGGTTTTTTCTACTTCTATTCTGGGGCCCCGTAGCACAGAAGACACCTTAAATCAAGAGAGAGGAACCTCCATCCCGCTAGTTTATTATCTGGCTTGTAAAGTATCTAGTTTGAGAAAAGCTTCCCAACAACTCCAGCTCTTTCCCCTCTTCCAAAAAGAACAGTTCCAACTATCTTTGTGTGAGTAAAGGCAATGGTGTTGACAGCATGGCTATGTGCCCTTTCACACCCAGTCCAGAGACGCTTTGCAGTGGAATCTAGTCTCTAATCCAATTGCAGTTCCCCATCTTTGTCTTAAATACAGATAAGCTTACTGTTTTATCTTCTCTGAAAAGCCATCCTGTCTGGGCACGTGTGAAAGTAATTGATTTGGTTGATAATGTTGCTGAATAAATATCACTGCTCATCAAAATGTCAACTTCTTCTTCTGTTTCCATTTCAGATTCCTTTGAGAGAAAATATACAATTAGAAAACTTCTTAAACAGAAGAGTCCTGCTATCTCATCAACCTTCTCAAATAACTCCAAGCTTCTAATAGTCAAATTATTCCCTTATCTGTCTTATCTACTGCAATAACCATGCCCTCCCCTGATCCCAGATGTATTACTGCAAAGATAGGCCACCCCTCCAGATACTAATTATTTGCCTTTCTATTTCAGCTTCTCTCTAGCAGTGGTCCCCAAACTGTGCTCTTTAAGGAATTTTGGGCTTCAGCTCCCAGAATCCCAGTCTATTGACCAGCATGGCTAAGGCTTCTGGGAGCTGAAGTCCAACATTTCTTAAAGGACACAGTTTGGGGACCACTGCTCTAGTTATATACACACAGCAGAACCTTTGAAAATGAGTTGAGCAAACCCCTCTCTTTTAGCCTTCTAACCTAAGATACAAGATGAGCCTTTACCAGTCTGGTTGGTGTCCTCCAATATTTTGGCCTTCAGCTCCCACAGTTTTTTTCCATTCTGTACTAGCTAGAGCTAAGAGGAACTGTAGGCACAAATATATGAAGAGCAGTGGGTTGGGAAGCACCTTGTCTTGTTGCCAATTAAAATAAAATGGCACCACAGTCATACAGTTGCCCCTCTGTTTTCATGGACTTGAAGTCGGTGGTCCACACTTTTTGTGGACCGGCAACATAGGATACTTAAAATGGCACCCATGCACATTACTTCGTTTTTGCGGGGTGATGGTGGTCCAGAACGGCTCCCCTGCGAAAACAGAGGGACGACTGTATAGAGCAGTAGAATTTTGGAAGGATCCTAGAAATCCATTAATGAAGTAGCATATTCATCAGGCTGTAATGAACGGTCAACTAATCAGACATCGCACAAAGTTGTATTGTTATGGTGAAAAATGGCAGATTTATAGCTGAACCTGATTTATTCCTATGGGGACCTTACTGCCAATAATTTACTGTCAAAATTTATTTATTTATTACTATAAACATCTAATTGATCTAGAAACATTATGAATTTTTAATTTATTTATTTAAGACATTTATACTTTGCTTAACTGATAATTCTCTTGGAGCAGTCTAAAAATATAAAAAACAAAGCCAGTCAATAAAATCACAGATTTTAACACAAAAAGAAGTAAATCTACTGAAACACTATTAAGAAATTAAGATTTTAGAACATTATCAGTCAACAAAGAAAACTTAAAACAGTAAAACCAAGGGTAGATAAAAAAAAAATCAAGGACAGAATGCCTGCTGGACAAGGAAGATTATATGACATTTTAGTGCTACTAATGAGGATGTCAGGTAGATTTCTTCCACACATTCAGAAACACATTCCACACAGAGAGAAACTAAATAACCACCGTGTACATTTCCAACACACTGGAAACAATATAAATCCCAATCCCCACCCACTTTATTCATTATAAGTTCGTTCTTCTATCTTTCACACGCGCCTTGTCAGTGGCAAAACAGAACTACTTTAAATCATTGATCTGCGCGAATGAGAGGCGCCCGCAGCGTTTGTTTTCCTGCTTCAACACCTTGTTAAAACCTTCCTCCCCCTCTGTTTCTTCATTATTCTCCCCTTCTGACTTTGCTAATTATTTCATCACTAAGATCACCACTATCAGATCTGAAATAGTTCCTCCTATCTTGTCTTCCCCCATTAATCTCAACTAATCAATTCTCTGTGTTTCCTCCTGTTTCGCTGGATGAACTCTCTACCTTGCTGCACTCTTCCAAACCTACAACTTGTTCTCTTGATCCAATTCCCTCTGGTCTCCTGGTCTCTGTAGCCCCCTCCTTCCTTCCTTCGCTTCTTTCTATCTTTAACCTCTCTCTTTCTACAGGCTCTTTTCCCTCTGACTTTAAACATGCTCTTGTTTCCCCTATCTTGAAAAAATCTTCTCTTGACCCCTCTTCTTTGTCTAGCTATCGTCCAATGTCTCTTCTCCCTTTTCTTTCTAAGGTTTTGGAACGGGTCGTTTATTCTCGCTGCCTTGAGTTTCTTGAAGCCAACTCCATCTTCGATACCTTTCAGTCTGGTTTCCGCCCACGACACTCCACTGAAACGGCCCTCACAAAGATCTCTAATGATCTTTTACAGGCCAAAGCAAATGGTCTCTATTCTGTGCTTATCCTTCTCGATTTATCTGCGGCATTTGACACCGTGGATCACTCTCTTTTAGTTGATGTACTTTCTGACATAGGGTTCTCAAACTCAGTTCTTAACTGGTTTAAATCCTATCTGTCAGATAGATCTTTTGCAGTGGTAACGGGTGGCCAAACTTCGTCCCCTGTTCCCCTATCTGTTGGAGTTCCCCAGGGTTCCGTTCTGGGTCCCCTATTGTTCTCTCTTTACACCTTGTCCCTAGGAAAACTTATTAGTTCTTTTGGTTTTTCTTATCATCTGTACGCCGATGACACCCAACTGTATCTTTCCACTCCTGATCTCTCTCAAGAGCTTGAACAGCAAGTTTCATCATGTCTTTCAGCTGTCTCTCTCTGGATGCGTCATCGGCGTTTGAAGCTCAATATGTCCAAGACAGAGCTTCTTGTGTTTCCACCTAAGTCTTCCCTTCAACCCTCCTTTTCTGTTTTTGTTGATAACACTTCTATTTATCCGATCCGGGAAGCCCGCAGTCTTGGTTTCATTTTTGATTCCTCATTGTCCTTTATTCCCCATATTCAGTCCACAGCCAAAGCCTGCAGATTTTTCCTTTACAATATCGCCAAAATCCGTTCCTTTCTTTCAGCCTCCACTGCTAAGACTCTGGTCCACACTTTGGTGGTTTCTCGATTAGATTACTGTAATCTCCTTTTAGCTGGGCTTCCTCTTTCTCATCTTCAACCTTTAATTTCTGTTCAACATTCAGCCGCCCGTATCATTACTTTTGCTCGTCGCTTTGATCATGTTTCCCCTTTGTTGTCTTCTCTTCACTGGCTTCCCCTCCCTTTCCGCATTCAATATAAGCTTTTGTTGTTAACTTTCAAAGCCCAGCATGGGCTAGCCCCTCTTTACTTATCTGACCTTCTCTCTCCCTACACTCCCTCCGGTACCCTTCGTTCTAATACTCAACGTCTGCTGTCCCAACCAAGGATCTCCACTGCTCCATCTCGGATTCGCCCCTTTTCGCTTGCCGCCCCTCACTTCTGGAACCTTCTTCCCCCTCAAATACGGGCCATTACTTCTTTATCCACCTTCAAATCTGAGTTAAAGACTATTTTGTTCAGGGAGGCATTCCCTGGTATTGTCTGATATACATTTACTTGTTTTCTCACTTAGGTTTACAGTGGTTGTTGTTAGTAATTGTTGTAATTGTCTTTGTTTAAACTGACTTTTATTATTTTGCTCATTGTTTTAACTTAGATTGTACGCCTCTGGCAGGTTTTATTTGTTATTTGTTTTATTCTTGATTGTCTTTTGTACAGCGCTGAGTACACTGACAGCGCTCTAGAAATAAACTTCAATAATAATAATAATAATAATAATAAAAACAAAGACATAAAAAATTGCAACTATAGGACCACAAAATTAATTTCCCATGCAAGCAAAATTATTCCCAAAATTCTGCAACACAGACTCCAATCATACATGGAGAAATCCCAGAGGTGCAAATGGGGTTCAGGAAAACGAAGAAGCACTAGGAACCACATTGCAAACATTTGATGGCTATCAATGTGGCTTTATAGACTATAGCAAAGCATTTGATTGCATCGATCACAAAAAGCTATGCATGGCTCTTAAGTACATGGGAGTGCCACCACATCTGACAGTCCTGATGAGAAATCTGTACTTGGGACAAGAGGCTACCGTTACAACAGAATTTGGAGAAACAGAATGGATCCCAATTGACCTGATCAACCTTTATGCAGAAAATATCATTAGAAGAGCAAGTTTAGATTCAGAATAAGGAGTGAAGATAGGAGGAAGGAACATCAACAATCTGAGATATGTGGATGACATCATACTACTAGCAGAAAACATCACAGTCTTGGAAAAATTACTAAGGAAGATTGTGGAAGAATGCGCAAAGGCAGGTTTAATGCTGAACATAAGGAAAACAAAAATAATGACCATGGAGGATCTACATAAATTCAACCTACATAATGACAAAATTGAAACAATTGAAGAATTTCCATATCTTGGATCAAACATTGATTAGAATAGAGAATGCAGTTAAAAATAAGAAGAAAGTTGTGGCCGACAATCCAACATGGCTGAAGTCTAATAATGAGAGGAGCCTGGCCTCAATGACATTTTGAACAACTGAAGTATTTTTCAGCAACAGATCCTAAAACTTTTACTTGCCAAGGGATCCCTAATGCAAAGGACAAAACACTTGGCAGATCAAAAGATTGCAGAATTCTGCATTTCAGCAAAAGATCCTAGACAATTCTCAGATGAGACAAATTCATCAGAGGGATCAAAGATGGTGAGTGGCTCTAACAGAATGAGCAAAGGAGGGAAGAATGGACACCCCATACCAGCAGACCTGTCTTTTTGAGACTTATCGGAGAAACTAAGAGAGAATTTAGTAAAAGATCTCCAAAAGGATTGAGCTTCTGCCTTTGAGCTGGTAGATGCCAAGCTATCAGTCCTAACATGACAGATTGGAGACACAGAAGAGACTGCAAATGCAGCTCTGCAGCACACTTCATCCCACTCTGGAAGGATTGAAATATTAGAAAACTCTCTTGACCACCTACAAACAAAAACTGAGGATTTGGAAAACAGAGACTGCCACCTCAACATCCGCTTGAGAGGTGTAGAGGAGCATGAAGGATCAACTAATCTTCTATTCCTCATGATTAAGTAGATTAATGACATCTGCCCTAATTTAAGCCTCAAAAACTCGGACATAGAATGGATTCATAGAACACTTGCCCTGAGGTCGAGGACATCCATGCAGCCACAAAATATACTGATCCGATTTGCACACTACCCCACAAAATTTCTAATTCTGAGCAACCTCTCATCTATTAAGGACTTATCATACAATGGTCACAAAGTCCAGGTATACCAGGATCTCTCACATGAGATGCTGAAGCGAAGACACGACCTCAACCACTCACCTCCCTTCTACAAGAAGCTGGGATAAAATACAGATGGGGCTCTCTCCAACTTATACAGAGGCACTAAGCAGGGATGTCCTCTCTCACCAATACTATTTGCACTTTTTATTTTTTATTTTTTTTATTAAGAATTAAAAAGAACAAAAGACAAAAACACATGAAACATGTACATAAATACACTTACACAGACTTTAAGACTAACAAAACTACACACATGACAAACAAACAAGAAAAAAGAAAAAAATACTTCCTAAGCTATACAAAAGGTATAAAGAACCAATATATAACTACTTATGTCAAAATTCATTTTACATCGTAGACCAGGGGTCGGCAACCTACGGCCCGCAGGCCGCACCCGACCCGCCGACCCCCGCTGCCACCGCACACGCTGTCACCACACGCATCATGGCCGCCATTTTGTTTTCCAAAATTGTGACCGCGACTCGTTTGCGCATGCGCACTACTCCTGCGCATGTGCGAATGAGCTGCAGCCGCCATTTTAGAAAACAAAATGGGGGCCGCGACGAGCGTGGCGGCAGCGGTCGTTGTTGTCGTCCGGCGGGGGCCGCACACGCATTCCCCCCCCCCCAGCCTGGTGGAAGACCTGGGGACCAGCAACCGGCCCCAGGTAAGTAAACCTTGCTGACCTCTGTCGTAGACTGATAACCATGTAGGAAAAAAGGCTTTATCTTACTCTTGTCTTCATTTTAGGGGAATTTTGTTACCGAAAAGCATTGAAAACTATATATTAGAAAGAAAAAAAATACTATCTTAAATACGTATATGACTACGTCCCAATTAATGACTGTTACTTTTAAAAACAAAAATTACGTGCATGGATTAATAGACCTATAAGTGTCTTAATATAATCAAATAGTATTATATATCATTATCTCTAAAAAAAACAACAGTTGTTAATTCCCAAATTCCCTTCCGCTTATGTCTATCTTTGTTAATTATACATTGATTATACATTAATCAACATCTAGTTTTATTCCAATAGTGCTATGTATCTTATCTGATTCCCAGCTCCATTCTTTTTCATATACATAACTTTTGTAAAAATCAATTAACATGTTAGTCCTTATTAAATATGTTAACTTCTCCATTTCGTAGATGTCATATACCTTCATTCTTCAACTGATGGAATTTCCTTCCTCCTCCAGTACTTTGCATACATAATTCTTGCAGCAATTATTATCAAGAAAAGTAACTTCCCGATCTCTTTTTCAATCTCATCATTTACAATATTTAAAAGGTATACTTTTGGGACAGGGCGAACTTGTAAGTTAAAAATTTCTCTTATCTCACTATTAATCATCTTCCAATACTTTTTTGCCAATCTACAGTTCCACCACATGTGCAAATACGATCCCAATTCGGCTTCACATTTCCAACATCTTGGATTACAACCTTTATACATTTTGGATATGCTGAGTGGTGTCAAGTACCAATGGAACATAGATTTATAAAGATTCTCCCTTAGTTCCACATTTACAGTATATTTTATTCTTCTTTTCCATATCTTTTCCCACTCTTCCATTTGAATAACTTGATTTAAATCAGAAGCCCATTTAATCACGTAATCTTTAACTGAATTCTCTTCCTGTTCCCAATTTCTTATTAAGTTATAATATTTTGATATTATCTTTTTAGAATCTCCCCCAAGAATTTTCTCAAAGTTTTTATTCGCGGGACCAATTTGATCCAGACAATCCATTTTGTATCTGTCTGTACATGAACCAATTTACGTTATAACCTATCTGTAACAATTCCTCCTGTGTTTTGAAGGTCACATGACCTCCCTCAATTTTAATCAAATCTTTATATTTCATCCAGGTCCCTTCATTGTACAGGCCTTTAATTAAAATAGCCTCAGCCGGTGATGCCCACAACGGTATTTTACCGTTTCTTTCTATATTTTAACCAAACCCTCAAACAAGCTTTACGTATAAAATGATTATTAAAATTTCTATCCATTTTAATTTTATCATAAAATAAATAGGCATTACAGTTTCCATGCACTCTACCGGATTAGATATTGTTAAAACAACATTGTCGGTGTAAGCCCTCAGTTTATATTCTTGCTTTTTAATTACAACACCTTTTATAAGATTATCATTCCTTATTTTGTTAAACAAAATTTCCAGTGTGAGAATGAACAAAAGAGGAGCCAATGGGCATCCTTGCCTAACACCTTTATCAATATTAAACTTCTGTGTCTTTTCTCCATTTACCAGGATATGAGCCTCTTGTTTCGAATATATTTTCTTAATCCAGTTCAAAAAGGTGTCGCCTACATCCATTTTTTCTAAAACCCCAAACATGAAACTCCATCTGATATTGTCAAATGCTTTCTCCGCATCTAGAAAAACCAATGCCAATTTTTGTGTAAATTTTTTTGATGAATTGCTATCAAATTTAGCAAATTCCTAAAATTTTCCTTTGTTTTTCTATTTGAGAGAAAGCCATTTTGATCATTATGAATCCAATTATCTAATATCGTTTTAAGTCGTTTAGCTAAAATAGCTGCAAACTATTTGTAATCCGAATTCAACAGTGAGATTGGTCGATAATTATTAGGATCTATTTGCACTTTTTATTGAACCCCTAGCTGAACTAGTTGGTCAGACCCAAATGTTGTTGGGCCCCCACCATTACAAAATACTGCTGTACATGGATGACATTCTGCTTGCAGTGCAAAAACCTGAAACAAAAAAGATATTGTACACCTTTGGGAAGCACTCAGGGCTTAAGATCAAGTATCAAAAATCTAAATTTATGTATCTGAATGCTACACCTTCAGATCAGGAGAAGATGACAAATGTCTCTGGCTTACAACTATGTCCCTCTGAATTCACGTATCTAGACATTCTTATCACAAAAGATTTATCTCAGTTGGTGCCCAGGAACTATAACCCTATCACTAAATGGATGAAAGTAAAAATAGGGGAGTGGAAACATGTAAACCTCTCCATTCTTGGGATGATTGCCATTTTAAAGATATTTCTTGTCCCACGCTTATTTTTTCAATTCCAATCTATATGTATTTGTCCAACTCCCCTCAAATTCAAATTCTGGTAAAAGATGATTAATGACTACATATTCAACAGAAAAAAGACCCAGATTCCCTACATCTGTTAGATATACAGTGGTCCCTCTGGATTTCTGGGGGATATGTTCGGGGGGGGGGGGGGGGCTCGAATCCAAAATTTCACAAATATTCAAGGCTCATTGCCCCCAATGGCATAATTGGGGAAAATGGGACTTGACTATTTGTGAATTTCCCTCTCTCCCTCACCCCACCGGCCCTGGGGACTTTAATCGGATTGTCACAGCCAATGGGCAAATGATACGTCAATTGGCTGCGACGGAGGGGTGGGGCGTGCACACACCAGGCCCCAAGTGCTGCTGAGAAAACAAGTCCTGATGGCTGCCAGGGCCAATTACAAGCCCTGGCAACCCAGGTTCCAAATAAAGTTCCCAGCACAGGGGGGAAGAGGCCAGTAAGGGAGGGGGAGGGAGGGAGCCGCGGCTTTAGCCTTGTGAATGATTAAAAACGAGAGTGCCAAGGCTTCAAATCCGGAGGGACCACTGTACTAACACTGGGGAAGAGAGTTGGCAATCCCAGATGTCAAATTCTATTATCTTGCCTTCCAACTAAACCTACTCCCCCAACTTGTCACAAAGCAATATTCCACCAAATGGGTATCCACAGAATTAGATAGTAACAGTTTAGCTGAACTTAATCTCCTTTTCTCTATAAGGACATAGAGGATTTTGAAGGAGATTCGAAACCCGTTTCTCTACAACTTCCTCCTTATTTGGAAGCAATGGGTTTCAATACTAGCTCCAGATCCTTCCCCTATTTGCCCATTCCTATTACACCCCCATTTTTATGAAGTGGGAAAATTATCTCAATTCAAATGTTAGGAGTGTGGCCTATACAGAATTATGGATCTATTTGAACATGGAAAGCTCAAAATGACAGATAATTTGCTCAATGCCTTGGGACACGCCAAATCCTCCTGGTTCCAAATACTACAAGTGCTCTCCTTTGCAAAAAGCAAATTGATAAAAGACGGTTGCCCTGTTCCTTTACCTTTTATGAACACATTTGTATAGCAAAAGGACAAAGATGTAAACGTGGGGCAGCCATTTTATATCTAAAAATCTAATACAATCCACCTATGCTAAGAGTCAACCTGCCAGGATAATTTGGCAATCTGATCTAAACATGGATATCTCTGAAACCACCTGGTCATGCATTTGGACTCCCCCCCCCCCCCATAAATCACGGTCAGCATTGATGAGGGATGGAACCTTAAAGGCCACACACAGATCGTATTTAACACCCATAAGATTATCAAAAGACACCTCCTCAAAATGCTGGAGAGGTTGTAAGACTCTTGGTTCCTATTTACACATGTGGTTAGATTGTCCCAAGGTTAGAGCTTTCTGGAATGCTGTTTTTACCCAAATTTCTGATATTATGAAACAACCTGTACGATTTTGCCCAGGTCTTCCAATGCTATTGATTTATAGCAAGGAAAACAGCCACCTGAAAAATCTAAAACTTGTCACATTCCTCATCTCAACGGCCAGAGCTGAAATCGCGAGATGTTGGAAAACAGGAGATGTTCAACTAAGCAACTGGTGGAAGAGGATTTGGGACACATGGTTGTCAGAAAAATTCCTACAGCTTCAGGTCTTGCAGGGGACAAAAGAAGGCACACACATTTTTTGAGGACTGGTCTGTTTTTATTGAATATATTAATAACAACATGAACAATACTGGATCTCCAACCCATTAAACTATCTTTTGGAGAGACACTCTGGGCTCAGTTCCACCAGCTAACTCAGAGTGAGATAACACCCTGGACTCAGAGTGTTACTACTCTCCCAGGATAAATCACCTTCCTGTAAAACTCTTTTTGTTGACCCCCAAGGCTCACAGAATGTATTTTATGTTGATTATATTCATTGTTTGCAAAGCTATTAATAAAATCCATTCAAAACTTTAAAAAAAAAAAGGAGAAGAAAACTAGGAATGGAAGGGCATCTATGAAAGAACTAGAAATGACCCTAAAGATATGCAATTGAGCACTAAAGTTAGAATCATCCAAGCCATTTTATTCCCCATCACCACGTACGGATGTGAGAGCTGGACAGTGAAGAAAGTAAGAAGAAAATCAACTCATGTGAGATGTGGTGCTGGTGAAGAGGTCTGAGGATACCGTGGAGATCCACAAAGACAAACACATTGGTCCTTGAATAGATCAGGCCTGAAATCTCCCTGGAAACCAGGATTATTAAGTTGAGACTGTTGTACTTTGGATACATCATGAGAAGGCACAACTCATAAGAAAACCTAATAATGCTTGGAAAGATAGAGGGTAGTAGAAAGAGAGGAAGACTGCACACCAGATGGATAGACTCAATCAGGGAGGCCACGAGCCTAAGTCTCAAGACCTGAACAAGGCAGCAGTGGACAGGGGGTGGTAGTGATGTCTCATCCACAGGGTCACCATATGTCAGGGTCAACTTGAGGTCAGTTAAGAAAAACAACAAGCTTTTTTAAAAACTAAGTATAGGATTTACTTGGATCAAAAACAAAATATGAACATACTCAATTTCTAATACTTTAAAACAGTTATCAATCATAGCATGGCCTACCTCATGATGTATTCGTTGGTAAACTTTTTGTTCATTGTCTAAAACTACAAAGGATTCAGAGGGTGCAGCATCACCATTGAAAATGAAGCTCAAGTCCCCTCGTTGGCACTTCATGTCAGTAAAATCTATAAGTGTTGTGTCAAGCCTGTGGAAACATTTGAATGCTTGAGTTATCCAGACATTGTCCTGGTATTACAGAGAGTACCCTCCATTATATTTAAAGCTTGGGGGGGAAACAGTATGAAGAAGGGCTCCATCAGCTCTTCACACTGCATAAGGTCCTCTTAATATTCTGTGGATGGCTTTTCCCAATCTATCAAGAAATCTTGTCTTCCTCTTGTCAGGGTATGAAAACTGACCAGACAATAAGGTCACAAGAAAATTACATAATGGTAGAAGAAGGTGAAGACTATTCTTACCTGATATTTATACCTTGTTTATATATTTTACATGCATCAGAAGGCAGGATTCGGGAAAGTAAAGGCACTACATTGAACAAATATGAGAAATTGTTAAAATTAATGTTACATCAATTCATATTAACAACACAGGATGCATATCTGTCAGTTAGAATCTCAGTTTCAACACCATGAGACCAAGGTACCTGAAACTTGGCATTCATACTTACAGGATACTAAGTGTGCACTCCAAGGTTATTTGGCTTGTAAGACATATTGACTGAAAATGTCTTAGTAACTTAAATGCCCCTACACCATCCCTAACTAGCATACAAGTTTAGAGCGGACACAGCCTGAAACCAGGGCAAGCAGTTTGAGAGACAAAGTTATGGCATTCCCTGTCTTCTCAGTTATGGAACAGTACCATTTGCAGGTATGGGGTAGGCAAATCCCTCTGCCAGAGGGGAGTGCCTTACGCCATGGGGGCATGCCTAGACTTGCCAGAAGCTGTAGTTCACTGAAACAGGGGAGGTATAATTTGTTCATCCTGACAATTGCAAAATTTTACTTGAAGGCTTTGGGGCATCAAAATAAGTGAAGGCTCAACCCATGAAAAGCCAGGTACTTTCACTAGAACATAATAATATATTAGCTTCCTTGTAAGACCACATGCATATCAATGCTATTGGAATCTACTCTGAGCTGATGAATGCCTCATTGCTTCAAAGTATCCAATGTATTTCACAGCAGTATGGAAAGGCACGTTTTAGTTTTAATATTTATGAACAGAAGAAGGTTAAACAAAGTAACTTAAATTTTGTGCTCTACAACGATAATATTAAAAATGATAGTTTCCATTTACAAAAAGGAACAAGCATGCAGTTCCTATTACAACACAGGCTCAGTGCACAGAATTTTCCTCACCACCCATTTAAACTCTTTTCCCTTCCCCTTTCAGCACGAATACACTAAGTATTACATCTTGTTTTAGTTGCATGCTAGCCATAGGCTGCTACCATACTGCAGAAATAATGCAGTTTGACACCACTTTAACTGTCTTGGTTCCATCCTATGGAATCCTGGGACTTGTAGTTTGTTGTGGCACCAGAGCTCTCTGACAGGGAGAGCTAAATAGCTCACAAAACTACAAATCCCAGAATTCCATAGCATGGATCCATGGCAGTTAAAGCGTTAGAAATCAAACTGCACCAATTCAGCAATATAAATGCAGCCATAGTTAGCTTTACCTATTTAAACCATTGTTAACTTAAAGTATTTTAACTTTTAACAAAGACTTGAAATGGATTTCAAACGTCTGGTGAAGGTTCAATTTGGGGTAGACAAAATTATAGCCACTGTTAGCAGTGAAAAAGTAAACAAGGGAAAAATCTGAACAGGAAAATTCATCCACATCTAGTTACAGGTACTACTATAAATTTGAGTTCTTAGATTAAACCAGAACAGGGATTAGTTCCACGTACAACCCTATTTTGATGTTAACTGTATAAGTAACACATCAGCAAGTCTGTGGTAAGTAGTACTACCATAGACACCATATACTAGTTTTCACGGATACATACACCTGCCAATATTTGCAGGGAGGAGAGTATTTGTGCATACAGTTGTATGCACAAATGCTTCTATGAAACTGGATTCTTCCATGATCAGCATTCAAGGTTGTGTGGAAGCCTTTGTATATATACTTGCATAACAATCATACAGGACTTATGTGGAAGCCTTTCTAAAGACCTTACTACTGTATGTGTTGGCCTCAGGCTGAGGGGCTTAGCAAAGAACTGCTCATCTTACTGCTTTTACTTGTAAATTTGCAAAGAGTTCTTTATTCAGTATAAACTAGAGTAGGTACTGAATTATAAATGTAAAGATATAAGGACTCTGAAAGATAGACTATACATCACATGAACAATGATGTTTGGATTTGCTACAGCAAGTCAAGTTATGAGTGAGCACAGACATCCCACTTAGCAAGTTTCCCTTGGAAACTTTAGACTTCATGAAAAACTTACCCCAACTTTGAAAATCCCAGTGAAGCTCAAGATAGAAGTCACCTAGCTGAAGAGGAAAAAAATGAATTATCTCTTACATGTTAAAAGAAATTATTATTACTCATGGTGTTTTCAGAAATGCTTTCCCACATACACATGTACCCGTCTTTCATGCTCAACATAAATGACAGCATGCATTAATGAAATGCAGTCTGCCCAGCTTTCACATTAACCAGTTTTTCTAATAGTTCTCAATTATCCTCAACATTTTTATTAGTTTTCCTGATCAAAATAAACATTGTTCTGACAAAAACTAATCAACTCATTATTCAAATTAGACATCCAGTCTATTTTCACCCCACTATTAGCAGCAGTGATCTCTGGAAGCCCATTCCAACAGTGTTTTTCCTTGGACTTTGCCAAGAAAGGTCAATTATGCACAACCTTCCCTCCCCATTTTTTCCTTTCTGCAGAAAGAAGTGAAAAACAACACCAGGAGATCTTATGGTCATTTTGCCTTTGTTGCTAAGCCCAGCAAGATTTACAGCCCTGCAGATCTTTAACTTGTCTGCCTTAGGGAGCTAGAGTAGGTACTGAATTACCTCTTAGAAGTAATAATAGTAATGATAAGAATAAAATTTATTTCTATCCCGCCCCTCTGCAGCACAATTGGGGCGACTTACAACATATAAAACTCCAGTAAAATACCTCCAACCCCCAAAACCTCACCCACCCCTTAAAAAATTATTAAACTAAGATAGATTAAAAACATTAAAATGAATCAAATATAAAACACAAACATCACAACAATACAATACTATCAGCCGCGGTATTGAAGGGAGAAAGATTGGCTGACTCTTTGGGCCAGGATAGTTATTCAGGAAAGGCCGGAAGAGATCCGTCTTAACAGCCTTTTTGAAGCTGTCTAAGGTGGTAATAAAAGCAGGATGGGTGTTTTGAGGGCAGTAGCATAGTAGGCTGCCAAAGAAGGCAGGGGTCACTCTGACTCCTCTGCCAGCTTGCTGAGCTTCTATGCTGGTCCCAAATGAAGCAATCTCTGTCCCTCTATGGCCAGCACAGAAGCCACAGAAATGAGCTGAGAGAAGACAAGGTATGATCTGTGCCTTCTCTGCATACCTACATTGCTTGTACATAAAGCTCCTCCATAAACCCAAAGCAGAGAAAAATATATGCACAAATTGGCAGAGGATGGATGGTCCCCCCTTCCCTTCCCCATCAGCATGTCTGCATGGATGGTCCTCCCTTCCCTTCCCCATCAGCATGTCTGCAAACAAAGGGGCTTCAACCCCTGTGCATACACCACAGAAACAAGTCAGGCTGGCACAATAGTGACACTATCTCTGCTCTATCAGTCTATGTAGCTTTCTTCTCCAGTATTATGCACCTGAAAGGAACTTCATACATCCATCTATGTGGAACCCCTGGTCAACAACACTTAAGTGAACATTTAAAGCAGAGGTGGGAATCATGCAACTCTTCAAATGCTGCTGGACTAGAAGTCCCAGCAGCTCTAGTAAGGAACGCTGTATGTCACAGTCCAACAGTATTTGGAGGGCTGTACAATTCCTACCTCTGACTTGAAGGCAAAACTGAATTATCTGAATAAAGATGTGGGATAAAGAGAGTGTCCATGTTCCCGACTAGCTCTTATACAGCAGAGCCAGGAAAAATATTGTAAAAGAGACAGAGAAGAAAATATTCTGCTTTTCCTATTCTTATTCAACAGGTAGCTGTTCCATACTATGACATTGGAAACCGCATTCTTATAGTTGTAAACTACAGCCAAGCTAGAGCACAAAATATCAACGGAAATAAACAACATATGACTACAGGTCACATCAAATTGGCAAGTTTTCCCCAAGACCATTTTACTGTCACATGGTGACTCAACAATGAGTAATCATTCCAAGGGAAATAGATAGGGAATGTGAAGTTCAGAGGAAAGTCGGCTGGGTCTACTTCAGAGAGCTGAAACTAAAACAGCAGTTTCTTCAAGTGAAACATCTGTTTTAAAAGCTTGCAAGTTTGTCCTCCATTTGCAATTACTCACAAATTATTAGAAAGTGAATGACCCCATAGTCTTACCTCCTTCAGGGCTTTTAATAATCGAGGTCGCTTTTCCTCAACACTCTCCCTAGACTGTTGTTTCAGTTTCCTTAGCAGTGCTGTAACTAAACAAACATACTATAAGCCAAATATAATGCAGAACAGTTAGTTATCCAGTAAACTTGGTTCTGTTTCTAACATTGTCTTTGCTATTAGAAAGCATAAAGCTAATGACCATCAATAATTTCTATTTTCCCCATTTATTACCATTTAGCTATCACCTGGCCACTAATCTGAATGAGACACTCACATGACTTCTCCCAGCATGAGAGGAAGCTATTTTTTATTCAAACTGTATGTAATTAAACATTTAAATCACCCATCTTGAATGGCTATCCATTACATAACTAACAATATGGAAGTTATATATTAAGTATATTATTCCTGAAATGTAACATAATCAAGCTCCTTCTTGGGCCTTGTGGGGTAATCTAGGCTTTACAGTTTCACTTCAACAGGCAGAATCAGTCTCTTTTCACTTGGATAATTTTTGATGTGAAAAGCAGGATTAACACCAATGCCACTGCTCTCTATTTTGAAGGAACAAGAATTAATTTCATGGTATAGAAAGAAGATTCAAATTTAAAATGATTTTAAATTATTTATAAAACATTAGAAACAATCTTAGAGAAGGTGCTCACAGTCTAGAAATATCAGTCAGAATTTGCAATACACATCTGATTTTAAAAGCTAAGTGGGTTTCCTTTATATTTATTCTAAACAGAGTAAACAGCAGAAGAATTTCCTGATGCTAAATGTTATTTGGGTTACCTTGTAAAGGAGTGGACCTTCCCATCATTGGAGATTTTTAAACAGAGATTCCAGGGTCATTCTATCATAGATATGTTAGCTATGGACTCTTGCATTGGCAAGGACTGGAGGAGCTGACCCTTGGAATCCCTTCTAATTCTACAATAAATGATTCTGTTAATTCATTAGTCTGAATTTTACTTGGCTTGGCTTATTTTTACTTAACAATTTCATTATTTCACTCTTCATTTATTAACAGTTAATCTGGTGCCCCTGTCTCTACCCCCCCAACAGTCTCACAGTCCAGAAATATCAGTCAGAATTTGTAATACACATCTGATTTTAAAAGCTAAGTGGGTTTCCTTTATATTTATTTTGAACAGAGTGACAGTTTCTTACTCATTTGTCTGTCTCCATAGCTGATGGCTTCTGCAAGAGGACTCCATCCCTGAGCATTTTTCACTTTCACAGGAGCATTGTGGGCCAAAAGCAAGTGGGCACATTCTGTAATAAAGTAATTATTTTCCAAATAAGATTACCAAAATCCTCTGCTACATAAAAGCCACTGACAGATGAACAAAAACAACATAGGAAAAGAAATACATTATTGTAATTTATTCAGTTAAGCAGTACATTAAATATATCTAGCCAAGGACACAATTTTTCAAATCTAACATTTTAGTGTACATGCTACAACCAAATTTACTGTAGGGTTCTTCAATATAGTAGGTTGAATCGAGGAAGCTCAACAGGTTTTCACCTGACTGAAATCAAAACTGATTATCAGTTGCAACTAAGTTGTGTCACTAATTGCAAGAGGACTAAAGCACAACTAACATATTCCAATACAGGGGTAGGCAACCTTTTTGAGCCAGGAGCTGGGTTGCTATCCCTCAGACAATTGGGGGGGCCAAAGCACCATAAATAAATAAATAAATAAATAAATATTTTTTAAAAATTAAAATTAAAAAAATATGCATGCACACTCTCTCAGCCCCAGAAAAGCCATGGCAAACCCCCTGTGGAGAAAACCCCAAGAACAAGTAATAACAACAATAATCAATATCATCATGGCAGCGGTGGTGGGGGCGGCGGTGGGGGGGGCGGCCCCTGGTCCAATATGTTCAGAGCCATAATAAATTTAAAGGGAAATCATGCCTGAAAGAAGATATTATGGAAATAATCTGTATCCACAGCTGATTTTTCTTATAATACAGACTATGCCCCTTTTCAAACTACAAAGCATCTTAAAATTTTAATTTCAAAATCAGGAATTTAATTTCAAAATCAGTATTTTAAAGTTAATTTATATGAAACACTTTTTTGGAACATGACATGTGATTCAGAATTATAAAAGAAGAACTGTAGTGGATCACTATTTTGCTCCCACAATAGTTAACCAATTGCTTATGAGAAACTCACAAAGACACAAACACAATATTGTACTCCCCCTTTGCTTCTCAGCAGCTAGTAATGAGGCATATTGTCTGATACTACAAGTACGCTGTGTCCACACTGCAGAAATAATCCAGTTTGACACCATTTAACTGCCATGACTCAATGCTATGTAATTCTGGAAATTGTAGTTTTGTGAGACATTTAACCTTCCCTTTCAGAGAGCTCTGGTACCACAAGAAACACATCCCCTGCAATTACTGATATTCAGAAGAATTCTGATTTGATGAGTCCACATCTGCTTTCTCACCCTGCCCACAATGTCAACACAGAAGAGGAAAGACTCAGCCTCTTTTATCACTGCAGGACAAAAGACCTGTGACCCCTTATGTCGACTGAGCTACACTGATCAACCCCAATCACTGCTCACAAGTAGTGCCTTCACAATGCTGCTGGGGATATTGTCCAGTGGTACAAGAAACTACACATATAGAATCCATGATCAAAACCAGTTTAAGAAACATTTCAACATCAAAATAGTTTTTTGAAAAAATGTGAGTCTTTACCACTGGTAGACAGCCTTTCTTCCATGCTTCCTGACCCATTTCAATAAACAGATGGATGGATACATATAATGTTGATATTCAGTAAGCTACCATCTAAAATAATGCCCAACACCCATTTTAATTAAATTTTCTTTACGAAAGACCTCACAAAACCCTGGAAGTTCTCTCCTTCCTCAAGAGCACACTGATCTGCTTAACAAAAATTGCATTTATCTGTACAGCACTTCAAGTGAGATTACAACCTGACCCAGTTAAAATTGGAGCCCTCTGATCTGAAAATTTTCAGTTTCATTAAAGTGAACAGAACTAAAGCATACACAAGCCACAGTACTGTACTATCACATACCTGGGCTGAAGGTTTGGCTATTATGCAACAGTTTCAAATCTGAAGCAGTAAATACAACATATTTTCTGTGTTATCTCAGGATGCCTGGCTAATCCTAAATGAACTTTATTATTCTACTACTGTCAATGTTAAATTAATCCAGGATTCCATCCTAAAGTGACTATTGCTATAAAATATAGGTTATCATTTTGTCACCTTAGACACCAACAGGCTTGCATTACTGTAAGAAAAAAAGCAATTTTCAACACTGGTCTTTGAGAGGTGAGCTGCATATCAAAATCAGGCCTCTAGTTTCATAATCTAATTTTATATCCTTATTTATTTTTGTATAGCACCCTCTACAGCTCATAATTTAAATTAGACTAGCACTGGATTTTTGATCTGTCTACCAGGACAATATTTCAAATCAAAAGCAACTGATATCACACATTTTGTGCAAAGGTTTTTTAAAATAATTTTTGGTAATGAGTGAAATAATATGACTTGGTGAAAAACCTGTATGAAGTGAACAAGAAATCAAGTCCAAGTTTCGTGCTTGATTAACAAGGGAGATGATGGTCCAAATCACACTGCAGAAATAATCCAGTTTGAGACTGCTTTAACTGCCCTGGCTCAGTACTGGGAAATCCTGGAAACTGTAGCTTATTGTGGCACTAGAGCTCTCTGACAGAGAAAGCTAAATATTTTACAAAACTACAGTTCCCAGGATTCCCTAGCACTGGGACAGGGGAATTAAAGCAATCTCAAACTGGATTATTTCTGCAGTGTGTTTTAGGTTGATGTCACTGAGGGGGAGGTAACTCTAGAAAGAAATGTATCCAGGAGAAAGAAACACACTTCTCAAAGTGGCCACATTTACTATCTTCTGGACAGAGTCTGTCTGATACAGAGTTTGGGCACTGTTTTGTTTTCAACATACCTACTGAAATTGATAAGACATAATTTAGCCATCACTAATTTAACACCATTTTACTTTAATGGGCATATTCAAAGCATGATTATGGGGATACCCACACTGCAGAAATAAAGCAGTTCGACACCACTTTAACTGCCACGGCTCCATCCTAAGGAATCATGAGATGTGCAATGTGGTGAAGTACCAGAGCTTTCTGATAGATCAGGATGAATAACTTACCAAACTATAAACCCCAGGATTCCACAGCACAGAACAAGATAGCTAAAGTGGTGTCAAACTGCTTTTACAGGAGGGGAGAAAAGTGACAATTTCTACATTTCTTTTGTACCAGCTTCCCCTCATTCTCTAGTTCAGGGGTAGGCAACCTAAGGCCCGGATGCGGCCCCCTGAGGCTTTTGGACCGGCCCCAGGTCGGTCCTGCCGCCGCCGCCGCCCCCCCATGATGATATTGATTATTGTTGTTATTACTTGTTCTTGGGGTTTTCCTGGCAAAATCCCCACAGGGATTTTGCCATGGCTTTTCTGGGGATGAGAGAGTGTGCATGCATATATTTTTTAATTTTTAATTTTTTTTAATTTATTTATTTAATTTTTGGTGTTTCGGCCCCCCAATTGTCTGAGGGACAACAACCCCCGGCTCAAAAAGGTTGCCTACCCCTGCTCTAGTTATTCCTGATTTGGAAAGCTCATAGAAAGTGATGAGAAGACCCTTCCTCTTGCTCATTCTATAACCACCTTCAAACAATTTCCATATGAGAGCAAGAGAAAAATTAACTTAGTAATTCTAGTTTTTGGCTTCTATGCTATATAATTTTATAGGTCTTTTTAAATGCAATCATAAGAACAGAATTACCAACCTTTATTCCCCAGCATCACAGCAAGATGTAAAGGAGTGTTTCCTATAAAGAAAAAAAATGTTCAGTGAATGTATACAACTTTACCAAACAGAATAAGGTACATTATTTTATTTTTTAGGTTATAATGTAATAATCTTATTATTTTCAATTTAAAACAGTTTGCAGTATGAATCACATGAAAAATCACTTCAGTATCTGCATTGTTTCCCATCAAGCTGTATTCCTAGAAAAATCAATAGGTTAAGAATAATTAAAAACACGGCCATAAAACTACTAAAAGACTCTGGTGCCCTAAATTAACTATGGGTTGCACATTATCAAGAATGACAGATCTAGGTCACTACCCATAAGGAATTTATTCTAATAAAAAATTAAACATATTTTATTTATTCATTACACAGATCCAGTTTTACAAACATTAAATAAACTACAGTAATGTAAAGTGCAGACCATGCCGTTATTCACTAGACTGCAAACAACCTGAGGACAACAATTTTCAAGGACAGAATATAAATATTGTTTTAAAAAAGTAAGGCCAACATACACAGTCCTTAAAAAAAAATAGAGTTAAGATCTTTAAATTATATATCAGCAAGTATTAGGAGTTGCAATTGCGATATGAGAGCACAGAATTTGATATTGGATATATAATCCAGCTGCTTGACAACCTCAACTTTTGTTTTTTTGATAGTGTAGAGAGAGAATGGAAAATCTTAGAAGTAGGGTTGGAAAGCTAAGCAGGATTTCCAGCAGTCTGGGACACTTTAGGGTCCTGAAGTATGGCCACAAACTGAAAGGAAAAAATGCATTTTTCATAAATTGAGTTTTCCTTTTTGATGCAATTTTGATGAAGCTGCAGAATTTTGGATTTTGTAAGTAAAGGCCTAAATTCAAAGTTATAGTGACAACATAAGAACTTTCTTCTCTGCCTTTCTACAGCTGTGGGTGCACCTCAGGAATATGATCTGAGGGACTGCCTAGCCCTCAAGACCAAATTTACACTAATGGAATATTAGGCTAAACGTTATTATGTTTAATCGAAGGCAGGGGAAAGCTAGAGAGAGAAAGGTTGTTCTGAATTTGGGTGCAGTGCTCTCTTGCACTTATGCTAGGGGCCCGGCGTCGTTATCAATAAAACTCATCTTCTGGACTTCAGCTGGGTCGCTGCGGTTTTTCCTGCCTATCTGACTACCTGTTATCTGCTACAAAAATCTTGTATAACTACAAATCCCAGGACTCCATAGGATCGAGCTACAGCACTTAAGGTGGCATCAAATTGCATTATTTTGACGGTGTAAATGCCCCCTACATCCTAAAAATGTAGATTTGAGTTTGAGCACATTTTCCAACTTTTCAGAATAACCTTTTGCTGTAACAAGATTCTGCCCTCTACCCTCCTAGCCTCAAGATCAATCATACATTCATTTAATACAGCCATGTTTTACGTCAAAGATATCCAAACTAGACTATAATTTAGCACACAAAGGTGATCTGCTGATTCAAAGAGCACTCCTCATTTTCACAGCAAGAGCAATTTCTTTATCACATTTAGTTATTAACTGCCCTCGAGCTGATCTCGGCCCATGGAGACCCTATGAATGAGATATCTCCAAGCCCCCCTGTTCTCTACTGCTCTACTTAATTCCTGCAAGCTCATAACCATTTCCTCTTTAATATAGTCCATCCATCTAACACAGGGGTAGGCAACCCAAGGCCCGGGGGCCAGATGCGGCCCCCCAAGGCCTTTGGACCGGCCCCAGGCTGGTCCTGCCCCCCCCCCCCATGATGATATTATTGTTGTTATTACTTGTTCTTGGGGTTTTCTTGGCAAAATCTCCACAGGGGTTTTGCCATGGATTTTCTGGGGCTGAGAGAGTGTGCATGTATATCTTTTTTATTTTATTTATTTATTTTTGTTGCTTTGACCCCCCCCCCAATTGTCTGAGGGACAGCAACCCGGCCCCCAGCTCAAAAAGGTTGCCTACCCCTGATCTAACATGTGGCCTTCCCCTCTTTCTACCTCCCTCCACCGTTCCTAGCATTATTGTTTTTTCCAGTGAGTCCTCCCTTCTCATGATGTGTCCGAAGTATGATAGCCTCAGGGCCTTTATAGACTGCTAGAAATAATGCAGCTTGAGGCCAATTTAACTATCCTGGCTAAGTGCTAGGGAATCATGGGAATTGTATTTTTCTCTGGGACATTGAGCCTTCTCTGTCAGAGAGCTCTGGTGCCACAATAAACTACAGTTCCCGTGATTTCTTAGAACTGAGTCAGGACAGATAAAGTGGCCTCAAGCTGCATTATTTCTGGCAGTCTGTAAAGGCCCTCAGTTTTGTCATCTAGCTTCCAGGGAGATTTCCGGCTTGCTCTCCTCTAGGACCCATCTCTTCGTCCTTTTTGCTATCCCCGGAATCCTCAACACTCTTCTCCAGTAACACATCTCAAATGCATTGATTTTCTTCCTACCTTGTTTCCTAACAAGCTCTCACATTCATACATGGTAATACAGAATATGATGCTTGAATGATTCTAACTTTTGTACTCAGTTGTATATCTTTGCATTTTAGAATCTTTTCTAGTTCTTTCATACCTGTGCTCCACATTCTTAATAATCTTCTGATTTCCTGGCTGAAGTCCCTGTTCCTATCAATGTTGGATACATTACTCTACATTCTAAAGCTGTGGGTGCACCTCAGGAATATGTTGGATACATTACTCTACATTCTACAGCTGTGGGTGCACCTCAGGAAAAAAAAAGATTACCTAGCAGTGTACAATGAAAATATTAAAATATTATGAAAAAATAAGGAAACGTGTAGGAAACCTCCAATTTTTTCCTGCTTGGTTTATAACATCGTGCCTGATGAAGAAGCCAGTGGAGCTTCAAAAGCTTGCAACAAGTATACTGTGCATTTTGGTTGGCCAATAAAGGTATCCCTGTTTGGTGGATTTTTGTTTGAATTTATGAAAAAATAAAATATGGAAAATATGCAATGAATTACATCAGTAATTTCAAGTGATATCCAAACAGATTTCAGAACTATCCAAAAGCAGCACTTGCAATGACCTCAGAAGGGAAAACAAACACTCTCAAATATCCTGGTCCCAAGATGCCATTATACACTACCTTAAACCTGGATCAGCAGCAAATAGGCAGGCAGCACTGCCATAAGTTGGAAATGACTTTCAGGCACACAACAACAACAACAACTCCATTAGGAAAGGAGTTACATGTTGATAAAAGAGCCAGCTCCCAACTATAGAGAAACTATCAAGCTTTGCATTAGCTGTAGGTTCCAGGTCAAACTGAGTGAAGCCACAATGAAAGCACACTGCAATAATCCAGTCTTAAAACTACCAGTTCCTAATGTATTGGTAGAACTTGTGAACCGAAGAGATAAGATTTCATGCATATTGCATTTGCCTAATATGTGAATACACTAACAAAGTTTTAATTCTTAAAAAAAAAAAAAAACAGCTCCTACCCCATTGTAGCAAACTCACTTCTATCCATGGTAGCTAACATATCACCCACACCAGCCTGATGAATGGCCCGCCAGACCTCTGCCACTAGAGCCTCCACTGCCACAAATGGATTTCAGAGTACTAAAGATCACAAACGTATTCCATCAGACAGAGTGCAATCCCACTCAGAACAGGTAACACATCTATCTCACAGATTCAATAACCACATTTGCACAGGATGTCCCTCTTGCTATGATTCAGTCCTGTTACTACAGTTCATTCAACTCATCACAGATTCCAGACACGATCAAGGGCTTGTGAGGTCACATCCAATTGAGATGTTCCAGCAAGCTCTGTAACATCTGTGTACTCTTGACACTTTTCTCTAAATCACCAAATGATTGATCTCTCTCCAACTGGATTCATACAGGTGTGAAATAACAAGAGGCTATTCTGTGGCACAACACAATTAAATGACTAAAGGAACAAGGAATAATAAAGTTGAAACCAACTCTGAAGGTAGGAATGGAATCTGTGGTGCACAGTGCGTTCAACACCAAACCAAAGAACTGGTCCAGGAGGATATTACTGTTGATAGTATCAAAAGGCAAGTATGAAATTTGCCATTAAATATGCAAGAATGTGTTACATCACCATGGGAAATTTTCAAAAGAAAACTGAGATTATTTCTTTTGTGCTAATATCAACATCATGAAAATCTAGAATACTATGGCATTCCTTTTAACGTGATCTCAAAGCATATTGTGCTTGGTCTCTATCTTTCATTTATAGGCTCACAGAGAGAACCTGTACAAAGCATACATTTAAAATATTTTTAAAATTTAATGATAATTTTTCTCTATTTGATTTTTTTAGCTTCTTAAGAAATAAAGATAGTATAAGAAGACGTTGCTTTTACTTTAGCTTTTAGAAAGTATTTTCACAACATGGGGAACGCATCTCACTTTATTGTATAAATCTATGGATCCTTCATCCCAGAATATTTGACTTAACTGAACAGTGATATTTATATACTAGTGACAACTCTAACTCTTAGGTGGCCTTGAGACTGCTTAAATATGCAGTTACTCCATTCAAAAATAATAATGTAAAAACACCAGTCACTAATGTAGGGGCTTGTCACAGAATACATGCTGTATGCATAAAACAGAACAAAAAGCCACCAAAGAGAAAATAATTTCTATACCTCCTCCTATCCTACTTTATATCACTGAGTACTTGAGCACATGGCAACACTTTCAAAAAACATTTCACTATTCTTGCCAACAGATCTTAGCTGCTCCTTGCGGACAAATAAGCCAAGTAGCACTTCAAAGAATTATCATAGAAACAACAAACTGAAATTCACTAGGAAATTAAGTTGCATTCTCAAGAAGTACAGCTGCCCCTCCCTCATTCTGGACCCCCCCCCCACAAAAATGTTGGCTTGCAAATAATTGAGCCCCATTTAAACTAATAGGCACACACGCGTCCATGGTGCACATGGTGATTTAAAATATAGCCCTGTCCCTCCCCACAAAGAGCAAGACTCGAAGTCGGCAAATAGGGAGGGACAACTGTAAAAAGAACCATGGACAACACTTGTCTTACATGATAGCAGACACCATAACCTAGGATTTGTTTAATGGTCTCAAACTGAATTGGTTATCTTGACAGTCATAAGTGTTTCTACAGTTTTATTGGGTTAACAATGTCAAATCAATTAGAAGAATTAAAAACATTTTGATCAACTAAACTTTTGGCCCTGTTTGATCAGGCTTTATTTAAAAAAGTTAACTGAGGGGTGAAACAGACCGGCATAAAAAGCCGTACACAACACATGCCCCCAAGATGCCTGGAAGCTGGCTTCACGCCGCCCGGCTGCCCATGCGTGGGCCAGTTTCTGGTCACTCTGGCATTTACGTGCTGCAGGAGTGCCATAACTGCGTAAAGTTTCTTTTTGCCAGCACAAACAGGAATGGCAATTTGCCACTTCTTTCTGGGCCAGCAAAAAGGCAGATTGGGGGCACAGTGTGCGGCTGTCATGGTCCCAATCCAGCATCAGGGGAGGTAGGTTGACACTGCCCTTTTGGGGTGGTCTGTTTTGCACCGGAAAGTATTGATAAATGTTTTAGGTACCATACTGATACCATCTTAGAACAGATACCCTCCCTATTTCCTCAACCAACAGAGCCTCTTCCAAAGTGGTACCTGCTGCATTACATTATCAAATCTTTACAAAATCTAAGTATCTATTTCAAATTCCAGGTTGAGTGTCCCTTATCCAAAGTCTTTGGGACCAGAAATATTTTGGGGTTTTTTGGACTTTGGAATACCTGTATCTGCATATATGTACATAATGAAATATATTTGAGATGGGACCTAAATCTAGACTCAAAATTCATTTATGATTCATATACAGCTTATACACATAGCCTAAGGGTAATTTTATACAGTATTTTTAATAATTTCGTGCATGAAACGAAGTTTGTGTACACTGAACCATCAGAAAACAAAGTGGCTGTCACTATCTCAGCCACCCATGAAAAAAGTTTTGGGTTTTGGAGTATTTCAGATTTTAGAATTCCAGGTAAGGGAGATTCAATCCGTATCATCCTATCTTTATTAAAGTCAAATATTTAATTAACTTATTAAAACACAACAAATATTAGACATTTTCTTTAATAAGATTTCAGCCTTTGCTATAATACAACTGCATGGTTTCTCTACAATGATCACCTATTTAATTCTCAGAGTGATATGAAAACTTCACATACTGCTCTTTTTTCCTACTACAGGCAGCAAACACAAGAATACGTACATATATCTTTTACACTGAAGGATTGTTTGCAAACGATGCCCTTATTCATACATAACAGTAATTTCCTCAAATGTTCATTACAACTATTACTTTATTCTTTACTGACATAAAGGGACTAAGATCTTAGATCTCACTATTTTCAGGCATACATTCCTGGGAGAATCTCTAGCTAAATAAACAGATACTGTTTTGGCATTCACTGTAATACTAAACAGAGTTTTTGACCTAACAGAAATTTAATTTTCCTAAATCCTATGGGAAATAGATTATGATTGGCCAAGGGTCACATGGGGTCACTGGACTGAACTCATGATTTGCTTTCTGAGGAAAGAAGAGCTCCACTCACCGAAAGTGGCTCTGTCCAAATCTGTGGGACCCACCTTCCCCACAATTCATCCAATTCAACTGGTGTTCTTGTCAGCTGGCAATCTAACTATCATTTACCAATATTTACATTACTGGGAAGAACACAACTCCATCCACTGAGAAGACTTGTATGTAAAAATTCCAGAGCTTGACTGTAACTTTTCACTAAGTGTGGGGGCAAACGATTTACATGATCTGAAGAGAAAAAAGGGTATGAAGGTTTTACATAAAGTTCTATTGGATAAAAAATAAAAATCTACATAGAAGTAATAGTAAGAACCTTGACTATTCGTGCTATTTACTAAAACAAAAGGAAAGGCTGGAATAAATGCTACCAGAAAGAGAGAGAAACAGAGGAAGCACACCTCTTAGGGATTTGGTATTATTTAAAAAACAAACTAGCCACAGCCCAACCTCACAACTGCAGGTGAAGGAGGCAGATGACATCATAATTACTTCTTGGAAAATCTGGTTACTAAGTAACTGAAGAATTTCTAGAGTGACATATTTCTTTCCAGAAGAATTACATTCCTAACACTTTACCTAATAGGTAATCCTTCCTGTGGGTGGAGAAGAAGGGAACACATGTAGTGCAATCTAATACAAATCTCACCAAGTTCAAAAAGAATCTCTATGCAGACAATTGCAGCCAGACTCTCCTCAACTACCATTCTTTGCACAGGTGTACTTCATTCTAAAGGCTGAAGTACTGCATGCTTTCTAATAACCATGGAAGCCTGGACTTGCTTTACAGCTGATTATGTGTTGTTGTTGTGTTCCTTCAAGTCAGTTCTGACTTATGGCAACCCTGTCACAGAGTTTTCTGGGGCTGAGTGTGTGTAACTTTCCCAAGGTCACAATGGCTTTCCATGGCTGAGCAGGGAGTCAAACCCTGATCTCCAGAGTTGTAATCCAACACTCAAACCACTACGTCACACTGGCTCTCTCAGATAAATACAAGTATAAATCAGTAAGTGATTATTTTTGCCAATGAGATATAGCAACATTCCAAAGCATATGGTATACTTCTGGCCATTTCTGATCGATTTCTGACTTATGGCAACTGAAGTAAAAAATATCAAGACAGAACCAGATCAGAGGAGGTTTGCAGATTACAGCAGCATGAAATGCAGAGCAAGAAGCAGCTTATTCTGTATGATCTGGTCTGTACATCAATCATTAGCATCATAAATGTGAAGAACTATGTCTGTACTTCTGAGCAACATATACTTTCTGGAAAATGCAAAAATCATAAGCTATATTATTTTCTTGAAACTCTCTTCTGTAATTTTTGACCTCAATGAGAGATTTTATTCACATAACAACCACCAACTAAGTAAGCAGCATCTATTCTAATTTTCCCAGAAGAAAAACAGATGTTTCTTAAATGTAAGGTGTACTCATTCCATATTCTCCCCTTCAGTTAATCTCAAAGGTGCTAGATTCCTTTGTGTACTGATTTTCCAGACTAACACAGCTATGTCTTTGAATTCAGTCCACATTAGCATTCTTGCTGGAAGTTTAGAAAGCTAAACAGGAAATAAACACTATCAGAAACACATCATAAAACATGTTAGTGTGCTCTGTTCCTTTCAAATAAATGAGTCTTTAATTGGACGCAACCCAAATCTGGGTGAGCAGAAGTTCTGCCCTCACAAAGCCTTTCTAAATTAAAGCTCCTTTACTGGATCATGGTAGTTTACATGCGTAGGACCCAAGATACTCAAGAGGATAAAAGCTGACATGGACTCTAATGCAAATGAAGTGATCCCAGTCCTGTCAAAACAAGGTGACAGCTGATCACCAATAGAGGATTTTCACAAAACAGGAGGTGTTTTGTTGTTGTTGTTATTATTGTTTTTACCAAAATTACTGTCCTCTCTCAAGCATGTACAGTGGGCCCTCAGTTTCTGCTGTGGTTTGGTTCCAGGCCCTTAGTGGATTCAAAAATCCACGGACTCTCAAGTCTCATTTTATATAAAGGCATAATAAAATTGTGTCTCCTATATAAAATGGCAAAATCAAGGTTCACTTTCTGGAATTTATATAGTTTTAAAAATATTTTCAAGCCATGGATGGTTGAACCTATGAATAAGGAATCTGTGGATACAGAGGGTATATAGTGTGTAGATCAGGGGTAGGCAACCTTTCCCCTTTAAGGGCCGAGGGACTTCATCTCCCAGAAGCCTCAGCCATGTTGGCCATAGTCCCATGTTGGCCAATAGCTCCTGGGATTCTGGGAGCTGAAGTCCCTCGGCCCTTAAAGGGGAAAAGTTGCCTACCCCTGGTGTAGAGGTATATATCATGAAGTAGCAGCAGCTGGACTTGGTTTGGTGGGGATGGAAAACACATGGGTGGGCACTTTCATAGACAGAAAGCATACAGTGGGCCCTTGGTATCCTCTGGGGTTTGATTCCAGGAACCCCAAAATCTGTGGATGCCCAAGTCCTATTAAATGCAAGGAGGTTGTAAAATGGTCTATGTCTCTGGAGACCAGAGTTCGATACCCAGCTTGGCCATGAAACCCACTGGGTGACTTTAGGCAAGTCACACACTCTCAGTCTCAGGGGAAGGCAATGGCAACCTCCTTTGGGCAAATCTTGCCCTAGGGTGGCCATAAATCAGAAACGACATGAAGGCACACAACAACAACAACAACAACAACAACAACGTAAAATGGTGTCCTTTATATAAAATAGACAAATCAAGGCTTGCTTTTGGGAATTAATGTATTTTTAAAATATTGTCAACCTGTGGATGGTTGAATCCATGGATACCAAGGACCGAACGTACCTCAACTTTCAGGATGGGGAGGCAGCATCCTCTAAACTCTGGGGCTGGAAAGGAGCTTAACCCAAGAAACAAAACTGCATCCAGAGTGCAGAAATAATATGGGCTGACCCCACTTTAACTGCCGTGACTCAGTGCTATGAAATCCTGGGAACTGTAGCTTGTTGTGGCACAAGAGGCGGAGGTAGAACAAAGCTCTGAGAGGACCCCTTAGCTCTGATGACACAACAGTCCAAAACATACTGCAGAAATAACCCATTGTAAGACCGCTTTAACTGCCCTGGCTCAGTGCTAGGGAATCCTGGGAATTATAGTTTATTCTGGCACCAGAGAGTTCTCTGACAGAGAAGACTAAGGGGGGTTGCAGACTGCCAGAAATGGTGCAAATTGAGTCCACTTTTAGGGTTAGGGAATCATGGGAACTGTAGTTTATTGTGGCACCAGAGCTCTCTGACAGAGAAGGCTCAACGTCTCAGAAAAAAATCCCATGATTCCCTAGCACTAACCCTAACCCTAAAAGTGGACTCAATTTGCACTATTTCTGGCAGTCTGCAACCCCTCCAAAATGTCTCAGGAAGACTACATTCCGTATCACTGAGCCAGGGCAGTCAAAGCAATGTTGAACTGCATTAGCCCTGCAGCCTCTGTCGTCCCATAAATGTATGTATTTAACCTCTTCTGCCAGACAACTCAGGTGCCGCAAGAAACTACAAGTCCCAGGATCCCCAGGCAACTGAGCCAGGCTCAAACTGGATTGTTTCTGCAGTGTGGGCTTGGACCTACAATTCCCAGAATTCCATGATAGCATGGAGCCAGGCTAGTTCAATGTGCGGTCCACCAGGATTATGTTGTGCAGTGTGGATGCAACAACCCAAGGCTGCATTCAGACTGGAGAATTAACCCGGTTTGGCAGCGCTTGAACTGCCTTGGCTCAAGGCTATGGGATTCTGGGAATTGGAGTTTGTTGTGGGACCCGGAGCGGAGCGGAGCTCCGCTCCGGGTCCCACAACAAACTCTAATTCCCAGAATCCCATAGCCTTGAGCCAGACCTGTTCAAGCGCTGCCAAACCGGGTTATTTCTCCAGTCTGAATGCAGCAGAAGACAACAGGCGGAGGAATGAAGGGCTCTGGGGCACAAGAGGCGGAGGTAAGAAGACTCTCTCACCGTGGCTGTCCTTCTGGCCGATGCCCTGCGTGCGGATGAGCGCCGAGAGCCGCCTCACGTCCCCCTTGAAGACGCACTCGTGGACCGGGAACTGCGTGGCCGTGGTCGTCGCCGCCGCCGTGGGGCCTTTCTCGGCCTGAGGCCCGGCCTTGAGGGGCAGCCGGTGGTGGTTAGTGAAGAGGCGGTGTCCCCCGGCGCGGCCTCCCTTGCCCCGTCCCCTGGTGAAGGCCTCGGCTTCCTCCTCCTCTTCTTCCTCTTCCTCGTCCTCCTCCTCTCCGGGCCTCAGCAGGTCCCCTTCCTCCTTGCTGGGCTTGTGGTCCCTGCGCAGCGAGCGCAGCTTTTCTCCGGTCATCGCCGGGGCGAGGGCTCAGAGCCGCGGCGGAGAGTCCCCTCCCGACGGCATTCCGCTCGGGGACGCCCCGCAGGCCAGCCCGCCGGCGATGGCAAGGCTGCCCTCCAACCCCGCTCCACCTGCCTCCGCCGCTTCCCTCAGCGGCTCCGACGCGCCGCCATCTTGTCGAGCGGATCTCGCGAGACTTCGGCGACGGCCGGGGCGGGTTCGGGAGAAGTCTCGCGAGATGTTGCTTCCTCCCTCGCGCCCCGGAGATGCTCCGAAAGGGACGCTTCGGCGCCTGAGGAGGGTTTTGGCGGCGGAAGGACTGGACGAAGGAGGAAGCGGCGCTGAGGGGGACTCCTCCACACTGCAGAAATGACCCCTTTTGAGACCGGTTTAACTGCCCTGGTTCAAGGCTAAGGGATTTGGGGAACTCTAGTGTTTGTGAGACATTGAGCCTTCTCTGTCAGAGAGCTCTGGTGCCACAATAAGGCTACCGTTCCCAGGATTCCCTAACACTGAGCGAGGGCAGTTAAAGCAGTCCCAAACCGGGTTATTTCTGCAGTGTGTTTTGGACCTTGGAAGTTACCAAGTTTGAGAGAAGGGTGTTAGTATGTAGGCTGGACACGGGCACCTTCTTGTAGGAAAACAACTCCCATTTGCCTCAAGAAGCGCCGCCAGTTGTGGAGGATGCTGGGAGTTGCAGTCCAGAAAGGTCCATGGAGGGCCCCCATGTCCTCCATTTCAGCTTTCTGTCCAGCAGCAGCGAGTCCCATGTTAAGCAGGACTAAGAAGCGTGAATTTACATTTCCATGAGTATTTTTAGTTTTTATTTGGACATACCTTTTTCTTGAATGACCTACATTTTATCCTATGTATCTTCTTGAATGTCCTACTAAGAAGCAGGAATTTATATTAGTATTTCTAAAAAGCTTTTATTTGGTCATGTCGTACGTTTTTCCTCAGACGGCCTACATTTTGTCCTACTTTTTCTTGGATGTCCTGCTAAAAAGCAGGAATTTATTTTTGTATGAGTGTTTTTTATTTAGTACCGTCTTACATTTTTCTTGAATATCCTACATTTTGCGGTGCCTTGCCCTCCTTTGCGGTTAGGGCACCCTGGATTGTTAGTGTTGGATGGCTGTAATTTAGGGCCTTTACAAACTGCCAGAAATAATGCAGCTTGAGGCCACTTTTAAGTGTCCTGGCTCAGTGATAAGGAATCATGGGAACTGTATTTTATTGTGGCACCAGAGCTCTCTGACAGAGAAGACTCAGGGCCTTTGCAGACTGCCAGAAATAGTGCAAATTGAGTCCACTTTAAGGGTTAGGGAATCATGGGAACTGTATTTTATTGTGGCACCAGAGCTCTCTGACAGAGAAGGCTCAATATCTCAGGAAAAAAAACCCAATTCCCATGACTCCCTAGCACTAACGCTAACCCTTAAAGTGGACTCAATTTGCACTATTTCTGGCAGTCTGCAAAGGCCCTCAGTGTCTCAGAAATAAACTGTAATTCTTATGATTCCCTGGCACTGAGCCAGGACAGTTAAAGTGGCCTCAAGCTGCATTATTTCTGGCAGTCTGTAAAGGCCTTTAGGGTGTATCTACACCATGGAAGTAAAGCAGTTTTGACACGACTTTTGAGTGCTGTATCTCTATCTTATGGAGTCCTGGGATATGCAGTTTTACAAGGTCTTTAGCCTTCTCTACCCAGGAGTGTGGGTGCCTTGCAAAACTACAAATCCCAAAATTCTGTAGGATGGTGCTATGGCAGTTAAAATAGTGTCAAACCACATTATTTCCACAGTATAGATGCACAAATAGTTTTTTCAGGGTTTTACTTATGAACTCATGGTCTGCTACAGTGCTTCCTGTTGGTTATAGTAAAGCCATAGTATGTATTTTACAACTGAATAAAGCATGGCAGACTGAAAACAAACTGAAAGAATGTGATTTTAGTTAATCAGAGTAAAGAGCTGAGTCATCATGAAACAGCTTTAAAGGGGTATGCCAAACCCTCATGGACTGAAGAGGTAGAGGGCAGCATGAGGAGCTGGAGTTGCTATAAGCAACAGAGGAGTACATGCAGCACCAGCAGAGCAGTAACAGCTCAAGGATAAAGGTAACAAATCTCAGCAGGACATATTGCTGAAGGAAAGTATTGCTGGAAGTTTATTTTGTTTAAAGCTCAGTTCTAGAATGTATGCTATGATATTTTGTTTATATGCTGCAAAGCAGACTGCTGACAGGGCTAAGCAATCAACGACTATATTTGGTTTTGGTTTGCTATTGGTTACAAATGAAAAACAATTCTTCTCAAGGAATGAAAAGACAAGAAGAAATGTGGTGGCTTTCATACTAAGAAAAGATGTTGCAAAAGCAGTCAGAGGATACAATGCAAAATCAGACCAAATCATCTCAAGAAGGCTCCATGGGAAACCTATGAATATCACCATAATTCAAGTATATGCACCAACCGCTGAGGCAGAACAAGAAGAAATTGATAGATTTTATGAAAGAGCACAGAAAGAAATTGACAACACACCAACACAGTATGTCAAGCTGATCATCGGAGATTGGAACGCAAAGGCTGGAAGTAAAGAAGAATCAGAAATGGTAGGCAGATTTGGACTAGGCAAAAGGAATGAAGCAGGTGAGGGTCTGATAGATTTTTGTGAAGCCAACAACCTATTCATTGCAAACACATTTTTCATACAACCAGAGAAAAGGTTATACACATGGACGTCACCAGATGGTCAACACAAAAACCAAATAGATTGCATAATTGGAAGTAAAAGATGGCAAAGCTCCATACTGGTGGCCAAGACTAGACCAGGTGCTGATTGTGGCACAGATCACAAACTACTCATTTGAAAAATAAAAGTAAAACTCAAGAAGAGAACAAAACCAGTCATCATACCAAAATGTGATTTAAACAACATTTCCATAGAATTCACTGACAATATAAGGAATAGATTTGCAGTACTAAGTATAATAGATCGTGAACTGGAAGAGATTTGACCTGAAGCCAGGGATATAATAAAAGAAAAATGCATAAATACACTTCCAGCATAAAAAAGGAAAGTGAAGAAACCATGGATGACAGATAAAATGCTACAAGCAATAAAGGAGAGAAGAGAAAGAAAACAAAAAGGAAATAGGAATAAACTAAGAACCATGAATGCAACAGTACAATAGCTAGTGTGCAAAGATAAGGGAAATTATTACAACAAATGTAGAGAAATAGAAGAGAGCAACAAAAAGGAAAGAACGAGAGACCTACAAGATTCGAGAAATCAAGGGAAAATTCAAACCGAGGATCACGATACTCTACGACGGGTAGGCAACCTTTCCCCTTTAAGGGCCGAGGGACTTCAGCTCCCAGAATCCCAGGAGCTATTGGCCAACATGGGACTATTGGCTAACATGGCTGAGGCTTCTGGGAGCTGAAGTCCCTCGGCCCTTAAAGGGGAAAGGTTGCCTACCCCTGCTCTACGACAATAAAAATAACATAATTCAAGGCCAGGAAGGAATAAAAAGACGTTGGATGCAATACACAAAACAACTATGCAAAAGATGACAAAATGAAGGACACATGGAGCGAAGAACCATATTTAGATGAACCCCAAATTCTAAAAACTGAGGTAGAAGCTGCAGTTGAAGAAATGGCAAAAAGCAGGATTCCAGGAACAGATGATATACCAATAGAACTATTGCAATCCATACTGACAGAGTCCACTCTAGTGCTAACCAACATATCTCTACAGATATTGAATACAAAACGATGGCCAACAATTGGAAGCAATCCACAAAAAAGGAGACACCACAGACTGCAGCAACTATAGGACCATAGCATTAATCTCCCATACAAGCAAAATACTGCAACATAGACTCCAGCCACACATGGAGAGAGAAATCCCAGAGGTCCAAGCAGGGTTCAGGAAACAGGTACCAGGGATCACATTGCAAATATATAATGCCTAATAATGCATAGCAGGGAGTTCCCAGCATAGATTGTGAAAGGCTATGGAATGCCCTTAAAGACATGGGAGTGCCAACACATCTGATAGTCTTGATGAGGAATCTATACTCAGGACAAGAGGCTGCTGTCAGAACAGAACATGGAGAAACAGAATGGTTCCCAATTGGCAAAGGAGTCAGACAAGGCTATATCCTAACACTCTATCTATTCAACTTATATGCAGAACATATTGTAAGGAAAGCAGGCTTCTTCATGGAAGAGGGAGGAGTGAAAATAGGAGGAAGAAATATTAACAATCTGAGATAAGGCGATGACACCATAATACTAGCAGAAAACCTCACAGATCTGGAACAATTACTAAGGAAGATCAAAGAAGAAAGTGCAAAGGCAGGCTTACAGTTCAACATAATGAAAACAAAAATAATGACCACAGAGAACTTACACACATTCCAACAAGACAACGAGGAAATAGAAATAATAGAGTTCTCATATCTGGGATCAAACATTGGTCGGAATGGGAACTGCATCCAGGAAATCAGGAGAAGATTAAGAATGGGGAGGGCGGCTATGAAAGAACTAGAAAAGATCCTGAAATGCAAAGACATATAAGCACAAAAGTATCAGAATCATATAAGCCATCGTATTCCCTATTACCATGTATAGACATGAGAGCTGGACAGTCAAGAAAGAAGATAGGAGGAAAAACAATGCATTTGAGAGGTGGTGCAGGAGAAGAGAACAAACAAATGGGTCCTAGAACAGATCAAGCCAGAGATATCCTTAGAAGCCAAGATGACAAGACTTAGGAGCTTTGCAGACAGGCAGCCATGGGATGTCCTGGGAAGTGGAGGATTGGGGCCAAGGCTGCCCCACACAGGTGGTGATGGACAAGGTGTCCGGTCACTGAAGACATTGCTGGTCTCAGTGACTAGCCTTTTGAGGCTTTCAGAGTTGTTAAAACTCTGAAATTCCTCTCCTGGTAAGGAGAGGAAGAATCGGGGCCTGAAGGAGACTGGTTAAATCCTCTTTGAATCAGCGGATTACGGAGGTGGCCCATGGATTCAAAGAGGACTTGGTCATAAGGCAGCCGAAATCTCAGTATGGCGTCCTAAGAGACTGAACTTTGCCGGCAGCACAAAGCAAAGAAGAACAAAGAGCATCAGTTTTAAGACTCCAGTTTGGTGAGACCACTTTAACTTCATAAATCTGCCCTGTGGAGACTAACTACAACATCTTAGACAATAAGAATAAGAAGATTATAATAAACAAATAGTGATCTAAATCGATTATAAGCTAAAAGTAAATTTGCAGTAGGGAAAACCATTTGCCATACAAGTTAAATAAATAACAGTTTTAACTATTTCCACTCTTTATTAATCAAATTATATTCAAGGAAAAGACTTTTGGCTTACCTTTATTTTTGGACTTTTCGGATTTTTAATTTTTTTTTTTTTTTTTTTTTTTTTGACTGGAAAAATAATTTAGATTTTGAATTGCGACAGGGAAAAGGAAAAGAGGAAGGAAAGGTAAAGAAGAAAAAGGGGGAAAAAAAAGAGAGAGAGAGAGAAGCGAGGAAGAAAGGAGGAGAGAAGGATTAATGGCGATGGACCTTAAAGGATAAATTGAATAAGACCCAAGATGGATCTGAAATAAGTTCTAAGAATCTGGAAACCTGAGAGTAAAGTCTGGAAATTTGAGAACAATTGATGAAAGTATTGGAGGCCTCTTGATTCCCCTTTGATCACCAAAGATTCATGTGGCCCTCGGCGGAAGCTTTGAGGCCCCTTTATTAAGAGTATCCGTAGCGGTGATGGAGGTGGAGGCTTGGTCCCTCCCGTCCACCAAAGATTCAGCTGGGCCTCGGTGTAAGCAGTGAGGCCCCATTGTGAACCGGCAGTGGCGGCGATGGAGGCCCGGCCCCTCCCGCCCTCCAGAGTTCCAGCTGGCCTCGGTGCAAGTCTTGAGGCCCGCCTTCACACGGGCAGCGGCGACAGCGGTGAAGACCTGGCCCCTCCCGCCCTCCAAAATTCCAGCTGGCCTCAGTGCAAGCCTTGAGGCCTCCCCTCATACCGGCAGTGGCGACGGCGGTGGAGACCTGGCTCCTCCCTCCCTCCAAGGTTACAGCTGGCCTCAGTGGAAGCCTTGAGGCCCCCTCCATACAGGTAGCGGTGGTGGAGGCCTGGCCCCTCCCGCCCTTCAAAGTTCCAGCTGGCCTCGGCAGAAGCCTTGAGCCCCCCCCCTACACTGGCCGCTGTGACGGTGGTGGGGACCTGGCCCCTCCCGCCCTTTAAAGTTTCAGTTGGCCTCAGTGAAAGCCTTGAGGCCCTCCTCCATACTGGCAGCGGTGGAGGCCCGGCCCCTCCTGCCCTCTGAAGTTTCAGCTGGCCTTGGCGGAAGCCTTGAGGTCCCCTCTCATACTGGTAGCGGCGGCAGTGGAGGCCTGGCCCCTCTCGCCTTTTAAAGATTCAGTTGGCCTCAGCAGAAGCCTTAAGGCTTCCCTATCAATCGGCAGTTGGTTAGGAAAGGTGGAAGGAAGTAAAAAGAGAAGGCCACATACTAGATGGATGGACTTTATTAAGAGACCATGAATATGAGTTTGCAGAGGACAGGGAGGCCTAGAGATGTCTCATCCATAGGGTCGCCATGGGTCGAGACCGACGCGAAGGCAGTTAACAACAACAAACCAAGTCGTGACTATTGTGCTCATGGACTATATATGCAGCTTATATAAATGTATAGTAAATATTAGTTGCTCATTATTTCTATAAATAAAAGTCTACTGAGTTAACTTTTTATCCGCAAACCGTGTGTGAGAACTGTGCTTGTCCATATAGAGGTTTGGAGGAGAATTCTGTTGTATCACCTACATCATGCTCTGTTATAAAACCTGTACAGTGGTTATGGGCCCAGTTTATCATAAAGACCAGTAGGTGGCATTGTTGAGCAATGAAATAACTTCTGTGCCTAGCTGACTAGTTGTGAAAGAAACAAAGTTTGAAGATGGCTATAACCTTAAGTTCTGGTATGCCATTGGAGCAATTAACAGAGACTAACTATTCCAGCTGGAGTATGAAAATCGAAATGCTGCTCAGGAGATAGATTTATGGGAACCTGTGGTTGGAGACCCACCAGCTGACCCTTTTGCTGCATGGCTTCGCAGAGAGGAGAAAGCGAAAGCCACAATAATTCTTGGACTTGATAACAGCCGATTACTGACAGTCAGAGATCTTGCAACTGCAAAAGAAGTTTGGAATGCTTTAAGGAATGTACATGTTAGGAAAACAGCCAGAACAAAGTATTTCTGGCCAGACAAGACAAGACTGAGCAAAGGAAGCTCAATGTCTGCACGTTTACAGCAACTGGAAGGAATTTTTGCAGATCTTCAGGAAAGAGAGATGGCTTATACCCCTCTACATCAAGTATATATAATTTTATCCTTAGATGAAACATGAGATGGGATAATTTGTGCGATAAAAGCACTGCCAGAAACAGACAAAACTCTGGAGTTTGAGACAGGGAAATTGCTTCAGGAATAGGAAAGGAGACAAGAACAAGTAAAGACGTCAGCAAACAGCTTCAACAAACACAAGCTAAGAAGTGGACAACATACAGAAGAAGGAAAGAGTATCCACACATTGAAAGCTTATGGAATTAGGAGATGTTACACCTGTGGTTCAGACAAACATCTCAAAAGGAATTGTCCTAAGAATCAACCGTACAGAAGGAAAGAGAACATTTCAAAAGAATAAGGAACCTTTCTTTGTACATGTTGTAAACGTGGATGAAATGTTGTAGAAGATACAAGTTGGGTTGTATAGATTCAGGTGCTTCTCATTTTCTTTCTAATAATAGGAAAATGTTTAGGACTATAGCCCCAGCTACAGAGGTGGTAACTCTTGCTGATGATTCACATAGAAAAATGGAAGGTACAGGTAATATGTACATAAAATGTCTAAGAACTGTTGGAACCAATGTTTTGTTTGTTCCCCAACTTGAAAATAATTTAATGTTGGTATCAAAACTTACCTCAATGGGATATGAAGTTAGATTGTTAAAGGGGTACGTGGAGTAATAAAGAAAGGAAATCTTTGCATAACAGGAGAGCTAAAGAATTCATTATGTTGTGAATAACAAATGTTTAAAATCTCAGAACAGAATTACATCTCAGGTAGGAATGACAATAGCAAATAAACCTCCACATGATGATTGTATACGCTTAATGCACAGATGTTTAGGATATGCAAACTTTAAGACCATAAGCAAAATGCCAGGATTATGTTTAGACATGAAACTAAAACCATGTAACTCATTCATAGAGTGTAATGCATGTAAAGAATGCAAATCAACAACAGCTCCCATTAATATTAGATGTGACAGAAACTCTAAATGAATTCTAGAATTGATACATGTGGATCTAGCAGGACCATTTCAGAAAACCTTAGGAAGAGCCAAATAGTATTTGATAATTGATGATTATTCAAGATACAGTTTCATTTATTTGTTAAAGAATAAGAGATGTTGAACAAAAACTCAAAAACTTTGTAAATTGGGTGGATGTAAGATTTGGAAAAAGAATGCCAGATTACAATCAGACAGAGGAGGAGAATTTAATTCACATAATTTTGTTAATTTTCTATTCATAAAGGGGATTTATCACCAATTGTCACCTCCTTATTCTCATCAACTAAATGGTGTTGCTGAAAGAAAAATTTTTTTTACAGGATATGATGAGAACAATGATTAATGATTCACCACTTTCCATAGGATTTTGGGGTGAATGCATAACTTATGTTAATTACATTCAGAATAGGATTTATGCAAGTGCCATAGATACCACACCATTTGAGAAATTCCATGGGACTAAACCTAGAATTAGTCATGTGAAAGTATTTGGATCTGAATGTTGGGTTCATATACCTAAAGCACAAAGAAAAGGAAAAATGAGTGCAAGAGCCAAGAAAGGTAGGTATACTGTTAGGATTTGAAAATGCAAATTACAGAGTGTGGTTATCAAATCAGAGAAAAATGGTTGTAGGCAGAAGTATAAACGTTTCTGAACAAGATTGGAAAACAATAGGAAAATTTACACCATTTAATTTGGGAACTGAAGCAGGAGATTCAAATGTAATGAAACTGAGCCTTCTCCTGAACCTATTGCTAGACAACAAATTGAGATTAAGCACGAAGAAACAAGAAAGCTTAACTCAGGGAATGCAGAAAGAGGAGGGGGAACAAGGAGAAATAAGTTCACAATCAACATCCATACCTAATATTCTTAGAAGGTCAGAAAGATCAAATTTCAGAAAACCAACTGAAAGATTTCAAACAAGTTATGTAAAGGTATTTTTTGCAATAGTAGAACCTGAAACATACTCGGATATAGAAAAGTTACCACCAGAAATTGCCCAAAACTATGAAGGAAGAGACTGATGCCATGAAACAAAATTTTACCTGGACATTAACTCATTTAACTCCAGTAGAAAAACAATAGGATGCAAATGGATTTATAAAATAAAAAGAAATGCATCTGGTGAAATTGAGAGATATAGAGCAAGATTAGTAGCCAAAGGATACAACCAGAAATATGGTAAAGATTATGAGGCTGTTTTTGCCCCAGTAGTTTGACATGAGACAGTTAGATTATTGCTAAAGATAGCTGCAATGAACGAATTGCAAGTATTTCATTTTGATTTTAAAACAGATTTTCTTTATGGAGAATTGGAAGAAATTTTATTTATGGAATAACCACCTGGTTTCATAGAAAATCCAAATCTAGTTTTCAAATTGAACAAATCTATTTATGGTTTAAAACAAAGTACTAGATGTTGGAACATCAAAATAGACCACACATTAAAAATTCTTGGGTTTAAACAAGGTAAAGCAGATCCATGCATTTGTGTAAAACAATGTGAACAAGGTGTTATGTATTGTTTAATTTATGTAGATTACATTCTCTTTATATGTAAAACAGATGAACAAAGAGATGAATTTGAAAGACAGTTAAGAAATCATTTTGAGTTAAAATGCTTATAGGACATATACCGTAACCTATTTGGGAATGGAAATAGCAAAAGGTAATGAAGGTAATTTCCTACTTTACCAAAAGAACAAAATACCGTAAAACAATTATTGCAAGATTTTGGAATGCTAGACAGCAAACATGTCAAAACACCAGTGACAATAAATTTCCAAAAATGTATTGAAAGCTCACCATTTGAACAGACTGATTTATATAGCAATGCTATTGGCAGCTTACTGTATATTGTAAAACTAACAAGGCCTGATATTAATAATGCAGTCAACATTTTGAGTAGAAAATCCAACTCAGACCATGCTGCTGATGAAACATGTAGAAAATCCACTTCAGGGATAGCAATAATGTATCAAAATTCATTGATTGTTTGGTGTAGTAGAAAACAAAGAATAGTTGCAATATCCTGTACAGCAGCAGAATATATAAGGGCCTTTACAGACTGCCAGGAATAAAGCAGCTTGAAGCCACTTTAACTGTCCTGGCTCAGTGCTAGGGAATCATGGGAAATGTAGTTTATTGTGGAACCAGAGCTCTCTGACAGAGAAGGCTCAATGTCTCAGAAAAAAATACAGTTCCCACGATTCCCTAGCACTGAGCCAGGACAGTTAAAGTGGCCTCAAGCTGCATTATTTCTGGCAGTCTGTAAAAGCCCTAAGTTAATCAAAACTGCAAATAATCAAATCTGCAAAAGTCAAAGCCGCAATTGTGGAGGGCCAATTGTACTATATCCTGGCATGTGGGGGGGGGGGGGGTAGCTGGTCTTCCACATCAGATAGCTTCAGATGCACCACTTTGGGGTCATTCACATGTCTTTTTTTTTTTTTTACCGGAACGATGCGAAGAATCTCATTGGGCAACCTCAGAAACTAAGAGATTAATACCATCTTAGTATTATGGGCAAAATCATAATAGTAGGGATCAAATGAAGTATCTCAAAATAATGAATAAATTTTACAGGTAGTCTTATCCTGTTCTTCCAACTAGACATTAAGCTTAAACAAAAAGGAAGGCAATTGTTTAGAATTGTTGCCTTTTGCTTTCATTACACTTTGTTCAGAATTGTGTATGTGTATCTGTATGTATGTATGTATGTATGTAAGGGAACTGGTTGTGACACAAGGCACCCATTATCATCACGAAAATCAAAATAAGGATGTGGATGGAGGTGCAGGTGAAAAGAAACAGATGAGGTGGTCATTCAAGAAATTAAGAAAAATAGCTTGAGTCTCCTGACCAATTTATAAATATTAACAATTTTGTTTGCCACATATCTTGTGTGTATGTGACCACGGTTACGGCAATACTTTGAACAACATATGTATTCATTTAACATTTCTGATTTTAGACATTTTAATTATATCACAAGCCTATGCTTCTCTATAAAGAATCAAGTCCCATTAAACTAAGTTGAATTTACAGGTAAGGATATAATGGAATAGATCTTATGTTTAAGTCTACATATGAATATGTATCAATATTCTTATGGTCACATTTTAAATAATAAGTATTCCTAGATCCTGAAAATGATAATTTAAGAAAAATTCATCAGGCCTTTGATATCCATTGAGTATGAAATAAAATATCTATTCATTCAATATTAACATGATAGTAAGGCTCAAGAAATGTGATTTGCCTCCAAATAAGTGTGCATAGGATTAGGTCCATGAAGTCAGTGGGACTGATTTCAGCTTATATATGTATTTATTTGGACACTACCATTTTTTAGTCAACATAGGGGTGAAACACATGGGCAAAATAAAGTGGCTTCCAGCTGTTTCAAACGTGGGGCATTGAGACGATGCACGAGGCTAAAGCAGGTGGAAAGTGGAATGAAGCTACGGTCCAGGGCTAAAATCCACAGCAAAAAGAAGCCCTGATATTCCTGCTTAACCCAAAAAATGTGCATCTTTGTGCCAGCATGCCTTGCACTAGTGTAGGGCTACAGCAAATGAAAAACAAAACCCTGAAAGTGCTACAGCTACGATTGATGTAATCACTACATGCACAAACCAGACAGTCCAGCAAGGGGGCATGAGGTGAAGGGGATTGGAGGGGGTATGTATGGGGAGCTTCCATGATTGCTTTGCTAATGTTTCACTCACACACCGCCCTGTACCAGCAGTGACTGTGTGGCTGATCAATGAAGCGGCAATCCAATGGAATAGCATATGGGCAGGACATGAGAGATAATTGGAGGTTGCAGGCAGTGTGTTTGTGCAACAGTGTGCATGCATGGTAGGGAGGCAACAAAATGACAGAGCGTGGCTTGATGCTGTGCTGTGTGGACAGCCTGTGGGTTTTGGGCCCGCTTTGGGAGCAGGCCGTTTGAACAGCGGGGGCTAAACCCACTTTCAGAAAACACAGGATCAAGCCACTTTTTCCTGCCCATCTTGTCTAGTCTTTCAAAGAAAAGTGGTTAGGACTAAGCTGAAACTTTTCAAGCCCCAGTTTCATGCTTTGAAATAAATCTGATTGAAACTATAATAGAAGATTACATATTACATTTGTTATATTGGGTCACTGGTAAGATAAAATTTGCTTTTTCCTGAGTCATGCAAGTGCCAGGAGATTCAAAATGCTGACTCTGTAACAGGTTGGTGCATTCATTAGAAATTATTCAGATATTGCAATTCACCTCAGAATAATAAGAACTCAGCTGTTGTTGCTATCTTACTTCTCATTTATTGATTTTCATAATGTGTTAAAATATAGAACATATAGAAGATAAGATAATGTTAAAGAAATTACAAAACTCATGGCTAATTCGGGGCTGGATTGGATTACCCTTGGGGTCTCATTTTCTATGTTTAAAACTGTGCATTTTCAGAGCAGTTTGTAAAAGCCTTTCAGCTCTGCTTCATTGAAAAAAAACAACAAGGGATATTGTTTTTTGACCTTGAAGGCAGACAATTTCACAGCCAAAGAAATAACATTGATGGTATTAATGGGCAGTAAAGGAAGGATGCCAAAATCGTTCGCGCATGGCAAGAAAAGTGTAACGTAATCAAGAAAGGAGGGGATTGGGGATTATCTCTTGTAACCAATGAAAATATTGAATTATGCATGTGTTAATATAATTATAAGTTAGCTGTGTAAGATGGTATATAAGGATGTTGATTAACTGAGGGGGGATCGCTCTCTGTCTGAGAGGCCCATCGACATTAAAAGAATAAATTACTTTCCTGACTTATCAACAACAAACATACACGCTCTAAAGGGATGAGGAAGTGTAATTTTGATTCAGTCTGATGCATAACATTCCTGTTAACCATCTAATTTGTGGAAACAAAACGGGTTCTTATGTCTGCTTTATATATTTTTTTCTGCCAGTAACTAAGCCCACAAGAGTGAAAGCACAGGCAATATGATAGCATAGGGATCAAGAACTTTGTTGGACCTATTTTAAGATTTTAGGTTCGTTCCAAGAAGTCAGATAACAAAGATAACAGTTGGTAACTTTCTGCTTTTTAATACATAGTAGCTCATCTATAAACATTAACAGATCATTGTGATTAGCTTTGTGCTGTGAAAAATAATGATTTTTTAAAAAATGCACTCTGGTGTTAAAAGCACAAAAAGATGCCATGCTGTTTTTTTGTGGTTACTTGGTAACCCTTCAGTTCCATGTTATGCACCCAGAGAAGCAGATTGGAGAAAAGGACATAATGCTACTAAGTTAGGAACTAGCTTGGTGAACAACCTGAGTTAGTAACTTTGGAACTTCATTCCAACTACAGTAGAGTCTTAACTCAGCTCACAGGTGCCAAACCTCTGGACTTATTTTCCCATACAAAACTAGAACATATGATAAAGTAATTTAGAAAAACGTACCCAAGGATGTATGGAATACCTTTCTCTCAATACTAAGTAATTGCAAGCACTCCTAATGTATGGAAATTCAGGCTGCAATCCTATCCATATTTACCTGAGAATAAGTTCCCATTGAACAGTTGCACTATGGAGAGTTCAGTTATTGGCTGGCCTGAAAGAGTGATCAATAAATACTGCTTACTGGGCATGTATAATAATCCATTACCAGTTTCTGACTGATATATCCAGGAGATAATGTTTTCCAGCACTATTCACAGTCATTTTAGAAATGAAGTGGTGATTTATACAGCAGCTCAAACTTGTGAATACTCAGAATTGTCAAGCACTGCCATAAAGATAAACTCTACACTGATGAAAGCCACCTTCTGATAACAATTCTGCAGTAAACTGATCTGCTTATTCAGTAAAATGATATCTATTGTACAGATTATCAGAGTTGGCTGCAGTTTTTAACTGAGCTCCAATTTATGTTTTAGTAGAGAGGAAGAAATAGGTTGTATGTTATCACACATTGAAGTGTATAAATAGGTTTTAAAATATTCTGTTTATGTTGGTTCAGGCAGATTGATCTACCAACCTTATACTTGTGTGAATAAAAGAATAGATATGATCTGGACTTAATCATACTTAGAATAGACCCCCCAGAAATTAATGGAATGGGGTATCACTGTTATTGATGAATGTTTTCTAAGTACAACCAAGTGCAGCTCCAGTCATCTGCTTCAGTCTATACAATACAGTATAGATGCAAGTGTATGTATATGATTTTAAAGTCATATAAAATGGGGGCTTTGGGTGTAATGGAATTGTAGGAGGCTGTGGTTGTGAAGAGCTCATGACCTGCAACCACACTAGTGGGTCAAGTAAGACAGAAAATGCAAAGTATCTGTCATACGGCATCTCCAGTAAGAAGGGGGACAGAAAGACCTGTTCCCATTTTCTGCTGTTGAAAAGAGAAGGAAAAATCCTTACTCCTGGCAAACAGAGAGACTGTTGGAGTTGAGAGCTTCCACAACCTGCTAATGTAGTCGAGACTAGATGACACTAATGACACCAATGCTAATTTTTAGCACTCTAAAAGAAGCAACAATTAATGCAACCCAGAAGAAGGGGTTGTAAAGAACCTTTCTCACAATTTCTTCAGTGGATGACCTCTATAGATGCTGGAGAAATGAGAAAGAAAACATACTTGAGATAATGTGAAGTTAACAAGAAAATAAATTTGAAAACGAAAACAGAGTGAGAAAGTAGAACACAGAGATGCCACGTTGTGGGAGAAACTGAAAAGCCGAGGTGGACAAAGAAAGGAGGAGGTGGAAAGAAATGCCATGGTGGAGGAGAAGCTAGAAATTGAGAGGCAGTAGGAGAAAGAAGGTGGTGGGAAAAGATACGGAGGTGGAGGAGATGCTGAAGAAGCCGCCAAAGCTAAGAGGTGGTAGGAGAAAGAAAGATGCCGAGGCAGAGGAAAAGCTGGAAAACAGTGGGAGAAGGAAGGAGGTGGGAAGAGACTCTGAGAAGGAGGAGAAGCTAGAATCTGAGAGGTGGTAGGAAAACAGGAGGTGAAAGAGACATAGAGGTGGAGAAGAAGCCGAGAAGCTGCAAAAACTGAGAAACAGGAGGAAGAAAGAAAGAGGCTCAGGTCCAGGCTATTTGGCAGACCATATCTCCCTCTATGAGCCAGTCTGGGTTCTGAGATCCTATCCCTCCCACCACCACCACCACAAGCATGGTTAGTGAGGACACAAGAGAGGGCCTTTTCTTTTGCTGCCCCTGGACTTTGGAACTCCTTTCCTAGGGAGATCAGAATTGCCCCTTCCTTGTTGTCCTTCCACCAGCAGGTTAAAACTTTCTTATGCAGGCAGGCTTTTAAAACAATGTTTTTAAAGGACTGGTGTTTTGAACAATTTTAACTTTTTAACTATATTTTTATTCTTTTAATAAGCAGTCTATTTTTATATTGTAACAATTTAATTGTTTTAATTTATCACTTTTCTATCTTTTTAATTGTATTGTTTATTTAATGTTGTGAACCACTCTAGGTTCCAGTTCTGAGAAAAGAGTGGGATGATGATGATGATGATGATGATGATGATGATGATGATGATGAAAGACTGAGGCAGAGGAAAAGTAGAGAATCCAGAAGACAGTAGGAGAAAGAAGGAGGTGGGCAGAGAATCCGAGGTGGAGAAGTTGGAAAACTGAGAGCCAGCAGGAGAAAGACCCGAGCGCTGCATGATGGGTCCCAGCTTCTGCCAACCTAGCAGTTCGAAAGCATACAAATGCAAGTAGATAGATAGGTACCACTTTGGTGGGAAGGTAACAGTGTTCGGTGCAGTCATGCTGGCTACATGACCACCTGAGTTGTCTTTGGACAACACTGGCTCTTCGGCTTAGTAACGGAGATGAGCACCGCCCCCTACAGTTAGTTACAAGTAGACATTCATGTCAAGGGACTACCTTTACCTTTACTTAGAAGAAAGAAGTTAGTGGGAAAAGAAGCCGAGGCAGGAGAGAACTTGAGAGGCTGGGAGACGGTAGGAGAAAGGGTGTAGTGAGAAGAAAGACTCAGAGAGATGGAGAGCATTAAGTACTATCAAAGCAGTTCATTAATAAATAGAGACTTTCATTTCAAACTTTAGATGGGCAGTGAACCTTAGGGGCAAAACAAACCGGCATAATATGTAAGCTTTCAGGTGGCATGGGGGTGTGGCATTTAGACAACACATGGCCTGACACGGCCCCCAAGCCAGCGTCAGGCCACCTGCACCAACCAAATAGTGGACAGTGTTGTGGCACTTGGGTGGAGCATCGTTTATACACCATATGCTGCAGAAGCACAGGAAAACTGCCGGTGTGGCGGAAAATCTGCCTTTTTCTGGCGCAAAAGGAGCAGCATTTTGTTGCTGCTTTTTGTGCCAGAAAAAAGCCGGAGTGGGCTGTGGTGTGTGGTTGCTGCAGCGCCCACCTGGTTTTTTAGGGGTGGTGTCATGCCGCCGCTTTGGTGCAGTCTGTTTCGCCCCTTAGATTGGCATTAATTTATAAAGCAAACGAACCCATTTATCTGTTGGCTTTTGAATATAAGAGTCAATTAACTTCATATTTTGTGAAAATGTTGGTTAAATCACAGTCTGTAGTGTGACAGAAATACAGAAATCTAAACAGTGGGGACCTTACACATTGTAGAAATAGAAGAGTCTTAGAGAAAAATTTACATATGAAAGGACTCTGTATAAAGCAACAAGATAAAATTTTTAAAAAATGAATACCAGGTGCTGCAGACTATATTTCAGAGGAAGGAACTGGCAAAACCATTTCAGATTCCTTGCCTAAGAAAGTGTTGCAAAATTCATGGGGTTGTCATAAGTCAGGAGCGACTTGGAGGCACATACATAAGTCAAAACGGTATAGATGCATGTGTATGTAGTATGATTTTAAAGTCACATAAAATGAATTAAGGATGCCAGTGTAGCATCCCTCACCCATATGCAAGTGGCACCCCAAAGCATTCTTACTAGAAGACTATTAAATTTAGTGAGTTTCTTCTGAGAATGGGCTGTCAGCCATATTTGCTTTTAACAGTCCTATACATTTGAAATTATTTGTATATGTATATACATTTTATGTGGTCTGTCTTGAAGTGGTTCCATGATTTATATGCTAGCAGTGTAATCTTATACATTTTTATGCAAAAGAAACCCCACTGCCCAGAAAACTGCCCAAAAGTTGGATCCTGAAGCTTACACTTGAATCGTACAGTGCAATACAATACATGCCTAGCCCCATTGAGTTCAATGTAGGTTAATATTATGAATAATTAATTATCCATGGGTTATACACAGATGTTCTTCCAGCCACCATACTAGGAAGGGTATCCCAGGAGTAGGAAAGAAAATATGTGCTCTCAATGGATGTGAACATTATGATATATTTTAGAAAAAACAATTTTATTGAAAATCTGTTTCCAGGATAAGAGGGGGCATATTTTAATCAATCTAATAGATGAAACATAGCAGTTTTATTATACATCAAGCCTGAAGGCACATTTTTAAAAGGTTTCTTTCTTATAGACATAACAATTGTGAAATCAGTCCACAGAATATCCAAATTGGACATGTGCAAACAAAATTCCCTCTTCTATTCTGGGACGGTACATCAATAGCTCTGTCAACTGCTGTCCAAAAGCCATGTGTTGAATGTAATGTATTCTTGGGACAGTGTGTTCTGCCATTAGGCTGGTAGAGAAACCCCTAGAGAACCACGTCAGTCAATAACCTACGATAAATAATACGTTTGCTTTCTATTTTTTTTAAAATGAAAAGTCACAAAATCAACCCTTTAAAAGACATCTGTTGTCCATTATTTGATCCTAGGGTACATCTGCTCCATTCCACAACAAACCACAATTCCCAGAATTCTGTAGCACTGAGCCATGGCAGTTAAAGTGGTGCCAAACTGGATTATTTCTGTAGTGTGGATGCAGTCCTAATAAATCTGAAGTCATGAGTATTAGAGGGACTGTACTGGATGAGAGCTGTGGGACGGCTGAATGACAGGGAAGTTTTCGGTGTCTTTTTAAAGCTCATCTGCTATCCTTAGCTTTTAATTAAGAGATAATATTTATTGATTATAGATATTTTAAATTTATATTGGTTGAGTTAGTGGCTTTTATTTGCAAGTTTGATGTTGAATTGGCTTTTTATGCTGCAAGGTACCTCAGAAAGGTTGTGGTCTTGAATAATGGGAATAGATAGGGAGATTCTGTTGATGTACTGACAACTTTTTATTAAACTGATTGAAGTTATCTCAGAAGTGGTACACAGGTTCAACTCCATCCCAAGGCTATCTTAATTGGAAAGAAATCATGAATTAATGGCAACCGTATTTGGGGAATGACACAGATTGGTTGTCACATCCTTTGTTTGGTGTTTGGTTTCTTGTTTGAGTAAAAATTGAAGATTCTCCATGGGTGTTGCCACATCTCATAACAGTTGGACATTTAGCCACAAATGACCTCTATAGGACTGGTGGATCTGTCAAATTAATTTATTCAAGTTGGTTATACTTGGTTTTCAGACTGTCCTCATGTAATTTGACTGAATGGCCCTTTCCATTGTTCTCTTCAATTGAAGCTCTGGTCAACTCTTGCAATGGGAATCATCTAGCTTGGGCGATGGCTACAGAAAATCATAAATGTTGCCTTGCAGTTAAAGTCATCCTTGCTGTCAAAGTTGTGTTGTTACAATGGTTCCATGGTGGCTTTAGAGAAATGACTGTTTAAGTGGAAGAAATCCTAGTCCCATCCATTTCTGACCACCAGCATCCCATGTTCATAGGAGGGAGTCCACATCATTTTCAACCTACAGACCTCGGATGGATCAAACATGGATGTGGCTTTACAGCCCATGTTGACAGAACAGGGCAATACAACTGCAATACTTTATTTAAAGCATTTAAGTCCTATTTTAGCCAAGGAAAGGTACTTCATAATAAGCACATTTAGGATTGTTCTGTGCAAGTCTTTTTCCACATTTATGCACACTGCTCTTCCCACACTTATGTGGACACTGTGGTCAAGGACATTTACTTCTAAATAAACATGCTTTGAATTACTCTAGACAACTACAATCCTAGGCAAGCTGGTGATGGGTGTCAACTTTTTAACTACTTTTTTTACTACTCCATCTGTATACTTTGGAGAGCAATTGACAATGCCACAAAAACTCTCATGCTGATTTCTGAAAATAAAGCTTCTATCCATGGTGAAGGAGTAAGGCAATATGCTCCCCCCCCCCCCCGCCACCACTGAACTAGCAAACTTATTACTAGCTAGTTTTGTGCTGTTGAATACAATGAGTCCACATTTGAATTAGCATGAGTAGGATTGTTCTGTTATTTTTCATTACTAATTTTTATTACATCTGGGAAAGAACATAGAGGACAAAATGTGAGTACAGTATGTCATAAATACAGGTATCTAAAAATCCATTAAACAGTCTTAACTTTCCCCCTCCCCTTTACTGCAACCATTCTGTTAAATTCAGACTACAGTTCAAGGTCTAATATAATGTTTGTTAATACTAGATAAAATTGTGCAAGGCAATTGCATTCTGTTGTGCAACATAAACTGCCAGCCAAAGAAGATGGGCAACTCTGATTATATCCACCAGTTCAGATCTTTCAGAAATAAATACTGATTTTGATTTAACATTCCCACAGTATATATTATGCACAGTGAATGAATGAATATTAATTTTAAGTTATTTATATAGATGATAGATTATAGATTCTGTCACATTAATTTGATATGCTCCACACACATGGATTGTTAGCTGTTGAATTTATCAAATACTTTTGAGATAATTTCTCAAAGCGGGTTTCAAAAGTGTACTCACTATACTTATTTTTCAGTGGATAATCGTACATCGGGCTTGTATAAAACTGTATTTTAGGAAATTAAAAAAAACTCATAAGTGTTGGATTATAATGTCCCTAGAACTCCCTGTACTTTAGCTCTTTACCTTGACACTTGTCCTGCACTGTTGTCCCTATTCACTAAAGTGTTTGTTTGTGTTCAGGAGGTTGTGTTACCCATGCACATCTCTTCTGGATAGATTAAAGATGCTTCCAGATAACTCTTAGCTTTACTACTTAAAAGTCATTACAAAGTTATTCCAGCCTTTTCCTACTTAATAGATCCTGTTTAAAAGGATAGGAAACAGAAGGCGGCAGGGATGGGTCAAAGCAGGGTAGTTATTGGTATTTGGATTCCTGTAAAATCTTGTGAACGGGCAGAACAATTGAAGACTAAACGCAAGAGCCCAGTTTGCCAGATGAAAATATACTGTCTAGACATTTTAGTCCAAAAATCAACCCCAAAAACCTGGGTTGACTTATCCAGGCCAATGTAAATACTGTACTTTAACGCATAGAAAAGGGAACCATCCTCTGGTGATAGGCAAGAGTGTAATATGTCCTGGAAGCACTGACCCCACTCTTAATTTCTCATCGATTCAGGCTTTAGGGTGAGCACAAACAGTTATGCGTGCCAGAATTTTGTAGGTTCTTTGGCATCATTTTCCTTTGCTTCATCATTTAGATCCTTTATTGCATGCTCCTAAGTTTTACCCTCGACTTATCCCCAGGTCATATCAAAATCCATAATTTTGACCCCAAAACCAGCCCTCGGCTTGCACATGAGGTCGACTTATAATCGAGTATATAGGTAATGTCATAAATACAAGTGTCTAGAAATCCATTAAGCAGTCCGACTTTTTTCTTTTGGGATATTGTAGGATGAACCGTCATGACTCTATAGCCCATTTATCCAGGAAAGCTCATACTATGTCTCTCAGTCGGTGGGTTTCCCCCACAAATTGTTTAAAGTCTTACAATTCAAAGACACAGGAAAACCTTTAGACGAGGATCCTAAGTCATTGTCCTCAGCAGTTCTTGAATTCCTTTTCAATCCCTTCTCAAAACGTGTGAGCCCAGACGAATAAAATTGCTAATTCCAGCCAACGAATGGGAAAGTTACTCCTGTCCTGCTGTTAGGACTTAATTTTATTTTATTTTTTACAGTGGGCTTATATGGGATCTTCTTTCCTACACTCTAAATGCCTTGCCCTTTAGATCATGCCAGATTAACTTCTGCAAGGTAGAGATTTCTCTATTACAAACACTGGCAATGTCCCCCCACACAAACACCCCAATTACAATGAGATCCCCCCATTTGCTGTATTTACACTGTAGAAGAGAAATGATGCAGTTTGGACACCACCCTATGGAATCCTGGGATCCTATGCAGCTCCATCCTATGGGATCCTGGGATTTGTGGTCTTACAAAGGTCTTTAGCCTTCTCTGCGAAAATAGTGCTAGTGCCTCCCAAAAGTACAAATCCCAGGACTCTGTAGGATGGAGCCAGGGCAGTTATAAAGAGGTACCAAACTACATTATTTCTGCACTGCTGACTCTGGGGACTAGGGTTCGAGTCCTTGCCCATCCGTGGAAACACACTGATGACCACTCAACCTCAGAGGAAGGCAAAATCTCTGAACAAAGGGCCTTTGCGGACTGCCAGAAATAGTGCAAATTGAGTCCACTTTAACTGCCCTGGCTCAGTGCTAGGGAATCATGGGAATTGTATTTTATTGTGGCACCAGAGGTCTCTGACAGAGAAGGCTCAATGTCTCAGAAAAAAATACAGTTCCCATGATTCCCTAGCACTGAGCCAGGGCAGTTAAAGTGGCCTCAATTTGCACTATTTCTAGCAATCTGCAAAGGCCCAAAGTCTGCCCAGAAAAGCCCGCGATCGGGTCGCTATAACCTGGAAACAAACGCCTTGGAGGTTAGGAACAAGTTTCCTTTGGGTGGCAGTGAGTCCCAGGGGAGAGCTGGAGGGTCCTGCTGGCAGTGGATGCTGGGAGCGGGAGTCCAAGGGCTCTTCCACTCCAGACAGAACAGAAGGAGGAGCCCTGTCTCTGGCGGAGTCATTGATTAGATTAGAGACTTAGAGCCCGCCTTTCTCCCAAAATAGGGTGCAAGGCGCCTCACAATATATATTTTTTTATTTTAAAAAAAGGCATAACACTAAAACGCTAATTTAAAATGCTTTTTTTAAAAAAAAATGTTGTTGCTGTTGTGTGCCTTCAAGTCGTTTCTTAGACTTATGTCCACCCTATCATGGGGTTTGCATGACAAGATTTGTTCAGAGGGGGTTTTGCCCTTGTCTTCCCCCTGAGGCTGAGAGAGTGTGACTCGCCCAAGGCCACTCCGTACTAGTATGGGAAGGAACTTGCCATGAAAACCCTGTGATAGATTCAAGTGGGACAGCGACTTGAAGGCACACAGACACATCTATATATCTGTGGTTTTTAACTTTGATTTTTAATGTCGTCGTTGTTTTGTGCCTTCAATTTATGCATAGTTAAAACCATATATATATATATATATATATATATCTTATAAAATATAAAATAGATTAGATATAGGTATAGATATAGACAGATATCTGTTGTTGTGTGCCTTCAAGTCGTTTCCAACTTATGGCGCTCCTGAGGAGACGACACTCTTGGCAAGACTTTCCCAGAGAAGGTCTACAATGGCATTCCCTGAGGCTGAGTGTGACTTGCCCATATATATGTGTCTGTGTGTGTGTTTGTATGTATATATATATATATATATATATATATATATATATATATGTGTGTGTGTGTGTGTTTATATTTATACAAGGTTGTGTTTATATATATTTATGTGTGTGTTTATATATATAGTTATATATGTTATCGCATGTTTGTGTTTATATAGTTATGTGTGTTTATATATATATATATATATATATATATGTTTGTGTTTATATATTTATATATGTGTGTGTTTATATATATAGTTATATTTGTGTTTTATATATATATATATATATATACACACACACGTTTGTGTTTATATAGTTATATTTATGTGTTTATATACATTTATATATGTGTGTGTGTTTGTGTTTGTATATATATATATTTATATTTATATATGTGTGTGTGTGTGTGTGTTTATACAAGGTTGTCTTTATATATATATTTATGTGTGTGTTTATATATATAGTTATATATGTTATCGCATGTTTGTGTTTATATAGTTATGTGTGTTTATATATATATATATATATATGTTTGTGTTTATATATTTATATATGTGTGTGTTTATATATAGTTATATTTGTGTTTTTTATATATATATATATATATATATATATATATACATGTTTGTGTTTATATAGTTATATTTATGTGTTTATATACATTTATATGTGTGTGTGTGTGTGTGTGTATATATATATATATATATATATATATATATACACACCTGTTTGTGTTTATATATATTTATATTTATGTATGTTTATATATGTATTCATATTTGTATGTGTGTTTATATGTAATTATATGTATATGTTTATATCTATATATATGTGTGTTTATATTTATATTTATATATGTGTGTTTATATCTATATTTATGTGTTTATATCTGTTTATATTTATATATATATATGCGTATTTTTATATGCATTTATATTTATATGTGTTATTTATATGTCTTTATATGTCTTTATATTTATATATCTGTGTATATATATATATATATATATATGTGTGTGTGTGTGTGTACTGTATACATTTTAATTATGACGTGCTCTCTCTCTCACACACACACACACACCATAATTGAAAATCACAGACCACAGATCAATCAATTAAAAAAGGTCTTCATCTCAATAAAACAAAACAAAATAAAACGAGTAAATAAATAAAAGGAGTAGTAAACCATGCCTGAATGAGAGGCGGGGAAGGCCCTTGAGCGCCGGGGGTCTCCCTCCCTCCCTCTCTCTCTCTTTCTCTCTTTCTTTCCAAGGCCAGGGCCGTGGAGCCGAGGCCGGGGACGCGCCTCCCTGCTCCTCCAATGAGCGTCGAGGCCGGTCCGGTCCTGGGCCGGGATAGGGCGGCCGAGTTCCCTCCCTCGCTGGCCGGCCGGCCGGCCAACCAATCCGGGCGGAGCCTCATGGCCTTAAGGGCCGCTGCCCGGGCGGCCGAGGTGCAATCGCGGGCGACGTTGCGCCAGCCGCCTGAGCGCCAGTGTCTTCCGCCTGTTCCTGCTCTGCCGTTGCCGCCGCCGCCGCCGCCGCCATGGAGCAAGGGAAGGAGGAGGGGAGCGCGGGGGGCTTCCTGCCGCCCTTCCGGCACTTCGCCACGGAGGCCATCCACGCGGGGCAGCAGCCCGAGCAATGGAAGTCCCTGGCCGTCGTGCCCCCCATCTCCCTCTCCACCACCTTCAAGCAGATGGCGCCCGGGAAGCACAGCGTGAGTCCAGGCAGGGAGCAAGAAGATGGCGGACAGGCCGGCAGGGGGTCAAGGGGACCGCACCGGCTTCTTTCGCACTCGGGGCGAACCGAGCGTGGGGCTTTCTGGGCCAGGTTTCCTTCCGAGGGGATGCTTGCCCTGCCCATCCTCTGAGGCTGAGAGAGTGTGACCTGTCCAGGGTCACCCACTGAGTTTCATTGGCTGAGCGGGGGACTCCTTTTTGAGGCTGAGAGTGTGTGACTTGCCCAGGGTCACTCAGTGGTTTCCAATGGCTGAGGGGGGGGAAACTCCTTTTTGAGGATGAGAGAGTGTGACTTGCCCAGGGTCACTCAGTGGTTTCCAATGGCTGAGGGGGGAAACTCCTTTTTGAGGATGAGAGAGTGTGACTTGCCCAGGGTCACTCAGTAGGTTTCAATGGCTGAGCAGGGGACTGCTTTTTGAGGCTGAAAGAGTGTGACTTGCCCAGGATCACCCAGTGATTTGAGCACTGATATCAGGAGAGCAGGGTTCTAGTCCCCTTTTGGCCATGGAGGGGGGGGACCCACCAACTCACCTTGGGTGGTCACACTTTCTCAGCCCTAGGTAATAAGTTGGCCCTTGTTGTTGTGTGCCATTAAGTCGTTTCTGACTTATGGTGATCCTAAGGGAAACAGGTTTTCTTGGCAAAGTTTCTTCAGAGGTTTTTTTTTTTTTTGCCATGGATGGCCATCCTCTGAGGCTGAGAGAGTGTCACTTGCCCAAGGACCAATCAGTGATCCTCAAGATTAGGAGGAACTTCCCTACAGTAAGAGTTGTCTGACAGTGGAACACCTTCTTTGGAGGTCTTTAAACAGAGGCTGGATGGCCATCTGTTGGGGGTGCTTTGGTTGTGAGTTCCTGCATGGCAGAATGGGATTGGACTATATGGCCCTTGTGGCTTCTTCCAGCTCTGTGACCCCATGACTCAGAAACCCACTGGGTGACCTTGGGCAAGTCACACACTCTCAGCCCCACTGCTCTGCTTAGGTCCTGCCTGCCTCCCTGATCCAGTCCAACCATCTGGCATGTGGTCTTCCTCTCTTTCTGCTGCCCTCTACCTTTCCTAGCATTCAGGTCTTTTCTAATGAATCATGGCTTCTCATGAAGGCGGAGTACAACAGTCTCAATTTTAGTCATTGTGGCTCCCAGGGAGAATTCAGGTTTGATCTCTATACTCTTCTCATACAGCATCTTTTCCCCGACTATTCATCTCATTTTATGAAATCAAGTCTCTTTTCCCCTTAATCTTAAGGTCTCCACTTTCCTGAATCATAGCTTGCCTCTGCTGGGCATTTGCATATTTTATTATTATAGTATATAATAATTACTATATACTATACTATATAAAATAATTACTATATATTATAGTATATAAAGTTAACCTTGGTCCAAAACACACTGCAGAAATAATCCACTTTGAGACCACTTTAACTGCCCTGGCTCCATGCTAGGTAATCCTGGGAACTACAGTGTTTGTGAGACATTTAGCTTTCTCTGTTAGAGAGCTCTGGTGCCACAATAAACTACAATTCCCAGGACTCTCTAGCACCGAACCAGGGCAATTAAAGCGGTCTCAAACTGGATGATTTCTGCAGTGAGTTTTGGACCTTTATGAACCTTTTTCCCCTCCAGTGAGGTCAGAGCAGGACACATGCTTCTCCTTCTCCTTCCCAGTTTTACTCACCCAACAACCTTGTGAGGTAGGTCAGGTTAAGAAGAGAGACTGACAAACAGGTGCATCTACACTGTAGAAATAATGTGGTTTGACACCACTTTTAACAGCCATGGCTCTGTCCGACAGGATCTGTAGTTTTGTGAGGCATCAGCTCTCTGTGGCAGAGAAGGCTAAAAGCCTTGTAAAACTATAAATCCCAGGATTCCATAGAGTGGAGCTGCAGCACTTAAAGTGGTGCCAAACTGCATTGTTTCCACAGTCTAGATGCACCCAAAGAGGTTACCCAGTTGTTTTGTGACTTGTGGGGGGCTAAAAAATGGTTTTACCAAGTCCTAGTCCAATTCTCTAACCACGACTAAAGCATATTGTGGTTCAGTGTACTTATTGTTTTAAGCTTTCCTTATTCTGCTCATAGCTTCAGCACTTCTCTCTCAATACATTTTCCTTTCGTTTGCTGAGTCTGAACTCTTACACTTCCATAGCTAACACATTCTTCTAATTTTCACTTACAAAATGGCATAATAATAATAATAATAATAATAATAACAACAACAACAACTATTATTACTAATTATTTCTCAGATCAAAATGCTAATAGACTGAGTTTGTTTTTGAGTGTTGCACTACAGCTCTGGAGACCAGGGTTCAATCCCTTGCTCATCCATGTAAATCCACTGGGTGACCTTGGGCAAGTCACACACTCTCAACCTCAGAGGATGGCAATGGTAAACTCCCTCTGATGAAACTTGCCAAGAAAACACCATGATAGATTCCCCTTAGGGTCACAATAAGTCAGAAACAACTTGAAGGCACACAACAACAGAAAGAAGGGCTTTTACGATGCAATCATCATGGGCCTTTGCAGACTGCCAGAAATAGTGCAAATTGAGTCCACTTTAACTGCCCTGGCTCAGTGCTAGGGAATCATGGGAACTGTAGTTTATTGTGGCACCAGAGCTCTCTGACAGAGAAGTCTCAATGTCTTAGAAAAAAATACAATTCCCATGATTCCCTAGCACTGAGCCAGGACAGTTAGAGTGGACTCAACTTGGACTATTTCTAGCAGTCTGCAAAGGCTATAAGTCTCATTCATGAAATCCCACTGTACAGCTGTTTCTTTTTCCACCTCTCTGGGCCAGCGATATTATTCTCTTTATTTTCTTTCTGAGGTCCTATTTTAAATCTCTCTCTTTGATGTGGAAGATATGCATGCTATTTGTATATATGTTTAAATTGTACAAATTGAGAGAAACTTCCATCTGTCCATAACAAGATTTGTATGCATTTAACTACGACTTACACAGTCTTGAATTTCGGGATAATCACCATAGATTTGAGTAACTCCAAAATTACAAGGAAATGCTCAGTCATTTAAACTCAGCAGATTCTAAGGGCAGGGCAGGGCAAAAAAACCTTGCGTTCCTACCTTGTCCACTGCATCATGATACAACACAATATGAAAATTGCAAAAGCAACTGGGCAGCTTTCCAAAGTATGATATGACTCACTGTAAAGTTTGAGCAGGAAAAAGCACTTGTGTTTTAAATGCCACGAAGCTTCATGTTCAATGAAACCCATTGGGGCTTTCAGTAAAAGCTGAAATAGACATTGTCTCTGTGGTGCCACAAGAAACTTTGTTCATTTCGCAAGGACAGAGTCAAACGTTGCTTATCTGTTAATGTTCAGTAAGATACATAATACTGTACTTCACTAGTTAATGAGTGAGACTTTAGCCAGGCGGGTATACTTAAGATACAATGCTGGAAGGATTCTTTTTCCACCCATGACTTGTTTCAATGGACAATCTGCACAGTACAGTGTATCTTGTTCCAAAAGAAAGGAGAGGTCTTTTGATGCCTTAAGGTTAATTGGCTTTGTGCCATAAATTGTCATTTTTGCAGCAGTTCCTCGGAAACTTGTAAATTATCAAACCTGTGAAGCTTTGATGTAACAAAGCAAGACAGATGCATGTGTCACGAGTCCTTTGGACTGTTTGCAGGGTTAGATCTGAAGGGCAAGAAAACAATGTGACGGTGGGTTTGTTTGCTTTTAATTGAATAAGGTTATTATTTATTTTGGCTGCAGTGCACTTTGATTGCCGTTCTCATATCTGTCAGCTGTCCCAATTTGGCAGGGACAGCCCAGGCTCATTCCCTATTGTCCCATGCTTGGTGCTGCTTTAAAATATCCTGATTTCTGTCTCCTTGTCCACTTCCCCCTTTTCATATGTTGCTGCAAACTGAGTTCAAAGGGCAAAAGGTATGTGTGTGTATTTGCACACGCCTCTGTGTGTCTATGTGCCTACTCCATTAACTGAGCTGGGGGGGGGGGAGAAGAGCAGAAAAGGAAAAATCTTGTCCTTTATAGTCTGTGTGTGTGTGTGTGCATGCACACATACACACCTTCATCTTGTGTGCTGACATATGGTGGCTTCATTAATTTCATAGATTTTTCTTAGGTAAAAAATACTCAGAGGTGGTTTTGCCCGTTTCTCCCCCTGAAATATAGCCCACAGCACCCGGTATTCACTGGTCGTCTCCTATCCAAGTACTAACCCAGGCTGACCCTGCTTAACTTCCAAGATCGTACAGGATTTAATGCCTCTAGCTTATCTAGACTGCTCCTTCAAAGTACGGTACACTGAGGGGGAAAAGCAAACTGCTGCAGCCTCTCCGGCTTGTGTGTTTTGTATGGTTTTCCTCATTAATAACATTTGATATCTTGACCATACTGTTGGAGGGTGTGTGTTTTTGCCAAGCTCCATATAGCCACCGCACCAAGTTAAAGAAAAGGAGAAAGATAATCAGGTTTGTGTGTGTGTGTATTGTGTGCCTCCAAGTCATTTCCAACTTAGGCAAACTTATCATGGGGTTTTCTTGGCACGATTTGTTCAGAAGAGATTTGCCATTACCTTCCTCTGAGGCTGAGTGTATGTGAATCGGCCAAGGTCACTCAGTAGGTTTCATGGCCAAGATGGGAATTGATTGAACCCTGATCTCCAGAGTCATAATTCAACAGCCAAACCACTATGCCACACTGGCTCTACTTGTATTAATTGCCACCTTGGGTCCTTTTATTGGGGGAAAGGTGGGATATAAGAAAATAATAATAATAATAATAATAATAACAAGGTTATATTTGTTATTCTTAACCCTTCCAGATTCCCTGAATGGTCCTTTGTATCACCAAAAAGGAATCTATTGCTCTCCTACAAGTATCTAGGTTTCCACAGTCTCTAAGTCTCTCCTACAAGTCTTACACTTACACACACACACAAACACACACTTTTCAATATTTTGAAAAATTCATAACCAGAAGTGGAGGTCCACCTGTTTTCTGGTTCTTTCTTTTTGGCAGATGTATAGCTTCACCCATTTTTTGGCAGTCCATGTGACTCTTGGGGGTGTCAGGGACAATTGGCATCTGGACCAAACACACTTGCCCATCCCCCTCTAATCTAAAGGATGGGTAATTTGTGGGAGCCAACATAGCATAGTGGTTTGAATGTTGGACTAGTACTCTGAGAGACTACTGTTCAGCATCATACTCCATTCTGAACTTAGGTCCTCTTTGTATCCCACTGTTGGACTTAGAATAATAGAATCATAGAGTTGGAAGAGACCACAAGGGCCATCCAGTCCAACCTCCTGCAATGCAGGAATTCAAAATCAAAGCATCCCCGACAGATGGCCATCCAGCCTCTGTTTAAAGTCCTCCAAAGAAGGAGACTCCACCACTCTCGGAGGGAAAATGACCCACTGTCGAACAACTCTCACTGTCAGGAAGTTCCTCCTAATGTTGAGGTGGAATCTCTTTTCCTGCAGCTTGCATCCATTGTTCGGGGTCCTGTTCTCTGGGGCAACAAAAAACAAGCTAGCACCCTCCTCAATATGACATCCCTTCAAATATTTAAACAGGGCTATCATATCCCCTCTTCTCTTCTCCAGGCTAAACATACCCAGTTCCCTAAGTCGTTCCTCATAGGGCATGGTTTCCAGACCCTTCACCATTTTAGTCGCCCTCCTCTGGACACGCTCCAGTTTTTCAACATCCTTTTTGAATTGTGGTGCCCAGAACTGGACACAGTATTCCAGGTGGGGCCTGACCAAAGCAGAATAGAGTGGCACTATTACTTCCCTTGATCTGGATACTATACTTCTATTGGTGCAGCCTAAAATCGCATTGGCCTTTTTAGCTGCTGCATCACACTGTTGACTCATGTTCAACTTGTGGTCTACTAGGACTCCTAGATCCCTTTCACATGTAGTCTCCTTAAGCCAGGTGTCCCCCATCCTATATCTGTGCATTTCATTTTTTTGCCCTAAGTTCAGTACCTTACATTTCTCTGTGTTGAAATTCATTTTGTTAGCTTTGGCCCAGCTTTCTACTCTATTAAGGTTGTTTTGAATTTTCATCCTGTCTTCTGGGGTATTAGCTATTCCTCCTAATTTGGTGTCATCTGCAAATTTGAGAAGCATGCCCCCTATTCCTTCATCCAAGTCATTGATAAAGATGTTGAATAGCACTGGGCCCAGGACAGAACCCTGTGGCACCCCACTGGTCACTTCTTTCCAGGATGAAGAGGAGCCATTGCTGAGCACCCTTTGGGTTTGGCCAGTCAACCAATTACTAATCCACCTAACAGTTGTATTGTCTAGCCCACATTTTACTATCTTGTTTGCAATAATATTGTGGGGGACCTTGTCAAAAGCTTTACTGAAATCAAGATATGCTATGTCTACCTCATTCCCTTCATCTAGCAAGCTGGTAATTTTTATAAAAAAAAAAAAAAAGCAATCAGGTTAGTCTGGCATGACTTGTTTTTGAGAAACCCATGTTGACTTTTAGTGATTATGGCATTCCCTTCTAAATTTTCACAGACTATCTGTTTAATGAACTGTTCTGCTAGGAAAGCTGCCCTGCTGAATATCAAGTATATTGTCAAATGAGTACATGCTACTTGCACGTCCGGATGGAATCTGTTTTGAACTGGGAAGGAGGAAACTCTTCCTTTCTAATTATGTTTTGGTTTATTTCTAACTGCCTCCCACTAATATGGAAATGAAGGCTGGGGAAAACTTGTGTGGCCACCTATGAAGCATGTTGGCATTGTGTGTGTTCAGTTGTCATTCTCTGACATTACTTGATTTCTTGGCACTTGCATAATGGTGCCTTGTGTAAAACTGACCTGATCCTAAAAGTGTTTGGTTTGTTTTTTTTAGAAAAAGTCTGCTCATACACCAGTTTCTAATCCAAGAGAGTAGTGACTCCATTAGCATAACACATTTCTAGTTTGCAAAAATAATGTTTTCATGATTTGGGTTCTCATGTTATTTTCATAATTATTTGGCTAAAAAGGCCAATGCAAGAAAAAGGCCAATGCAAGAAAATATTTTCCACAACTATGAGGTCTACATTTTTTTTCTTTTTTAAATTAAAAAAATGCTGAAAAGAGATTCTCAGGAATCATAATGTCACGATTGATAGTAGTTACTTTTTATCTGTCAAAATTGTAAAGTAAATTTCTGTAATTGCTCTAAGTATTTGTCTGCTGTTGCTAAAGATGTTTCAATACTTTTTTGTCTCTTTCATAGGGCTTTGAATATAGCCGCTGTGGAAATCCAACACGTGATTGCTTGGAAAAGGCTGTGGCAGCACTGGATGGTGCCAAGTATTGTAAGTTATTAACAATGTCAATATGAAAACTATTTCTGTGCCTGCTGCTGAGTACAAAATATGTGTCAATTTCTCTCAACCAGGGACACACAGTATGTATACCCTACACACCTCCATGCCACCATTCTCTGAAGATGCCAGCCACAGATGCAGGCGAAACGTCAAGAATAAATTCTTCTAGAACACAGCCGCATAGCCTGAAAACCCCAGAAAAAACTACAAACATACTTTCTTTGAAAAGCAACAGTACTTTAAACTGCAGATCCATGGTTAATCTTGTTATTATGCTATACAGTGATGAAACTGCAGTCAGCCCTCAACATTTGTGGCTTTGACTTTTGTGGATTTGATTATTCATGGATTTGATTAAAATTTCTCTCTAGGTCCTCCTGTACAAATCCACCAGATAATAGAGTTACATAGAGGACCGAGAGATTCCTAGAGGAAACATTTCTCTAGGCATTTATATGTTCTCCAGAGTAGTTCTGTGGCCAACATCAGGTGGATGTTGACCATAGAGTTGCACTGGAGGACCTAGAGATTACTAAAGAGTGTCCTGTTTTTTTAAAATGTTTTTTTTTATTTGCAGTTTTTCCACTTCCACAGGGGTCTTGTGCCTCTAACCCTAGCGAATGTGGAGAGCCCACTGTACATTATTTTATTTTATTTTTGGTTACACCCAATTAGAATTTTTGTTCATGACATTAAGCCATTTACTAACCCAAATTTTTGCATATGAAGTACTTTCTCTTGCAAGTATTCATACATTATAAATGTGTGTAGCTCCACAGTAGAATGCTGTTGGGCCTGGGTGTAACCTGTGCTTCAAGATAAAATTATCTGCTTCTAGATATTATATCAACTTTTGACACTCCTCTCTAAACCAAACCAGTATTTTTGTTCACACTAAGCTGCGTCTTGTAAACAAGTCAGTGTCCAAAGGGCCCAGATTATGCCCTACTTCATGTTTTGCTGAAATATAATGAAGAGTCAACTTGTTTGTTTTACCAGGTTTGCTTTGTGTTTCTTCTTTCTTTTCTTTAAGGTTTAGCATATGCTTCTGGGTTAGCAGCTACCTTGAACATTGCACATCTCTTAAAGGCAGGAGATACTGTTATTTGTACAGATGATGTCTATGGAGGTGAGTGGATATTCTTGTGTTTGGTAGGTCTTAAGTGTCCTGGGTGTAATCTCTTGAGCTGTAACCCTTAACCTGAATTTGCACATTTATGTTCATAGATGGCTGAAACACTGAGGGTAACCTAAACAGCCCCAACAGGTTAGATAGTGTAGGTGGTATTTTCATATCTCTTTAGGCACAGTAATTTTTAGGTTCAGGTACTTGACATATCCAGCTATGACTCACCTGCTGTTGTTCCTGTATTTGTGAGTCAGCTATGTCTCAGTAAGGTCAGTGTCCCCATTTCTCCTTATAAAGAAAGCTTAGGTACTTGAAAAAGCTACAATTATGAACCCTTCAACAGGTTCAGATACAATTGCCTGGACGTATTAATGGTTTTAGTTATATTGGCAGCAGATAATAACTGGCGTACCTCTTCTGAATTGAAGTCTAATTCAGGAGGCAGCCGGGTCCTATCACAAGGATTTTGCTGCCAAAGCCGCCAGAGAGTCATTTTTAAAAGTTGGAAAGCTCCCGGTTTCAAAATAAGGTTGCCGAAGCATGCCGGGGACCCAGGCTACAGCTGGGCTGGACTTGCCCGGCAGCTTTGGTGGCAAAATCCTTTTGATAGGACCTGGCTGCCTCCTGAATTAGACTTCAATTCAGAAGAGGTAAGCCAGGTTATTTGAGCGAAGTGATAAGGTCCTGGTTCTCCCTCATACATGCACATTGTAGTCAGTGTACCCTCAATGTACCCTGTTTGGTGCACTTTTAAAAACACTGCTAAGTCCTTAGATCAAGAATGGGCAACTGCCAGGAGTGGGATGGGTGACTGCATTAACACACTAATATACCCTGGAGCAGGGATAGGCAACCTAAGGCCCGGGGGACAGATGCAGCCCCCCCAAGGCCTTTGGACCAGCCCCAGGCCAGTCCTGCCGCCGCCGCTGCCGCCCCCCACCATGATGATATTGATTATTGTTATTACTTGTTCTTGGGGTTTTCTTGGCAAAATCTTCACAGGGGTTTTGTCATGGCTTTTCTGGGGCTGAGAGAGTGTGCATGCATATTTTTTTAAATTTTTAATTTTTTTTTAAAAAAATATTTATTTATTTATTTATTTATTTTTGGTGCTTCGGCCCCTCAATTGTCTGAGGGACAGCAACCTGGCCCCCGGCTCAAAAAGGTTGCCTACCCCTGCCCTGGAGGGTTGCAACCTCCATTTTCATACCTCATCTTCACCCTGCCCCTTCCACACACCCCAAAAATGCTGGGGTCCAAAAGATTGTTACTCCCAAATGGCCAATAGTTTTTTCCAAGTCTCTTTAGTCACTTGGTTACATTTTTATGAATTTTTGCATCCCTCATCTGTTTTAGGCCTACCCATGTCTTTTGTACAAACAGGGAGTGGCCTGTTGCTTTTTGTTGTTTATTTTTTAAAAATCCTGTATGGCCAAAAGAAGGTGAAGATAAACATGGTGCAGTGATTCCTGAAGAAATCTAGCTAAGAAAACCCAGCGATAGGTTTGCCTTAGGGTCGCCATAAGCTGGAAAGGACTTAGGCCTACAAAAACATGCTAGAAGACCTGAAAATGCAGTGAAATGGCAACAGCACCCAGGTGGAGGTGCTGAGAGGGGGGCAGACGACACACAGCTATTTGCTATTTGGAGACAAAAAGTTGGACCTCAACATTTTGGGAGATGGGCATAGGGACCCTTGAGGGATGCCAATACAGCCTTGGGCCAAATGTACCCCACTCTTGCTTTAGATTTATGTTTGTTCAGATAGTGATGTTGCTTCACAAATTATATCCAAATCCTCCAAACCCAAGTTTAGCAGATTGGGAATGTGCCATAGTGTCTTTCCTATGTTCACACATTTCCTTCTTTAGTTTATTCCTTAGTCAGTTGTTGCAGGAAACTGTGTGCTTGATTTCCAGGTTAAAATTGAAACTGGATTCCAGTTCTGAAATGGAGAACAAGAGCAAACTATTTTGTGGTTCAGCTATAATGACAAACTTAGGGTTGTTACAAAGAAGAAACAGTACTGTTGAGAAGATGTTGTTAGCACAAACCCGTTACTTCTCTTGCGTCTACTTGTCATTTGGTTCTGTGCCACAGTATCCCTGGGCCATAGAAAGCTACTAATCAGCCCTTGTTTCACTGTGCTGTTCTTAAAACATGCCTCCAGATGTTATTGGACTGCAGCTCCCAGCATTTCTTGCCATTGGCTTGGGTTGCTGGGACTTGTAGTCCAAAAATATCAGATATCCATTCCTGTCTTAGAGGTTGCTATTCTAGGTCCCCTCTGGGTATATCTAGGGACTGGAGCAGCCCTTGCAAGATGCATACCATTTCTGCATGACTTACCGGTATTTGCAATTAAAATAGTTTTGCCCCATTGGAAATGGAATAACTCCTGGTGAGCAACAGGGCTGGTAGAAGCCAATTCCCTGCCCCACCTCCTCGGAGGGGTTTCACCTGTGTAGCCAACAGAAGATGCCCTAGTGGCGCAGTGGTTAAATGCCTGTACTGGAGCCACTCACTCATAGACCACAAGGTTGCGAGTTCAATACTAGCCAGGGCTCAGCCTAGACTCAGGCCTGCATCCTTCCGAGGTCGCTAAAATGAGTACCCAACTGTTGGGGGGCAATGAGTTTACAGTTGTAAACTGCTTAGACTTCCCATAGCGCGATATGAAGCGGTATATAAATGAAGCTGCTTTTGCTACACAGGGAATAGGATTAGCTATGGTGGAAAGGGAGGGGGGATTTCTAAAAACTGGGTGGAGCCCATCCAGTAAAAGCATATCTTGGATCCAAACCACTGTGTATAATTTCACAACAATGTCAGCAATGGTTCAAACTAGGCCAAGAGCTGGTTAAAACATCTCTTTTCACAATAAGGTTTTACTTTGCTGATCTTGAATCTTTGTCTTTGAAAATACATAACCCATATGCAATAAACTAGTGTTACATGCCTTTTCTAGGTTATTGCTCTGGGTAAAGATGACCCTCTCTTTCCAAGCATCTCTATGCTTCTCACTTTTCTGCTTTTCCTGGGACAGCAGCCAAAGGTGGCTTTAGCAATAAGCAAAATAGGTATCCATTTACTGTAGCTCCAGGCAGGGAGTAGTAGTAATGTAGTAACATGTAGTAATGTGACTGCCCTCATGGGAGAAGAGATAAACATGTTTTCTATGAAAGCAAGGAGGACATGGTTGTGTACCATCGGCCAACTGTTCCCTTTTTAATTTGGATAAAAAAACTGTATTATACTAGTAGTGATTTTGTATTTCTCAGAGCATTACTAGTTCATTTAAAAATGGAACAGCAGTGAATGTGTATATTATAGTGCCCAATGAAACCAAGGTATAAATTCACAATTGAGAATTTGATGTTAAGACAGTGCCCACTGATGAAAGTTCCATTTGCATCTATTATATTGTCTGATGAAATTTCACTGATCATTATAGCTTATTTTAAATATGTGGATTGCAGTACTAAAATAGAAGGGTATGTGTCCAAATACTGAACCTCAAATTTTCTGGAGGTTAAAGCTGGTAATCTACCCACTGAATTATGGTCTCTCCCCAAATGTTTGTTTCTGCCCTTTCTAATTTGGTACCTTTTTTTTCCCTTTTTCTTTTTTGCATATTAGGCAAATATGATACCCACAGCACTTTTTAAGACAAAGATCAAAATGCAAATATTTTTACAACCAAATACTATGAGTGGGCTGTAAAATATTCTGCACAGAAGTATAATCCATGGAAGCCTCCTGGGTTTACTGTCAGTGCAACTATTAGTTTATTCACCCTCAAGATATAGTTGTAGTTAACTGTCATTGCTTTGCATCACAAATTTCAAAAGAGCAATATGAGAGCCACTGTGGTGTAGTGATCAGAATGCTGGACTAAAGTCAGGAGATCCAGGTTCAAGTCCCAATGAGCCATAATTTCACTTTGTAACTTTGGACACCCTCTTTGAGCTTAACCCACCTCATGGGGTTGTGATGTGAAGAGTAAGAGAAACATGTATGCCAACTTGAGCAAATTGGAGAAAACGCAGGATATCAATGCAACAAATGCATGATAAATGTTTGTCCTTTTATCCATTTTGTTTTCTGACACTTTCCCTCTACTAAAATTAATGTTTGATACAGATCATAAAGGTTAGGTTTCTTCCTGTCCTAGGTACCAATAGATATTTCAGCAAGATAGCAACACAGATGGGCCTGAAAGCTGTATTTGTTGACTGTACCAAACTGGAATGCCTTGAGGCTGCAATGACACCTCAGACAAAGGTAATAAATAAAATAAAAATAGGAATGCTCTTCAAATAGTGCTTTTATCAGTGTGTCTAGAATGACACTTTCCCCATAATCCCTGCTTAGTATACAACAGCCTGAGAAATAATATGTTTGCCCTAGCTGCCAAAAGCATAAGCGTCAGAAAGAGATTAAGGTGATAGTGTATACATCTTTATACTAGCTCTTCTTTGATACAAGATGTCAACAGGACTATATAACTGCTGATCTCTCAGGTAGATAGCTGGTAAAATGTTTGCTAGTGTAAGTGCATATGACATATATAGAATGCTTTTTCTCTCCCCCCCCCCCTTTTCAAGTGAAGCAGGAATAGGAGTAGGATAGTTCAGATTTTTTTTGGAACCTGCCTGTCTTCTCATGATTTCTTGGAGATTCTGCTGGGATCCATAAAAGTGGTGAAGAAATATGCCAGATATGGTCCTTGAGATCAAAGGAGCAAATGAATTTTCTTACAGTGTCTTGTCAAAGCTCTCTGAAGATTCTAGGCAAGATTTTTGGTAGTTTAAAAATCCCAGTGAACATAATTTTTCACCCTTTAAAAAATATCAGAGCATTTGTTATCAAGGCTTCCATGTTCCTCATCCTTTTACTATGTAGATTGTACCATACTTGTACTCTTATTTCCAGCTCTTTTTAAGTAGCAGTGCTGTGGGACTGTATACATAGCAAGGTACTTTGTAGATTGTTTTTTCTTTGTTTTAAGGAACCCTCTGCCCTGAGGGGCTGCTTTCCATGAGATTTTCTCATTATAGGTCCAAAACAAACTGCAGAAGTAATCCAGTTTGAGAGCACTTTAACTGCTCTGGCTCAGTGCTAGAGAATCCTGGGATTGTAGTTTATTGTGGCACCAGAGTTCTCTAACAGAGAAGGCTAAATGTCTCACAAAACTACACTTACCAGAATTCCTTAGCATTTAGCCAGGGCAGTTGAAGTGGTCTCAAACTGGATTATTTCTGTAGTGTGTTTTGGACCTTAGATGGAGAGCTTTTTGGCTTCTGCCAAATGAGACCCAGAGCTGTGTACAATGAAGCCCAATGTAGCCCAATGTGGAACTTCTAATCTTTGGGAGACTCAACAGTGTTGGGCACTGCTCTTGCTACACCAATCGGTTTAGTGCAAAAGTGGACCATATTTAGCCCCACAAACCTGTCTTTGTGAACATTGCTGCCTCTGTTTGTTAGCAATGGCATGACCATTACAAAAATAATCCCCCAACATATTGGGCCTTCTTTCCAGAAAGGAAGAAGGACCTTTGCACTGCATTAAGGGCAGACCTCTATGGCAGGCCTCCTATACCATTCCTACCAAACTTCAATGGCAATTCAATGGCAATGGAAATCTCAGGCCTTGTCTGCACTGGCCAGGATCCTTCAGGGGCAGCCTAGAGTATCCTGCATCTGTAGCTACCCTGACCTGCCCCTGTTACTTAGCTCACTGCTCTTGTGCCATGGCAGTTGTCTGCATAGGCGTCCTGTGACCACCATGGGCTGGTTGCTTCTGATGTCAGAACAAGACACCCAGTGATGATTGCATGGTTGGGCACCTTGTGACCTGTGGTGGTGGTGGACATGCTGGGTGGCTTGGAGGGACACCCAAGCAGACAGCCACCATGGCACAAGAATGGAGGGCTCTGGATCCTCCTAGAACAGGGATAGGCAACCTTTCCCCTTTAAGGGCCGAGGGACTTCAGCTCCCAGAATCCCAGGAGCTATTGGCCAACATGGGACTATTGGCCAACATGGCTGAGGCTTCTGGGAGCTGAAGTCCCTCGGCCCTTAAAGGGGAAAGGTTGCCTACCCCTGTCCTAGAAGATCCAGGGTAACAGGTAGGCTTTTTAAAATTCATATTAATGCTATTAAATCCTGGTTCTAGTGTGGAACATGCCAGATGTTGTCTGGACTGCCCCCACCTGCACTAGGGTTTGGTGTACATTGTCTGTATAGGACAGGGGTAGGCAACCTTTCCCCTTTAAGGGCCAATGGACTTCAGCTCCCAGAAGCCTCAGCCATGTTGGCCAATAGACCCATGTTGGCCAATAGTTCCTGGGATTCTGGGAGCTGAAGTCCCTTGGCCCTTAAAGGGGAAAGATTGCCTACCCCTGGTATAGGATGATGCATGAACTGGGGGGGGGGGGGGAACGGGAAACGGACTTTTGGCCCATGCAGACAAGGCCTTGGGTCCAAAACAGTGCAGAAATAATCCAGTTTGAGAATGCTATTATTGCCTTGGCTCAGTGTTAGGGAATTCTGGGAGCTGTAGTTTTGTGAGCCATTTTGCCTTCTGTGCCAGAGCCCCGGTGCCACAATAAACTACAATTCCCAGGATTCTCTATCACTGAGTCATGACAATTAAAGCGGTCTCAAACTTGATTATTTCTGCAGTGTGTTTTGGATCTCAGCCACTAAATTTCAACAGTAGTGTTAGCAAGGGTCTCAGTGGTATTGTTGCTCCAACACCCACCCACCCCCATTTCCCAGTTTAGGGATTATGGCTGGGAAGGTGTAACAGTTTGCTGGAACAATCTGAGTGACCTGAGGCCAATAAATTAGTTCCAGAACTAAATTAGCCTTTAGCCTTGACTATGTGACTTCTGCTCTACTACAGTACATTATCAAAAAGTATTCTGCACTGGTAGATAATGCATTGGGAAAGCAACATGGATGATGTCCTCTCTGGAAGTACAGAGAAAAGATTTTCACCAGAGTAGATCCATTAAATCAAGTCAACACATATGTAAATTCCACTACTTTAGGTGACCTACTTTACTTGGGCGTAACAATAGGATTCAAATCTAAGATAGTTCGCATAGACTAATAGCAACCCAAAGGCACCTGTTCCTATCAGTTGCAGTCTGCTTAATGGTAGATTTGTCCACTCATCCTTTATTCCACAGATTCACAATTCAAGTGTACATCTGAGTGATGGCAAGTGAAGCTGAAACATTTGGCGCACAGGCTTAGGAGGCTGGAAGTCAGTTTCTGTGAGACCTGTAGTGGTAACCAATGTGAAAGAATGGATTTACCATAATAATTGAAAAAATCTACTAAGGGAAATATTAATAGAAGAGTCTGTATAGTGCATGAAACTCAGATATATCAGCTTTCAAATTAGTATTTTCTGTAAGTGTGATAAAATGTAGACAGACAAGAATATATGGTGATGCCTATATATGTTGGTGATGCCACCAAATAAACATCTGTGCCATTTTAAAACATTTTATATCTTTTTTATCTCACAGCTTGTCTGGATTGAAACTCCCACAAATCCAATGCTGAAAGTTGTTGATATTGAAGGGTGTGCCAAGATTGTCCATAAACAAAAAGGAGTTATTTTAGCAGTAGATAACACCTTTATGTCTGCATATTTCCAGGTGAGCTTTTTATCCATTGGTGGTTTTTATTTTATTTTCCCAAATGGTATTTTGAGTGGGTCCTGCTAACCCCTGAATCACTGAGGTCCCTGAGTTTTGGAGAAAGTTTTGTTAGGAGGAAGGAAAAGGAGACCAAAATTAAGAGAGACAGTGTGTTTGTTATGTTTTGGCCTCATGGAACTGATATAATCTCTTTTACAGATGAGGAAAGGTTGTGTGTATGTTCTGGTGAAGGTAACACAATGCAGACTTCCAAATATACCCGCTTCTCCATTTTGCCTTAATAGTTCCAATTGTCAGAAATGGTGTTCAGTCCATGCTTTCTTCTTAGCTACCAATTAACATAAAATCTGAGATTTAAAAAGTGAGCTTTTGCTTGAGTGTAAAGACATATAAAAATATATTAATACTTGCCTCAGTTTTCTGCACAGGTTAGTTCTTGACTCAGCTGTGAACACTTATTAGAGAGCAAGCCCCATTAGACAAAATGCAGCTTACCTTTGAGTAAAGACGCAGGTGGTTGCATTATGAGCAAACAAAATATAGGGTTTGATTTTTAAAGTGCAGAGTCTGTAATTTAATAACTCACCTGAAAGCAAGAAAAGGTGTCATAGGGCCTTTGCAGACTGCCAGAAATAGTGCACTTTAAATTGAGGCACTGCCCTGGCTCAGTGCTAGGGAATCATGGGAATTGTATTTTTTTTCTGGGACATTGAGCCTTCTCTGTCAGAGAGCTCTGGTGCCACAATAAATTACAGTTCCCATGATTCCCTAGCACTGAGCCAGGGCAGTGCCTCAATTTAAAGTGCACTATTTCTGGCAGTCTGCAAAGGCCCATAGTTAATCATAGTGCTACACTGAGACAGAGCAGGAAAATGGAAGACCATTAATTCTGTGGAATTAGAATTCTGGCAATGATGTGGGCCTATAATTTAGCCCATTCTCTCAAACTGATTCTTTGTGATGAAACATTCCTAATAGATTAGCCAATATAATAGAGGACAACAGTGTTCAGTGATCCAAATTGCATAGAAGGGGAAAAATATACTGTGACAGTTGTAGTATTTTCAAGGGAAGGCTGTGTTGAAAAACAATAGGACAGACCCTAACGAATAATAGAGATTATTTTGTCTTTGTTCTTTGTAAAAATTCAAGGGAAAAGAGAAAGGAACATCTTGTGGAAATAGCTTGTTTCTTGTAACATCTCTTTCTGCCTTCCTAACACCTATTAATATACTCATCAAATACTCCCAAAAGATACTTCAAAATGAGTCAATTTTGCTTAATAACAAATATCTAATCATTTTAAATTCAGAGATCACACCACCATGATGTGATTTCTTTCCACTACCCTACCTCCATGCTTCAGGTTTCCTGTGTTGAAATATTTGGGAAAGGCTTTCCATGCAGTATCAATTTACCACATCCTGAAGCACTCTAGGACAGAGGTGGGAAATGGAGGATTTTGAATTGCACTGCCTAGCAGCCCTAGCTAGCATAAATGGTGAGGAAAGCTAGGAGCTTTGGTCTAACAATATCTGGACTGCCACAGGGTTGCTATCACTGCTCTAGAGCTGAGGTATGGAAATGAAACATCTTGTTAGGTGGAAGATCTGCTCTTAGTAAAAACAGGGCAGGTGGCCTGGAAAATTAAAAAAGCTAACAACAACAACAACAACAACACTGTTTATTTCTATCCCGCCCCTCTGCAGCGCAATCGGGGCAGCTTACAACGATAAAAACACCAATAATTACATCCAATCCCAGACCCACCACCCCTTAAAAAGATATTAAACTAGGATAATTTAAAAACCATGATAAAACAAAGTATAAAACCAGGCATCACAGCAATACAACACAATCAGCAGTAGCACCGAAGAGAGAAGAGTTATCTGACTCTTTGGGCTGGGATAGTTATACAGGAAAGGCCTGCCAGAAGAGATCCATCTTAGCAGCCTTCTTGAAGCTGTCTAAGGTAGAAATAAGATGGATCTCATCCGGCAGGCCGTTCCACAGTCTGGTAACAGTAGCAAAAAAGGCCCTCTTGACTGTACACTTTTTGACTTACCTGGTATACAGAGAAGTGTATGTAAGGCGTTTTAGAGCTTTTTCTAGCTAATTACAATGAAAAACAATATCTTCCTTCCTTACAGATAGGCGGTATATTCTCTTTCATCATCAAAGATACGATCATGTAAAACCACGATATAATCTAGCTTACTTTATGTATCGAACTTGTATTCCACCCTTCCTGTCACTCTTTGTAACTTGTCCCATGTTATGCTGTAGCATATGAAAAAATTCAGAGACAAGGCCATGCTAGTCTGGGGAATCAGTGTGCAAAGGGATCTTGCAGCACTTTTGAAAGTAACTGAAAGAAAGAAGCTGGTAGCATGAGTATACAAAAGAAGTATACCGACACCTACAAAAGCTCATGCTACCAGCTTTTTTCTTTCAGTTAGTTTCAAAGTGCTGCAGGATCCCTTTGCATATGAGAAAAGTAAAGCTAAGCATGAATAAGTTTCCCAAACCCACTGAGCAAGTTTCCTGACTGAATGGGCATTAGATCCTGATACTTTCATTTCAAGTCTAACACACTTAGGGCCTTTGCAGACTGCCAGAAATAGTGCAAATTGAGTCCACTTTAAGGGTTAGGGTTAGGAAATCATGGGAACTGTATTTTATTGTGGCACCAGAGCTCTCTGACAGAGAAGGCTCAATGTCTCAGAAAAACAAACAAACAAAAAAAAAAACAAAAACAATTCCCATGATTCCCTAGCACTAACCCTAACCCTTAAAGTGGACTCAATTTGCACTATTTCTGGCAGTCCACTTTAAGGGTTAGGGTTAGTGCTAGGGAATCATGGGAATTGTGTTTTTTTTTTCTGAGACATTGAGCCTTCTCTGTCAGAGAGCTCTGGTGCCAAAATAAAATACAGTTCCCATGATTCCCTAATCCTAACCCTAACCCTTAAAGTGGACTCAATTTGCACTATTTCTGGCAGTCTGCAAAGGCCCATAGTTGCTAGAGCACATTGGGGGGTTTTTTTCAGCCTTGGGTTGCAGTCTCCTGGACAAGATACCTTGGGCTGTAACCTTGGAGAAAAGATAGTATTTGGAGGACTGAGTTCTATTCCCACTGAAGGCAAATCCAGTATCACATGAATAGACTACTGTTCATGTGGTGAGACTTTCCCCTCCCTAAATCTTTTCTCAAAGTGTTCTCCTAGCCTTTTTGGAGCAAGTTTGAGGGCATGCAGGGTGGGACATGAGGAATTGTCTCCCCAACCTGAATTAATCATGGAAGTTTTTCTGTTTGCTAAATGAGGAAATTGGATTCTATTCTGTTAATTCAGTGTTCTTCCCACTTGTTGCCACCTCTTCTTTTATCTCCAGTTTGTCCTCGCCCCAGACATTATTCCTTTTCTCCTTTCCACACTTTTCCAGGCAAGATCTTTTCTTGCATATATGTATTAGCATGAGGAGTGTCTGACACAGTGTTACTGGAATGTAAAAGCATTTTTCTTACTATTCCATCTTAACCTCTGTACAGCAGGAATTGCTGCTTGGTTCTTGATTTCAACAGAGGTATATAATTGTGCATTAGCACTTGCCTTTTAATTCCTGTTGATTCTTACATCAGAAAAAAATTAAGCCCTAACCTTTTTCTGACCTTTTTCTTCTTTTGTTTTAGCGACCTTTAGCTTTAGGAGCAGACATCTGTATGTACTCAGCAACTAAATACATGAATGGTAAGTGTTATGTAAAACATGTAAATGTATGTAGATATTCTAACAAGCAGTCAAAATCTCTTTTGTATCTGGCAGTATGTACACTCGTCCCTCCCTGTTCACGGGGGATCTGTTCTGGACCTCTTCGCAAACTTTAAAAACTGCAAATATCCAAGCCCCATAGAGTATAATGGTGGCGTGCTCTTGTGTGTGCCACTGCATGCGCGCCACAGACACACACCCCATTTTGTCCCTCCTGGCTTGACATTCACGAAGGATCAAGACCGCGGACGGCAAGTCCGCAAACAGGAAGGGACAAGTGTAATTCCTTTTCATTGTCATGTTTTAATATTCTTCATGGTTTGCTATTGTTGTTTTTTGCCATCAACTCAACTTTGACCTATGGTGACATTATGAATGAGAGCCCTCCAGGTTCCCTGGTCATCAACTGCTTTGCTCAGGTCTTGCCAACTCATGGCTGTGGTTTCCTGCACTGAATCAATCCATCTGTAATGTGGGCTTCCTCTCTTCCTACTGCTTTCCACTTTACTAAGCATAATCATTTTTGCCAGTGTGTCATGTCATCTCATGTTATGTTCAAAGTACAACAGCCCTAGTTTACTCATTTTCGTTTCTACTGAGTGTTCAGGTGTGATTTGCTTTAAGACCCATTCATTTGTATTTTTTAGCAGTCCATGGTACAAGAACCACAGTACAAATGAGTTGATTTTGTTGCTGTTAGCTTTCTTCACTGTCCAACTTTGCAACCATAGAAACTGGAAATAACATGGCTTGGATGTCATACAGAGCCTGTGTGATGTAGTGGTTTGAGATTAGATTATGCCTCTAGAGACCAGGGTGTGAATTCCTGGTCAGCCATGGAAACCCACTGGGTGACCTTGGGCAAGTCATCCACTCTCAGCCTCAGAAACCCCTGTGATAGGGCTGCCTTAGGGTCACCATAAGTCAGAAACGACCTGAAGGCACACAATGACAACATAACCTGGTTGATTCTGAATTTGGCTTTTAATTATATGTCTTTACATGGGAGGATCACATCTAGTATTTCCTACATGGCTACCTTTTCAAGTCTTGTTGAAATTCTGATTTGTTGACTGCAGCCTCCATTTTTCTTAATAGATGAGGTATAGAAAATATTGAAATATTTAAATGTCCTTGTTATTCACTTTTAAGGTTATATAAATCACCTGTGGTCATTATTTTTGTCTTCTTCCTGGTACTTCGAAAAAAAGCAAATTAATTGTTGTTATAGTGGCATTCATAACTATATAAGGCCTCTTCCCTTCCAGTACAGAATATGTGCACAAATCATTAGTCTCTTGACTGGTTTCCTTCTGCAGATTTTCTTTTTGTTTCTTTACTTCTGCACTAATGCTGCAAGGCAGTATTCTAAGTGAATGTATGCTGAATGATGAATGATTTTCTTTGGAGAATTTCTCCATTTTAATTTTTATCCCTAGGGAGAGTCTCGTTCAAATATTTAAAAAGTGTATTTGGTCCATCTAAAAATTCCATTGATGCAAACCTTCAAATACATGTCTGAGATTTTGCATGCAACTTGTGTTAAGCTGGATTGTTTTATTTGAAAAACTGCATGAACTTTATCATAAACTGCTTTAGAATTTGTGAAGTTGAAGTCTTTCACGACCGGCATCCATAGTTTTTTGTGGGTTTTTCGGGCTATGAGGCTGTGTTCTAGAACAGATTAACATGCAAATTGCTTCCTCTCAACCAACGATATGTATATGCCACTGTCTTCCATGCCAGCATTCTCTCTCTGAAGATGCCAGCCACAGTTGCTGACGAAACATCAGGAATAAACTCTTCTAGAACCTAGCCTCATAGCCCGAAAAACCCATTAAAAATATGCTTTAGAATTTCCTCTTAGTTTTAAACGTGGTTTGCCACATGGGCTTAAGACATTTCAGAATCTTTATTCTTTACCTTCCTTTGTATAATCTGAAATACACATATCAGAGGGTGTTAAAGGCCCATTAAATATCATGGAAGTTACAGTATTGTCCCGTATCTGTGGAAGATATTTTCCCAGACTTACTGTGGAAACACAAAACCACAGATAACAGTGAAACCTATTGAAATGAATGACTTCTGGCAGAACTGACAATAGAGTTGGAGGACCTAGAGATTCCTAGAAAAAATCTTCTCTAGGCATTTTTAGCACAATTCTATCATTAGCTTCTGCTGGAAACATACCATAGAATTACTCTGAAGGACCTAGAAGATGCCTAGAGAGAACATATTTTTTCAGATGTCGGTAAGTGAAACCATGGGAACATAGCTTTCTGAAGATACAAGGGTCCTACTGTACTTCTTAGCAATGCTGACTGGTGGCTTCCATGTTAATGGGGCACTGAAGCTGCTCCAGGCATTAGTCTGAACTTTAAATAAGCTTTGCAAGATGCTGAACTATTTTGGGAAAAGATTTTGGCTTTATGGATAGCCCCTTTAAAGTTCTAACTAAATCCAGGAGCAGATTCATCACCCCACTGACACATGAGCCGCTAGCTACTACTGCTTCTTAGTAAATATGCAGAGTTGTGTTGTGAACAGACAAAATAGGGACCCGAGTTGAGCCAAGTTTAAGAATTTGTTAAAAAGGCTGCATCTGCACTGCAAAAATACTCCAGTTTGACAACACTTTAGCTACATGACTCAGTACTATAGAATTCTGGGATTTGTAGTTTCTTGTGACACCAGAGATCACTGGTAGAGAAGGCTAAATATCTCACAAAACTACAAATCCCATAATTTCATAGCATTGAGCCATGACAGTTAAAGAAGTATCAAACTGCATTATTTCTACAATGCAGATTCAGCCTAAGTGTGAAGATATATACACACCCAGACTCTCCCCCCTCCAGATGTCCATATCTAAAGCATAAACACTAAATGGACTGAAGACCTCTGTGACCTCAGAGGCAAGGCCAAAGGCTGGAAAGAGGGTGCATACAGGAGCAATTCCCATCACCTCAATAGCACCATACATGGAAAGACTGACAAGCATACCAAAGGATAGCAGACTTCATCATTTTGTCTTAGAGTAACTAACTTCAGCCATTTGGTTTCAGAGTGACCAGTTCAAAGGAGTTGGCACCACTAAGGAGAAATCCCATGTCATGGTCTAAAAATATATAGGAGGAATATAGAAACAAAAGGAAAAGAACAACTAGAAAAAATCTCTTTATTTTCCCATTTCCATTTTCCTCTGTATTTTCAGGTCACAGTGATGTTGTAATGGGACTGGTCTCAGTAAATGATGATGTTCTCCATGAAAAACTTAGGTTCTTGCAATATTGTAAGTATGAATTAAACACATTCCAAAATAGTGTGTGATTGCTCTGTTTCTCTGAAATCTCTGCCTATATAAAGCACCTGTAAATCACTTGTAAACTACTTTTAAAGACGTACAGTAAGGAGAGATTGCTTTACTACCATCCTACTTTCCTTGCAGTAAAGATATTTTAACATTTGAATCAATGTTCCATCATAAACCAGCTGTTTCATGGCAAGTTAGAACTGCTTCTTGGTGTTAATGTGATCTAAAATAGGTGCTACAAGATGTGAACAGTAAACAAGCTGTAATCCAAACAAAACGAATAAACTGCATTCTGAATTACAGAAAACAAAAGGTAGCATCATGTTGTCCCAAGAAAGGCATAAGGTTTGTTTCTTAAAGTTGCTGTCATGACTGGTTAATCCATAGGACTATTATTCCCTGCCTTATTGAGGGCTGAAGTTGTATATCAGCCAGCGTGACATACAGAACTTGGCTTTGGGAGACACAGGTTGAAATCTCACTCACTCAGCAATTTTACTAGCTCAGTGACTGCCTTTCCATGTCTGAGGGCCTGTACACAGACCAAAAGGCCTTGTCCCCCTCCCTTCGCCTCATGTCCTGTATGGACAATGTAGGTCTGGATGCCAGTCCAGTGGTCCTTTGATCAATCCTGGCCCAAAGGAGCCTTCGCAGGGGGCAAAAACTAGCTGTTTGCCATGGAGTTTTTTAAACTCCACAGCGACAGCCAGCACACCACATGGCCCCTACATGCCCCTTACCTGCTGCCACTGTCACATCTTCTCTGAAGGCCACTGTCAAAGCCTGTGACATCGGATGGGTATAGTCACCTGCCTTGTTTTTGACCGTACAGGCTGTGATGGAGGCCTTCAGAAAAAAACATGGCAGTGGCAGTTAATGGGTGCACAGTGGCACTGGCTCTATGATGCAGTGGCTGGTGGATGTATAAACACCCACCTATCACTGTGCTGGCCTGGGGACTGACCTGGGTTGGAACCAGGGGCAGGATACCATGGGCTTGGTTTGTGGCATCCTGTCCATCTGCTCAGGCCCTTAATCTTATCTACTCTATCCTAGAGGTTCTGTGAGGATAATAAAATGTGGCATATGGGAGAGAAGGAGTGGGGAAAACATATTTACGTTATGTTCCTTCCTTAATGAGAAGGAAGGAAAGGGTGTATCCAAACTAACACAACCCAATTATTCACGCAATTATTGATGAGAAAACCATCATATTTGATTATTGATATTGCCATTGCCTTCTTTGTCTGAAAGGTATTCAGAAACATGGACAAAAAATATGTCCCTGGCCTTGAGGTTCTTGGTTCACATCAAAGTATTACTTAATAGTACTCTGCTGCCAGATAGATACATTTTAATTTTTAGCTTAAAGCTCTGCTTAGGTTTGATATTTATTGAGAACAAGGGAATATATTTTATAATAATGTAAAGTTGTGTTGCTTATTTTCTCTTTATAGATAGCTTGGTGGGAGTGAAAAAGTCATTAGCAAAGTAGATGATTTCTTTGTTCTGTTTTGTAGCCATTGGAGCAGTTCCATCTCCTTTTGACTGCTACCTTTGCAACCGGGGTTTAAAGACGCTGCCAATCCGCATGAGACAACATTTCCAAAATGCACTGGCTGTTGCCCGGTTCCTTGAATCAGATCCTAGAGTTGAAAAAGTAATTTTCCCTGGTGAGTTACCTGTGCAGAACCTGGTGGTTGTTAAAGTATTCTTGCCAAAAAATAAAATGATAAAATAAAATAAAAGCCACTGGTGGCAGCCAGGGAACATCAGCCAAACTGCATGAATAAGGCTGTAAAGCTGTATCCACTTATTTGTCAGTAAGCACCATTTAAAATAAAGAGATTTACTTTTGAATAGGTGCATAGATGATTATACTGTTAAGTGCATCTTCCAGTTCAGTGCCAGAGGCTCAAATCGGCTAATGGCTGATTAAGTTAATGGCTGATTAAGGCCTGATGCAACAGGTGCTGGTTAATGGTTTCTTCCATATTGTTTTCACCTCCCTGAGCTTCCTTGTCTCCTAATCTATTCCGCTGATCATTTCCTTAGTGTTCTCACAACCTTTCATTCCAGGCAATGCATTCAAAAATTATATTTTCCTATGTTGTATATGTGTAGAGCAGACAAAAAATAATTTATTATATTGTTTTGGAATTTATTATATTGTTTTGGAATTTGTGCAGTTTGAACCTTAGCATTGATCAAAGTATTATATAAAGTATATTCCTAGTAGCACCCAAAGGGTCATTAAATCATTTATGTCTTCCTGCTGCTCAGAAAAGTTTCTTTCTTGAACCCCCTGGGGAATTCTGGCTTTTCCAAGCTGTGTGAAGGTGCAAGTGGAATGGCTGTTCATTGGCTACCAGGAGTGATAGTGGGGGAGTCTGGGAGGTACATCTCAAGAGAGCAACTTTTCCAAACTCTTTTGGGTAGTCACATCATGTTTCTAGCAGGCTGAGTATATAAGTGAACGTACGTGTGTTAAGGCAATCAAGTTGTTTGTATAATGCATGACTCATTTCAGGCTTACCATCACACCCGCAGTATGAGGTGATAAAGCGTCAGTGTACGGGCTGCCCAGGGATGATTTCCTTTTACATTAAAGGAAATCTTGAAAACGCCTCCACATTTCTCAAAAGCATAAAGGTAAAGACCTCTGAATGTACATTTCCTATAAAAAGAAGAACAGCACCACCTTGTGACCTAACTAGGCTGGATGCAGCACAAGGAGCAGGAAGTTGCCTTCCAGCCTGCAGGGCAAATTATGATGTTAAAGACTTTGTGCGGAGTCTCAAAATATAAATCACCCATATAGTTTTGAGAGATGGCAGTAATGAGAAGGAAGGAAAGGCTTATCCAAACTAACACAACCCAATTATTCACACAATTAGTGCTTGCTTCACCAATATGAGCCAATTAATGCCATCCCATGCCAGCTGTCAGCTCATCTTCCACCACAATTATAAACAGAGTTTTGAAAGCAAGGCTGGTTTTGCTGATGTAACAAAGGCATGAGGTTTCCTAAGTGCCTTCTGAATGTACAGCAAACTCTGTCCAATTTTTGTCTCATGAACACATATCACTATAAAGATATTATCCCTTAAATACAGGTATGCAGTCGCTTCCCCAATGACTGGTAACTAAACCTGAAAAATGAGCAAGAGCTTTTCCTGTTTTATAATGTGGATAATGTCCCATAAAAAAGAGCTTGGAGAGTGTGTGTTCTACTTGCTTTCCATGTCATCCCGAGTGGTAGGATACCTTAACAACTGTAATTGTAATGAGATTCCCATCTTATTCTAATTCTGTTCCTTGCCACTAGAAAATCATTTTAATAACAATGGACTAAATTTTATTGTTAATCCCAGCTAGAATATTCCCTACTGAATCTGTGGTAACTTGGTCAATTATCATTTGTACTAATTCAAAGGTCTGTTCTAAATGGAATAGAGTTCAGGCTGATAGGAAGAGGATGTGCAAACTCAGACTAGGACAGGGTTGTGACATGTGGATCCAGGGATTTCTACACACTTTTTCTGTTAGCACCACTGGGGTAATGGACTCAGTCAGGAGAAGCTGTATAGATAGATAGTGTAGGGCAGGATTTCTCAACCAGGGTTTCCTGGAAACCTAGGATTCTGTGAGAAGTAGGGCAGGATTTCTCAACCAGGGTTTCCTGGAAACCTAGAATTCTGTGAGAAGTCACTAACAGTTCAGCGAGAAATTATGGGGGAAATTTTTTTTTTTTAAACTCTAGAAATAATAAGTTTTATGCAGGGGTTCCCTGGGGCCCAAAAATTACAGTCCATGGACTTGCCATCTGTGGATTTAACCATCCGCAGACAGCAACCCCCCATTTTGCTTAATGGTGGTGCATGCACACAGCCATGCTAGCTGGTGCGCCACGTCACCATTAATTTTAATGGGACTTATGCATGCATTGATCTTGGTATCCGGGGGTGGGGTGGGGTGGTCCAGAACAGATTCCCGTATACAGAGGTCTGATGTATTTCAAGTGTTCCTCCATGGTAAAAAGGTTGAGCAAGGCAGGTCTGGGGAAAGGAATTTCCTAAAAGAGAGCATGTCTATATATAGCAAGGTTGAGAATGGTGTAGCCCTTGCGGCCTGCCACTGATCTTGAATGGACTTCAACATTCCCACAACCTTCTTCCTAAATTAATTCTCCTTCCAAAGCCCTTAAAATGTGAAAAACCCATCTGTAAGATATTTAGGAGTGAAGTGCACTCTTACCCTGAAACAGCAAAACACCTCCCCAGAATAGTCCAAAATGGCAGCTGCAAGGAGTTCTTGTGCAGCCCATCAGAGTTTCAGAAGAGTTGAAAATGGGGTGGTTTGGCCCGCTGGGTTTTAGAGTGTGCCAGTTTCTTGCCTGCTGTCCTTGTGCACTCATGATCTCAGCATGGAGGTGGTAAACCTAACAGGCTGGTTCTAATCTATCTGTTCAGGTTGATGGGACCTAGAAAAGAAGTTTATCTCCCAAGTTTCCTAAGGCTGTGGTTTGATATGTCATCACTCACACTTTGATTTGATCTTGGAAGGCAGTAGCAGTAAGAATAGCCGTCTTGAGGCCTCTTTTGCCTGTAAAAGAAATTGACGGAAAACCAGAAATGGTTTCTTTGCCATCTTGTTAATATCACTGTTTGTAAACTCTTGTAAACTATTATAGTAATTGCAGCTTAGGCAGTAGCTTGCTAGCTTGCCAGTACTGGGAAATTCTGGGAACTCACAGGTACAATGACAGTGTTTTAGTTTTATCTTTTTAAATTGTTGTATGCCACCTTGAATGCCATTTTTGGAAGAAAGACAAGATATAAATTCAATAAATAAATAAATAAATGTAGGCTTAAATTTCATAGAGTACAGTTTATGGTCTAGTTGTTTTCAACAGTAGGCCTTTGGTATCTGTTAGGGATAGGTTCCAGGAGCCCTCATGGATACTAAAATCCATGGATGCTCAAGTCCCATTATATTCAGTGGCATATTAAAATGGTGTCCCTTGTATAAAATGGCAAAATCAAAGTTTGATTTTTGGAATTTAAAAAAAATATCAGAATATGTTCTCAGGTACTGTCTCAGGACAATTTTGGATATTGGAATTCCAGCTAAAGGAATTAGCTATTATTTCTCAACCAGTAATAATAAATTGATTGTAATAGAAGGGTATCACAAGTGGCATAGATTGCCTCAGAGGGTAATGGACTATCCATCTTTGGAAGTCTTCAATCAGAGGTTAGATGGTCATCTTTCAGGAGTGTTCCTTCCTGACAAGGGGTTGGACTAAATAGCCCTTGAGTTCCTTCCAGCTCTATGATTCTGATTCTGAATTTGTCTTTGCATTTGGTGTCATGCAGAGTTAAGTATACCTGTTAGTTGATACCAGTGGGCTTAATCGCCTACCCAATTCTGCATAGGACTAAATGGTATGGAAAATGGAATGAAAACATGGTCAAACATAACATTCTGTATTATTTTCTCTAGCTTTTTGCCTTGGCTGAAAGTCTGGGAGGCTATGAAAGTCTAGCAGAGCATCCGTAAGTAAAGTTTATCTGAAATCTCTGTTGGGATGAGTTCATTTAAAAATAATAATTTAAGTAGTGTGCACTAATAAACATGAAACTGAGGCAGTTATCAACATATTTATTTCAGTCTTGCAAATAAGAATCTAGTCTGCTTTTTAAGCTACATACAGAGGGAGCATGTTTGGTACAGGAAACAGCTGCATGTGATGAACATTAAGTGCATTTATGTAGATGTAAAAGTACCACATAAATACTTCCAAATTATTCTGACTTTAAAATACATGCCCTTAAATTAGAGGAGCCTCAGACTAGCTTCAAGTGTCCACCATCCTGTCATTAAAAAGCTCACACAAATTTCATTTGATTATATTGCCTGAAAGGACTAGAAAACTAACACTTTGTGGAGACAGGAACAGTGTTCAAAGCAGTGGATACTGTCCTATTTAATTTCAGACCTATTTTGGATTGGGACCCTGGTGAATTTGAGAGGAGGGGAGTTTGCTTGTTCCCTCATGATTGCTGAAGTTTTTTGTTGGGAATTGGGACACATAGGGGGACACCCACCTTGAATCCCATTGTGAAAGAAAGGCAGAATATAAATCCTTAAAATAAATAAATAGGTCCCTGCCATCTGCAACCATCACCCCCTTCCCCGCCCCACTCACCTTCACTCTTTTACCTGTGCACAGAGGCTGCTCTCCCAGCAAACAGTACAGGCCAGCCAAGAGATTTGGGGGAGCTTTTCTGAGAGGCAGGATAATTGGACAAGAATTGGGAGAGCTGGTCATCCACTCTGTAGAAGGTGGAGGCACTCTTCCACTTCTGGACAGCTGAGGCCACAATGACCATTTCCAGATTTCTGTCTCCAACCATTGCCACCATCATTGAAGATCTTGCATTTTACCTATGGCTTCTTCTGACACCACCCACCCACCCTTCTCATTCACTTGTTCCTGCTCATTGGTGTTACTGTGTCCCTTTGCTGAGCTATGGCTTCTTTTTCCTCCCTTCACCCTCTGTTTTGTTCCTTCTTGCAGCAAGGGCAACATGGCTATTTTGTAATACAGAATGTTGTACAGTATATCATTTCTTTTAAATTCACTCCTTTTTACAATGGATGTCAATAGACAGAAAAATATGTAACATAGTCAGGTCCCTGGTCCCCTTCCAGACCTCTGTGGCCCTATAATTTATAGCAGCTTCTACTCATCTTGACCCTGATCTCCCCCATCTGTGTGACTGTCACTATACTCAAGATTACTGTTCTGTCTAAATTCAAAATTACATAATTTTAGTTTAGTTATAGTGGAGTCAGATATTGATCCATTGGTTTTGCTATCATGTGTTTTAGAAACAATGATACAAAGAAAGCTTTATGCTGCCTTAGTTAAAATAATATGTTGTGCTTGGCCTGAGTAGTAAGAAGAGGAAAGCTGGATGAGAAGTCCTCCACTTGGCCTCTTGTTCATCAAGGAAAACCAGAGCTGCTTCTTTAAACAAGAGACAGGCAATCTCATTTCTTCTAGAAGTTTTCAGCTACAGTTTCACCCCTCATGGTCAGGTATCATGTGAGTTTTCCAAAACATCTGGAAGGTACCGGGTTGCCTACCTCCATTCTAGAATGCTACAAAGGCCAATACAATGTCACACAATGGAGAGGCCTGTCTTCCCACTGAAGGCATTAAGTGAAGAATGTTATATTTTTGGACTACAGCTGGGAGTTGTGGTCCAAAGTAACTTTTCCAAGAGCTGTTATTGTACAATATGTAAAGACACATGAAATGTGTCTGGAGCTATAAGACTGCTGTGGAAGCACCCTTGCTTGATCTGTCAGAATGGAGGGGGCGATGTTCTTGCAGGTTTTAAGCAGAAATTGGTTAGACACGGCATTGAAAGGCTATCATTCTTCACCTCCACCACAATGTCATCAAGAAGCATCCTCCTTCCCAAATGCATTTACACTCCACAATCCCTATGATAAAAAAATTTCTGAAAAATCAAGAGGAACAAGCACAGGAACCTTTGTATGTCACTTTTAAAACACTTTTAAAACCAAGGACAAGTAGCTCACATAAAGACTGGGCTGACAACCAAATCAATATTTAGCTCAGCTGCTATTCATGTCTGCATCTTCAGATATAAACTTGGACTTGGTCATAATGAATTTGCTACAAGTTGTGTTCTTGGGCTTCTTGTCTCCCTATGCCTGCAGTTATGCCTTGCCAGCTGATGGCCTGCATGTTTGATTCTCAGTACATCAGGCTTTCAGGGTTCACTTCAGTCTAAGAAATTGCTTAATAGTGGAGTAGCAATTCCACAGCCTTCAAAAATCTATTTAATTTTCCCCAGAACATGTGGTATGGATTTCATACAGAGCTTGGAAAAATGATTTTTGGAGGACTACAGATGGAGGCAAATGCAAACTCCCCTCTGAACATATCTTGCCAAGAACACCATGTGATAGATTTGCCTTAGGGTCAATATAAGTTGGAAATGACTTGAAGGTACACAGCAACAACCAATTTCCAGAATCCCCCAGTTAGCAGGGCCAGCAGAGTTATGGTCCAAAAAAATCCTTAAAACAAAACTGATTTCAAGCAATAGTTTCGAAATACAGTCTGCAGTGCCAGCCCATGCTTGAATGGGATGAGGGATTTGTCAGTGGGTGGATGATGGGTGTTGCAGTGATGCTCCTTGGCACCCAGCAGAATCTGCAGGACAAGCTGGCTGCTGTGATCCACAGCCACTTTGTAACTCTTACCATCAACTGGCTCAGCTTCCCTTCTTCAGGATCCTGTCTTCCTCAGTCAAGAAGACACATTGTAAAGTCCAAAAGCATAGTTTATTAATGCATATAAAAGTAAAATAAGATAGCTAAGTAAAATCCATTGTGATGAACTTGTCCAGTTCAGCCATGAAAGATTACATCTTTAACAATCCCAAAAGCTTAGTATCCCAACTTGTTTCAGTTGAAACCACTGCTACCAGCCAGACTCATGCATTCACATCTTGAATAATAAACATTCTACACAAAGGCTTCTCTAGGCCCTTCCCATACTCCACCTTCTAGGTGTTAACCTTATGTTAATTGGATAATGCCTGTATGATGTATGTTAACCCAGCCTCTTGCTGTCCATCATCCCCCATGTGACTATTTTCTCATGACCTAACGATGTTTACATATTGTTATCAAGCCTTTCTCATAACAAAGTCTGTGTCCATGAGTTGTACCTTTGGGAAAGTATATGTTTATGTCTGTGTAGCCATCTGGTGTTAGATTCACTTTGTTTTTCTAGATGTTATTCTCATGAGGAAAATTCCACACATACACATCTCTACATTTCACCTTTGGCTGTATAACCCATCTATATTCTAACAGGATTTGCTTGTTAAAAGTAAATCCATTGACATTTTTCAAATGGGTTAATATTGCATGCCTGTGGATTGAAGCTGTAGTGCAAAATGTGACTTTGCCTCACCTCTTGCTAAGTGTATATATATATATATATATATATATATAGTTATTACATTTATTACTTGCTGGTCCATCGGTTTCTATTTATGAATCTCAAATCCTGGACTATCTGTTCTTTTTCAGTGCCATCATGACTCACGCTTCAGTTCCCAAGGCAGACAGAGAAGCCCTTGGAATCACTGATACGTTAATTCGCATGTCTATTGGTTTAGAAGACTCAGAAGACTTACTAGAGGATCTCGCCCAAGCTCTGAAGGCAGCAGTAAGTCACTTTCACAGTCCATTGCCTGCCAATGTGAGAAAAGTGTTCACCCCACCCTTTCAGCCTTTTTTTTCTCCTGGTGGTCTACAAATTAATAGTGCTTCTGATGAATACTGAAGTTCAGTTTGTCACATAACATGACAACATACAGTAGTTCTATGAAATATAAAGGTAAAGGTATTCCCCGTTGACAAGGTTGTCAGGTCATGTCTGACCATAGGGGGCGGTGCTCATCTCCGTTACTAAGCCAAAGAGCCAGCATTGTTAGAGACTACTCTATAATCATATGGCCAGCATGATTGCATAGAACACTGTTTACCTTCCCACCGAAGTGGTACCTATTTATCTACATTCATTTGCATGCTTTCGAACTGCTAGATTGGCAGAAGCTGGGGCTAGTGATGGGAGCTGGGCCTCGAACTGCCAACCTGCCAATCTTGCAATCACATCTTAATTTTGAAGATGCTTAGGACTGGTTAGGTCCAAGGACTTCAGTTTTTATGGTTCAGTGGTTAGAAGGATGGACTGGGCTTTGGAAAATCCATGTTCTCTGGTTGAGAATTCTGATTAATCTCCCTAAATTGTAAACCTTCAGGTTCCTATAATAGAACCAAGATAGTTAAAGTGGAATTATAGGGCTATAATTCTGTAGTGTGAAAAGGTCCCCAGCCTTACCTGGCCATATAATGAGTGAACTTGGGGCCTTTTTCCTTATATCTGCTTTACCACTTAACTAGAACCTTTGCTCATTATTTCCCCTTCTGAAAACATTTTCAGATATTCATTAGGTTCTTTTTGATATATACCAAACTTTCATCTAGTCAAGTTTTGCCAGTGCAGAGGCATCTGTTTATCTACTGTAGAAACAGAATGATGGCCTAAATAGAGTTTCAATGTAATGCAGCAATGTATTTATATTCTCACAAGCCTCTCCTGTCTATTCAACCATCACCTAACATAGGAGTGGGGAAAGGTGTGTCCTGCAATCTCTTGCTGTAATCACCAAAAGCCCACAGACCTCCCCTGCAATTTTTTAATTGATTTTTGGGGTTTGGGGCAAAAAATCACCCTCAAATACTCAAAAGTGCTGACTGAAGTAGCAAGTTCATTTATAGCACACACACCCATGTCTCAAACCCCCATTTTAACCTAACACCCCCTTCAAAATCCAGAAGTGGAAACCATAAGCTTTTTTTCAACTGTTAATTTGGAGTGTAGCCTACCACACAGGTTTAAAATGTGCTCGTTGCAGCTACATTTTAATTTTGACATTTTAATGATAACTGCTGTTCTCCTTCTGTTGCAAAGTATCCCAAGTGGTTCTGAAGTCAATGAAACTTTTGTCTGCAACTTTCCTCATTATTCTACAAGCTCAGTAGAATCTACAGCATTGCTCTTCTTTCAGTGTAGCTAAAGAAAAGCAACTAAGGGCCTGAAAATCTAAAATCTAATACAGATTGAGTCTCCCTTATTTGGAATCCAAAATATTCTGAACACCAAAACTTTTTTGTGGTGGCTGAGATAGTGACACTTTTGCTTTCTGATGGTTCTGTGTACACAAACTTTGTTTCATGTCTCAATCTTTATTTACGGTCAACAGACCCATCAACACATACAATAACTTAAAACATATAAATGTAAAGATTACATATAACATAAAATCAATATAACATAGAAAGGTTTCATCAAAATGCAGAAAGTTAAGAATAAAACTAAATTGTCAGATTGGATTACAACATTGGGGATTATCCTGTTTATGTGATTATAGCACTAGGATACAGATCTGTTAATCAGACCCTTTTAGTAGTTTACTCTCTCTCTAATTTTAACAGTCAGTGACAAAATTTTTGCAACCAACAGGGTAATACTTGTGCATTTGTCTTGCAACAGCATTTTGTTTCATATGGAAAATTATTAAAAATCTTGTATAAAATTACCTTCGGCTATGTGTATAAGGTGTACGTGAAACATAATTTTGTGTTTAGACTTGGCTGCCATTGCCAAGATATTTCTTTATGTACATATATGCAAATACAGGTATTCAGTAATCATCATCATCATCATCACCATCCTCCTTCAAAAGAATTATGGTCCCAGCCGCTTTGGATAAGGGAGACTCAAAGTGTATGTACTTCTAGCTCTGTGAAAATTCAGGCAATTTCAGGGAAAATAGTGATACTTTTCTACTTGTTCTCTCTTATCACAGGTTCCTGATAACAGAATCCGTAACTAAGAGATTTAGGACTCAGATGGCAACTGATACCAGTGCAGCTGTAACATGAAGAAAACTAACTGGATGTTGAGCTACACATGAAATTTCACTGGATTTAAGTTTTTAAAAATGAAAACTTAAACATTTTGAAAGCAAACTCGGGGTACTTGCTGTCCTTAGCCCATTGATAGAGCAAGTGCCTTCAGATGTGTCATCCCTATATATATATATATATATATATATATATATATATTTGCTTTTAAAAACCCACTAAAATTAAGACACCTTAATTTTAATTTTAATTACAGCAGCAGATTTTGGATGATTATGATCAAAAATGTTGAATCTCATTAAATGATATACAAATCAGTTCATTATAGGCTGGTGTGCCATAATGGCTGAATTACAAATGAGGCAATCCCCAGTTTGAATCTTGTCTCTGCTGTGAATTCCACCAAGTGATCTTAGGTAAACTACTCTTCTTAGCCTCAGTTCTCTCATTTACAATATAGAATACAATGACAATGGATTACAACTAGACTGTGCATCTGGAGCATGTTGAAATCTTAGAAAGGGCAGTACAATACCAGATACATTAAGAAGAATACTATTTTGTCAATCCATCTACCTTTTTGTGATGCTGAATTAAATAAAACAAGAGAGTTCATATCTGATTCAGAAGAAGACAACTTTAAATGAAAAGTGTGGCTTTAGATTGGTCCCTAGGACCAAATGTTATTTCTCTCTTCTGTGTAATACTGAAAAATGAAGCAAAGTTAATTGCATGGCATGGCACTATATCAGTTGCATTTAAAAAAAAAAAAGTCCTTGAATTTGCTTTAGTTTTTGTTTTGAATATAAAATTTCTCCTGGTTACATTCTGGTCTTTGAAAAGGACAGTTTTGTTTTTGAAGTATAAAATTTTTGCTCCATTATCTGTGATTGAATGTGAGAACTGTTTCCATAACGAACACAAATGTTCTGTCAATTTGCACTTTTCATAAATTATATAAAGTTGGCTGATTTTCATTTTCTCTAAAGAGTTATTTTGAAAACAAAAACAAATGGGTGACACTTCAATGAAAGCTCAAGATGATATAGGCTGAATATTTTATAATTCAAGCAGCTAAAAATGCAACTCTCACTCACAATCAAATCTCCATGGGACTCTCAGACAAGAAAGGACCATAATTCACTTCTGGATCAGGGCTGCTACTCTATAGAAGACTAGGGAATAGACTGAACAGTTCCTGACACTGAAGGGAAGCTTGTATTCATGTAAGAGTACCATATGAAGGAGCCCACAGTGAAGATACCACTGGATTGTAGCTAATACTGCTCTTTCACATATGCTGTAATTTATTTTATTATTGCTGTCACACTGTACAAATGCACATGCTTGATTGCATATGCCACTAGAATCACAAAATATGTTCTCTAATAAAGACCACAATAAGGTTTGGGGCATGACTTGTCAACTACTTTAGTTACCTACTCTCCAAAACACTTTGGCTGGTGTTCATTATTGCAGATTCCAACTTAAGAGTTACAGATCTGTAACTCTTCTGTATTAAGTAAGATACTGTAGTCTTACTGAAAACCTACCTAAAAGCCAACCAGTCTACCTTAAGAGGCAACAGAAGTCCATTCAGCTTCCAGTTGAAAATATTCTCCTTCTCATGCCCTAATTAGAAATGGAACAGACCTCCTTCACCAGATCCATCAGTTAACTCTTAAGGTGGACTAGAGGTTGTGATCAGGACAGACTGTCTTATTTATGCAGATGTAAGCCTAAGCAGACTGGCGGCACGGGGCTGCCCTGGGAAGGTGCGCCGCGGGACCAAGGCATCCCCACGCCTCGATCCTGTGGCGCAACTTCGCTGCCCCTGAAAGGAGCGCTAAAATAGCGCTCCTTTCACAAGTCAGCGAAAGTGCGTCGCAAAAGCTTGCGGCGCACTTTCGCTGACTTTTCCGCCACAGCGTGTCCGGACGCTGTGGCGGGAGGCTGTCCTCAGAGCGCCGGCCGTGCGGAGGGCCGGCGGCTCCGAGGACGACCTCGGGAGGAGGAAGGGATGCCGAGCGTGCGGCTGACCCTCCCCTTCCTTGCCCCGAGGATGGCTTTTTAAGCCGTCTGCCGAGGCCATAAGTAGCTGATCTAGGATTCTGGATTTGTTTTGTCTTTCACTTTACAATTAATATTTTTGAACTGATTTGGACCAAACTTGATATTTTTTCTGTACATTCAGAATCTATCAGCAAATTGGCTTTTGGGGAAGGAGAGGTGCAGTTTTTGGTTCATTTTGCATGGACTTCAGTGTGAATCAGATTTTAAAGATTGTAGGTGCTACTAGTCAAACTTTTCTTTCATTTAGACAATAAGTGAAAGCATCAAGCTGGGCAATGCCAGGTATATTTCCTAGTTTCTAATAACACTGAGGGTGGCTTTGTGGTTTAGTGGAGATGCAGGGAGAATAGGAAGTACAAATACTAAACCAACACTCAGAAAAGATACCCTTTTGGACTATAGTTACGAGTATCTCCCAATCAACATGGTCACACTGAGTTGGGGAACTTATTGTAGTCCAAAAAGTCACTTCCCCCAAAATTATATTTTAATCCTTGGGAGAGCTTGAATAGCTCACAAAAAGGAAGAGGAAGCAGTTTAATTTCAGAACATGTAGAGATATGATGTCATTGGAAGTGTGAAGCACATGTGCTTTCTGTATCCCTTTCTTTTTAACATGTGGTACACTACCAGCCCTGATTTTGGGGGTGGGTGTGATGTGGTGGGGGCATACTTTTCTAAAAAGGAACATTTATAGTTGGGTCTAAAGATAAGCAACTAGTCTTTTACCTGCAGTATGTAAATGGATCGTAAGTAAACATTTTTTTTAAATAGTATGAATGGGGAAAATTGGCCTAAATGCATTTGTACTTCAGTTCCTTTCAGCCCTACTCAGGGAAGCACATATGAGCATACCATCACCTTCAGAGACCTACGTGACAGTCATGTGGGAAATAATTTTCTCCTGTGTTGCTCCCAAACTGTAGAATGTACTTCCCTCAGAACTGTGATCTATTCCTACTCTTATACCTTTCAAGAAAAGTGCAAAAAGGCATCTCTACAAACTGGCCTTTTAAATGGTTTTTATGTTTATTGCTTTCTGGGATGGTTTTATAGGCTAATTTGTGTTCAGTGATGTTTTTAGTCACCTTGAGTGCTATATGAAAGGCCACACATATTGCATCTGTCCTGTAGCTGGCGTACATCTGCTAGTATCTGCCCTGAACCTTTAATACTGTGGGCTGAGTTATGTGGGGCCATTTCTTAAGTAATATTGTCTAACTTGATGTTCTGGAGTCACCCTATCAGTTTGTATATCTCACTAGTTGATCCACCTAATCCTTCTTCCTGGGGCTATAGTCTCTGGGAAAAGTTGTATGTGTCTGTACTCAGCATCTCTGCGCTCACAGGATAACTTTAGAAAGGCATTAACAGCACCCAGCAATCTCTAAGACATTGGCTTAGAGCCTAAAATAAGTGAACTTAAGGGAGTTCATGGAAGGTTAATTTACTGTCCTTTCCACATGCAAAAGTCCTATATTGCTCAGGAGGGCACCAGATATTTAATTTTGTATTGTTTGGCTCTTGAATGCAGTCCTCCTGCTTGCTTCTAATGTATTTTACCTTCTCTCTGACTTGACTATTTTGATACAAGTTCATCTGTTATATGGTATAAGCAGTTACCTTAAAATGGGAATGAGGAATCATTGGCTCTCCAGATGGTTTGAACTGCAACTCCCATAGTCCTTTGTCACTGGCACCTATGCTGGCTAGGGTTTCAGACATGAGAAGTCCAAATTTTCAGATGGGTCAGAGTTTTATACCTCTGTTAATCACAGCCACTAATAAAGTTTCACCATCTTCATCCAGTATGTGAACAGCTGTCTTTACGTACACAGTAAAATTGCATCCAAAGATTATAGCCATGTTAGTCAGTTCTGGCATCATATATATATAAAGCTTGTAGCACCTATGAGATTGAGGAAAAGACATTTCTAGCATAAACTTTTGTGGACTCCCGTTTTGCATCTGATGAAGAATCCATGAAAGCTTATCCTTATGCTTTCAATATCAAAGGTGCCCCATATTTTAAAGCAAAATTGCATGTTTCAATGAGCCAAAATCGTTACAAGATCAGTTAAGCAGAAGGTGGTTTATGGTTTAGTCCTTTGCATGGGGCTTATGTATTCCCCATTAGGAGGCCAATGGAGGCTTGCTCCCAGAGAAAAGGGTGCAGCTGGAATGTTGTCTTTATATGCACTTACCAAGAAATCAATTGTGTGGTATGGACTCTCTGTGACTTAAGTAACAAAGATGGTGAATGTTAGTTGGACTGCTTCCACATGATCTTTACATGTGTAAAACTAGTACACCAAAGAAAAGGGCAGGCTAGAATCATTTTTCCAACATGCTGATTTTCTATTGTAAAATAAATTTTAAAGCAAATTAAGAGCTAACTACAGATGTAACTCTTTTCAACAAGAGCCCATTTGTAAGAGCCCTGTTTGCAGAATATGTATCTCCATGTTGAGGGAAGGAAACCGTTCAGCTTTGACCATATGGAATACAGCATTGGTGAGACTACTACAATTAAATCAAACCTGAAAATTCACAGAGATGTTATACTTCTTACAAATTAAAAATTCTGTTAACATCAGTTGCTGTAGGCTTACCAAACACAAAACTGCTGCACAGCTGGCCTATAAACCAAACCATTACTTTTTGAACGACAAGACACTGCTTCCTAGACAACAAGCTGTGGGATCTTTTTACCTAATGGCATTGTATCCTGCTAAGCTATTACATCTTTGCTTATATTGAAAACAGGTACTGAAAAACAGGTCATCACTCAACCAAAGCTATAAGAAAGACATTTAAATTCATTTTTTTTCTAACTATGAGAATTTTTCAAAGAATGTAACCAACACTGTTATTGAATAAGTGCTGTGAAAGGGGAAGACCAAAATCCCTTTTGCAACACAAATTTATGACACTGATTCCTCTTTAAATGCCATGGTTACATTCTATGGAATTTGTAAATACACCTCGTAAAACTGCAAATCCCAGAAATCCATAGGATACAGCCATGGCACTTAGTGAAATCATAGTGCTATAATTTTGAAGTGTGAAAGAGCCTGAGAAGCAGTCCTTCATTGTTGGCAAGATCATTCTCAGTCTCTAATATTTACATGGACAAAATAATGGATGGAATGACATAAAGCCACATTTTTTGAAAGAAAGCCTTTGCATTCCAAGCATATTTGATGTAGTTACCCCTGCATGTCAGCAGTTTCCCACAGTAAACATACTAAATCTGGAAAGGCAAACATATATTTCCAAATACAGTTTGCCAGTAATCATCTGCTTGATTAGCAATGGCAACCAGTTCAATATATATATTGGTTTATTTTTGATTATCATTTATTAGCCAATTTAAAAACTGCCTTTCAAGCTTTAAGGCCTGCCTTAGGCAATATATAAACAACAAATAAGGAATGAAAAGTACAGCCATACAACTGTAAAACCTTTGTTCTTAAAAGAGATACAGAAAGCTCTAATATGAACAGTGTTTAAAATTTACAGGACAGCATTTAAGAAAATGTTGTCTTCATTAGAAGGAAAGAAAAACTAGTGATGGAGATGTATGATCCTTAGGGTAAGGAAAAACCACACAGGTTTGTGTGATTTTATGGTCTAAACTTTCCTGAGACAAAAACTTTTTGTGATTTCTTTGTAGGCTTCATTTCAGAGACATTGGAGTGACCAGACAGAATGACATTGTTTTGTCAGCATTCTATCTTGTTTCTTCTGCTGTTTAACCTTTAGTCTATATGAGCCCCATAAAGGAGTTTGTCCCAATTGTGTTGTAAATAATATTCAGACAACACTCAGCTTTACCTTCATTTTCCATTTAATTGTAGGTAGCCACTGACACCCTGAATTGATGACTTGCAGTAATAATGGGCTGCACAAAGGTTAATTAGTTAAAGTTTAAATCAGACAAAACCAGACAAATAAAATGACTTGTCGGGGGTAGTGTTTCAACTAGTTCTGGAAAAGGATAGCTGTCCAGGGACACTTTGGAAGGTCAGATTTATAGTCTGGCAAAGGTGGGTTCCCCAGGGCAGCAACAAACTGTGGCTTTCCAGATGTTGTTGGACTGCAGCTTCTAGTAGTTGGAGTTAGCATAGTCAATGGTTATGAATGTTGAGAGTTGAAGTCCAACAATATTTGGAAGGCCACACTGGCCGGCTCATGCTCTGGGGAAATCCTTGGAGGAGTTGATAGAGCTAGATGAGGGAACTGATTTTCATCACAAGACATTTATGGAATAAAGCTGTCCACCTCCAGATATGAATCATCCCCCACTATGAGGGAAATCTCTTTCTCATTTCTACCTGAGAAGTTTCCAGAGATGGTATCTGTCTGGCAGTAGTTAGCTATGGGATGCTGAACTAGATAGGCTATTTGGTTCTGATCAAGGAGAAAAGTTCTTGTATTCTTGGTAGAGTCTTAGAAAAGTTGTGGATTTTTAAGAAGTACAACTTCCCAAAAAGTCTCCCAGGAAGAATGACCAGTGACCATGCTGGCTCAGGAATACTAGCAGCTATAGTCCCCCAAGGGAACTTTTCCAAATTCAAGTTCTTGGTGTGGAATTTTATGCCCTATGAAGAACGGCTTAGGGAGCTGGGTATAGTTAGCCTCTAGAAGAGATTAAGAGGGAAGATGATAGCCATGCTTCAATATTTGAAAGGATGTCATACTGTTTCCAGCTTGTTTTCTGCTGTGCTAGAAACTAGGGAGATTATTGGATGCAGGGGAAATTGGGAAAGAAAAAGGGATACTCCCGGATAAATGTGCGATTGTGCTGAAGTTTTTCAGATGACATTGCGCTTATCCAGGACTTATCCTCGGAAGAAGCAGGAATGCTCCAGCAACAAACCACTTCCAGGACTTCCCAGTGAATGGTTTGTTGCTAGAGAATTCCTGGTTCTTCATGGGAGAAGTCCTGGATAAGTGCAATGTGTCTGAAAATCTTCAGGACAATTGTGCGACTTTGTCAGGAGTATGCCTTTTGCTCCTGGCTTTTTTTCCAGGTCTGAAAATGGAGCAATGGATTCAAACTACAAAGAAAAAGTTTCCACCTAAACATTAGGAAGAACTTGATGATAAGAGCTGTTTAACAGTGAAATATGCTGCCTTGGAGTATGGTGGAATCTCCATCTTTGGAGGTTTTTAAACAGAGGTTAGATGGCCATCTGTCAGGAGTGCTTTGATTGTGTATTCCTCCATGGCATGGGGTAGGACTGGATCTCTCTTATGGTTTCTTCCAACTCTGATTTTTCACACCATCGGTAGTACAGACTGGTTGTTGCTGGAGAAGACTCCTGTTCCATCACTGGTAAGAAAGGCACCTCTCCAAAGAATGCTTGTTCTGAGCTTATCTGTTTGCTAGTAAATATGTTGTCCCTCTTTCCTATTTCTTAACAGTCTTCCATTTTGATGGGCACTACGCTTCCCAGCCACAAATAAAAAGGGCCCATCATTGTGAAATTCTCCAAAGAAATATGCTCTCCATTCCTAGACTGTATCTCCCCCATGTGAGTTTGCTTGAGTTTTCAGATCCTTACAGGAAGAAGCTTTTTCTTAGTCCCATCACCATCACAAGCACATTTGGTGGGGATATAGGAGAAAGTCTTCTTGGTGGTTGCTTCCAAATGGTGAAACTCCTTGCCACAGGAGGTTCAGTTGGTCACCTTTTTGCACACTTTCTGCCAGCAGGCAAAACCTTTTTTTATTTATCATGTGGCTTATCTGGCAGAAGGGGCTTTTAAAGATGTCTGCTGTGCATTTATTTATTTTGTTTGTTTATTTATTTGTTTTCAGTGTATTTTAAATTGTTTCAGCTTTGTGTTTTAAATAGATATTTGTTCTGGTTTTTTTTTTTAAAAAAGAAACCCTTTTGTACCAGTAGCTTTTCCCCCAATTAATCTCTACTTTGTTTTAATTGGTTATAATGTGCCTTGGAAAGCTTGTGTACTGATTGAACAATCAATGCAAGAGAGGTTATTATAGAGAAAATGAAAACAACCTATAGATATTACTTTTTAATTATTACCATATTCACCAGTGACCAACAGTGCACACTGTTAGAGATGGGAGGAGTGAGTTAATTTTTATTCAGATACTGAAGATTTAGCTACCCCCTCTCCTTGAGGTTGCAGCATCACCCCCTGCAAAACTTTAAAACGTGGAATTATATTGTATTAACTCCCACAAAGTGACAATGCCTGGATCCCAAGCCACACTAAGAGAGATGCTGAACAATACCAAGTATGTGAACTGCAAATATGACAATGTTCATAATCCTCTGGCTAGAAGTGAGATTAGTGAGGGGATTGATGCTGCAAACTGGCTGTAATTTGCCATGCTACATGATATATATATAAATGCAAGTGTAATCACATTTTAATTGCTTGCTGAAGCATGCATAGGTAATGAGGCCTTTCCTCCCATCATCCATAATCTCTGTTATGGCTCAATGAACATCATGCTCCACTGAGTATTTTACGGCACAGCATCCTCTTAGTGAGCAAATTGCTGAAGGTAACCTAGATAAGCCTCCTACAATCATAATGCTTTTGTTTCTGAATTGGTTTGAAAATTAAGCTCGCAGTGCATGGTTCCCATGGTAGCAGAAAGCACTCTTGAAACCTGGAGCCCTTTCACACCACACAGTTACAGAGCTATGATTCCATTTTGACTGTCAGAGCAATCCTAGGATTTGCAGTTCAGGGAGGGCTGTCTATAATTCTCAGCCAGGGACAGGATCCCATAGGATGCATCTATAGCAGTACAAGTGCAATCAAATAATGGATCATGGGAAAGACTTCTGCCTCAAACCCTGGAGGGCCACTGCCATTCACAATGCTGAACTAATATGTTTGACTTAGTATGAAGGCATCAAACCATAAACCCCAGAATTCCATAGGTGGAACCATGGTTGTGAAAGTGGAATAGGAGTGCTATAATTGTGTAGCGTAAAAGAGCCCCTGGAAAAGTTAAAGTAAGGGTGGGTGATTATGGAGAGTGCAGGAACCAATGTTCATCCTCTCCAAAGGTCTCCTGAAAATCAGCCAAGGAGCAGGAAAGAAGAAAAGAAAATAATCTACTTGTAGTTTCTGCTTCCACTTGCTCATCAGCCAGTTTTAGGTGTGGGGATGAATGCTGAGGATCTCTCTCTCTCTCTAATATCCTGCCCAAATCAGTTTACAAAAGAGATTAAAACACATTTCAGCTAAAAACTCTGATGACAGAAAAGGGTTTTTAAAAACCTAAAGGAGCTATCCTATTAAAATGCCGCTGATTTAAGACAATGTAAAAGCATTTAAAAACATAAGAAGGATAAAAGTATGGCACATACACCATGGGGGGGCTTTTGCAGTAGTACTGGAGGTGAAAGAACTGGAGGGGATTTTGAGGGGGACCTGGCGGTGCTCCAGAAAGTACATGGAAGCCATATGTGGCCATAGGAGACAGTCCCTACCCCCCCCCCCCCCCCGCCCCAGTTGAGGAACTGAACCTGAAGCCTAAGGGCTTGAATCTAGTGGCTGTTTTACTCCTAAATTCAGAGAGGTGATGTTATTATTCCTTTCCCTTTAAAATAGCATAATTTATTACTTAGCTTCCCTGATTTCACCAGTAATTTCTAAGTTCATATACACAAGCAAAATAGTTGCAACTTTATCAGACCTCACTTGGCATATGGTATCCAGAATGGACACCACAGTTCAAGAAGGATGTTGACAAACTAGAACATGTTCAGAGGAGGGTGACCAAAATAGTGAAGGGTCTGGAAATCATGCCCTATGAGGAGGGACTTAGATTGCTAGGGAAGAGAAGGTTAAGAGGTGACATGATAGCCGTACTGAAATATTTGAAGGGGTATCATATTGAGGATGGAGCTAACGTTTTCTGCTGCTCCAGAGACTAGGCCAAGGAACAATGGATTCAAGCTACAGGAAAAGAGATTCCACCTCAACATTAGGAAGAACTTCCTGACAGTGAGAGTTATTTCACAGTGGAATATGCTGCCTTAGAGAGTGATGGAATATCCTCCTTTGGAGGTTTTTAAACACAGGCTGAATGGCCATCTGTCAGGTGGGGGCTTTGACTGTGTATTCCTGGATGGCAGAGGGTTGGATATGATGACCCTTGAGGTCTCTTCCAACTGTATGATTCTATGATTCTATGAATCAGAGTGTAATATGTAGCATCCATTAGTTCACTTCCCTGTTTTCTTACTTTCCAGGCGCAAAAGATGCAGAAACTGAAAACTGCTTGTCTTAGGCATTAGTTATGGATATACTTCACAAACTCTGGAGGCTACAACATTGCTGTACAGGTTGCACAGATGGAAGCTTACTGCAATACAGTCTACTAACTTTTATAGAGCAAGGTTATAACTCTCTGAAACATAAAATGCACTGTGCCCTACAAACAGTTTTCTCCAATTGAGCTATCTAATAGCCAAGGGCATCAGGGTTGTTCTTCATTTTAGTAGCAGAACAGAATGATTAAAAAGCCAGATTTCATCAAAAATTAGCAATTCCACTGAGAGAAATGATAGACCATCCAATCCTACTGCTGCTACACTACTACTACCTGTATACCAGTGGGAAGCTTAGGGTCTTTCCTAGTTTTAGCCCTACCATAAGACAAAATGGAACAACTGCCTCAGGCAGCAGATGCTGGGAGACACCTGTTCCTCACAAAGTGTCTGCCTGTTACACTCTATTGGAAGACAAGACCTGTATGAGGAATACAATCTGTCCTGAGACCCTTAAAGTAGCCTGTGGACACTGTCCTGTCACAAGGACTGTAGTAAATTCAGCTTGCTCCTATACATGGGACATGAAATGGATGTCATCTTTTCTTCCTCTAGTGGTTGCTGGTGAATCCAATCTCAGAGGAGAAGTAGTTATTTCAAGTTTTGCTAGTTTTGAAGGAGCTGTCCAAAGTGCTGCAACCATTTAGCAATAGGGCATAGCACCTAGGAAAGTTCCTTCAAAGCCTGAATTCAAACCTGGAATGGATTCATTGTCCTATTGACATGGATTCCACTGTTGTTCTCCTGAAGCAGTAAAATGTCTCAGAGGAGCCCTGTCCCCTAAGCAGCAAGTCAAATGTCTCAAGCAAACTGGCAGTTGGTTGTTTTTTTTTTTAAAAAAAGCACTAACCAAGGAACAGTAGTTAGCTTCTTGTCCCAAATCATTGGAGATAACTGTTTAGGAGTTATAAAGTCTGGTTAAACTAAATGCAAAAAAGGAGGAGAATATACTAGATTCTGTCCCCTACATCAAAGGTTTTTGATGGGAGAAGCCTGATATGAAAATATGGCCTCAGTATGTAAAAACAAGAAAAAAAAAGATTTTATTACAAAACATGTTTTAGCTGGAAAAAATGTATGTAGCTTTCTTTAGGTGCCGTTAATATAGGAGAAAGGATAGTGTACATACATTACTAACTTTAAACACAATGTGAGTTGAACAAATACAAAAATTCCCTGCATATATGCCTCAAGTGAAACTTAGAATCCTAGAATCCTAGAAGAAGACCACAAGGGCCATCAAATCCAACCCTCTGCCATCCAGGAATACACAGTCAAAGCCCCCACCTGACAGATGGCCATCCAGCCTCTGTTTAAAAACCTCCAAAGAAGGAGACCGCCACACTCCGAGGGCAAGTGTTCCACTATCAAACAGCTCTCACTGTCAGGAAGTTCCTCCTAATGTTGAGGTGGAATCTCTTTTCCTATAGTTTGCATCCACTGCTCTGTGTCCTAGTCTCTAGAGCAGCAAAAAACATGCACGCTCCCATGTGGGCCATGGCTAAAAGTCCACTGGAAGTCCCACCCCCCAGAAATCCCAACCCCTGTACTGGGTGTTACCCGGTGCGGGAACGCCACTGGCTTTTATCATACCTTGTGTACTCACTGAACTTTACAGAGGCTTCGGACAGTGGCCTCATCCACCAATAATCTCATCCTTTTTATACAGTCTCAGTCCATGCCCAGATCAGGAGAAAACAGCTGGAGCTTTCCAGCTTAAGAAAATGGCCGCCGGAGTGACCGTGGGAGCGGGGATGGACCTGGGATGGACCCGGGTGGCAGATTCAGCAGCTAAATCCTTCTGATAATATCAGGATGCTGCCCAATTTAAATTTTAAACTGGATCAGGTAAGCCGTATTATTTAAGAATGCAATAAGCTTCATAGTGTCTTCAAAGTGCAAGAAGGATTAAAACCTAGACTGAAGCTGGTTTCAGTTCACCAAGACTGATAGCTAGATGATTTTTAGGTACTAGGTCTAAATAAACATGACAAGGACAGCAATGGTAATGAAGAACTTATGATCCAGAAGCAGCCAGTGGATCTCTCTCTGTGGATGGAGTAAACCCACTCCTGATCTTACCCCTGTTCCTTCAGTAGCTGCTAAAGTAGGGTCCTGAGCTGGTGCACCCTCCATTTCACTCAGAGCAGCTGAGGTAAAATAGCAGAATACCTGTGGCTAAAATCCAGAATAGATTCATTGTGCTCACAATGGTGGGGCCATCACTTGCCCCTGCTTATCTCAAAAGAGTTGGCTGTTTAAAATCTCAAGGAACATACATTTGAGGTGTGTATTTAAATGGCCAGCACAGGATGTACACTTCTGCAGGCTATTGAGTTAAAGCAGAATGTAGGAGTTTGTCACAGTGGTAAAGAGTCCCCCCCCCCCCCCCCGGCCACACAGTAGAAAGAGACATACAGGGAAATGATTGCTTATAGATCTATTATCCACACTTTTTCTGTCCTTAATAGAACTTTTCCAAAGTTGAGACTAGAATAAAGAGAATGGATAGAAAGAAATTTGTCACTTCAGTGTCGAACATTAGAAATTGGTGTCACTCAATGAAGAAGATTATTATCTTTTTCCATAATTGTCTTTAAGAATTTCACTGCCAAAAGTTCTGAAGATGGCTATGAGCTTAGATGGCTTTAAAAAGTTCCACAGAGATAATCAGTGGTTAACATCCATGATGGCTACCCATACAAAATGCATAATATTTCTGTAAAACACCATATTGTTTCTACACATTATTTATTTCTAAAGTAGACTTGCTATTGTTATTTGTTATCTTCAGAAACTTAACAAAACCAAATGTTTGAAACTGGATAGAATTCTTATGGGAGTTTATTGCCCCACATAGTTCTGGTCCCATCAAAACAAATATGGTCAAACTCTGTCCATTAACTTTTTGCTACATATTTACTAACTAGAGCTTATATATTTTAAAAAAGCATATTTTTCAATGTGCATTTGAGTCACCTGTCAACTTATGGCAACCCCATAAATTTCATAGGGTTTTCTTGGGCAAGGATCACTGTGAAGACACACCCAACTAAAGGTGGTGGCAAATATGGGTGTGCAACGCCAGTACCCTGGTGAGATCCAGGAGTTGATCACTCCTGTCCTTATTGCGCAATTGTGCAAAGATTATCAGACGATGTCATGCTTACCCTGTCATTATCCCATCAATGAAGTGGAATTGTTGCATCACTTTTCATTAATGGAAGTTTCCACCTTTCCTAACATAAAGACTGCTGAGGTCCAAAACACACTGCAGAAACAATCCAGTTTGAGACTGCTTTAATGCCCTGGCTCAGTGCTAGGGAATCCTGGGAATTGTTGTTTATTGTGGCACCAAAAGTCTCTTACAGAGAAGGCTAAATATATCAGAATCCCCTATCGTTGAGCCAGGGCAGTTAAAGCTGTGTCAAACTGGATTATTTCTGCAATGTGTTTTGGACCTACATATATTTCTCTGTACTTAAGCTGTCTGTCAATTCAGAAATCTGCATGTTTCACTAGAGGCAAGAGAGAGATCTGACTGGTAGTCAGCCTTTATGTTTTGTCAAGTGATCAGGTATTACTGCTTCAACCCCAAATGCATTACTTTAGTGCAATCTGATACCTCCAATAGTTCCCAGTGGTTCTGGCAGGAATTGAAAATCTCAGTTTTGAGACTGGTCTATGCCATAATAGGTGGTAAGTTTAGGGTTTTTTACTCTTTCTCATCCTCCATTTTTTGTATCAGCTACCTGGTACAAAAGTATCAGATGCAAAGTTCTGGACAACTGAACAACTTGCACGCTTTTGTGCCATTTTGCTTAGTCTTAATAAAGGCTGCATTACTGTCGATTCTGGCTGTTCCTAATAGTTATTTTCAAAGTAACTTGTTATAAGTATCCATTCTTCCTTCTGTGTTGAAACCCAGGTTTAAAGAAGCCACCATTTCAAGCCTCCAAATGACTCAGAATGTTGTACAGAATAATAGTACAGTGGGGCCTCCTTATCTGTGGACTTGCCATCTGTGGATTTAAGTCTCTGCGGATGGCAAGCCCCCATTGTCCCCAGTGTCAGAGCATGCACTGGCTGTGCTAGCGATCATGCGCATGTCGTGCTGCCACTAGGGAGAATGGGACTTGAGGTCCCGCATTTTTCAGTTTCTGTGAGGGAGTCTGGAACAGATACCCCACAGATACCAAGGTCCCACTGTATCTTAAAAGGAAAGGATAAAATATTAAAAGTGAAACTCTAGCCCACTGGACTCAACAACACAAGAATCCAAACTATTCTGTCTTTTGTGCTTCTCATCATCTCTTTTGGAGAAGGCCAGCAAAAACAAAGTAGCAAGACCATTTACAACTTTTCTTCATTGCTGTTATCTATATGTCAAACAAGAAATCAAAACAAATACTGAAATAGATAGACTTCTCATTTCCTCTTTGGTTAACCCCCCTCCCACCCTTCAGAAAGAAGATTGTTGTTTTTAGTCTATAGTCCTATCTTTTAACCCCTTGTACCATATTAGTCATCTCTTGTTCTTAGAAATGCCTGACTGACTTACAGGAAAGCTTCAAAAATAGAAATGCAAAGATTATTTGTCATAATGAAGTGGTGATTATTTATGTAGTTCTTGTCAACCACTACAATGCAGACTTTCCATCTCAGCAGGGAGACCATCAGTCTAGCATTTAGCAGACTGGCCATTGACTGTCACAGTTATATTACTAAACAGCTCTGCTTTATCTTCTTCATACCAATTTAAGTCTGTTTCAGGCTAGAACATCAGGAGAGACATTTTAAACAACCCACATATTTATGATTCAAACATCTGGATTAAAACAGATTACAGTATTTGAGCAGATGACGGGGTATTGTTACACAGTTCTCTAACTACATTCGTTATGGCTCTGTCAAATATAAAAATGAATGATATTATGTCAAAAGATATTATCAAAGTTTTGTGTCATTGCTTTTGCCTCTTTCCTGGCTTCTGACATCCTGGTTTTTTTAAAAAATGAAATGTCTTCTTCCTTCCTGTTTATTGCTTCCCATAAAATTATTGATTGCTCCTCTTTTTATAGGACCAGCTCAAACAATTAGATGATAATTCACATGGCCAGTTTATCATGTCCTGTTCAGTTTCCCAAGGGAATGGGGTAGGGATATTATTTTGCAGTTTATTTCACTTTGAATAATGAAACTTGCTAGCTTTCATGCCCTTATTTATGGCTTTCAGATATGAGACTTAAATTAACTGCTTTGATGTATGTTGGACTGTCTTCTGAAATAATTTCATTCATACATGGGGAAAAAAGCACAAGAAAGGATGATGTCCTTTCCTTAGATTATGCATTTGGGGTAGAGCTATGAGCCAGAGTGGTGTAGTGGTTTGAGCATTGGACTATCACTCTGGAGATCAGAATTCAAATCCAGGCTCAGCCATGTAAACACACAGGGTGACTGTGAACATGTCACACTCTCAGCCTCAGAGGACAGCAATGACAAACCCCTTCTGAAGATACTTGCTAAGAAAACTGCATGATAGGTTCACCTTGGGGTTGCCATAGGTTCGAAATGATATGAAGGCAAACAACAAGAACAGAGCTATGCCTGGGATCACCAGCATGGTTCCCCTAGAGGTCACTGTATCTCCAAGGCCATGCTCACTGGACTGATATTCTACCTGCACAGAACACTCCATGCAAATGGTTAGTATAGTTCCTCCATTGATTTGCTTATGATAGAGAAATCCATCCACTATAAACTCTGTTGCTTCAGGGTTTTTTGGCTGAGAACCCTTGACGTTGCCAGCATTCAACATGATTGATTGTGCTAAGCAGATCTTTTTGGGACCTGCATTTCAACACATAATCAGGCCCCCTACACATGGCAACTCTGTAGAGTACTCTTTCATTCACCTGGATGTGTTAATACGGCTGTCTGTGAAGAGAATCCTGTTCAGACAGCCAGTAAATTTATATAGAACAGTAGGAAGGGAGAAAGCCTACCACTCCCTTCTTGTTTTCGCTGAATACATAGAGAAGTACAGCATATCATTTGAAAAAGCTTGCCTTTCCCTGTATTCTCTGCAGAATATACTGAGGAAGCAGACCATACCATCACTGCATTTTTTAAATGGAATTAGCTTTTTTTAAAAAAATAGCTTGACTTCTACAAAGGGCCCTGCTACCTTTCTCAAGATGTTTCTTAAAGATATCTCGATTAGGAGGAATATTTCACAAAATTATATAGAAGAATAAGATATCTCCTTATGTGGATTCATGTTGACATTACGTCAGAATGACTTCCCTTGAGGTGGAACTTTCAGGTGAAACTTGAATTAATGTCAATAATTTCTTCATTCATGGAACTTTGTGGGAATGTTCAAATGTCACTGGGGTGAAGCAGATGGGCAATGCTCCAGTCTGTGGTCAAAAAATCTATAACAGATGGTCATTATTTCATATTTTGTAGCATGCCCAAGCTAAACTGGATTCTTATACTAAATACAGTGCAGATTTAGAGTTTAAGTTTGTAAACTCAGGAATTGTGCAACTGCTGCTTGCTTGTCAGAGAGAAGATGGTAATATTTTCCCCAGGATGGTAGAACAATCTTTCCCCAAAGCTTTTTTTTTTTTGGGGGGGGGGGGCAAGGGGGATCATTTTTTTCACTGAGAAGAAAATATCCTCCACTGTCCAGACAGAAGGAAACTGTAGCCCATCAACCCTGCTCATCCAAGCCTAAAGTCAGAGATGATGGGAGTTCTGGTCCAAAACGTTCTCGAAAGCTATAGGCTCCCTAGCCCTAATCTAATATATCCTTATGATGTGCAGGTGCTCTTCATGGGTGACATAACCTTCTCCCATGTACAAAGTGGTCAACCAATACCAATAAAGTTCTCTTCCTCTCACTTGTTAACTATTTCAACACATTCCTTTTTCTTTTGTTTTTAAAAAAACTATCCTTCTTTAATACATCGGCTGGCCCTGGATCAATGCTACATGAGCACAAGCTTAGAACAAAACTCTCTTGTTTATATCTCATATATGCAGAGGTCACTCATACTCATTCTCGTCAGTGGAACTGAAGATATAACACCTCCCAACTGATATGGTATCACTAGCTGCACCTGCCAATAGGACCATCCTCCATCGTATTTGTGTCTCTTCATTTGATAGATTATTTTGGAAAGTAAGCAAAGAATATTGAATTGTTAATCCTTCAGTCACTGCAATGCAGTGTTATGTTGATTCTTGTACAGTAGAGTGAAAGAACTTTGTGTTATAGTGATTGGATTATCACACTTAACTTGAGCAGGTATGATTTTAAATCCCAGTTCAGTATGAACACAATCCTATGGGCTGTTTGTTCAGGGCTTGGAAAAGTTACTTCTTCTTTTTTTTACTATAGTTCCCAGAAAACAGTGACTATGCTGGCTGGAAGATTCTGGAAACTGTAGTCCAAGAAGATAACTTTCCAAGCTCTTGAGTTTAATTTTACATAAAACAGGAATTTCACCTTCTTATATCAGAGATTAAGATTGAGGATACAGTTTTCTGAATAATAATCAGAGCCCAGAGAAGTTACTTTTTTGAAGTACAATTCAAGCCGCTACACCATGTAGCTTTTCTATACACAACCCAAGTTGGATGAAATAAAATTGGAGGGGGAAAACCTGGCTGTATATATATAGAAAGTGACAGAAAATGGGATGCACACATCTTGAATATTGTTTTAGTTTGGTGGCATTGGCAAGGGGAATGTCCTAAACAGAAAAGTCTTTGACAACTTTCCTCCATAGCCTTTGAGATTCTATCTGCTCTCCAAGATCCAATAAACTGGAGACACAAACCTTTATTCTGTTGTTGTTGTTGTTGTTGTTTATTTGTATAACACCATAAATTTACATGGCCCTTTACTCCTAATGGCTCCTAATGAGAACCAGTCCAGCACAATTTCCCAGGCTGCTGGTTTCTGCTGCTGCAGATGTATTGACGATGATAGTCAGACTTTCTGAGATCCTTTCTCTTTTCACACTAATAGTGCAGAAGTCTGCAATATAAGTTCTTTGAACTGACCAGCTGTTATCCTGGTTTGAGAAGAACTGCCCCAAATAAGAAACTAATGGGAGGGACATAAGTTGGGAGGCTAGTTGGGGGAAATAAGAAACTAGTTGGGAGAAGAGATGATGATGATGATGATGATGATGATGATGATGATGATGATACTTCTAAAGAAACTGTCCTTAATTGCTGAGAACACATGGATATATTGGCAAATATAATACGTAAAGGTAAAGGTAAATGTATTCCCCATTGACAAGGTTGTCAAGTCATGTCCGACCATAGGAGCCAGTGCTCATCTCTGTTACTAAGCCAAAAAGCCAGTGTTGTCAGAGACTCCTCTGTGATCATGTGGCCAGCACAATTGTACAGAACCCTGTTTATCTTCCCACCAAAGTGGTACCTATTTATCTATTTGCATTTGCATGCTTTTGAACTGCTCTCCTGGCAGAAGCTGGAACCAGTGAAGGGAGCTCACTCCATCATGGGCCTCGAACTGCCAACCTGCCAAACTTGCAATCAACAGAGTCATATCTCAATGAGTTTAATGGCTCTTATTTCTAAGCAAGTGGGCATAGAATTGTGGCTCTATGACAACTGTGTATCTGCCTCTCCAAGCACAATTCCATTTATTAAACTGCAACAAAGGGCTACATTTGTGGAAAAGAAATTATATTTCAGATCTTGTCTGCTTTGCTGTTTTTACGCTGGAAAACAAGAAGCGAAAGCTGAGGTTTCCTTAGAAGTTGCTTATCATACCTCTCATACCTTATAAGTAACTTCTAAGGAAACCTCCAGGTGTGTCTACCTGAATTACCAGTTGTTATTACTTTTTAAATCACTTCCAACAATTACAGTGTGATAGATTTATTAACATAGAACTCTTTCACACTACATGCTGTACATGTCTGGCAAGGCTACAGCTACAAATTATTAGCATCTTAAAAAGCTGATAAATAATTTTATTGCTTGTTTTGTATTTGACAAATAGCTTTTTCAAAGAGCTCAGGGGAAAACAGCCAGGTTTTCTAGCTAGCTGACTGTTGACTTTTGGGTGGCTAATTTATTGAATCAAGTAGCTTTGTTTTTATGGGCATTTTTTATAGAATACATTGCTGTCTTGGACATTCTAGATTTTCATTTGGAATTTTCATTACCTGCATATCTTATGACAGTTTTGGTGGAAGATTTCCATAAATCCTGAAACCAAAGAAGGTCAAACAACATACTTGCATTGCTTCTTCTTTTTACATTTCATTGCAGATTGTAACCATCAGCTGTATACTTGTCAGCTGTGTCTAGTCAGTTCTATATGTGCCAAAATATATTGCCATCTAAAGTAGAACAATTTATTCTGGCACTGCATTATTGAGTCAGGTAACTTGTTTAGTAATGTGGGCCAGAAAAGAGGGTGTGAAACCATACTGCCCTTCCATTTGAAGTTTTGCTAGCCCGAGAAACGGAGATGTGGTTTTCATCTATTCTTCTTTCATTCTACAGACTACTTACTATCCACTTCAGAGGGCCGAGGGACCCTTCAGACTTTAATGGAAGGTATAATCAGAGCCTGCAGGATGAAGAAGGGAATCTGCAAAAACAATGCCCTCTTCTCTTCCTTTAGTGGGAACAACTACTAGATCAAAGTTCCCCCCTCCCGATAACCCAAGGACTCCTCTCATGGACAACAGAGTACCACTGGATTGTTGTCATTGTGGTTAACTTCAACTTATAGTGGCACTGGTTTTTTTAGGAAGATTTACTATTCCAAGGAAATTTGCCATTGCTTTCCTCTGAGACTAAGAGTGACTTGCCAGTCATCCAGTATTTTTAAACTAGATCACTCTGAGTCCTGATCTGGAAAACACTCACTGCTGAGCTGCACTGTGGTGGCAGTGAATTGCTGGCTCTGAAGTCAGAACAAGGCGCCTAGCATCAGTCACATGGTTGGGTGCCTCGTTCTGACATGAGAGTGAATGATCTGCTATAGCGGCAGCCACACTGGGCAGCACAGCAAGATGTGTTTTAAATAGCTCCCCGACTTTGGAATGGAAGGCTCTGGGTCTTCTGGGCAGAGTTGCAGTGAACAGGGAGTTTTTACAGTCTCTTTTAAGAGGGATATACTCTGGCTTTGGTGCTGAACAAGCCAGATATTGTCTGTTCTGTTCCCAGAAGACGCAGGCTTTGGGCCATCCATCCATCATTCAGACTCTTTGATGAGAGGTTGGTGGGGGCCCCCAATTTTATTTGGCCATGCAGATAGGGCCTTAGCTTCATGGAACTGGCACAGTTTGCATGCCTTCAGCATAACTGGTGTGACAGTGCATTATTAATATATCAAGTGCTGACAAAATTCTGCACCAGCCTTTATGAATCACTTCCCCATGATTGAATCTCCTGCTCCACAACTGCCCTTTCTTTTCTGCTTGGCTTCAGCTTACATTTGCAGACTGGAGGAAAACAAAATGCAGATTTAGATGCTAAAAAAATACAGGGGTAGTCGTGTTGGCCATATAGCAAATTCAATAGCATCCAAACAACGATACCTTTATGGGACCAACCAAAATGCACAATGTACATGCTGCAAGCTTTAGAAGCTTCACTGGCTTCTTCATCAGGCAAGGTGTTACAAACCATACAGGAGGAGAAAAAATAAGATGTTAATCATAGGCCTGCATTTTGCTGTCTTTGTTCTCAGATGGTATGGAGGTATTTCTTGCAGGCTGGAACCTCCTCTTTCTGGCCACAAAGACAGCAAAATGCAGGCTTATGACTAGCATCTTCAATTGTCCCCCCCCCCCCCGGTATGGTTTTTAACACCTTGCCTGATGAAGAAGCCGGTGGAGCTTCAGAAACTTGCAATATTGTGCATTTTGGTTGGTCCAATAAAGGTATCATTGTTTGGATGTTATTAGACTTAGGGCCTTTACAGACTGCCAGAAATAATGCAGCTTGAGGCCACTTTAACTGTCCTGTCTCAGTGCTAGTGAATAATGGGAATTGTATTTTTTTCTGGGGCATTGAGCCTTCTCTGACTACAGTTCCCATGATTTCCTAGCACTGAGCCAGGACAGTTAAAGTGGCCTCAAGCTGCATTATTTGTAGATGCTGTTTTTGTTTCCTTTGCTTTATGAAAGCCACGATGGATTTCTTTGAGTTTGCTAAACATAAGGAGAGAATGAAGATGAAGATGAGGGTGGAATGCAGGAAACAGTGTAAGCAGCAGCCCAGTGACATAAAAAGATTTTTTAAAAATGGAGAAAATAAAACATTTAAAGCATAAAACATTTAACATGTGAGGTTTTTCCCCCCCTTTCAGGCAGGCTGCTGTCTGAAGATAACATGGACAATCCCCTCCCAAAGGACAATGGAAAAATAAGAACTGAGGTCCAAATTGCCCTTAAATGTGCCTACTGCAAAAGCTGTAATGTATGCATGCTGAAATTGAACTGGCCCTAGCATTCCATTGTCACAGCAGGTACATGATGAGATATGAAAACAACATGATGGATATAGAGATAAGCAAAAGGTCCCTCAATGCCATGGAAAGTTGCTTATTGTTCTACTGCCACATGTAGCTTACAGCAGAGGAACATTGATTATTCACAGTTGAAGCTACCCAACCGAATGCATCCTGAGAGAATTTGTAAGAGGCATTGACATCTAAAATAAAATGTCAATAAACAATAGTGTTTGGCAGTGCTACTCACATTTAGAGTGTGGTTTGGCTAAGGTCCTTGCTCCAAATCACTTTTAGGACTTTTTACATAATAAAGATCCAAGAAAATAAAGGCAGACTGAATTTGGCCTTAATGATGTATTGTAATTAACAAGTGCCTGGTTCTTACAAAACCCTTCTAAGCATTTTTTTTAAAGTAGCTAGTAATAATATTTTTATTTGCTTTTCACTGACTACAGGATTATGGGAAAAAAATGTAACAGGTCCATTGAACTGAAGAGAGCTGTATTTCTTTCATTTCCTTGGGGGAAAAGATTGATGCCAATGTTACCTGACTTCTCAAAATATAATTTGATAAATCAAAGATAATTTAATCTTCTTTAATTTCATTTTAAAATTTAAGTTAACTTAATTTTTTTATGTTTCTAGAAAAACATTTCTCCAGACTTCTAAGCCATACAAAGGAACACAAAGTTCAATTGTGTGTCTACCCCCCCTCCCCCCGTTTCACACCAAAAACATGAGATAATGCTAAAACAGATTGAACCTTAATGAATTCCCTGGGCAGTCCAGTTGGCATGAGAACTGAGCTTGGATTTGAAACTGGATGTGCCACATCCAAGCCTTGTCATTGATTCATCGCACTATTCTGACTGACCTTGTGCTGCCTAATCCTCTGTTGAGGGTTGCCAGGTCTCTTTTTTGTTGAATAAATCAGGCACATTTTTGCTTTAAAAAAAGTAAGAGAAAAAGAAGTCTAGCAGACTGAAGCAATATTCTAGTGGTGGTGAAAGGAGTACTGGAAAGTGCTGTGTATCATGTCTGACTACTTGTTCATTAGTCCTAGCATTGCTTCTTCATACTGGCAAGAGTTCTTCAAGGCCCCAATCATGTAATAGGACTTTCCCATTAGCTACTACCTAAGCCAGGGGTAGGCAACCTAAGGCCCGGGGGCCGGATGCGCCCCCCCGATACCTTTGGACCGGCCCCAGGCTGGTCCTGCCGCCGCCGCCCCCGCCGCCGCCTGCCATGATGATATTGATTATTGTTGTTATTACTTGTTCTTGGGGTTTTCTTGGCAAAATCTCCACAGGGGTTTTGCCATGGCTTTTCTGGGGCTGAGAGATTGTGCATGCATATTTTTAATTTAAAAAAAAAAATTAAAAATTTATTTATTTATTTATTTATGGTGCTTCGGCCCCCCAATTGTCTGAGGGACAGCAACCCGGCCCCCGGCTCAAAAAGGTTGCCTACCCCTGACCTAAGCTTTATATGTGACACCAGTGACTGACCCTAGGAATGTCTGTAGGCCAAATACATAGGATATTAATGTACAGTGTTTTTTGCCTGATCCGAGCACAGGATGGGATTGGGCTTTAATGTGATTGAACAGGTGTCATCGCACACAAAAATGATTTTGAAGGACGGAAAGCTTCCGTCCTACAAAATCAGCCAACTAAGCACAGCTGGGGAATGGCTTGCAGTCACCCTGAGACAAAGTCCACATTTTTGTGTGTGATGACACCTGTTCAAGCCCATTCAAGCTCAATCCCATCCCGTGCCCAGATTGGGCGAAAAATGCTATGTGATAATCTCCATAGTTTACAATCAAATCATGCTCCTCTTCCAAAGAAACACTCTTTATGGGAACCTGAAATCCTCTGTATGTTGTTAGATTCTAATTGCCATAATCTCTTACCATTGGCTATGCCATGCTGGGTTGATGAGAGATTTGCTTTATCTGTAAATTCATCTGAAATCACTGGTGAAGGTTTCACTTAGTCAGTTAGTAACTAAGCTTGAGCTATCTGTTGGTCACCGACATAAGTATGTAATTATATGTCTGCCTATAAACATTACCAGGTCACCTTTCTAAAGTCCACATTTCTCGAAACCCTTCTTATTTTTTGTTCTTGTGTGTCTTCAAAGTAATTTCCAATTTATTTATACCATGCTGGCTCTCAGTTCTTACCCTCAACATCATAAATGAATGATGCATTTACCATTTTAATAATCCTGCTCAAATTATGATCAGGTAAACTGACCACATAGGAAACATTTATCTTAATTATATAAATATGTTGTTACTTTTTCCTTTTGATAAATGTACCTCTCATATGGAAAGTGTCTGTAGTGTAGTTTAGCAGTTCCCACAAGAAAAGTGTAAGCAAATGGGCAGATTTAAAACAGGTCAGTAAAGCAGGTGTGTGTTAAAGCACCATATGTGACACTATCCCATATTAATGTGCTTGGCAAGATCACTGTCCCACGGATGTGCTGCTAATGAATCCCATTTCTCATTACATAACAGAGTTGACAGCTGTGTTCCATTCTATGAAATTTTCAAATACAAGAATAGATTAATAAAACATAAATGTGAGACGATAAGAAGTGAAACAGAATTAAAAATACAGGCAAATAAGACTGTTCTGCTCTGGGCTGTGTTTGCATGAAGGCAAGTATAATTGAAACAGGTCTGTGATAGGAACTAATTAATTAAAATCAATTAAATTATGAACTAGATTAGAAATCAATAGATGGAAAAGATCAACAATTAAATTTATTTTTAAAAATGAAAACATTGATTTAAGTTGAACTTTCAGATCACTGTTTCTCCAGAAGGTTTTAACTGTTATTAATTAAATGAGTCAAAGTGGTAAACAGTCAACCATTTTTGTGTTACCCACATGGGTGTCTACCCAAAACATTACTCTTCTGGATTTTGCACAATTACTTTTTTTAAAATGTCCTTTGGAATTGGTGAGTTACTATTACAAACAATTAGGAAAGAGTGATGGTCTTTTTTACATCTAGATGTAGATCTGGTCTTCTCAGAGAAGAAGCCAAGGAAAATGACTTTTGATAAGCAGATCTATTCACGCATCAACATTAACTTACCACTCAACACTTATGTGTTATATGGCCAACAAAGGTCCCCTGAATATATTTCCTAGATTTGAAGATACCAAATCGTCTCAACAGAAGAATCCTAAATCCTAATCCTAAACTCTTTGAGTTTTCTACTTGAAGCAAAGGTAAAACTTTTTCTTTTGGACTATAAGTGGGTGAATGTTACCTATTTGTTGTTGTTAGCTGCCCTCGAGTTGACCTTGACTCATGGTGATCCTGTGTATGACATCTCCTGGAAGCCAATTCTCCACAGCTTTCTTAGGTCTTGTAGATTCATGCTCATGACCTCCCTGATTGAGTCTATCCATCTGGCATGTAAACTTCCTCTCTTTCTGCTACCTTCTACCTTCCCTAGCATTATCATCTTTTCTAATGAGTCATGCCTTCTCATGATGTGGCCAAAGTATAACAGCCTCAGTTTAATCATCTTGGCTTCCAACAAAGCTTCCAGAGAGATATAAGGCTTGATCTGGTCAGGGACCCATTTGTTTGTCTTTTTGGCTGTCCTCGGGATTCTCAGCACTCTTCTCCAGCACCATATCTCAAATGAATTTATTTTCTTTTTATCAGCTCTCACATCCATACATGGTGATGGGGAATACAATGGCTTGGATCTATACAGCACCTAATTTCCCCCTCACATATAGCAGTACAAAAACTTATTGAGAAATTCAATGTTCTCTGCCCATGAAAGGGGCTTGTGGCTTCACAAAAGGCAGAGACATCCTGGATCCTAAGAAGAGTTATTTTATTGCTGCTAATAGAGTTTAAATTTTACTGTCCTTTGTCCCATTCCTTCAGGGCCAAGAGGCAAGTAAAAGTTTCTCTCATTTGCATGCAAATACAGAATGCTATTTGAATAGAACCCTTCAAGGGCTATCACAGACAGGAGGACAGGCCTGTTATCAGCTTCCTCAGAGGGTAGGACCAGGTATAATGGTATAATGTTACAGGTGAGTAGATTTCAGTTAGAAGGAACTTCTTGACAGTAAGAGCAGTTCTGCGGTGGAACCATTGCTTTAGCTCAGTGATTCCAAAACTCTAATCCTCCAGTGTTTTGGACCTCACCTCTCAGAAGCCTCAGCCATCTTGGAAAATAGTCGGGAATTCTGGGAGCTGAAGTTTAAAACATCTGCAAGGCCAGAGTTTGGGAATTACTGCTTTAGATGGAGATCCTGCATTGAACAAAGGTCTGGACTCAATGGTCCATCAGACCCTTTCCAGTTCTATCACTCTATGATGGGAGCTGCAGTCTAATAACAACAAGAAGGCCAGATAAAGTTGGGCCTTCTTTATCTTCCATAGACTTTTTAACCCACAGATTCAATAATCCACGGCTTAAAACTATCCCCCCAAACCCCAAAAATCAAGTAAACCTTGATTTTGCCATTTTATATATGGGGGCACCATTTAACAATGCCATTGTATTTAATGGGACAATCATCTACATATTTTGGTATCCACTGGGAGTCCTGGAACCAAATGCCATCAAATACCAAGGGCCCACTGTATTCTCCATCCATGATATGACAGACTAAAGTGGCTATACTGAGAAGATCCAATATCAGCATCATTTTCAGGAAGAGAACTCTTGTTTCAGGAACCATCCATTCCTGAGCATGTAAATATGCAATTCCATTGTTTAATTTTATTTAATGTAGCAGCTTTCCCACAGCCAATTTGCACAGCAGTGCTGTTACTGATACAGATAGGTCTTGTCTGTGTAACACGGCATGCCTAAATACCATAAAAGCACCAGATCTGATCTTGGAAGCTAAGCAGGGTCAGCCCTGGTTAATATTTGGATGAGAGACTGCCAGAAATTACCAGGTGCTGGTATCAGAGGAGGGACCTGGCAAAATCACCTTTGAGTATTTCCTACCTAATAAAATGCTATGAAATTCATGGAGTCAACAGGTCTCTTAAACACATGTACACACACATTGAGTGATACATTGATAAAAAAAGAAGTGAGATATTTTACTTTCAAGCTGGCAGACATATGTTTCTTGTGTTTTGGCAGCTGCAGAATAGAACACAATGTGTTCTATTTTCTATTAGTTATTTTGATAGTACTATATTGTTTTCTACTGTTTATGGACAGTATTCCATATCAGCGGTGTTGCAATTGTCTAAATGTCTTCCATTTTTGATACCAAAATGTGGTGAGGGTCATCTCTTCCATGACTCTAAATGTACTCACCATGAGCTCTTAAGTGTAAAGTCACGTAGGCATCCACCATGAGCAATTAATGTCACGTAGGCAGTTTAGAAGTTGCAAACAAGGGCTGATTCCTACATACATCTCAAGAAGGCTAGGCAATTTAACACAGGATGTTTGTCGCCTAAAGCCAGAGAGTGACCATTTACACCCCAATTCTCACCTTGCAAGCCTCCACCCCGAATGATCACCCCATGCTGTTTTGGACCCTTAGATGTAGGACACTTGGACTTTGCCCCAGGCTAGAATTCTTCTATAAAAGACCCAAATTTCCTTTGTTCTGTTGGCTGTTCGGTTTGCAGGCTGACTCCACATCACTCTGAACTCTTCTAGACCCAGCTCACCACTGCCCCCCCCCCCCAGCACTCAGGAGCTGCTGAGTCTCACCTCCCAGGCATCAACCTGCAGCTACTGGAGCAACCTTGCTGTTGGTAACTATAACCTCTTGTGAAGCCTCTTTTCTGATCTATAGTCCCAGGTGTGTGTATGTGTGTGCGAGTGAATTCTGTGTATGCTTGTGTGTAATTTCTTTAACAAAATATAGTTAATAGAGGATTCTGCCTCTGCAGTTCTTTGCCTGCTCATCTCAGTAAACAATTGAGACAGTATTCTGGGGCTGCTTGTAACCCAGCCATTTAATTGAGTTAAAACAAAAATTCCCTAGACCCCCTGGTTACAATTGGTGGAGAATTCATGGCAAAGATCTTCTGGGTTCTAAACAGATGTGTTTAGATCCCAGAGATAGAAGGTAAAGAGGCAAAGGATTTGCAGATCACAGATTTTAAATTTGCAGGAAGTGTGTGTGTGTGTTGAGTTTTTGCATGTGTGTGCCACAAGGACTGAACTTTGGAGGTATGTGTGTTGGTTCTTGTGAGAATGAGCCAAGAGGGCTAAATGTGGTGTAGGGTTGCTTTATTCCCTTCCCCTCCTTTTCTTTTCTTCCCTCTTTGGACTATTTGTGGGTTGGGAAAATACTAGAGACATCCTGGCCAGGACCCTAAATACCATCCCTCCCTTCAACAGTTTCTTTGTGTTCACTTCACTAGATTTCCTGCAGAAAGGATAAGGGCCTTTGCAGACTGCCAGAAATAGTGCAAATTGAGTCCACTTTAACTGCCCTGGCTCAGTGCTAGGGAATCATGGAAATTGTATTTTTTTCTGAGACATTGAGCCTTCTCTGTCAGAGAGCTCCAGTGCCACAATAAACTACAGTTCCCATGATTCCCTAGCACTGAGTCAGAACAGTTAAAGTGGACTCAATTTACACTATTTCTGGCAGTCTGCAAAGGCCCTATGTTAACACAAGAAGCACAAAAGCCAACCAACAGTTTGGGATTTGGCTGCAGTGCAAAGGGGGTTCCGGGATAACCCTCCAAGGTTGAGGCATTTCTCATACAGAAGAGTTCTGAAATGAGGTGAGGTGTTTTTTCCCCAGCCTGTGTAGACAATTCCCTGTGAAAGTATCTATTTTAGATACATTTGGGAACCAGAAAAAATAGTTACTTTAAAAAAAAACAACTACAACTATCATGTATCTCACTTCTTTTGCAGCCTTGCACACTCCAGTGTTCCAAGCTCTCTCTATTGTTGTTATTAGCTGTCAAGTTGGCTTCAACTTATGGAGATCCTATAAAAGGCCCTGAAAAGATTTTGTTATTAACAGTCAGGTCTTCCAACGTCAAGGATGTGGTTTATGTGTTTTGAAGCGACTTTCATAGATGAGCATGTCAGCAGCCAAATGTCCTTCCAGCTTGAGTCCAGTTGTGTCATTAGACATGGCACTATTCAGACTTTGCTCTGCTCTAGTAGCTGGTTGAGTACCTTTCACCCTGGGAGTCTCATCTCCTGGTACTGTCTCCTGTTTTGTTTTGGAATATCTCATCATAAGTTTTCAGTGGTAAATGAGATACAGAAATGGTTTTACCAATTGGTATTAAAAACAATCTGTGCCGCATCAAACAGAGTTAGCTAAACTTCCACTGCTGTCTCTCAGACATCCTCTGCCAGGGTCACCCCACAGTATTTTTGCTTCACTTCACAGAATTGCGGGTGTTTGGCAAAAGCCTTTCTGACAAAGGAAACCTACCAGTAGCAATGGCACCACCAATGCAGCCTCTTGTCTCATGGGAGCACACAAACCTATCACTGTGGAAGATAGCACTATGGTGGAAATCCCTGTGTGTGACACAATGGTTGGATCCCTTAAGCACCAAATTTCTTAGGCCATTTCACACTTTATATAGTGATAACTCTAGGTTCAGCACCAGGTATTTGGAACCACTGCCTGGGCTAAATACAATGTTAGGGCCTAAGCAGACTGCCAGAAATAGTGCACATTAAATTGAGGCACTGCCCTGGCTCAGTGCTAGGGAATCATGGGAACTGTAATTTATTGTGGCACCAGAGCTCTCTGACAGAGAAGGCTCAATGTCCCAGAAAAAAATACAGTTCCCATGATTCCCTAACACTGAGCCAGGGCAGTGCCTCAATTTAATGTGCACTATTTCTGGCAGTCTGCTTAGGCCTTTAGGGGGGATGCAGACCAGGGCGTCCAGGACGCCCTGGTCCGGAACGCCGCGGGACCGCGGCAGCTGGACCGCGGCGCTCCTGCGGCGCCTCTAAAAGGAGCAGCAAATTGCCGCTCCTTTTACAAGACAGTGAAAGTGCGCCTCAAACGCGTTGGGCGCACTTTCTCTGTCTTTTCCGCTGCAGCGTGTCCGGTCGCTGCGGCGGGAGGCTGCCCTCGGTGCGCCGTCCGTCCGGAGGGCCGGAAGCACCGAGGGCGACCTCAGGAAGAGGAAGGGACGCCGCGCGTGCGGCTGCCCCTCCTCTTCCAGGTCTCGGAGACGGCCCTATTAGCCGTCTGCCGAGTCTCACATAGAGTAAACTCACTGAAATTGATGGGACTTACTAAGTGGTGAGTAACTAGTCTTACTGAATTCAGTGGATCTGCTCCAGGTGGGATTTACATTGGATATATCCCCTTGTCTCCCAACAAGGATAATGTGTTAATTGATACAGCTAAGAAGCGGATCTTTTTCTAATGTTCCCAGTCCATATTGGATACAATGCTTCAGTGTACTGGGGATCCCTAGAGGCTTTATCTTAGTGTTTTGCAATTAACCAAGCTTAATTGGTTATTATTAATGGAAATTATCCTTGATTTCAGAATGCAAAGAAATACAGCAGGTAGTTTACAGCAGGTAGTTAAACTAATAAGTCATGCATTTATAATACTTCTTTTTATTCTTTCACAAAGGCACAAGTTATATGAGCAAAAGCTCCAAGAGTATCAGACTATATTAAAGTACAAAATTAATCTGAGTAAGGGAAAAATATAGATGGAAAGTGCCAGGAATGAAAAATAAATGTATGGTGGGGTGGGGGGGGGGATGGGAATGCTAACACATTTTGATTTGAAGTTCAGTAAATCCAGTTCATCACATGAGCGAAATCTGAAGAGGATAGAATGATTTTTCAGATTACTAAAACTATGAGTTCAATTTGTCAGAAGAGTAAACTATTACTTTAATTAGGCACATATTCCAAGGGACAAATCCTTCTAATCTGAAAGCTGGACACAAGTCATTGTTTGTATTAAGCTGTGGTTAGGCATTCTGCTCTGAGGGTATAAAACTTTATGGATATCAGTAGTATATAAAATATTTTACACTTTCTTACCCACATATACAGGTTTCTTGTTTTTAAACTAAATAAATTATAAATGTAATAAATATATCAAATAAAAGTTGCTCTGAGCTCTTATGAAGAAAGGCAGAGTACAAACTGAAACAGTCACATTAATAAGAAAAACTGTAGAGTCTGGGAATAAAACTCTCTCTCTTTCTCCCCCTCCCCCCCCTTTAATACTAGAATCTGAGGTCATACACTGAACCTGAATGAATGAATGAATAGTGTGAGTCAACCAGAAAAGGAGGACTTTACATAACCTATAATTAATCTATGGAATTTACAAGAAGACTGGGTCATGGCCATCAGTGTATATAGCTGAAAAATGGAATTAGACAAATTTATGGAAGACGAGACTATCAATGGTGACTGGTCATGATAGCCATATACTGTTACTAGCATTAGAGACAGTGGGTATGGGAATGCAAGCTTCAGGGGGAAGGGAACATGACACACCAGAGTTGCCCTTGCAATATTCCAATTAGGTATCTGGGGCCCTTTCACACTACACAATTATAGCACTTTGGGAGGAAGCAGACGGGCGGCATGGGGCCACCCCAGGAAGCTGCACCGTGGGGCTGAGGTATCCTCACACCTCGGCCCCGCGGCACAGCTTCGCCGCCCCTGGAAGGAGCGCTAAAATAGCGATCCTTCCACAAATCGCCGAAGGTGCGCCGCAAAAGGCTGCCAGCGCACCTTGAGCGACTCTTCCACTGCAGCGTGTACGGACGCTGCAGTGGGAGGTCATCCTCGGAGCGCCGGCCGTGTGGAGGGCCAGCTGCTCCGAGGATGTTTTGGGAAAGGGGTTGGGGCGCCCACCATGTGGCTGCCCCTCCCCTTCCTTGCCCCGAAAACGGCGCTTTGCGCCGTCTGCTTCCCCCCTTTGTTTCCATTTTATCTGCCATGGCTGCATCCCATGGAATTATGGGGTTTATAGTTTGGTGAGGCAGTAGAGTTCTGTGGCTTCGACTTATAAACCCCTCGCATTAAACTGCAAATCCTACGATTCCATAGCATGGACTATGACACTTAAAGTGAAATCATAGTGCTATAATTGTGTAGTTAGCTATTGTGGGAAACAAGAATCTCTGGACTAAGTAGGCCTTTGGTCTGATCAAGCAGAGCTCTGGTTTTGTTCTTCTGAGCTGTGTTAGGTGAGGCAGCACCAACAATGGCTTCTGCAGTTCAAAAAGAAGATCCTGTAAGTGAGAATGGAAGCAAAGGCAGTTATGATGATATCCTGAAGAGGAAATGGGGATTTATGGCTTCTATGGGTCTGAATGGGTTCCAAACAAACAGAATGGTCTCATATTGATCACATTTCTTCCTGGCACCAGAAGAAAAGCAACAGGTAGATGGAGGCAAGAGGAAGCACATGTATAATATACTTTGGACACAGAGTAACATTCTTTTTGAATGCAGGAGACAAAAAACAAAGCAAAGGTGAGGTATGCAGACAGTGTGTGTGTAGCTAGTAATTAATTAGAACTAGAACAGGGTGCCAGTTTCCAGGGTTGAGAACAAACTGCAAACCTGTTCTTCCAAACCAGTCAAATACTGGCATCCCTCCCCTTAAAAATAACACAACAAGACTGTGCAATGGATCTGTTCAAATTGCTTAGTGGCTGGGGTCCAAAAGAATTAGCTTCAAATTCTCCCTTCTCCCTGTATATACTTGCAGGCTGTGTTTACCAAACAGTATGCTTGGGAAAAATACATTTTGATATATGTGCTGTTTGTTCTAAAACAAGTACTAAATTATGTTCACAATTACTCCAAACGGCATTCACATTCTTTTGAACTGAATGTTATTTTTTCCACATGCATCTCAAACATATATTTAAGAACCTAGCTTTAATTACTTCATTATACTTCATTGACTGGTAAATAAACATTTATCTTTTCATTTTTAGCTTTCTATTCTCCGCACACTTATGAGCATGAAAACATAATAGATAATGCACACCTAACACAATGTCCACTAAATGAAGAAGATTCTCTTTAAGTTTAATAATTGGATGTCTTTTACCAATTTGTCATTTATTTGAATTTATTTGAAGACTATCAACATGCACATGTGTTAGCCTGTTTCTATGTATATATTAGGTCACAAAAGAGCTGGCTCAAGGTATTTGGATGTCTGAGGTCGAGCAGAAAATGATTCCTGTCTCTAAAGTGCCGAGTGTAATACAGAAGGTCATTCAGGTTATTTTGGCACCTGAGGCAGAAAATCTCACAAACAGCTCTCTGCATTCCTGGTGGTAAAACATAATCATAATTAAGCAGCATTTTTCTGCCTTCATGATACCCCAAATCACCTGCTTGAGGCCTTTCCAGAAAAATAACAAACTTCAATAAAAAGGAGTATTATAATCAAACTTCAGTCTAAACTTCTACAAAGACAAATATATGTCTTAAATGTTTAGGAATTCTCCATTAAGGGGGGAAGCAGACGGGTGGCATGGGGCCGCCCCGGGAAGCTGCGGATCGGAGCCGAGGTATCCACAATCCTCGGCCCCGCGGCGCAGCGTCCCAGGCCCAGGAAGGAGCGCTAAAATAGCACTCCTTCCGCAAGACGCCTAAGGTGCACCGCAAAAGGCCTCCGGCGCATCTTTGGCGCCTCTTCCGCTGCAGCGTGTGCGGACGCTGCAGCGGAAGTGCGTCGTCGGAGCGCTGGCCGTGTGGAGGGCTGGCCGCTCCAATGACATTTTCGGGAAGGGGTTGGGGCGCCCAGCGTGAGGCTGCCCCTCCACTTCCTGGCCTTGAAGACGGCGTTTTGCGCTGTCTGCTTAGGCCCTATGTCTAAGTGTGGTAGGGTTGCCATATTCTGGTTCTCCAAATATAGGTATCCTAATTTGCACATTATGTTAATGAATATTGATTAAAAATCAAACATATAAAACAATATAATGTGAAATTGTAGCACATTAATTTCACATTTTTATATTATTGCATTTCATCTTTGGCTCTATTTATGTAAAGAACTGATAGGGCTAGAGACTTTTTGAAAGCCATCATCCGGTCACATGGGGCATTTTATTCCCTCAGAGTCATGTTTTGTTGCAGAATTCACATAGAGTTACAAGATGTGCTTTTCATCACTTGAAGAGTTGTAAATGATTTACCTGAATTTCAGTCATCTGCCTTGTATAGTTATTTTTTTAACATACAGAAAACTGGGATAATTTTTTCCCCATTTACTGTAGAGCAACCAGAAGCATCATTTGGGAATGCCCAGAGCCAATGGAAGATTCAAATAATGAAACGGAGCTAGAGATCTTTGATTAAAGAAAGCATTCTGTTCTGAACACAGAATGTGTTCGGCATTATGTAAACCATGAAAGTAGCTATTCAGGGTCTGGAACAAGAGGAACACCACCAGAGCTAAGAGATGAAACCCTTCAGCACCACTGAGCAAAGGTATATATACATTACCCTCTTGCCTATGTGAAGGGCAGAGAAACTGTGGCATCCAGGTTCAGAGTGCCACCACTAGAGATCAATTATAGTCCTGAAGATACTTGGAGAACTCACCAGATATTTGAGGTTTTACAACAGGGAAACAAGCATGATGCACAGAATCACTGGCAAACTGGCTGCCTTTTGGGACATGTGGAATATGTCTGTTGAGCAGCTTCAAATGTAGCACACACAAGGGAAGGATCTTATCACGGATGATAAGAAGGGCAATAGGTTGGTTTTTTTAAAAAAATGATTGTTATATTATTGTTATATACCGTATATATACATATATATATATATATATATATATATACACACCTCAAGTGTCCAATATAACAATAATAATATAACAATATAACACACACACATACATATAATATTGTTATATTGTTATATTATGATTGTTATATTGGACACTTGAGGTTTTACTTTAGTTAAGTAAAGTTTGTTAAAGAAGTTTACTGTGATTACCTAGCTTGATTGTGTAAAGTTAAAGGAATACCTGTATCACTGGAACTGGAGAACTCAACTGCTAGTGTTGTATAGGTGTTTAGCCTTCCTTCATGTCTGGAATCATTGACTAGTGATTACTGAGCTCAGTTGAGTTTGGAATATTGATGAATACTTGCTCCAGAATTCTGCTCTTGTACTGTGGTGTTCACACTTTATGCCCTGTAAGATCTTAGAATTACAGTACATTTAATTTGAAATATGTCATGTATTTGTAATTCACTGTAATTACTGAGCTCAGTGGTGTTTGGAATATTGATAAACACTTGCTCCAAAATTCTGCTCTTGCACTGTGGTGTTCACACCTTATACACTGTAAGATCCTAGAATTACAATACATTTAATTTGAATATGTCATGTATTTGTAATTCATTGTGGCATTACATTTCCTACCTCATACTCTGTTATCATGCTAAAATAATGATGTTTGTGTGGTGTTGATACAGTTGTATTTTTGACAGTAGTATGTTACATAATATTTAAATAATGTTATTGTCATTTTTGTATATTTTTAATATTTATATTATTTTCATAAACACACACACACAAATATACACATATTGAAAAAGAATTTTCTCTCATGTTTTTATTTATCCACATTACATTTACATTTATATATATGGATTAAAGAACAGCAACTGCAGGGAACAACCCACAGAAATGCAAAAACATAACGCGCATACATACGGATATATATATATATATATATATATACACACACACATATATACATATACATATATTATGCTGTATGTATACTTAATATACACTACGGTATATCATTTATCTATCTATTATCTATCTACACTATTTTACAAACACATTTATAAATATATATTATTGCAGTAATAACTGTAATATAATCATAAGATTGACAGTAGTAATAACAATAAAACTAACAGCAGCAATAATCACAGAATTATACTAGCACTAGTAACATTAAAATCAATTAGGAAATTTTAAGCACTTTAATGTTTACCCTAGTAGCCATAAAAAAAATTATTTAATTTTGCATATTTACCAATGGGGCATCTATCAGTAGAATGAGGCTTTCTAGATACAACCCAAATTCTGTGCATTTGTACAAAAAATCTTGGTCTTGCATGCTCTGGAGGTTCTCCTTGGAAATACTCCATGGTTCTATAGAATTCATTTTTCATTATTTTAAATTTGGAGGAAATCTGTTTAACACTCCTGTTGATTCCCTCCTCCTGTAGCTGCCCGCAGATGTTTGTATAATAGTGGCAGTTTTTTAGACAGGTGGATTTTATCAGTACCACCAATCCATTACTCTTCCTCACATGACGGAGCATAGAGAGGACCTCTTCCCTGCTCCAGATCATGCCTCTCCTGTTCCTATTTATGAAAAAACCAACAAAGCACAATAAGCCAATGTTGCCCAACAACTGCTGAAGGTATTCAAAAAAAGATCCCAATGCAAGTGAAAGGGTCAGGTAGGCATATCCCAAAAACAAACAGGGAATCAAGATATCATTCCCTCATCATTTACCACAGCCGACAATACAGTGATATAGCCCATGAGGTTTACAACCACCACCTCCTCCTTGGCTTTAAGAGGCTCCCTATTAAGAGGAAGAAGAAGACAATAAAAGTTAAAAAACAAAACAAAACACCTCAACAGGCAATATTCCACAAGTGGAAAAAGCCATGCTACCTGACCCATTTCCAAAGAATGTGGATATAGAGCCAGGGCCTAGTGTCAACCCAAATGTGTTGACAAAGGTAGAGGAGAACAGTTTGCTGGTATTGCCTGTCAGAGCAAATAGGCTGAGGGGGGAAAAGGAGATATAGGGGGGAAGCAGATGGCGAAAAGCGCCGTTTTGGGGGCAAGGAAGGGGAGGGGCAGCCGCACGGTGGGCGCCTCAACCCCTTCCCCAAAACATCCTCGGAGCAGCCGGCCCTCTGCATGGCCGGCACTCTGAGGATGACCTCTTGCTGCAGTGTCCGTACATGCTGCAGCGGAAGAGTCGCCGAAGGTGCGCCGGCAGCCTTTTGTGGTGCACCTTCGGCAACTTGTGGAAGGAGTGCTATTTTAGCGCTCCTTCCAGGGGCGGCGAAGCTGCGCTGTGGGGCCGAGGTGTGGGGATACCTTGGCCCCGTGGCACAGCTTCCCAGGGCAGCCCACGGCCGCCCGTCTGCTTGCCCCCATACTCTCCCTGAACCTGGTAAAAAAACATGAACATTTAAAAAACATGTTTAAGCAACTGCTGGAACAGTTCAATTAACAATGTTGTACAACTGACCCATGTTATAAAATATAATTTTGCACTTTATTCAAGAATTGTTTAAACAATTCAAATATGCAGAAAATTATGTTTGCACATATCTGTATACAAGAGATTAATATGTTAATGTTCATTGTTAAATTATTGTAATAAACTTTAAAGTTAAAACTATTTTTTTTAAATTCTGTTACTATTACAAAGTATAACTATTCACATTTTTTACACTTCACAATCTCCATAGTACAGAAAATAGAACTGCATTTATCTGCATTCAACAAGCAGTGAGGTGATAGCAGCACACACTGTTTTGCCCTCTTTTTTGAGTCTATTAGTGAATCGAGCTAAATAGTCATTGCTAGGAGGGAGTACTAACTGAGGTGGTGGTTCTATACCCAGATGGAGAACTCCCCCCCCCCCTTGTTTCACATATGTTGTGCAGCACGACACATGCTGCAACAACTGGGATGAAGTTCTCCTCTCCAACTGTAGGTCTGGATGATAGACATCCCCATCGGCTCTTTAACTGGCCAAAGGTCCTCTCTACAACATTTCTGGCCCTGCTCAGCGCAGTATTGAAAGCAATCCCTTATATGGCTTCATTAGCCAATGCTTGATTGGGTATGCACCATCTGCGATAATCAGTAGTGGTACTCGGACCCATTGATGGTGATCTCAGGGTTGCCTGAGACAAAAACACCAGCATCCATAGCTCAACACAACCCAGAGTACTTAACATGTGGCTATTGTGTGATCTTCCAGTGTGTCCAAGTTTAACGTCTATAAACTGACCTCTGTGATCTGTAGTTCCCTGCACAACTTGGCAATAGGTGGAGGCCAAAATTAAAATAGGCTAAACTTCTTTGGGCTGCAGATAGGTTTTAATTAAATATTAATTAATAGTATTAATTAATAGCAATTATTAATATTAATTATAATTAATTAATAATTTCTTCCTCCCCTGCTCAACCCTCTCAAGAGAAAGCTGAACAGCAGAGCAGCTTTACCTGTCTGTCTCCTCTTCCACTCAGACTTATCCTTGGGAGAAAGGGGCTATGCAGACAGGCGGGAAAAGATGACCTGAGGTTGCCTTTTCCCTAAGCTGCAGCAACTGCACCACCTGCCCTGAGGTTGCCCTAAATGGGGACGGAATAACCACACTGGGAGGAGTCAATGCAGCTTTTCTGAGGCTGTATTGAAGCCCCAGCAACCTCACTGCCAGCCCCAAGGATGCCGCAAAGGGAGACGGAGCAACTGCATGGGCCGGCAGTGGCTGTTTTAATTTTTTTGTTCTAAAATGCATGCGCATATGTGCAAGAACATCTCTTCACACCTGTGCTTCTGTGCAGGAAAACATCCCTGCGCAACTGCAAAGGACCTGTCATAGGACTCTGCAGACGGGTGGCCATGGGCCACCCCGAGAATCTGCGGATTGGGGCCAAGGCTGCCACACGCCTCGGCCCCAATCCACTCTTTTCCCGGCCCTGGAAGGAGCGCTAAAATAGTACTCCTTCTGCAAGGCGTCTCTTCTGGCTCAGAGTGTCTGGACGCTGAGCCGGAAGGACGTCATCAGAGCACCCGTTGTGTGCAACAGTGGGCACACCGATGACATCCTCAGGAAGGGGTTGGGGCGCCTGGTGTCTGGCTGCCCCTTCCCTTCCTGAGATTGAAGACGGCGCTTTGCGCCATCTGCAAAGGGGGATAGGCTACTTATACTCTCTGTGTACAAAGGTGACTAAAGTTCAGCATCCCTGTGCACTTGCACAGGACCTGTTATACAGTCTGCCATTTTGTCTGTACAAAAATGACTGAAGTTCGGCATCCCTGTGCACCTGCACAGGATCTATCATACACTCACATATTATGCAAGGTGTCATGGTCAGCCCTGAGGAAGGGCTTAAGCAGACTGCCAGAAATAGTGCACATTAAATTGAGGCACTGCCCTGGCTCAGTGCTAGGGAATCATGGGAACTGTAATTTATTGTGGCACCAGAGCTCTCTGACAGAGAAGGCTCAATCCTGCTCGGCAGACGGCTAATTGAGCCGTCTTCCGGGCCCGGAAGAGGAGGGGCAGCAGCACGAGCGGCGCCCCTTCCTCTTCCTGAGGTCACCCTTGGAGTTGCCATCCGTCCACACGGCCGGCGCTCCGGGGATGACCTCACGCCGCGGCCACCGGACGCGCCACAGCATTTGAGTCAGGGAAAGTGCGCCCGCCGCTTTTAGGGCGCACTTTCCCTGACATCTAAAAGGAGCGCCAATTTGGTGCTCCTTTTAGAGTCGCCGGAGGAGCACCGCGGTGTGGAAGCTGAGCTCTGCCGGCACTCCGGACCAGGGCGTCCCTGACGCCCTGGTCTGAAGAGGGGGAATATCTCAGAAAAAAAATACAATTCTCATGATTCCTTAGCACTGAGCCAGAGCAGTGCCTCAATTTAATGTGCACTATTTCTGGCAGTCTGCTTAGGCCTGAAGACTTGGAGGACTCGGAGGAGGCCTTGGCTCCTCATTTTGCCACTCTTTTCCAGGTCGGCAAAAGGGAGGATTGGGGCGGAGGTGTCCGGCAGTCTCCGCCCCAGTTCTCCACTTCCCGGGGCGGCCCAGGACTGCCCGTCTGCATCACAACCTTTGAATTCAGCTTGGAGATGACTGCGGTCTTACAAGAGGATAACCTTGCAATAGTATCCACTGTTGTCCCATCAACAATTCACAATTGTGGGTTGCACAATAATATCGTTGCTAATTCACAATTGGAAAAAGCAAATTTAAGACAGATTATCTCAATGCTAAAATAATCTCCTTGGTTACAATGTGGTGACAACATTAGTTGAACCATACTTCCACAAGGAACAAAATATGTTGGGGAACAATGTTTTTACCAGCAAAATCTATTGCCAGTTGGCTTGCTGTTATTTTTGCAGTACAGCAGCAGATAAGAAAAGCAGAAGAAGATGCAATGCACGTGGGAAATTCCCTTGCAAGGACCACTGCAGCAAATTACAACAACAAGAACAACAAAGCCTCTAACAAAGAAACTCCTTTTTATAATGTCTTTTTACACTTTCCTAGGCTCTCTTCCCCTTGTTCTCTGTCTAGCTGTTCTTGTTTGTTTGTTTGCTTTTGGTTTTTTTTTAGCAAGCATTAGTACTGGAAGAATGGAGAAGGAAGGCACACAGGAACACAGACTTTCGTCAGCCAGGTTACAGCAATGTTTCTCTATCCTCTTAAAAGCCTCACTGTTTGCTCCAGATCTTCCTGGGAGATCTGAAGCCCCCATTTCCTAATTTGGGAAGTTCAAAATACATTCTTTGTGGTTTGCAATTGAAAATGGTATTATTTATTTGCTTATTGCAAAGAAGGCAGTCTGATAGCTCAGAATAAATGTTCCACCACATGTCAACATGTGTTTTCTGGCCTAGGTGTTTAGATATTTTGGAAGTCACTTATGCTGCACACACCCTCCATGCTTTTATACCCAGCAGCATACTGGCATACCCATGGAAACACCTGTAAATTATGAATGTAATTCTTTCTTAAAATCCACCTGGACAAGGATTAAATTAAAGCTGGGGATTTAGGCCAGTGCATGCTCTAGGTAACTGTTTTGTATTCATGACTGCTATTTACACATGATTTTGATACTATTGCTATGATGGGCATCAGCTGGATGGGGAGAAGGGGATTCAGTCTGATGGTGATTGGAGCAAGAGTGAATGCCATTTCCATCAAGTTTGGGTGGTGGGTAGGCCAGGAAGTTATCCCAAGTATACTTTGGGCCTCTTCAGACGGGCCCTTTGCAGCGTCCTCGAGGCAGGGATGGGGAGGGCCAGCCACACGCCGGCCACTGCAACTCCTCCTGAGGATGTCCTGAACCACACGCTGTTATGCATGGTGTCAGAACGTCCTCCTGGCGCAGTGTCTTGATGTGCTGCACCGAAAGGGGGGCAGAAGAGCTGTGCAGCGGCTCTTGGGGGGTCCTTTTGGCTGGCTCTTTGGACCGGCAAAAGGGAGGATTGGGGCCAAGGCATGGGCCAGCCTTGGCCCCAATCCTACACTTCCCTAGGCAGCCCAGGGCCTCCCATCTGCATTTCCCCTTAATTAAGCATCTGAAAAAGGATTCTGGTCCATACCACCTATTTTTATTCTTTAAACCCAAGTGGTTGCATTATCAACAGATAATCTTTCTGATGTTGTAAGCTTCCTTAACACAACCAGACTTCTGTAGCATCTAAACTGAGGACAACAACCACAACATCTTAACAAAAGGCAGGCCCATGACTAACATCTTTTTTTTTTCTTCCTCCTTTGCCTGATGAAGAAGCCAGTGGCACTTCATAAGCTTGTATCATGTATAATGTGCATTTTGGTTGTCCCAATAAAGATATCACTGTTTTCTGGTTTTGGGATGATATTGTACAACCATTAGCAGTAACACAGAGGACATGGATCTTCTGTAATTTTATACAGATGTTTTACATATTGTTGTGCTTATGTTCAAAAACTCTTTTCAGGAAAACCTTACAGTGAAGATAAAAAGGCAATGACACCAAAAAAACCCAAAAACAAATAAAGCCACAACAATAAAGCCATAAAAACTACACCACAATAAATTCCAAACAGCAGATAACAGGGCAATATAAAGGCAATCACTGAAGAACACCATGGAACGTTAACTTTAATTAGTTTCAACATCATGGACATCAAACAATAGGACTGGGTAAAACACAGCATGCAAGAGTCTAGAAAAGTGCAAATGCCCTTCTGGAATTTGGGTAAGTTGCAGTGAAAAGAGAACTCAATTAATATACAGAGGTTCCAACTCACCTTTTGTGCTGTAGATAGGTAGAGAAGCACGTATTTGAATAAATAAAGGCTTTGACGCAAAAAACAACCCCCATGTGAGAGCCAGCCAACTGTGTATTGGATTTGGACCAAGGTAAGTCACTCTCTATCTGTGTAATGGGGAAAAAGCATGATCTACATGTTTATTGCGAGGAAGAATGGAATAATGAAATGCTATCACGCAACCACAGTACCCTAAATGGCACCAGATCCCATCTGATCTTTGAAGCTATGCAGGGTCAGCTCTGGTTAGTACTTGGGTGAGAGACTGCCAACAAATACCTTATGCTACATTTTAATAATAATAATATTAACCCACCCCTCTGCAAAGCAATCAAGGCGGTGTACAAATTAAAACATACAACAGATAAAACAATTCTGCCCCCCAATCCCTAACCCACCCACCCCATAAAATCGAATTAAACCAGTAGAATAATTAAAATATTAAACTAAAACAATTCAATAACTTAAACCTAAACAAACCGTGGTGGCTGGGAGCAGTGTCCACCCAACTCTGTTACGGCGGGAGAATTATTCCGGGAAGGCCTGCCAGAAGAGATCCGTCTTTACTGCTTTTTTAAAGCAGTCAAGAGTGCTAATAAGACGGATCTCCTCGGGCAGGCCATTCCATAATCTTGGAGCAGCGACAGAAAAGGCCCTCTGGGAGGTCTGTGACAGCCTAGTTTTCATAGGCTTCAGCAGATTCCTCCCAGAGGACCGAAGTGCGCGGGGGGGATTGTATGGGAAGAGGCGGTCCCTGAGATAAGATGGACCCAAGCCATGTAGGGCTTTAAAGGTCAAAACCAACACCTTGTACTGTGCCCGGAAACTAATTGGCAGCCAGTGGAGAGATTTCAGCACAGGTGTTATGTGCTCTCTCCTAGATGTTCCCGTAACCAACCTGGCTGCCATATTTTGGACTAATTGAAGTTTCCGGGTTAGGCACACATTTGCAGAAATCCAAACGTGAGGTTACCAGAGCGTGTACCACAGTTTTGAGATCCCTAGTCCCCAGGAAAGGGCGCAGCTGGCTTATCAACCAAAGCTGATAACAGGCACTCCTGACCGTCGCATTCACCTGACTAGTCATGTGAAGCGACGAATCTAGGAGTACCCCCAGACTGCGAACGCAGTCCTTGGAGGAGAGTGTGACTCCATCCAGGACTGGGAGTTGTATTCCCAAACCTGGTTTTGGGCCCGTCACTGTAAGTACCTCCGTTTTGTCTGGATTCAGTCTCACCCCCTCTGCAGACCAGGGCGTCGGGGACGCCCTGGTCCGGAGCGCCGGTGGAGCTCAGCCTCCACACCACGGCGCTCCTCCAGCGACTCTAAAAGGAACACCAAATTGGCGCTCCTTTTAGATGTCAGGGAAAGTGCGCCCTAAAAGCGGCGGGCGCACTTTCCCTGACTCAAACACCGTGGCGCGTCCGGTCGCCGCGGTGTGAGGTCATCCCCAGAGCGCCGGCCGTGCGGACGGCCGGCGACTCCAAGGGTGACCTCAGGAAGAGGAAGGGGCGCCGCTCGTGCGGCTGCCCCTCCTCTTCGAGGCCTGGAAGACGGCTCAATTAGCCGTCTGCTGAGGCCCTCAATCTGTTTTTCCTCATCCAATCCATTACCGCCTTAAGACAATTATTGAGAGGAGAGACACTGTCTGAGGTCTGGGCAGATGATCTGGTCATGGAGAGGTATATCTGAGAGTAATTTTTCTTTTTAATGGACATTGATTTAAAGTTTGTTTTTACATTCTATTAATTAATTATATTTTAAGTCTTGCATTGTATGCATTTTACCTGTATTTTTTAATTTATTTTTGTAAACTGCCTTGAAATCCCATGCCTGGCAGACAGGTGGTGTATAAATAAATACATAGAAATCATCCTCATTAATCATAATCACTGCCACCACCACCACTATCACTTGCTGCCTGGTACTTGTGTAGAAATGACTGCTAGATTTTCTTCCTCATGTTCCAAAATAGCTTGGGCGGTTTGGTATACTATGTATATTGCATTGTCCCATTACTTTCCTCTTCTTTCTTGGGCTGCATCCATACTGCAGAAATAATCCAGTTTGACACCACTTTAACTGCCATGGCTCAATGCTATGAAATTTTTGAACTGTAGTTTTGTGAGACACTTACCTTTCTGTTTCAGAGAGCTCTGGTGCCAAAACAAACTTTTTGACTCCCAGGATTTTATAGCACTGAGATATGGTAGTTAGAGTGGTGTCAAACTGGATTATTTCCACAGTGTAGATATAGCCTTGCTTGCTACTGGCAATCGCAGGTGGGAAATTCAGGGTCCTCTCTCATCACCATTCACTAATAGCAGTGCAACAGAAAGCACATGCTATATAATTTACTATGAAGAAGCCATTTTCAGTGAGCTTGGAACATTGCTTTGACAAAAGTAATTAGTTACCATTAGAGTTTTAAGGGAAAATAGTAGTTAGATGCATTCATGTTACAAAATAAAATAGGAATTATTTACTGTCATCAAAAGTGAATAAAATTATAATTTTATCTACTAATCACATGATACTAGCCACTGGCCTGTATATAAAACATTCTTTCCATCTACATTATAAAGATAATGATTGTTGTTGTTGCTATGTGCCTTCAAGTCATTTCCAACTTATGGTGACCCTAAGGTTTTCTTGGCAGGATTTGTTCAGAGGCTTGCATTCTGCTGAGGCTTAGAAAGGAAGGATTGTTCTCTCAGCCTCTCGGAAGAGCCAGGACTGGGTTTCTCTCCCCTGCAGCAGAGCTAGCTGTCTTGTTTTCAGGAGAACTAGTTCTCCTTCTTCTTCTTTGTTGTTGTTGTTATGTTCCTTCAATTCCTTTTCGACTTATGGCCACCCTAAGAAAACATGGGGGTATCTTGGCAGATTTGTTCAGAGGGGGGTTACCTTTGCCATCCTCTGAGACTGAGAGAGAGTGACTTGCAGAAGGCCACCCGGTGGGTTTTTATCCTGGAGCCCTCCTCTGCACTTACTTGAGTATCAGTCCCCCATGATAGGGTTCACTTGTGTGAGGGTGGGTTGTGTGCCTTCAAGTTGTTTCAGATTTATGGTGAGCCTAAAGCACCACCAGTCACTGCCTTGCCCCCCCCCTCTGTCCCTCCCTCCCTCCACAAAGACTGGTTGGCAGTATCCGCTAGTTCCTTCCTTGGCTTCCTCTCCACTGGGGCTGTTGGGCCCAGTCCTGGAGCCCCCAGACTGCCTGCTCCCTGGGAGGCTTGGGAGCTCTGGAGCCCTGAGGATGCTGCCCAAGTTGGCACTGATGGTGCTTAGATGCATGTGATATGATTGACATTTTTTAAAAATGGCTAGTATGAATGACAAGCATGTAAAAAAAGACACGAATGCATGAAATTCTTGTAATAATTCGTTTCCATAGTGGGAACTACACATCGGTATGAATTGCTTCCACAACGCGGTGTCAATGCGACTTGCAAAGCGGATTAAAAGCAAGTAGGAATGAGCCCTAGAACTACACTCAATAAGTCTCTGGCCAAGATGGCTGACCATTAGTAGCACAATTTGTATGTTGCTCCTTGTTTTGCAGAATTTATTATCTTTATGCATATAAGGATACTTAAGGAAGCTCCCATGTTTGCAAATTCGCCAGCTGAGCACGGCTGGGAGCTGGGATGCAACCAGAATGCGGTCACCTTTTAGTCTTGGACAATTTCAACATTCCACTCGAGACCAGTTTGATAAATCTGACAGGTGCAGCTTGGGAATTCATGGAAACCATGACAAACATGGGCCTATCCCAATTGGTCATTAGGCCCACACATTGTGCAGGTCATACTCTCGATGCGGTCTTCAGTACGGAACAGGAATTATTAAAACCACCGCGTTGTCATGGACGGATCATTTCCTGGTCAAGACCAAACTAAGAGCCTTTACCGGTCCCACCTGGGATGATGGACCTATTAGAATGGTCTGCCCTCGAAGGCTAATGGAACCAATTGGATTCCAGAAAGCCTTGAAGGGTTTAATGGTTAGTAATGCCGGTGACCCTGTTGAAGCTTGATTAATACTTGGAACACTGATCTCACCAAGGCTATCGACACGATCGGTCCTAAGCTTCCTTTCCAACCTGCTCCTAATTGAAAGCAATGGTATACAGAAGCGGGTTGGACAATGACTAGAGCGCATCTGGCGGAAGACTCGACTCTTATCTGTCCAGACTCATCATAGAAACTTTCTTTGGTCCTATTGAGAGGCAGCACAGAGATCATTTTGTTCTGCACATATTGCATCTGCAGAGTCCTGTCCAGCAGAGCTGTTTAGGGTGGTGGGGGAGCTGACGCAGGTACCTCCTGCTCAAGTCCCATTACTTAACCCAACAGTGGCCTGCTCTGACGCGTTTAACAACTTTTTCGCAGATAAAATCTCTCAGATAAGAGCCAACATAGAAGCCAGTGTTTTGACAGAAACAATTGACGAGGTGTCCAGCGACTCTGTTAATGAAATTATGCTGGATCAGTTTCAATCTGTGAGTACCGATCATGTGGACAAGCTCCTTGGTAGAAACAACTTGTCCTCTCGATCCTTGCCCATCTTGGCTGGCTGTCCGGGGGGGGGGGGGGAGGGATGCATTGAGGACGTTCCTCATGAGCATCGTCAATGCATCCGTCAGGGAAGGTCATTTTCCATCTTGTTTGAAGGAGGCGGCTGTTAGGCTGCTTCTGAAAAAACCTTCCCTGGACCCCCTAGATATGAACAACTATAGGCCAGTCTCTTTGCTACCATTTTTGAGCAAGGTAATCGAGAGGGCGGTTGCTCTTCAACTCCAAGCTGTCTTGGATGAAACTGATTATCTAGACCCATTTCAAACTGGCTTTAGGACAGGATTTGGAATTGAGACCACCATGGTTGCCTTGGGCGACGACCTGCGTCTGAGCATTGACAGGGGTAGTGTGACCCTGTTGGTGCTTTTAGACCGCTCAGCAGCTTTTGATACGATAGATCATGGCATTCTCTTGGATCGCCTGAGGGGGGTGGGAATCGGAGGCACTGCTTTGCAGTGGTTCCGTTCCTTCCTCTTGGGTAGATCTAGTAAAAAGGAATAAAAAGGCTCCAGTAAAAAGGAGCTAACTTGTGGCATCCCTCAAGGTGCCATTCTGTCCCCGTTGTTGTTTAACATCTATATGAAGCCACTGGGTGAGATCATTCAGAGTCATGGAGCTGGGTGTTATCAATACGCTGATGACACCCAGATCTATTTCTCCGTGTCTCGATTGTTGGCCTCGAATTCCGATGGCATCTCTCACCTCAATGAATGTCTTAAGGCAGTAATGGGCTGGATGAGGAAAAACAGATTGAGAGTGAATCCAGATAAAACGGAGGTGCTAATGGTAGCGGCCCCGAAACCAGAAATTGGGTTGCAACCTCTAGTCCTGGATGGGGTCATGCTATCCATAGAGGACTGTGTTTGCAGTCTGGGAGTGCTCCTTGATTTGTTGCTCCTGATGACAAATCAGGTAAATGCGACGGTCAGGAGTGCCTGTTATCAGCTTCAGCTGATACGCCAGCTGCACCCTTTTCTGGAAGTAAGGACCTCAAGACTGTTGTGCGTGCGCTGGTAACCTCTCATCTGGATTTCTGTAATGCGCTCTACATGGGGCTACCCTCGTGCTTGGTCCAGAAACTTCAGTTAGTACAAAACATGGCAGCCAGAGTGGTTTCTGGAACATCTAGGAGGGACCAGATAACTCCGGTGTTAAAGTCCCTCCACTGGCTGCCTATTAGTTTCTGGGCCCAGTATAAGGTATTGGTTATTAACTTTAAAGCCCTAAATGGCTTGGGTCCAACCTATCTTCAGGACCACCTCCTCCCATACAATCCTCCCCGCGCACTCTGGTCCTCTGGGAGGAACCTGCTACATCCATTAAAATCTAGGCTGTCTGCAACCTCCCAGAGGGCATTTTCGTTAGTCGCCCCCAGATTATAGAACGGCCTGCTGGACGAGATCCGTCAGATTACAATGCTAAACGGCTTTAAAAAGGCTGTTAAGAGGGCTCTCTTCTGGCAGGCCTTTTCAGAATAGACTTCCCAGCCTCAGGAACCTCCTTATTCTGCCCTCTTCCAATTTGATCGCCGCCGCCATTTCCGTTACTCTGCTGACTTTGGTTTGTTATCTCCACTGTTTGTAATTCTTTCTTTGGTTATTGGTTTTAATTAATTTTATGTGTCAACCTCAGATGTTTTAATTTGTGCTTAGTTTAATACTCTTTTAAAGGGGGGGGGGTTGTTGGTCCTTCGGACTTGTATTCTATGTATTTTTAACTGTTGTTAGCCGCCCCGATTGTGCTCAGAGGGTCGGGGTATAAATACATTATTATTATTATTATTATTATCATCATTATCATCATCATCATCATCATCATCATCATCATCATCATCTTCATCATCATCATTATTATTATTTGATGGCATTGGCAGCATTTTTTGTGCAATAATTCCTGATTGCATCCCATAGGCAACTGTATCCTGGCAGGGGTAAGTTGCTTTAATTTTGCATGTGATTATCTCCATAGTTGTGCACCCTGGAAACTATAGCATTCCCCACTGCAAAGCTGACAATTCATTAGATCTGCTAGAAAGAAGCTTCTCCAAACACAAATTTGTAATATTTGTCTTCTAGACCATGCTGAACATGGTCCATGCTTCACTCGGTGTTTATTAGAATTAAGTGAGTACAAAAAAATTGCATGTTCAAAGTGCAGTCTCCATTAAGAAGTATTTGAAAGTGAAACTTCAATGACAGATTTAATCAAGAGGAGAAATGCAAAGGTTAGAGAAAATGAATTTTATTAAGAATTATGTAAAGATGATGATCATATTTAAAAAGTGTACAATGACTGGAGCAGATGGGCAGGAAAATGCAGCTGGTTCCTGCGTTTTCTGAAAGTCGGTCGAAACTCCACTGTTTGCACAGCCTGCTCCCAAGGCAGGGCAAACACTCATGGGCTGTCTGCACTATGCGGCACAAAGCCACACTGTGTGGTTATTTTTTTGTCACCTGCCCACCATACATGTACATTATTCCCCAAACACAACATCTGCAAACTCCAATTACCTCCCTCTTCCCGCCAGATGCCATTCTATTGGATGGCCGCCCATATGATCGGCCACACAGTCACAGGTGCGATGCACTGTTTGTACAGTTCATCAGTGCATGGGTGTGCCTAGTGATACATTGGGAAAATACAATCATGGAGACCTCCCATACAGCCCCTGTTGGACTGTCTGGTTTGTGTATGTTGTAATTACAGCCATTGTATTACTGGCAATTGCGTTTTTGCTTTGCTGCAGTCCCATACTGGCGCCGGGCTGTTTATATGCTGGTGTGATGATGTACATTTTCCACCTTGAGTCAGAGCATTCCAGCATCTTTTTGCTTCATTTTTTTAGACTTGGAGCACAGCTTCATTTCACTTTCCTGTCTCGCCTTGTGTGTCATCTAAATATCCAGACTTCAAAGCAGTTAGAAGTTGCTTTATTTGGCCAGTGCAGACGATCCCTACATGACTTCTGAAATTAGAGAAAGAAGATAACCCTGTAAAGAGTACATGAGAAAGTGGCCCCAAAATTTGGGGCATAATGTCCGCATGGATGTGTGGGGAAAATTGTGGTCCAAAGATATAAAATTCACTTTGTGCAGTAGTTAAAAAAATGTGGATGATGTATAGATGGCATCTGACCCCAAATAAGCTGTCAAAAATGGACCAGAATGTTTCAAATCAATGTTGCGGATGTCAAGAGAATGATGCTCCTTTTTTCCATATGTGGTGAATTTGTAAGAAGGTGAAAAGTTACAGGTCTAAAATTTAAATGGTAATTTAAACAATTCTAAGGATAGATTTTGTAATATTATCAGAAGTATTTCTGTTGGTTATTATGGATAAAAGAAATTGATAATATGGGCACTCTCAAGCTGCGGAGGACTGTCTTGGGCGTCCTGCAGCCCTCGGAGGACCACCTGAGTGGCTTGAGATGCTGCACCTGCAGGCAGCAGGGGAGGAGCCCCGGTGGACATAAAGCTCTGCCTGTTTCCATCTCTCACCGGCACTCTCAAGCTGCGGAGGACTGTCTTGGGCATCCTGCAGCCCTCGGAGGACCACCTGAGTGGCTTGAGATGCTGCACTTGCAGGCAGCAGGGGAGGAGCCCCGGTGGACATAAAGCCTCTGCCTGTTTCCATCTCTCACCGGCACTCTCAAGCTGCGGAGGACTGTCTTGGGCGTCCTGCAGCCCTCGGAGGACCACCTGAGTGGCTTGAGATGCTGCACCTGCAGGCAGCAGGGGAGGAGCCCCGGTGGACATAAAGCCTCTGCCTGTTTCCATCTCTCACCGGCACTCTCAAGCTGCGGAGGACTGTCTTGGGCGTCCTGCAGCCCTCGGAGGACCACCTGAGTGGCTTGAGATGCTGCACCTGCAGGCAGCAGGGGAGGAGCCCCGGTGGACATAAAGCCTCTGCCTGTTTCCATCTCTCACCGGCACTCTCAAGCTGCGGAGGACTGTTTTGGGCGTCCTGCAGCCCTCGGAGGACCACCTGAATGGCTTGAGATGCTGCACCTGCAGGCAGCAGGGGAGGAGCCCCGGTGGACATAAAGCCTCTGCCTGTTTCCATCTCTCACCGGCACTCTCAAGCTGCGGAGGACTGTTTTGGGCTCTAGGAAGATCATAATGAAACTGAAAAATTTATGTATTTTTAAACTGTATATTTTAATTATTGTCATTCAACTTGCTTAGTTTATTGTTTGGGGGGATGGGTGTGGGAAGGGGGGATGAGATTTGAATTTGATTTAATTTTGATATTTGTTCTGATGTTTTGAAATCCTGTACGCCGCCCCGATTGCCTAGCAGAGGGGCGGGATATAAATAAAAATTATTATTATTATTATTATTTGATATATGGCAACAGCAGCAAGAATATTGTTTGTTCAAACTTGGAAATGAACTGAAGCACCAATGATGGAAGAAGAAGATTGTTAAAGCTGCTGAGTTAGTCCAAATGGCCAAATTTGTCAGAGTAAATAGCACTCTGGGTAGAAAATGTCATAAATGTGGCTATGGCATAATCTGGAGCAAAAGTAAAAAGATAACCTGAGTTTAGTTGGAAGACAACTCATCATTTGAAGAGTCCTGAATCACAGGAAACTGATGGCAGAAGGGTAGGGGATGAAGTCAGCAAACTTCACTTTTGCAGAGATATGGCTATCAGGTGACAGGAAACTGGGTGACATACCAGTAGTGGGGCTGGACTCATCCCAGGGGGAGAAATTGTATATAGGTGAGTGAGGTGAATGCTCAGTGTGGTTGCATTGTAAATAGGAGCCTGTAGTACCACTTTGTCAGTCAGATGTATATAGCTGTACTCAAGAATAAAAGCCTCTTCGTGAGAACTCAGCAGTCCAGCAATTTGTGTCTTGTGGACAGCTTCTGCGTGGGAGGACTTTTTCTCTGCAGCCTTCACTGAACTTCACAGTAGAGTCTCTTTTGTGGCGTCTTGTTCGTGGTGTAAGTCTTTTGCATGTTGATCCTAGATCTTTGATTGTATATTATTGGTATCTTTGATTGTATATTATTTTGACTGTAAATTAGATTGTTCATACTAAAAATCAATATAAATTAATTTAAAAAATAAAACTCCACTCAGTAAGAACTAAGGGACTCTTGGGAGGTGTGTCTCACTGGGGCAAAAATCCATGATGTGACAGTGAGGCTGACAAGACTTGTCAAGCCTACTGACCATTATCCCTTCCTCTTGGTCCACGTGGGAACCAATGATACTGCAAGACATAGCTTTCAGAACATCAGAAGGGATTATGAGGCTTTGGGTAGGAAGCTGAAATAGCTGGATGCACAGGTTGTCATCTCATCTCTTCTCCCAGTTGAAGGGCATGGTCCAGGAAGGGAGAGGAAAATAGAAGATGTGAATAACTGGCTCTGTAGATGGTGCCACCAAGAACAATTTGGATTCTTGGATCATGGGCTGCAGTTCCATGAGGGTGGACTTCTGGCAAGAGATGGGTTGCATCTCACTTAGTTGGCAGAAACATTTTTGCCAATAGTCTCAAAAATTTGATCCGGAGGTCTTTAAAGTGAGTTATGTGGGGGACGGAGACAGTATTTTGGAAGGTTCAAGGGCTGGAGAAAATAGTCAAACTGTCATAGAGGGAACAAGTTAAACAGTGCAAGGGCCCAAGAGCAGGAGGCCAAAAAAAATATGTGCGTAGGCAGGAAGTAGGAGGGACACATGGTCTTAGATGTCTCTACACTAATGCCCAGAGCATGGGAAATAAGCAAGATGAACTTGAACTCCTAGCACAACACAGCAAATATGATATAATATGATATAATAGGCATCACTGAAACCTGGTGGGATGAATCTCATGATTGGAATGTAGTAATAGAAGGTATAACCTTTTAAAGAGTAACAGGCCAAACAGGAAAGGAGGAGGAATAGTATTATATGTCAGGGATATTTACACCAGTGAAGAAGTCCAGAACTTCAGTCCTGGAAGCCAGGTGAAGAGCATCGGGATCAAAATTAAAGGGGTGGGAAACATCAGGGATGTTATTGTGGGAGTCTACTACAGACCCCCAAGTCAAATGGAGGAATTGTATGATTTATAGAACAGATGACCACACACTCAGAAAGGAGAGATATAGTACTTCAACTATCCTGATATTTGTTGGAAGTCAAAGTCAGCCAAAACTTTAAGGTCTAGCAAATTCCTCGCTTGCCTCGAAGACAATTTTATTGTCCAAAAGGTGGAAGAGGCAACAGGAGGATCCGCTATTTTAGATCTGATCCTTTTTACCAGGAAAGATTCTAGATTAGAGCATTAAACAGAGGGTCTGTGAACATTTAGATGGGAATGCCATAATCACAAAAAGTTAACATGGGTTCCAGAGAAACAAGTCATGCCAGACAAATCTGATCTCTTTTTTTGATAGAATTACCAGATTGGTAGATGAAGGGAATGCTGTGGATATAGCATATCTTGATTTCAGTAAGGCCTTTGACAAGATTCGCCATGACATTCTGGCAAACAAGCTAGTAAAATGTGGTCTGGACAAGGTAACTGTTACATGGATTTGTAATTGGTTGATCAGTTGAACCCAAAGGGTGCTCATCCTGGAGACAAGTGACCAGTGGGGTGCCACAGGGCTCTATCCTGGGCCCAGTGCTATTCAACATCTTTATCAATGACTTGGATGAAAGAATAGGGGGCATACTTATCAAATATGCAGATGATGCCAAATTAGGAGGATTAGCTAATACCCCAGAGGACAGGAAGAAAATTCAAAATGGCCTTAATAGGTTAGAATGTTGGGCCAAAACTAATAAAATGAATTTCAACATGGAGAAATGTAAGGTACTGCACTTAGGGGGGGAAATGAAATGCATAGATATAAGATGGGGGACACCTGGCTTAAACCAACTATGTGTGAAAGGGATCTAGGGGTCCTAGTAGATCACAAGTTGAACATGAGTCAACAGTGTGATGTGGCAGCTAAAAAGGCAAATGAGATTTTAGGCTGCATCAATAGAAGTATAGTGTCTAGATCAAGGGAAGTAATAGTGCCATTGTGTTCTGCTCTGGTCAGGCCCTGGAATACTGTGTCTAGTTCTGGCCACCACAATTCAAAAAGGATGCTGAGAAACTGGAGTGTGTCCAAAGGAGGGTGACTAAAATGGTGAAGGGTCTGGAAACCATGCCTTATGAGGAATGACTTAGGGAACTGGGTATGTTTAGCCTGGAGAAGAGGCAGTTAAGAGGTGATATGGGGCCTAAGCAGACTGGCGGCACGGGGCCGCCGTGGGAAGGTGCGCTGCGGGAACGAGGCATCCCCACGCCTTGATCCTGCAGCGCACCTTCGTCGTCCCTGAAAGGAGCGCTAAAATAGCGCTCCTTTCACAAGTCAGTGAAAGTGCGCCGCAAAAGCTTGCGGCGCACTTTCACTGACTTTTCCACCACAGCGTGTCTGGACGCTGTGGTGGGAGGTTGCCCTCGGAGCGCCGGCTGTGCGTAGGGCCGGCGGCTCCGAGGGCAACCTCGGGAGGAGGAAGGGGCGCCGAGCGTGCGGCTGCCCCTCCTCTTCCCTGCCTCCAAGACAGCTTTTTAAGCCGTCTGCCGAGGCCCATGATAGCCCAGTTTAAGTATTTGAAAGGATTTCATATTGAGGAGGGAGCAAGCTTGTTTTCTGCTGCTCCAGAGAACAGGACCTGGAGCAATGGATGCAAGCTACAGGAAAAGAGATTCCACCTGAACATTAGTAGGCACTTCCTGACATTAAGGGTTGTTCGACAGTGGAATACTCTCCCTCAGAGTGTGGTGGAATCTCCTTCTCTGGAGGTTTTTGAACAGAGGCTGGATGGTCATCTATTGGGTATGCTTTGATTGAGAGTTCCTGCATGGCAGGGGCATTGGACTGGATGGCCCTTGAGGTATCTTCCAACTCTATGATTCTATGTAAAATCACCATTACTACAATCAATAACAATTATGCTAACTAACAATTCTTTTTTTGACATGTGCCTGATCTGGCCATTCTGCCTAATGGTGGTGTCAGTTGGCCATAGCCCAGCACCAAAATGGTGCTACCATGGCATAATCTTACAGATTCTCAGTTCACATACCACATCCCAATCTGTTCTGTGCCTGTCATCTTCTTGGCATGAATTCAGAAGTCAACAAAGTGCTTCAAACTGCAACAGAGAACTATGCTGCAAATGTATTCATACCAACTTCTCTGCCTTCAGAGCAGGTATATTATCATAATGCAGCACATTTGGGAAAGAATCTTAGTGATGCCTGATGCTACCAGTTGCACATTTCCTCAGATCATGCAGTGGTAGGGAGAGAAAGCAGATAACATCTTCCGTTCTGAGCATTTTATGATTAGAATCCTCTTGATAATTTATGCGTGCAATCAGGGCATTTCTTGTTATTAACTGTCTCTGAGCTGACCTCTACTCATGGCAACCCTGTGGATATCTCCAAGATCTCCTGTGCTCAGCTGCCCTGCTCAGGCATTGCAGGCTCTCAGCCTTGTAGCCTTTCTGATTGAGTCTAACCATCTGGCATGTGGTCTACCTCTCTTTCTACTGTCTTCTTTCTTTCTTGTCATCATTTTCTTTCCTAATCATGCCTTCTCATGATGTGGCCAAAGTACAACAGTCTCAGTTTAGTCATTCTGATTTCCAGGAAGAGTTCAGGTTTGATCTCTCTAGAACACATTTGTTTGTCTTTTTGGCTATCCATGTTGTCTTCAGCATTCTTCTCCAGCACCACATCTCATTTCTTTCTATTGACTTTCTTCATTGTCCAGCTCTCACATTCTTATATGTTGATGGAGAATAGAATGGCTTGCACTGTTCTCACTTTAGTGTTCTATTTTTTCACTTTAAGATCTTGTCCAGTTCTTTCATAGCTGCTCTTTCTGATTTTTTGACTGCAGTCCTCATTCTGATCAATATTCTGATCAATCGAGGTATAGGAAATTTTTACAATTTCAAATTTCTCATTATTTAGGATGAATTCTTGTAGATCTTCCATGGTCATTATTTTTGTTGTATTTATGTTTAGCATTAAGCCTACCCTGGCACTTTCCTCTTTGAACTTCAGTAATTGCTCCAAGTTCTTCTTGGTTTCTGCTAGTAGTATCGTGTCATCTGCATATCCTAGATTGTTAATGTTTCTTCCTCCAAACTCACTCCTCCTGCTGCTGATTTTAAGCCTGTTGGGTGAATGATATTTCCTGCATACAAGTTGAATAAATAGGATAGTATGTAGCCCTACTTGACCCTTTTGCTGTTTGGGAACCATTCTATTTCTCCATATTCTGTTCTAATTGCAGCCTCTTGTCCTGAGTACAAGTTACATATTAGGATGATCAGGTGTTGTGGCACTCCCATTCCTCTAAGAGCAAGCCATAGCTTTATGTGATCTGTGCAGCTGAAGGCTTTGCTATAATCAATAAAGCACAGATAGATTTTTTTTTCTGGAATTCCCAGGTGCTCTCCATTAGACATCATATGTTTGAAATGTGATCTGTAGTACCTCTTCCTTTCCTGAGTTCATCTTGCACTTCTGGGATTTCTATGATAGGAGTCTTTGCTGTAGGATTTTGAGCATGACTTTGCTTGCATGGGAAATTATTGCAATGGGTCTGTAATTACTACAATCTCTTGTGTCTCCTTTTTTGTGGATGAGAATATGTATCGATCACTTCCAGTCTGTGGGCCACTGCTTTGTTTTCCATATTTGTTGGCAGAGTTTAGTTAGAACTACAGTAGGGCCTCAGTATCTGCGGACTTGCCATCAGCAGATCCCAGCATCTACAGATGGCAAGCCTGGGGTAGAGGAAGAAGAGGAGGAGGAAGAGGCAGTGGTAGTGGTGGAGGAGGGAGGAGGAAGAGCTGGTGGAGGGAAGAGGAGGAGGAGGAGGAGGAGGAGGAGGAGGAGGAGGAAAAGGTGGCAGAGGGAAAAGTGAAGGAGGAAGAGGAGGGAGGAGGGAGGAGGAAGAGCCAGCAGAGGAAAGAGGAAGAGGGGGGAGGAGGAGGAAAAAGGTGAAGGAGGAAGAGGAGGAGGAAGAGAAAGAAGAAGCAAGAGCTGGTGGAAGGAAGAGGCAGGGAGAAGGAGGAGGAGGAGGAGGAAGAGGAAGAGGAAGAGGAAGAGGAGGCAGCTGTCCACCATGGTGAGACCAGCGAGGCGGGCTTTGGGTGGCTGGAGTGGCAATGTTCCATTGTCCCCAATGGTAGCGTGGCTGCATGGCTGTGCCATTATTGAGGACAATGGGACCTGAGAATCTGTGGATTTTGGTGTCCACAGTTGGATTCAGAACGGATCCCCCATGCCACATGAATTTATCTCTGTGGATTGTAGTAGTTCTATTGGTATGTTGTCTGTTCATGGTGATTTATTCTTCCCAACTGCTTTGAGTGAATACACTACCATAATTACACTTTCTGATGTTGTTCAAGAAAGTATGCAATAGACTTTTTTCTTCCTAAAGGCACAATGGGTTCTAAATGGTGCCTGGACACAACTTCACTCCCCTGAGCCAAATAGCCACTGATTGGGTGAAATCTCTTGTGCCATTGCCTGACTGGCATCCATCAGCCCCTCCACTGGTCCTCCTGAGTAAGTACGGTATGTTGATGGATCTTCACACTGCACCAGCATCAAATAGGATCTTAGCCTGTCTCTCTAGTGTCATGGTGGAGAACCTATGGCATGCGTGCAAGCGAATGGCAGGGAAGAGGAGGAAAAGGCACACACCAGAGAGGCAGCTGAAGGCCCTGGGAGGGTAGGGGGAAGAAGTCCTGTTCTGGAAGTCAGGGACTGTTCCTCTTCTTCTCACCTTGACTCCCGGGACATCAATTGTCTCTGAAGAGCCAGCTGAAGGCCTCAGGAGGGTGTGGGGAGGAAGGAGGTCCCACCCCAGAAGTCCTGCCTCCAGAAGGCAGAAGTCCTCCCCCCTCAGAAGTTCCACCTTGGTGTCGGAAGGCCTTTTAGTTTGGGCACTTGGTCCATAAAAGTTTTGCCATCACTGCTCTAGTGTCTTACAAGCTTCATAGCCACTGATCTTTGGCCATTTCCCTCTTGCCATCATTGCCTATACTGATATAGTTATACTGATGTAGTATATCTGGCCTAGATATTATTTCAGAGCCCTTTTGAAAATAGACATGAAATCAAGAATGTGAACATGAATTTAAGGATAGTGCCATGAGTTCAACACCAAGTTGAACTCTTACTTCTCAGCATTTGAGGTAAGCATCTCATTATATATTTTTGTCAATTCTCATACTTCTTTGAAACTAGGTAGGGGGATTGATCTGCAATTCATATATAAACCAACAGTGCCCTCAGAATCCACATTCACATTTCATCTGTTATCATAACCTTCGAATTAGATGTAGACATCACTGGGGACCCTTTTCTAAATATAACATCATAATTCCACTTTAACTGCCATGGCTGCCTCCTATGGAATCCTGGAATTTGCAGTTTGGTTAGAGCTGCTAGAACTCTCTGATTGAGAATTCTGAATGCTTCTCCCTAAACTGTAAAGTCACTGAGGATTCTTGAAGTTCTTGTCCAAAAGAGTAACTTTTCCAAGCACTGAGATAGAGGAATTGTCAAGATTTGCTTCATTTCCTCTTCAATAAGTAGAACTCTGGACATTATCACACAAGGCTTTTAAACTGAAATTAAAGCTGGCAAATAGTGTTTTGGCCATAGTTATCACATAACATAATTTCTCTCTTGTTGCTGCTTTACCTTTAAAGCATTTATAGAGTGTCCCTCTTCACTGATGGTAAATTCCATCAATAATCCACCACTATCCCTATTTTCCCATTAGTCCTCAGGTGCGATATGTCCTTTCTGCTGCAGCTCTGATATTGGACAATCATGTGGTGTCAGTGGGCATGATTCTTCTCCTTGCCCCCTGCCCCTTCAATATTCCCAAGCAACCTGTTGTCCATTCTCCCCTATTTCTTTTCTTTTTAATTTTTAAAATTAAATCACCATAACTCCACAACTGTGTTAAAAATAAATTATAATAAAAATAAAAAACCTGAAAGGTACACTGGGTAGGGCATAGGGCAGGAAGACATGGTTAAAGAGGATGTGCAGAAGAAAAAGTGCATGGCATCTATTGCAAAAACAGCACCTTCATACTGTTCCAGAGAAGTGTGATAATGAATGCTCCCAAACTGTCCCCCTCCCCATTTCCCTTAAATAATGTGATTGCAGTGACACATGAGGCTTATGTGAAAAGTCCTCTGTTAAAGTGTGCTGGTTCCAACACAAAATGAGTCTTATTCCTTGTGGTAGAGACGCAAACAAAGTTGCTAACTGCTGTGCATGATCTAAGCTAGGGCATTATTTATATAAAGTGCATTAAATATTGTGCTGCCATTGGTTCTTCCAAGGGAGATTGCCAAAACTTCCAAGGGCAACTGATCACTTCCAGGCCCCCAGCATGTGTCTTGTGTATACTAAATACGGGCAGTAGTAACAAAAGAACTAATACTTTGCCAGCTGTTGTCATTTGTTGATGTGGAATGTGGGTTCCTAAAATAGAAAAGAGTGCTGTTTTATTTCTCAGGCTTGATGATGAGAAGTTCAGTCAGTTTTCAGATCAAAATCTGAACACTAATTATGTTATGTTGACCCAGAGCACTGTACTAATATTAATTAGATTACATTAGCAGAAGAAGAAAGGCTGTTTGAGCTAATATCATAAGTAAATGAGAGAAATACACAAGTTGGAATTACACTGCAACCCAAGATGAAATCATTTCTCAGGATAGGAAAAAGATAGAAAAATGAACTTTGGAAAAGATGTGTTTTTAAAAGATATCTAGTGTTGAGCTAGGTGTATGAAAATTTTGAATAACCCTGAAATAAAATCTCAATGTGTGTGGCTCATTGAGAACCAGTAGCACCAGCCATGGTCCTCTTCTAGCTCTGGGATGATAGCACTCCTGGTGGAGCACCCTCCTCTGTTACTTGTCACACTTTTGCTTCCGCCTCTTGCCTGCCCAATATTATTCCTTTCCATCTCTAGCACTGCTTCTTCCTTCTCCTTCCTGCCTTGCCTTGCCTTCCACCTTCCAGCTGTGTCCTCTTCTGAGTTTTGGGCAGAGCTGCATGGTGTCCTCTGCTGACATTCTTACTAGACATCATAACCTCTCTCAGTGCACATCTGCCTGTCTTACAGATACCAAGATAAGGCCCATGCCATTGTGAGCTGCTTGCAATCTTGCTTGCCCTACTACTCATTTGTGGTAGAAATGCTCATTTGATATAGTTCAGAAAATTAATTCCTTTGCTGCCTTGTGGAGGCAAGCTTCAAGCTATAACTGTTCACAAGGGAGGTTTATTCTCCACTGATCAGTATCTGATGAAGGCTGGCATCAGGCTAGTGAAATATGTAGATATAAGTATGCAGGGAGGGTGATATTTGTGGACAATGTGTAACAGCCATATCCAGCTGATGGTGTCATACATGGAGTTGCACATGTGAAACTGTTGTGCATGTAGTAGCACATTAAAGCACACAGAGCAGGGTTGGAATGAACATTTCCTGTATGCACATTGCATATTGCAATTAAAAATGGGTTGTCAACCATGCATGTTGATCATTTATCCACATATGTTTTACTACATTAGTATTCAGGAGAGAGGTTACACTGAAGCAATATAGGATCTCAGCCAAAGACTTTCTAATAGAGAAGTCTGATAGATAAGAATTCAACAGCTGCTAGCAAATTTGATTTTACTACTAATCTCCTATGTCATTACCATCAATATTTGTTTTTGTAGAATTTTAATTTCTTTTATTAGTAAATCATTCAGTGGATCTTTTTCTAGTCTTTGTTCTTTCTCTACTATCTCTTCTTGTATTTTATTTATATTCTCTCTTTTCCCCCTTGCTCTCTGTGAGCTTTGTTGAATAAAGAATCTTCTCATTGTTGCTTTGCAGGCCTTCCATACGTATATAATGTCTATTTCCTTGTTTAAATTTTCTTTCCAGTGTTAAATTAGCTTTCTCTATCACCTCATCTGATTTAAGTAAATTATTGTTTAATCTCCAATAGAAAGTTTTTGAATTATTTTTCATAGCTATTGGATGGGATTGTGGTCCGATGTTATCTCAGCTAGAGTGTGCATGTTTAGAAATTAGGAACATATCAATTCATGGGTGAGATTTATGTCTTTCTGAATAACGTGTAACTTTTTGAATCACCATATTTATGTCTCCAAACATCAACCAATTGTAGATTGTCCATCATATTTCTAAAAGCATTCAGTAATTTCCCTTGGTTGTTTTTAATTGGTTTGACTGATTTTCTGTCTATACTTGGATTTATTACTCCATTACAGTCGCCCATCAATATCAATTCTTTATAATTCAAGTCTAGTATCTTATTTGTTAGATCATTAAAAACTTTTCTTTCTTTTCTAAAGGGGCATATATCCCCACTACTAAGATTTTGCTTTCCAAGATTGTAACCTCTACCCCTACAAGGGAAGCTTCTGGATCATTAAAAATTTCTATTGATGGGAGGTTGGATTTTACATATATTGCCACATTTTTTTCTATTTTTTGCAGAGGAGATGAATACATTACCAAATTGTTATTTTTTAGCAGTCTTATATCTTTTCTTTTAATGTGCATCTCTTGAAGACAAATTAGATCGTTTTCCTCTTTATTTAAATAATGAAATATTTCCCTACATTTTTGTTGAAATTTTAGACATTCTAAGATAGAAATTTCAAATTCATGTCTGATGGGATTTAATGCAAACAAACAAAAGAAAATTATCTAATTTGTTACCTCTTCAGGTTCAAAGTCACTGATGGTTTCCTTGTCTTTTTTCTGTCTCTCCTTCTGGACTAGGTTGGTGTGGGTCTCTTTCTGTTTTTTGATTGTCCATTTTCTCTTGATTTTCTTTAGTATGTCCATCTAGGTCTTTTGTAAATCTTTTCCAGAATTCTTTGGCCTTGCTCACTGACTTTAATTTGATACCATTTTGAGAATGTGAACAAACCAGGTAAATGGCTGAATGATAGGTAAAAAAAAGAAAGAGGAAAAATAATCTAATTTTACAGATACAGGATGAAAAAATCATAACTGAGCAAACTAAGATAAGGAAAATATTTTTCAATTATTATTCAGCTTTGTATAAAAACTTTAAAGTAAACAAAGAGAAGATGGAAAAATTCATAGAGAGTGTAAATTTACAAAGTTTATCAAAGGAACAAAAAGAAATATTGAATAATTCAATAACAATAAATGAGATATCACAAGCTATAAGAAATTTAAATATCAGAAAAGCATCAGGTCCAGACGGGTTCACTTCCATATTCTATAAAATTTTCAAGACGACACTATTAAACTTACTATTAATTCTGATGAATGAAATTGGAATAAATGGGATCCCTCCTACATGGAAGGAAGCTAACATAACCCTTGTACATAAAGTTGACAAAGATCCTTTATATCCCAACAATTATAGACCAATTTTGTTGCTAAATATCAGTTATATGATTTTCACTTCTATATTGGCTGAAAGACTTAAAAATGATTAGATTTTTGGATACAGGAATATCAATGTGGCTTCCTCTCAAACAGACTAATTAGGCAAAATACAAAATATGTAATAAATTTAATTGAACATCTAGAAAATAATCAGGACAAAAATGGCTTTATGTTTTTTAGATATGGAAAAGGCCTTCGATAGTGTTAATTGGCAACTAATTTTCAAAATACTAAAAAAAATAGGGATAGAAGGCAATTTCACTGACTGGATCAAAGCAATATATTCTAACCAAGAAGCTCACATTATAATAAATGGAGTAAAAACCCCACCAATAAAAATTCAGAAAGGTATCCATCAAGAGTGTCTACTTTCATCTCTTCTCTTCTTACTAGTAATGGAAATATTGATTAAAAATTCAATTAGATAAGAATATCAAAGGAATTAAGTATAAAAGGTCTGAATGCAGACTCAGGGGTTTTGCTGACGATTTGATTTTATTCATTGAAGATCCCTTAATTGGTATAAATTTCTTAAATAATATTTTGGCAGATGTTGAAACAAATATCTGGATTAAAAATTAATAAAGAGAACACAAAAATCCTAACTAAAAACATGTCAAAAGAGTAAGAAAAGGAATTAGGCAAACAATTGGGTTTCATGATAAGTAGAAAAGTAAAATACCTTGGATTAGAAATAACAAAGAAAAATCCTGATCTATTTAGAAACAATTATATGAGAATTTGGTTAGAAATAAAGAAAAAAATCAGAAAATTGGAAAAATTTAAAACTGTTGAAAATAATAGATGTGTTGTGATGAGTTCCATGCAGAATGCAGATCATAGAGCAAAGCTGTTTGCCCTGCAAAATCACCAACACGCAGGCAGTTCCAGCAAGCCTTCTAGTCTTTATTGTAATATAGCATAGGCAAAGTAAAATCTACAAAGTCCAGTAAAATATCACTTTAGCCAGGTTGGCTAACAGGAACAAAACAACAAATGCTACATTTTGAAAAATTAGTCAAGCTACAGCTTCTGCAAAAATAGTGTTAGCTAATCCATACAGTTGAAAGGTTAGAACAGACTGACTCCTTTGTCTAAAGCACAGCTCCCAGCCAAACTTTTCCCCACCTCTTTTGGGTGTTACCTTCCAGGCTCATTGGTTGAATTTTACATGACGTATGTTAACCAAACCCCTTGTTGTCCATCTTCTACCATGTGACTGATTTTCTCAAAACAATCTTTGTTATTAAATCCACTCTATAAACAAAACTCTTTCTCACAGTATTTTAGCTTGTTAACTCCATTGTTATGACTCTAAAACACCTGGGCTGGGGTTGTTGTGCTCTAGGCCCAGAAGCAGTTTTTTCACCATGGAAAAATACAGACACACATCTTTATATTTCAACATTGACTATATATCCCATCAAAACCTAACAAAAACTGTCATTTTGGGCAGGATCTCTGGTATGAAAATGACTGTACTTCTAAAAATCCTATTTCTTTTTCAAGCAGCTCCTGTTATTATTAATTAAACACATTTCAAAAAATAGAATAAGGACATTTCGAAAGTTATGCCTGACCCTGATTTCTATTAGTTATTTTAATTTATTTGTCATTTATTGTTAATCTGTTAAGTATGTTTAAGTATGTTTTTAAACTTTGATTGTTTAATTGTATTTTAGGGGGGTGGGCTATTGGGGGACAGGATTATTTGTTTTATCATGTAAGCCACCCCAGTTGTATTATACAGAGAGGCAGGATACAAATAAATTATTATTATTATTATTATTATTATTATTATTATTATTAAAATTGTATCATGAAACATGTGGTTTAATATGGGTGAAAGAATGGATCAAATTTTCAGATAAAAGGCTTTTGCAATTAGAAGGATCAAATAACGTATACGGTTGGCCTGCTTATTTATACTATAATACAGACAAAGTAAACAGTGTATTTAAAAACCACATTATTAGATCATTATTAAAATTTTGAATTGGATACAATTCAAAATTAAGAACTAAAATTGCTATCATGATGCTTCTCATGAAGATTTCTTTGAAAAAGAAGTAGGAAAAACAATAAAATGGATTAGATATAAAGATATTTTGGAAATACAGAAGAACGAATTTAAACTAAAAACTCAAGAGAATTTAGATAAGGAAGGAATTAAATTGCATTGGTATTTATACAGACAATTGAGAGAAAGATTTTTAATAGACAACAAATTGAACGAGCCCAAACAAATGGAACTAGAAAAAATATTTGATCCCAAAATCAAAGGCCTCTTATTTAAAATCTATAAATTTTTATTAAAAATAGACCAAGAGAAAGAAGTGGTAAAATCAAACAAGATAGCGTGGGCCCAGAACATAGGCCAAACAATAGATTTATCACATTGGGAAAACACACGGATTTAAACACTAAAACATACTAGAAATCAAGACATAAAAGAAAACTATTATAAAATGCTATTTTGCTGGTATTTGACACCAGAGAAACTGTCTAAAATGTATAATGGAATGGGAAACAAGTGTTGGAAGTGTCTTAGAGAAAAGGAACATTTTTTCATATGTGGTGGGGGTGTGATAAAACCAAGACTTTCTGGATAAACATTCATAAATAAATAGAAAAAATACTTCATATAAAAATAGAACTAAGACCCAAAATATTTCTGCTGAATATAGTTGATAATAATATTGAGAAAAAAATGTGGAAGGATCCTTTTTTTATTTAATTTCAGCCACAAGACTGATCTACGCAAGATTATGGAAAGAAGAAAAACATCCAGAATTAGAAGATTGGTATCTCAAGATCTACAAGATAGCTGAATCAGATAAACTAACAAGATGGTTATCAAAGGGGGAGGTGGGGAAATTTGAGGAAGATTGGAAAAGGGCAGACCTTCTGCACCTGCTTAAATGACCAAGCTCCGGCATTTTTCATAACATCTCTTCGACCATCGAAGGCCCTCCTTGTCTGCTCAACGCTGGCTGAAGGTAGGTATTGTCCCTTGATCCTTCTCCATGTCTGAAGGTTCTGCTGCTGGGAGGCTTGGCTGCGGAGCCTCCTGGGAGACCCCAGGCTCTGCTGGAGCTGGCAAAACAGAACTAGGGCTGGGTTCAGGCTCCAAAGCTGCAGGCTCAGTTCCCAGAGAAGGTTCTGACTCATCCTCCATGTCCTCCTCCAGGCAGGACATGATATACCAAAATATTCCTGATGCAAACACATGGAGACTTCTTGAGGAATTCACTGTTCTCTGCCACAAAGAGGCCTGTGACCTCACTGGAATGGAGACATATTGGATTGCAAAAGAGAGGTCCCTGGTGAGATGCAAATGGATTTTAAATTTCCTAGATTTTTCAAATCTCCCTATAGCCACATGGCCAGAAGGAGGAGGATCCTGCCTGCAAAAGATATCCTCCCCACCATATACCATCTTAACTAAAGGTTGAAACAACATGTAGGCATCTGACTAACATCTCCAATTGTTTTTCTTCTGTTTGGTTTGTAACATGTTGCCTGATGAAGAAGCCCATGGAGCTTCAAAAGCTTGCAACAAGTATATTGCGCATTTTGGTTTGCCAATAAAGGTATCAGTGATGGATTTTTGTTTGAATTTGCTAAATGGCCAACACAGCTACCCCTGATTTTTTTCCTGTATTATAAATAAAGATAGTAATAAATATAAAGATATAGACAATTACTAAAATAGTGATACAGCCAAGGGTATTAGGAAGAGAAGCTAAGTATGGGGGGTTGCAGACTGCCAGAAATAGTGTGAATTCAGTCCACTTTTAGGGTTAGGGTTAGAGTTAGGGAACCATGGGAACTGTATTTTATTGTGGCATCAGAGTTGTCTGACAGAGAAGGCTCAATGTCTCAGAAAAATAACAGTTCCCATGATTCCCTAGCACTAACCCTAACCCTAAAAGTGGACTGAATTCACACTATTTCTGGCAGTCTGCAACCCCCCTAAGTGAGTGAAATTTTAATTTGATTGAATTATTTTTCCCTTTTTACTATATAAGTGCTTGATGTTGCTGTTCTATATTTTTGAAACTGAATTTGATATCATTTGAGAGAGGGAAGAAAGAGAAATAAGAAGTTAGAAAGTCAAATAAGTTGCAGAAGGTAAGAGTAGGTAGATAGAGGGGAGAAGGGAAAGGAAGAAGGAAGGAAGAAAAAAGTGAGAAAGTTAGAAAGATAGAAAGGGTTTATTATGTTAAGATTAAAGGAAGAAAAGAGAATTGATAATAGAGAGAAGAAGAGATGTGAAATTAGATAAAAAATAGACAATCAATAATTTGTACGTGGTTAGGATAAAAAATGGGTATGAAAGAATTTGCTGAATAATAAGGATGTAAAGCAGATTGAAGAGGAATAGTTCCTGTTCACAGGGTATTGTAAGGAAAGATGGAAATAAGCGCAGGAATTAGGTAAATAGAGTGAAAGAATGTAGGAACTTTTGATACTTAAAGTAAGCAGGTTTTTTTCTTTAAGGATAATGGTTTCAGGGAGCTATATTGGAACTGGTTCAATTTATGTAAAGAGTCCAATAGAGAAGGTTGGGCTTTGGAGCTGTCACTGGAGGGACAGAGGAAGTTGCTTGTGGTCAAAAGAGATGTTATTTAAATGTCAAACCGCCAGTTTTAGAGAAGATTATCACTAAAGCTTTTTTATGTATATAAATTATATGAAAATTATTATTATTATTATTATTATTATTATTATTATTAATTCTGGAAAACCTACATCCAGTGAATTTCTATCTGCTACACAACTGGTAAAGGCTTAAAACTGCTTTCAAGGGGAGAAAGAAAGTAACATCTCAGACAGAGAGTGAAGGTGATGTATGGAATGTGTGCCATACAGTAATAGCTCAAATTCACTCTGAGATCTCGGAAGCATCATATGGAAGATGGAAATTCTGTAATTCATTTGACATATGGTTTGCTTCCAGCGAAATAATGATTTCGTTCCCACAGCAACAGGATTTTATTATACAGATACTGAATGCTAGGGGAATTCGTGCTGGTCTTTCACCTTTAACTAGAAAATAGGAATGGATTACTTAAAGGAGCTGATGGCAAAAGCTGTTTTTCAAAGGCTTACTACCAGCTTCATCTTCTAAGGGAGAGAGAATAGAATGTACCTGCTATCAGACAGAGTAATTAGAGGAAATATAGGAAGCTACCTTGTATGGAATTATATCATAGCTTAGGCTGAATCTTCACTGAAGAAGTAATGCAATTTGACACTAACTGCCATGGCTGGATCCTATGAAATCCTGGGATTTGTAGTTTGATGTTGCCCCAGAACTCTGATAGAGTAGGATAAATATCTTACAAAACTACACATCCCAGAATTCCATAGCATTGAGCCCTGGCAATTAAAGTGGTGCCAAACTGCATTAATTCTACAGTGTAAACTCAGTCTTCAGACCTCTACAGATGGGCCCTTTGGGCTGTCCTGGAGGCAGGGATGGGGAGGGGCAGCCACATTCTGGCCGCCTCAACCCCTCCCTGAAGATGTTCTAATGCCACACGCCGTGCATCAGGACATCCTTCCGGTGCAGCCTTTTGACGTGCTGCACAGGAAGAGGTGCCAAAGAGCCACATGGCGGCTCTTAGAATGGCCTTTTGCCAGCTCTGAAAGGAGTGGCATTTTGCTGCTCCTTTCCGGGCCAGCAAAATGGAGGATTGAGGCCATGCTGTCCGGCAGCCTTGGTCTCGATCCTTCACTTCCCAGGGTGGCCCAGGGCTGCCCGTCTGCATCCTCCCTTAGTGGTATCAACTCTGACTTGAAGCACGTCTCTAGGGTTCAGGCAGGATTTTTTCCTTGCACTACCTGGAGATTCTTGGTTTTCCCTGGTGATCTCCCATCCAAGTATTAAGCAAGTCTGACACTGATCAGCTCCTGACATCATCCATGTCTCTGTGTGTTCAGGCTGGTGCTAATCATATGGAGAAGGTGAGAGAAAATCTATGGTGGAACAATCAGATCTAAAGAATTGTTAGTCTTATACCACCCAGGATTGAAAAGGAATACATTAACCTTTCCCTTCCCTTCTTCTCTCACCTTTGATTCTGTTTTGAAGCTACAACGTTTTTCTCATTGCCTCCAAGGGAAAACAACTCCTTCCTGTACTAAACGGCTATCATTTGGAGCTGGTCTCAAGCACATGTGGTGGATGTGCTATGTGGATTAAAACAATTTCTTACTCTCTGACAACCTTAGCTTTCCTCTGTTTCTTATGTCAGTATAACAAACAAGGCTTTGATATTTTTTAAAAAAAATAATATAGGAAGCAACCATCTCAGAACAGAAGCAAAGTTTAAAGTGAATATGTTTTCTGTGCCCCACACATTTATGCAGCTTTGCTTTGGTTGTTCTGCTATTGTCAATGGAATAAACCATTATGATCTTATTGTTGCTGCTAATCTTTTCCAAAATTGAACCCCAATATTAATGCCTCCCATATGAAGCACTACTTTTTGTTTTCCCAAGTGGTTTTGGGGAAAACTTGGAATGTCTATGGGCAAAGCATTCATCTGTATGTGCTTACACTTTGTTCCAAAAATTAGAGCTACAAGCTTAATTTTGTCTAGGGCTGCATCTACACTGCAGAATTGATGCAACTTGACACCACTTTGACACCATGGCTCATTGCTATGAAATTCTGGGATTTGTAGTTTTGTGAAATATTTAGCCCTCTTTGTCACAGATCTCTGGAGCCACAACAAAGTATAAATCCCAGAATTCCATAGCATTGGGCTATGGCAGTTAAAGTGGTTCAAACTGCACTAACTCTGCAATGTGACAGCAGCCTGAGTCTAAACCAGGGGTAGGCAACCTTTCCCCTTCAAGGGCCGAGGGACTTCAACTTCCAGAATCCCAGGAGCTATTGGCCAGCATGGGACTATTGGCCAACATGGCTGAAGCTTCTGGGAGCTCAAGTCCCTCGGCCCTTAAAGGGGAAAGGTTGCCTACCCCTGGTCTAAACCAATGCTAGTTCTAACTAGAGTAGATCTACTGAATCAAAGACACTTAACAAATGTTGACTTCCTAGATTGCATTGATTCCATCAGCCTACTCAAGCTATAACAATTGGATTTAGGCCTCCCTCTATAAATCAAGCAAGAGATGCAACTGATTCACCAATTTTAACCATCAGTAGATTATTCCTCTAGACTGAGATTTTAAAATACTGTGTATTCTGTGAGTTCCAATATATATATTGCCAGTGAAAATTCCAATGTATTGCAGGGTACACAAATGCTGGCACTCAGACCATGGGATGATGGTGTACCTTAACCTCTTGGATGATATTTAGCACAAACTAAGAGAGAGGAAATATATGTTATTAAGATATAATTTTAGCCACTGTCACTGCTCAGTACAGATGGACCTTTGATTTTAACATTAATATTGATTCCCTTTTAACTGAGAACATAACTAAACACCTGGAATGGAACCACCTGCATTTACTTTCAGAGTGTCCGGATCTGAGGATTAAACATTTTAGTTTAGAATGTTCCAAGGAAGTTGAATGGAAGTATCTGGAAATTGTCTGTAAGGTCTGAATGTCAGTAAAGATCACAAAGTAATCCACTTGGAATTCATGTGCTCATCAATCCTGGCTGGCTAAAATATCACACATTCTTTGAATTTTAAGACCAACTGATGTTTAAGTTCATGCAAAATATCTTTATGTACTTGCATGATGTTCAAATTATAAACTTAGAGAAAAGGATTACTTGCAAAGTAACTATAAGGCAACAGATTGCATATACCATCACGTTTATGGTGTGTCCTGAGCATAGCCACTACTGTCATAATGCGATGTACCAGGGTTTGCCAGAAATAGTCTGGAATAACAGATTTAAAACAACAACAACAACAGTCAAACCAACAATGACAGCAACAAATACTGCAACACCCTGAGACATTTACCCAGTTTGAAAGAGCCGTGGATCAAGTGAATAAAGCCATGTTAATTTATTGCAGTTGTGTTTCTTGTCTTAATTCATGATGGGTCAAATTAATGCTATATTTTAAAGTTAAGCATCTATATTAATTTTTTTTAAAAAGTCCATTCCCTCTTTGGCACTCTGGTTTGAATAAATCAAAGATACTAATTATCTGGCCTGGTTCTATTGTATATTTACCTTGATTTAAGGCATATCTATTTATTTCCTTGTGTATTTTCTTACAGTAGGTTTTAGTAACCATGTACAATTGGAGAGTAGGGATGGAAAGAATATTTACCATTATTTGTTCCCTGGCAGAAATATGGGTTTCTTGATACTCTGGAAAATCAGTAGGAAGAATAATACTGCTGAAAATGTTGTGCAGTTTTCACCCAGTACTTTTGTGTCCTGAAGTGTTTCAGAAAATTATTCTGTGCTGAAATACACATGGGGTTTTCTGTGAAAACTGTGGGTTTTTGTACAATTTTGTGTCGTTTTTCGTTTTTGGCGCAAGAATGCTATTTTCTATGAAACCGCCCCCCTCCCCACAATCCTGTGCAAAACAAACAAACAATAACCTTATACCTTTTTTTGCACAAAACACAGCACTCTAGTTTTGTTCTGAAGAATTGTTGTTTTCTGTGAAAGATGATTGTTGTACAAGATTTTTTTGCAAGATTGCTGTCCACCCTTACCCCACCCCCCAGAAAACATATAATTTGTACAAACCCTACACATGGCTGTATGGAAACTGTTCTTTTGTGCAAACCCCACAATTCTCATGCCCCAAAGGCTCCAAATACTGCTGCCCATAATAATTTCAGGATGTGTGAATACTGGGAGAGAAGTGAGCAGAAATATTTTTTCCTCCAAAATAGGAAATTATGGAAATTATTTATACTCACCTGTGAGGATGAAATAGTTGAATGTTAACATCTTTGTGGATTGAGAGTTGCATTCCATTTATCAGGTCCTTTTCATTTACATTGGGCTTCATTTCTTTAACACTAAACTTATGGGACAATACTTTGTAGAAGCAAGAGACCAATATTAAGATTTTTCCTATCAACTGGCCTCTCACAGACTAAGGGATTCCACTCTGGCATTGATTTCTTGTCTCTTCACACCTTAACTATCTTAATCCCATTATAGCCTCTAGAAACTTCTGGCCTCCCAGGTAGTCCAGGACCCATTATACCATACATTTGGTGACCATTTAAAAAACAAACAAACCACTGAACATCTGTGTACTCATGTAATCAGGGGAAGCCTACAGTCACAGTGGTAGAGGTGTGGCAATCCTTACCCTGTTTAGATTATAGGCTGGTGATGTATGTAATATTTATAGGTACACATGGTAAACAGGAATGGGAATCATCAAGAAAAGTGGTCACATATATATGTCATGGTTCTGAAACTTACAGATCAGAGAATGATGTTGGTCTACCCCCAGTTTGGGTGAACATTATCACCACAATAAACTACTGCTGGTAGAGTGGAGGAGAATTATGTCCATTGTAATGTCTCTACAGAAAACTTTGATGTTTCTACAAAAGACCTGTGTGACTTGTGTCTCACCAGGGCAAATGCAGCACACTGGCCATATACTGCTGCACACCAGCATTTCAATAGACCTCCCAGTTTTGTTGTCTTCTTGGAACCTTCAAGACAGAAAGCTTGTCAAAGACTTGGTGGATCTCAATGCACCTAGGGATGTTTATATGGATGAATAAATCACCAGTTGTGCTGGCATGACCTGGGGCTTTGCAGTAGTAACTGAATGAGTTGTTTTCTTTGCCTACTAAGTTTGTAATTGGTGTAATTGTAAGTGATGTGCACTCACTCAAGAATCTAAATTTTATATATAGCTGATACCCAATTTAGAAATTTAGGCCCAAATCCCATCCAATTTAAAACTCCAATTATAAATTCCCAGTTCAAGCTATCAAAAGCTTTCTCCATATCAAGCAATATAATTGCTAGCTTTTTATCAATATGTAGATCAAAATGCTCAATTACATTAACTATATTTCTTATGTTGTTTTTTAAATGTCTCCCCGGTAGAAAGCCACATTGCTCCTCTGAAATATAATTAACTAGTATCTTTTTAAGTCTTTCTGCTAAGATAGCTGCATAGAATTTGTAATCTACATTCAGTAGAGAGATTGGCCTGTAACTGTTTGGGTCCTGTTCATCTTTTCCTTCTTTAAGAATTAAGGACACATTAGCTTCTTTCCAAGTCGGAGGTACTTCTCCTTTATCTATATTGTTTATTGTGTCCAATAGCGGTATTATCAGTTCATCTTTGAATATTTTATAGTATCTGGCATTTAAACCATCTGGACCTGGTGTTTTGTCATTCTTAGCTCTTTTTATCACCTCCTCTAACTCAGACAACGTTATTGGTTTTTCTAGTTCTTTTCTGTGATCCTCTTTCAGTTTTAAGTCAATATTTTCTTTCAAATATTCCTCAACCTTTTTTGTTTTGTCTTTATCTTTTTTGAAAACTTTCTTAAAGTGATCTTGGAAAATTTCTTTAATCTCTTTTTGTTCCGTGTATGTTTTATTCCCTATTTTTATTCTTGTAATTAATCTTTTATTTCTCTCCTTTCTAAGCTTCCAAGATAGCCATTTTCCAATTTTATTTGCATTTTGAAAATGTTTTGCTTTTACTCTCTTCATTAATCTCGTCATTTTCTCTATGTTCTCTATAGAATACTGTTTTTGTAATGCTTTTATTTCTTTGATTATTTTATCTTTATTATTACTCTCTAATAATGCTTTTTCTTTCTTGGCTAATTCCTCAGTAATAGATTTTAATCTTTCTTTTCTTTCTTTTTGTAGTTTTTGATGTTTTTGGATGAAAAAGCCCCATATCACACATTTACAAGCGTCCCAAACAATATTTATATCTGTACCTTTCTCTAAATTTTCTAAAAAATAATATTTGAGGGTTCGTTTGGCTTCTTCTACTATTTTTTTGTCTTTCAAGAGATAATCCTGAATTTGCCATTGGAATTCTGTTTCAATCAATTTAAATGTCATTTTTACTGGATTATGGTCCGAGTATGTTTTTGGTAAAGTTTCTATTTTCTTTATCTTATTACACAATGTTTTTGAAATTAAAAACATATCCAACCTGGCCATTGATTTATGTCTGGGTGAGTAAAATGTAAATTCTCTCCTCTCTCCATTCTTGTACCTCCAAGCATCTATCAAATTTTGGTTCTTTATCATAGAAAAAAAAAGTCCCGGGTAATTTACCTTGCTTTTCTTTAATTTTTTTACTGGAGAGTCTATCTACCGTAGGATCTATAACTGCATTAAAGTCACCTCCCATGATAATGTCATGTTCTTCACATTTCACAATTTCTTCATATAGTCGTTTATAAAACTTTTTTTTGTTTTCTTGTGGGGCGTAAATTGCCACTAGGATCATTTTCTTACCCTGTACCAACATTTCAACTCTTACATAATGGCCTTTATCATCATTAAACAGTTCCTTAGATTGGATATTTTTAGATATGTAAACCGCTACCCCCTTTCTTTTTTGTTTTGCTGCTGAGATATATTCCTTACCAAGTTTTGGGTTTCTCAAGAGTCTTTTATCTTTAGTACGGATGTGCGTTTCCTGAAGTATCACTACGTCATATCTCTCCCGATTTATCAGATGGAATATTTCATTTCTCTTAGATTTATTGTTTAATCCCTTAACATTCCAAGTAAACAAGGTTATGTCTTTGTAAATCATCATCTAGCTTTATTTTCAATACAAATCAAAAAGTTAAACATCAAAAAAGGACTAAGTATCACTACTACCAATGTAGATCAAGTTTTCTATAGTCGTTACTTATTATTTCAATATGAATGAGAAAGAAGAACAACACAAAAGCAACAGTTGATAACACTGCAAAACAGATTTATATAAACAAGTATTTGACAGAAGTTTCAGCTTAATCTTCAAATCCCTTGATAGAGTTCTTCCAAGTAGCAAGAATCAAAATCAATGGCATAAGAACAAAACCAATTAGAGTTAACAAAGGCACAAGGCAAGGGTGCCCACTATCACCTCTCCTATTTATTTTAGCGTTAGAGACCTTCATGTGTAAAATTAGGATAGATACAAAAATAAGAGGAGTGAAAAGCAGAGGAGAAAACTATGTGGTTAGAGCCTACGCAGACGATATAGCGGTGACAATAGAAGATCCGATGGAAAATATTACTCAGCTAATGCTTCAATTAGATGATTTAGAAAAAGTTTCAGGATTAAAAATAAACAAAAGAAAAACAAATGTTATTACTAAAAATATGTCACAGGAGGAGGAAAAGGAATTAACTAGAATTTCAGGCTTTGCGGTAAGTAATAAAGCAAAGTATCTTGGAATAATAATCTCCAAAAAAATTTCAGAATTATTTAAAAACAACTATGTTAAAACATGGAATAACACCAAAAAAAAGACTTAAATAACTGGAAAGAGTTAAAATTAAGTATGATGGGGAGAATAGCAGCAGTTAAAATGAATGTGTTACCAAAGATGCTTTTCCTCTTTCAGACACTACCAATAATTAAGAATACAAAAGTATTTAAAGATTGGCAAAGAAATTTGTCAGAATTTATCTGGGCGGGTAAAAGACCCAGAATCAAACAGATTTACATGCAGGATTTAACAGAAAGAGGAGGCTTCTCAGTACCAAATCTAAGAATTTATTTTGAAGCCAGTACGTGTATATGGCTAAAAGAATGGCTAAGCCTAAAAGATAGAAAATTGTTAAAATTAGAAAGCACACAATTAAAATTTGGCTTTCATGCTTTTCTATTTTATGAAAAAATACATGCTAATAAGAGCTTTGAGAATCACTTTTTAAGAGCTGCTTTATTTTCAACCTGGAAAAAATACAAAAACAGAATTTGTCCCAAGCTACCCTTATGGGCATCACCCCAAGAAGCTTTATTTTAAATTGACCCGAATAAAAAGTAACCTTGGCTAAAATATCAAGATATTTTAGAGAAAGAAAAAGACTTTTCAGAATAAAGACCCTAGAACAACTAAAGTTAGAAGGGAAAGAATGTGGATGGTTTTTATATCATCAGTTAAGAGCAAGATTCAATCTTGACATTAAGACTATAGGGATAATGGAGAAAAAAACTGACTTAGAGGAAAATATTATGAACGATAAACCAGCACAGTTGTCTAGAATTTATAAAAGGCTGTTAGAAATATATACGGAAGAAGATCTGATTAAAGATAACATGATAGCTTGGGCCAAGAATTGTGGACATGAGTTAGAATTAACTCAATGGGAAAAATGTTGGAACATCAGGTTAAAGTACTCCCTAAGTCAAGAAATCAGAGAAAATTATTATAAAATCATATATAGATGGCATTTATCTCCAGATAGAATAGCCAGAATATATAATACAGGAGATAAATGCTGGAAATGTGAGAGGGTAAAAGGCACATACTTTCATCTCTGGTGGGAGTGTGTATATGCAAAAAGATTTTGGAAAAATATTCAAAAGAACATGGCTCAAATACTTGATATAAAATTGGATAGGAAGCCAGAAATTATGTTATTTTGCATGATTAACAGAAACTTGGAAAAGAAACACGGTAGAGTCATATTTCACATGCTCACAGAGGCTAGGTTAGTTTACGCAAGATATTGGAAAACCAGTAGAGAAATACAAATAGAGGAATGGCAGTCAAAACTTATGGATCTAATGGAAATGGATTTGTTATCTGGGGAATTAGAGGAAAAATCAGAAGGTAGAAAAAAGGACTGGAAGAAAATATATGATTACTTGAAAAGAAATTGGAGTGATACTTTATATATAAAAAAGATGGAAGATTAATAATGATAAAGATTCATGTGTATGTGGTTTATTGGATTTAGAGAAAAATATGTTTTAGTTAAGTTTAAATGGAAATAGATTTGGATTATTTTAATTTGAAAAAAAATTAAATAAAAAGGGGGAAGTAATATTATTAAAATTATCTTGATGATAAACTGGATACCACAGAATAGTATCAAGGAAAGAAGAAGAAAATGAAGAATAGGAAGAGAATCAGTAATGTGGAAGTTATAAATGTTTTTTTTGTTCTCGTAGCTGTTCCATAATTCAGTTGCTTAAAAATTTGATATTTGATTATATATATATATGAATGGAACTTGTAAGATCACAGCTGTATCTTTTTAATTTGTTTTTGTGATAATTTAATAAAATTTATTTTAAAAAAAGAATCTAAATTTTATGAAAAATGTGCATGCCATTATGATTCTCACTACATTATGAAAATGGTAAAAACTGGAAAGGGAGATGATGTTAGCATGAACCTAACAAAAAAGAAACCTTGAAGCTTATCACATTATTAAATAATATGGCTTACTTGATTCGGCTTAAAATTTAAATCGGGTGGCATCCTGATATTATCACAAGGATTTTGCCACCCAATTTGCCACCCAAATGCAGCCCGGGTCCATCCCTGCTCCCAGGGTTGCTCCAGTGGCCATTTTCTCAAGCTGGAAAACTACCGGCTTCCAAAAGAGCCACGCTGAGTGGCCCTGGGAGCAGGGATGGACCCAGGATGCATTTGGGTGACAAATTTTGTGGCTAAGTCCTTGTGTTAATATCAGGATGCCACCCGATTTAAATTTTAAGCTGCTTGCTTTATTGAACAATGGGATAAGCTTCCTTAACTGGTAAAGGATTTGTAACTATGTGAAATCTTTTTAGCACTCTATTATTCTTGCGGGCTGTGTTTCTTTCCTGATGGGAAAGAAGCCTCTTTCCTGATAGTTTTTTTTTAAACTATTTAATGGTGTTTATCGGTGGATGGAATGCAGAAGTGTAGAGATAAGAGCCATAGATGATAAGCTTTGTTTGCAGTATTCTGTGTCTTGCTGCTTGTTCTAGACTTAACTAAGAAGTTTAAGTCAAGCATCATATCAGTATAGAAGATTAAGAGAACAGGCTTCCCTTAATACTGCAACCTGGTTTTACTATTATTTACACTCTATTTCTATTTAGTGTCTTTTTAGTACTGTGATTAATTAATTTGCTATTCTTTTGCAGTATATCCACCAAAGCCAGTATATGAAGGTAGACTATGCTTACCAAGTCTCTTGAGGTAAAACTGTATCAAGTGATGTGTTCATTTTCAAATTAAAGAAAGCAACATTTATACATAACTATTGTCATAAGCATTCAAGCCTATTAATAATCTCAACTCGTGAGGAGCCATTGAATCAACAGTTACATGACTGTTGACTCACCATTCAATGATTGATTCAATGGTAGTTCATACTACCAGTAGGATTTAGGCTGTAGTCTTTAAGTTTTTTGATGGACAACATTAGATTCATAAGAGCACTCAAGAAGAGCATGGCTGGGTCAGATGAGCGGCTGGGTCAGACCAGGTCAGCATCCTATTCAGGACTGGACAAAATGATGCCACTTGTCTGGCCTGAGTTTTGAGGAGTCACCAAAGTGCAGCATATTGATACTTAACTTACTGTTATTACATTTTTACTGCCAAAGATGGAGAGTTGCCTCAGGTAGAAAAATATCTTGGGCCCACCATGACCCTCCAATACAAAAATGCCAATCAGATGCTTCTGGGAATCCCATCAGAAGGAAAACAAAACAATAGTCTTCTCCTGTTGTTAGTCTCTAGTACTGGTATTTAGTGGCAATTGTTGATATGTATCTTCAAATTGACTTCAGCTTATGGCAATGTTATTATATGGTTTTCTTGGCAATATTTATTTAGGGATAGTTTGCCATTGCCTTCTCTCTTCCTCTGAGAGAATGTGACTTGCCCAAGGTCACCAGATGGGTTTCCATGGTTGAGAGGGGACTTGAACTTTGGTTTCCCAGAATCCTAGTCCAATACTCAAACTATTACACTACATTGATTCCCAATTTGTTGGCATTATTTCTTTTAAATCTGGCAAGGGTGAAGAAAGTTATTATCAGGACAAGTAGCTGTTAATAGTTCACCTTTCACTAAAGGATGAGCAGTACTGAAAACTAAACAATGATCAGTACTGGAAACTAAACAAAGCAAATAGACAAAGAAACTATGGGTGCTCTCTGGGGATCAACAACATTTTGTTTGTCTCATTGGTTGCTGGAAAAGACTCCAATATTCAGCAAGCTGGGTCAACATAGCTACTCATGCAAAGAACTGGGCAGAAACAGCTGCAGCAGTTTTCTCTCTTTCTCTGCCTCTCAAAACGATGCCTGAATGTTCAACATTTCCCCAGGTACTCTCTTGAAAAATTGCTCTGAGAATTGCTCTCTAACTTCCTGACAAAAGCTGGAGGGTAGGAAATGAGATATTTGCCTTCTTTTAGACAGACTGATGTATGGGGAGAAAGGGCTTGGGTGACAGAGGAAGAAAGTTAAATGCTCACTACTTTTGTCTGGCTTCTCCTGTCTGTACCTTCCAGTGGAACACTACCTTTCCAGGCTTTTACCATCTCCAGACACCTATCTCTGGGGGTCTCTGTTATTCTCTGTAATTCTCAGAGGCTTGCCATTGCTAACAGTTGACATGTGGTAATTTATGCAGTGATCTGTGACAAATAACCCTCTAGATATTGTGGAACTGAAACTGTCATGACCCTGAGCCAGCTGAGCTAACGGTGAGGGAGGATATGCACTGCTGTATTCAACTATACCTATCATCCTCCTGATCTATGGCCTCATCCTAAATTCACACTGGGAAGCCTGGAAAATGTGCTTTTACACAGCATTGCTGGCACTCATTGGTTGATGGCTTTAGGATGGAAGAGGAGTGTGTGACCCATCACAGGTTAAACAGATAGTTAATGGTTACCTAAGATAAGAGAGGCTCTTTAGCCTTCTCTGCCAAAGAATGCTGGTACCTCCCTAAATTACAAATCCTGAGATTCTACGAGAATAAAGCTATGGCAGATAAAGTGGTATCAAACTACATTATTTCCACAGTGTAGATGTACTCTGAGTTGTTTCTAATTTTCAATGGCAGCATCATCACTGTGGAACTCCTTCTGCTGCTGCATCATGTTCACCTGGTCCCGCTACAACGTATTTCCATGTGCCATATGGAGTTCATCCTGTTTTAATGTCTTTGAGCTATTTTATATTATTTGAATTTCTATTTTTAAATTGGAATTCTTTTCTTAAATTTTCTGCTTCTCTTGCTTTTACCTTCTACATTTTTTTTGTTATTTTAAAAATATTTGATGACATTGTGATATTATTTTTGTCATTGTTACTTGCTGTCAAGTTGGCTTCAACTTTTTTTAGTTACTGTTATCACACTGCATGCGATTCAGCATCTAAGAGATCAATGCAATTCTAGGCTGGATCAATAGAAGTATAGTGTCTAGACTGAAGGAAGTAATACTGCCAATCTATTCTGCTTTGGTCAGACTTCACCTGGAATATTGTGTCCAGTTCTGGGCACCACAATTCAAGAAGGATGTTGAGAAGCTGGAACATGTCCAGAGGATGGCAATCAAAATGGTGAAAGGTCTGGAAACCATGCCCTATGAGGAGCAGTTTAGGGAACTGGGTATATTTAGCCTGAGGAAGAGAAAGTTAAGAGGTGAAATGATAGCCATGTTTAAATATTCGAAGGGATGTCATATTGAGGATGGAGAAAGCTTGTTTTCTGCTGCTCCAGTGACTGGAATATGGAACAATGAATTCAAACTAAGGAAAAGATATTCTACCTCAACATTAGGACAAACATCCTGATAGTAACAGCTATTTGAAGTGGAATATACTACCTCGGAGTGTAGTGGAGGCTCCTTCTTTGGAGGCTTTTGAACTGAGGCTGGATGGCCGTCTTTTAGGAGTGCTTTGACTGTGTATTCCTTCATGGCAGGAGGTTGGACTGAATGACCCTTGTGGTCTCACTATGATTCTATGACCTCACTTGCAGTTTTTAATGTCAATTAAATTCATTAAAGCCATTAATGCTTTTTAGTCAGGTATTTACCACTTACTTATCTGTGTCTTTTAAGTCCAGTTTGCTGTGATCTTAAATAATTTCAAAACACTGCCTCAAGAACTGCTTAGTTTATAACTCTGATGTAATATATTGCACAGGATTTTAAAATTCTTCTTAAGGCCATCATTACTATTGTATGATTTGGAGTAGACTCAGTTTAACCATTCAGCTGTGGGAACCTAATGGGAAGAAAGTTTATCACCCAGGACAAAAAAGAAGCACAATAAAAACACTGGTAGACCGGGCAAAATGCATCTGTGAACTACAGGTGAATGGTTACTCCAGCTCAGACATCAAAAGGACTGCAAGACTCAGAAAAACCCAGAGGAGTGAAGACAAGCAATCACCCAAAGAGAAAGTATTTTTACCATACATCAAAGGAGTCACAGACAGAATAGGGAAAGTGATGAGGAAACACAAGCTCCAAATGGTTTATAAATTAACCAAGAAAATCCAACAAATGCTGCGCTCAGCGAAGGACAGGAGAGACCCTCTCACAACAGCAGGAGTTTACTGCATACCATGCAGCTGTGGACAAGTCTACATAGGGACCACCAAACACAGTGTCCAAACACGAATCAAGGAACATGAGAGACATTGCAGACTGGGCCAGCCAGAAAAATCAGCAGTAGCAGAACACATTATAAACCATCCTGGGCATAAAATGCTGTTTGAAAACACTGAAATTCTGGACCATACCAACAACTATCACAATAATCCTTGTTTGCATATCCTCCCACCCTGAAGCCATGCCATCAACAACAGAACAACAGAACAATACCCAATTAACAACAGAACAATACACAGTTTACATGAGAATCACTCCTCCCTACACATGGTCTCACAGTATATATATATATACCCACTCTCTTCCATTCCAGCATTCTCTGAAGATGCCAGCCATAGATGCTGGCGAAATGTTAGAAAGAAACTCTTCTAGAACATGGCCACCCAGCCCACCCACCCCCCACAAAAAACTAAAAATATGAAAGCAGCTTTACTTCCTCAGTACTCACAGATTGAAATTGATCCAGTAAATTTACATCAACGGAATTGCTGGACACCTTGTCAATTGTTTCTGTCAAAATACTGGCTCTTTTATCTGCAAAGAGGTTGTTAAATGCATCACAGCAGGCTATTGTTGGGTTAAGCAATGGGTTCTGCGCAGGTGGAACCTGCGTCAGTTCCCTTATCACCCTAAACAGCTCCGCTGAACGAGACTCTGCAGATGCAATACGTGCAGAGGAGTAGACCCTCTGCCATGCACGTATTGCCTCTCGATAGGTCCAAAGAAAGTTCCTATGACGAGTCTTGTCGGATATGAGTCGCGTTTTCCGCCAGATGCACTCTAGTCATTGTCCAACCCGCTTCATCTTTCTAAGCTCAGATGTATACTATAGCCTATGATTTGAAGCGGGTTGGAAAGGACGCTTGGGAGCAATCATGTCGATAGCCTTGGTAAGATCGGTGTTCCAGGTATTAACCAAAGCTTTGACAGAATCACCGGCATTACCAACCATTAAACCCTCTAAGGCTTTCTGGAATCCTATTGGTTCCATTAGCCTTCGAGGGCAGACCATTCTAATGGGTCCACCACCCCTGGTGGGCGGAACATGGTCCTTAGTTCAGTCTTGACCAGGAAATGATCCGTCCATGACAATGCAGTGGTCTTAATGACCTCCGCCCATGGATGTTCCTGTTCCGTACTAAAGACCGCATTGAGGGTATGACCTTCACAATGTGTGGGCCCAATGACTAATTGGGATAGGCCCATGTTTGTCATGGATTCCATGAACTCCCGAGCTGCACCAGTTAGATTTTCCAAACTGGTCTTGAGTGGAATGTTGAAGTCGCCCAGAATCTGGGCGACTCCAACAGCAACTCTGATACCAGCTGTGTCAGCTCGGTCAGGGAGTCTGCTAGACAACGGGGTGGTCGGTTTACTAGCAGAATCCCCAAACTATCCCTGGTCCTCAGGCTCAGGTACATACACTCAAAGTGGACCGTATTCTGGACAGGTATCCTGGTCAAGATTAGGTTGTTCTTATGAACCAGGGCCACACCGCCCCCCCGCCCACTTTCCCTTTCTTCTGTCCTTGTTGTTTCTGTTGTGTGCCTTGTGTGCCTTCAAGTCATTTCCAACTTATGGCAACCGTATTGGGTTTTCTTGGCAAGATTTCCTCTGTTTCTACCTCCTATTACTACTCACTGGAAAACTAAACTTTTCAAGCCTCTGGGTCTAAGCCAGAAGTAGTAACCAGAAATTTGCCTTGAACTTGGAAAGGGATTGGGAGCTAGTGAAACAAATAGGATGATGGAGACACATGGTCCAAAAATCCAGTCCTAACCAGCTGCCAGGCTGTCTTCGAGATTCTGGGAATTGTAATCCAATTTTTCTGCATGCTCTGGTTCCCCCACATTTAAAAGTTTCCCCCACAGCTTGAAGGACTAGAAGTACCATTTAAAAATATTAAACCAAAGGTGAAAGTCTCAGCACTCTGTCAAATGTATTTATTTTTATGCTCCAAGACCAAAGAACTTTCTTGATGTCACTGGTTCACTGAGTGAAAGCTGAGTATAAATTGGTTGCATTCCCCCCTCTCAGCAATGTGAGGCATGATTATACAGAGAGTGGGGCAGGGACTGGAATTTATATAAATTGTAGGCAATATTATTGTAAGTACTATCTTTCACTGATAAATACTAATTACAAATTGCTTCACAAATATTCAGAAAATTATCTGAGGTAGCAGTTATTCTGTCTCTCATCCAGGTTGCATCTACACTGCAGAATTAATGCAGTCTAACACCACTTTAACTGCTATGGCTCAATGCTATGGAATCCTGGGATTTGTAGTTTTGTGAAATATTTAGCCATCTTTGTCATAGAGCTGTAATGCCACAACAAACTACAAATTCCAGGATTCCATTGGATAGAGCCATGACAGTTAAAGTGGTGTCAATTCTGCTTCAGTTCTGCAGTGTGGCAGCATACATTACTGGTTTGGCTCAAGACTTTGTTGCCTGAGGTGTAGCAGCAAATGATACCTACTCCCTCCCCTCAAGGCATACAGTTATTTTGGTACTTGAACCAAAAAAAAAATATATATCCGTAAGTACATCTTCCCATTCCTGCAAGCAAAAATACATTTTAAAATAAATTGCTGACAATATGCTGGTTTTTCTTGACATCCAGAATCTTCCATTTGAGGCACATGCTTCACTCAGAATAATAGCATTACCAGCCTTACTCTTTGCCTACAAAAGTAGCTACATAGCCTACTGCTATATAGACAGCGAATAACTTTTTGCAGAAAACATGGGGCCACAATACAAATTGAATCAAACTACTTTAGCTCCAAATTAAAACCGGCATGTTTAATCATGTTCTTTATTAATGGGAAAATAAAATGGGAAAATAAAACCTTACAGTATTGTTTAGCCCTAATGCTTACAAGAGACTTACAAGAAGATAATTGTGTACAAAGCATTGTGAACACTCCAAAATAATATATAAATGCTAATAAGTAGAAATGGATGGAAAATCTCTGAGCACACACTTTTGCTATTAAAATTAATGCCTCTGATGGACATTTTAACAAGTCTTGTGGTTGTCTATGTTTGTGTGGCAGATTTGCATTTCTTATCAGAGATGTATGTGATGCTGTCCATTTTTCACAGATCATCTTCTTTTCCAGTTTTCAGCAGGTGGGTAGCTGAAAAACATGCAGTATCATGAAATTCATAAGCAATTCATTGGGTCTGTTAGACCAATCAAGCACATGACAATTTCTGAGCATGAGGTCATGTTAACAGTACCATGTGGAGTTTTTTCCAGGCAGGGTTTACTGTCAGGAAAAGAAATATCAGAGCTTGAGAAAGTTACTTTTTTTGGACTGCATCTCATATAATCCCTCAGCCACCCACTGCGGTAAATAATGGTGTCATCTGTACATTGACCTCCTCCTATGCCACACTGTACAGAATCCTTAGTAATGGTTTTTTGTACTAATGTTGCTCATAAATCATAATTTTCATATGTCACTGAATGTAATGGCTACTACCACTGCTTTACCCATTGCTGGGACTGAATATTGATTGTACGTTTTTACAGAGCCAAGGCCCCTACCCAACCTTCCCCAGAAGGAACAGCCACTCATTTATGGGTCAATTTTGTCACCTGGATTGGGAAATAAAAACTGAGCTTCCATGTGAAAGCTGCTGTGGGTGTAGTTGCCCCTGTGACATCGAAAGAGACTATCTTGGGGTGATCCACTCCTGAGATGGGACACAAAGGCAAGGGCAAGTCCCCAGTTACCAGAGAGAAGAAGATTTGTTGTTGTTGTTGTTGTTGTTAACTGCCCTTGAGTTGATCTTGACCCATGGCAGCCCCATGGATGAGACATCTCCAAGACCCTCTGTCTTCCACTGCTCTGTTTAATTCCTGCAACCCCATACCTGTGACCTCCTTAATAGAGTCCATCCATCTAGCATGTGTCCTTTCTCTCTTCCTAGTTCCCTCCACCTTCCCCAGTATTATTGTATTTTTCCAAAAGGTCCTCCCTTCTCATGATGTGTCCAAAGTACGATAGCCTCAGTTTGGTCATCATGGCTTCTAGGGAGTTTTCTGGCTTGATCTGTTCTAGGACCCACTTGTTTGTCCTTTTGGCTGTCCATGGGATCCTCAGCACTATTCTCCAGCATCACATCTTAAATGCATTGATTTACCTCCTATCATTTTTCTTGACTGTCCAGCTCCCATATCCATACATGGTAATAGGGAATACAATGGCTTGTATAATTCTAACTTTTGTTCTGAGTTGTATATCTTTGCATTTTAGAATCTCTTCTAGTTCTTTCATAGCCATCCTCCCCATTTTTAATCTTCTTTTGAGTTCCTGGCTGCAGACCCCATTTCTATCAATGTTTGATCCCAGGTATGGGAATATTTTTATTATTTTCTATTTCTGCATTGTCTAGGTTGAAATTGTGAAGGTGGTCATTATTTTTGTTTTCTTTATGTTCAACATTAAGCCTGCCTTAGCACTTTTTTCTTTGATCTTCCTTAGTAGGTGTTCCAGGTCTGTGCGTTTTCTGCTAGTACTATGGTGCCATTTGCATATCTCTGATTGTTGATATTCCTTCCTTCTATTTTTGCTTCTCCTTTTTCTGTGTCCAAGCCTGCTTTTCTTATAATATGTTCTGCATACAATTTGAACAGATAAGGTGAAAGGATGTAGCCTTGTTCTACTCCTTTGCCAGTTGGGACCGATTCTGTTTCTCCGTGTTCTGTTCGGACAGTAGCCTCTTGTCCAGAGTATAGATTCCTCATCAGGACCATCAGATGTGTTGGTACTCCCATGTCTTTAAGGGCATTCCATAGGCTTTTATGATCTGTGCAGTCAAAGGCTTTGCTATAGTCTATAAGGCACATGCTGATTTTCTTTTGGAATTCCCTGGTGCGCTCCATTAGCCATCGTATGTTTGCAATGTGGTTCCTAATGCCTCTTCCTTTCCTGAACCTCTGGACCTCTGGGATTTCTCTCTCAATGTATGGTTGGAGTCTATGTTGGAGAATTCTGAGCATGATTTTGCTTGCATGGGAGATCAGTGCTATAGTTGCTGCAGTCTCTTGTGTCTCCCTTTTTGTGGCTGGGGATGCATATTGATTGCTTCCAATCTGTTGGCCATAGTTTTGTTTTCCATATGTTGACATATGTTGGTTAACACTAGAGTTGACTCTGTCAGTGTGGATTATAGCATTTCAATTGGAATATTGTCTGTTCCTGGTGATTTGTTTTTTGCAATTTCTCTTATTGCAGTTTCCATCTAAATTTTTAGAATTTGGGTGACTTATCACCTCCAGTTAAAAAAAAAGTACTTTTATTTTTAACTGTTACAGTGCTGCCACTGCCTACCTGTCTACCAAAGGAAAGCTGTGCTTCTATGATAATGGGGATATGATGAGGATCATTGAGATTTAGGCTGCTGCCAAACTGAAAAATTAATACAGTTTGACACTGCTTTAATAGTCATTATGCCATTCTATGGAATCCTGGGATTTGTAGTTTGTTATGGCACCAGAGCTCTCTGAGAGAGGTGGAAAAGTATCTCACAAAACTACAAATCCCAGAATTCCATAGCACTGAGTCATGGCAGTTAAGTGGTGTCAAACTGCATTAATTCTGCAGTGTAGATGCAGTCTTAGAAGACAGATGGAGATACAGGGAGTAGATAGTTGCATTGTCATGGAACAGGTTAATTCAATAGAGTGAAGGTTGCTCTCAAATTGTTTCCCAGTTCAAATAGTCAAAGTGGTCCTGGCCACAGTTCCTCTGTGTTGAATATGGTGTTGGCGAATGCCAGATCAGCATTATTTTAGAATGACTTCATTCCTTCCCAGAGGGATGAGCTCAAAAAATGGTGCTGTGGAATTCCTCTTCAACTTCTTGGTTGTTTGCTTGTGGAACCCCTTCCCTTCTTGTCCCCCATGCTATTTAACATATGCAGGAAACTGCTGGGAGAGGTTGTCTAGAGTTTTGTGCCTTCCACTGTCCTTCTGTCAGCAGGCAAACATTAACATTTTAACATTTTTTTATTCAAATAAATAAATTTGAATACAAGAACTAGCTGTCATTAATGGTTTGCTGTGTAATTGCTGTTATTCTTTATCTTTTAATCTTTTAATCATTTTTAATAAAAATGATTGTTGTTGTTGTGTGCCTTCACATTGTTTCAGACTTATGGTGGTCCAAAGGTGTACCTATAATTGGGTTTTCCTGGCAAGATTTATTCAGAAGGGTTTGCCACTGCCTTCCTCTGTGACTTGCCCAAGATCACCCAGTGGGTTTTCATGGTGAAGATTTGAACTGTGGTCTCCGAGGGTCCTAGTCCAACACACAGTCCATGACACCGCATTGGTTTTCATGGATACTTTAAACTATTTTTAATATTCGATAAACTTTAATTACATACTGTGTTGTATTTGTTTTAATTTTGTAAGCCATCTTGAGTCTCAATTCTGGGAGAAAGGGCAGAACATGAACCAAGAAATCATATTGTTGGAAGAGACTACAAGAGCCACCCAGTCCAACCCACTGCCATGCAGGAATACAGAATCAAAACATTCCCAACAGATGGCTATCCAACCTCTCTTTAATAAATGTGTATCCTAACTTGCTTCTTGGCAGGTTTTCTCTTTATCCGCCTTACTCTAGTTTGTCTGTAAGAAGTTAGAGAGTTATTTTAATTTCTCTGGTAAAAGAAAGGTGCATTCATACTATCCATTTCTTCTGAAATTACAAAATTTGTTCAGTCAGTTATACAGGCTGTCAAAATTGATGGTCATAAAAACTTTTTGAAAATGTATGCTTGCCTTATAAGAAATGCAAAAATGACCTCAGATTTGCTCCATCATGTACAGTCGGTGCTCCTGTTAGAACAGAACAAAGCACAACTTGCTTTGATATTTCTATGGGCACGTGTCCACCAGACACTTAATCTGAGGCCAATCCAGAGCATTATTCCTTGGATTGGCCCTAGACTGACCACAATGGTGACCATACACACCAGTTTTTGGTTTTATGACATTGTGTTGTTGTGCACTTGGGCCAGTTGGCTCAATACCACATTGGCCCCAGTGGCCTGTTCTCCTCAGTGCCACCTCTATTGTCACCACCATTGCCTTGTCAGACAAGCAGCTCCTTGAGAGAGTCTGGCCATCACCATAGCTTCTTCTGAAGTCAGAACGGGGCATGCTGCCATGTGATCAACAAGGAAGGGGGGTACTGACAGATGCCAAAGTCAGACTCATCCATGCCATTCTATTTCTAATTTCTGTGTATGGCTGTAGAACCTGAAAAGCTGACAGGAGGAAAATCAGCTCATTTGAAATGTTGTGTTGGAGCAGATTTGCAGAGATACCAAATAAATGGGTCCAAGAGCAATTCAGTCATGAACTCTCACTAGAAGCCACAATGAATAGGGAGGGTAAATATGTTGGACATATTATGAGACAACATAATTGACTTGGAAAGGCCGTAATGCTCGGTAAAGTGGAAAACAGTAGAAAATGGGGAAGACTGTATTACAAAGGGATTGAGTACATCATGAAAGCTAGAGCTTTAAGTAGGACTTTAGCAGCATTGTCAATGTCTCTCATTCAGAGAACTGTTATAAATTGAAGTCGACTTGATGCATAGCAGCAACAACAGATATAGTAATGACACATTCACAATTATAATTCACTCTCTCTCTCTGTAGTCCACTTTTAGTGGGAGTGAAAATCAATTTCAAGACTTCTAGATGATGTTGAACCAGCTCTCTAGCTCTGCTCTTTCTAGAATAAAAATATATTCCATTACATTGTATAACAAACGGCTAATCTCAGAGATCTAACAGACTGAATGCTACTGCAAAATATATATAGCTCCCAATGTCTTTCCTAAGTCATTTGTACAGTTCCTTGTCATAACAGTGAAGCTTCATGTTATCCATATTGGGTAGCATGCATAGAAAGGGAAATGGTGTGGTGCATATTAAAACCAGTCTCTGAACCAAAAGGAAGAACAAAGCTTGGAAAATTACTTTTAAAAACAGTCACAGTTATAGTTCTAAGGCCTCCAAAAGTCACCATTACTATATATATTTCTATTAAAAATCTCTTCAATTTCATGCATCTCAAAGTGATTGGTTACTTTCTGTTACATTTTTAAACAAAGCAAAACACAAATGCTGAAAGCAGGTGGCCAGTGCAACACATGCTTCACTCATCTACCTCTTTTTTGCCTTGGCACCCATAACGGAGCACAAGACAGCACCCAAACCACACACTATTACTTTTCTACCATTTAGTGCAGCTACATCCCTGTAACTATTAAGAAACTAAACTGGAACAGTTACACAATGAAAGGAATGAAGCTATCCCTTCTTATATTACAGTAGTTATGTAGTTATATCCTTGCTATTGTAAAAAGGAAATAATTACAATTAACTGGCTATTTATAACCCATTATTTAAAATTATTTGCTTCCAAACTCACTGCAAAAACCTTTGTATTTCTGTTTCCCATATATTTATCTTCCTAAGAACACAGTATAACAGAACTGACAGCAGGAATTAACATGTTATGCCACTGCATGTTTCTGTCAACTAGACAATAACAGATGTCCTTTTAAAAGTCTTAATAATCCCAAACACAGTTATGGATAACCAACAAATCTTAAACAAATGAAGAGGGTTGGACAACGACTAGAGTGCCGTTGGCTGAAATCTCAACTCTTGTTTGATAAGACACTTCATTGGACTTTTCTTAGGTCTTATCAAGTGGCGATAGATGCAGCCAAGAAATCTTTCTATTCTGCATCTATCACATCTGTGAAATCCTGTCCAGCTGAGCTGTTCAGGGTGGTGAGGAATTTAACTCAATTGCCTCCCACCCAGAATTCTCTATTAGAACCAACTATAGCTTGCTGTGATGCTTTTAATGATTATTTCACAGATAAAATCTCTCGGATAAGAGCTGACCTGGATGCCAACTTTAAGTCAGTAGTAACTAGAGGGGTATCCAGTGCCTCCGCCATTACTGTTAGACTGGATCAATTTGAGTCAGTAAGTACTGAGGACGTCGACAAGCTTCTTAGTAGTTTGAAAAAGACGACCTGCCCTCTTGACCCTTGCCCAACTTGGCTGGCAGTCCAGGGGGGTGATACCATCAAGTTGCTATTGAAAAACATAATTAATGCATCCTTCAGGGAGGGGTCCCTGCCCTCTTGTCTTAAGGAGGCAATGGTTAGACCACTCTTAAAAAATCCCTCCCTGGACCCCTGAATAGAAACAACTATAGACCTGTTTCGCTGTTGCCATTTTTGAGCAAGGTGATTGAAAGGGCAGTTGCCAACCAACTACAAGTTGTCTTGGAGGAAACCGATTTTCTGGATCCATTTCAAACCGGATTCAGGACGGGATATGGATTTGAGACTGTCGATGATCTCCATCTGGGCATTGACAGGGGAAGTGTGACCCTGTTGGTGCTCTTGGACCTCTCAGTGGCCTTCGATACCATAGACCATGGTATCCTTCTGGACCACCTGAGAGAGTTGGGCATCGGCGGCACTGCTTTGCAGTGGTTCCGGTCTTACCTCTTGGGTAGGTTCCAGATGGTGTCACTTGGAGACAGCTGTTCGGCCAAGAGGGAGCTCAAATCAGGTGTCCCTCAAGGTGCAATTCTGTCCCCAATGCTATTTAACATTTACATGAAGCCACTGGGTGAGATCATCCAGAGCAGGGGTAGGCAACGTTTCCCCTTTAAGGGCCAAGGGACTTCAGCTCCCAGAATCCCAGGAGCTATTGGCCAACATGGGACTATTGGCCAACATGGCTGAGGCTTCTGGGAGCTGAAATCCCTCAGTCCTTAAAGGGGAAAGGTTGCCTACGCTTGATCCAGAGGCATGGGGCGGGGTGTTATCAGTACGCTGATGACACCCACATATATTTCTCTATGTCTTGGACTGATGCAGTGACTAAGGATGGCATCTCTCCTCTGAATGCCTGTCTTGGGGCGGTAATGGACTGGATGAGGGAAAACTGACTCAAGCTGAATTCAGGAAGGCGGAGGTACTTGTCATAGGAAACCCAAACCCGGGAATGGAATTATGTCAGCCAGTTCTGGACGAGGTCACACTTCCCCTGAAGGAATCTGTCCGCAGCTTGAGGGTGCTCCTTTACTCGTCATTCCACTTGACAGCTCAGGTGGATGAGACAGTCAGGAGCTCCTGTTATCAGCTTCTGCTGATATGCCAGCTGTGCCCCTTCCTGGAGCAGGGAAACCTTGAAACAGTAGTACATGCACTGGTAACCTCATGATTAGACTTCTGCAATGCGCTGTACATGGGGCTACCCTTGGGCCAAGTTCGGAAACTTCAGCTTGTACAAAATATGGCAGCCAGATTGATTATGGGTACTTCCTGTAATGACCATATAACACTGTTCCTGAAGTCCCTTCACTGGCTGCCAATTAGTTTCCGGGCAAGGTACAAGGTGTTGGTTATTACCTTTAAAGCCTTACATGGCTTGGGACCAGAATACTTAAAGGAGCACCTTCTTCCGTATTGTCCGTCCCACACACTAAGGTCCTCAGGGAAGAATCTTCTACAGCCCAAAAAATCTAGGCTTACATCGGTCACCCAGAGGGCCTTTTCCACTGCTGCTCCAAAGCTGTGGAATGACCTGCTGGAGGAGATCCATCACATCTCCACTCTTACAGCCTTCAAAAAGGCTCTTAAGATGGATCTCTTCCAGCAGGCCTTCCCAGCTTAGTTCCTCTCCCTGCACAAAGTGATCTACATCACTCTGTCTATCAATTATCTCCATTTTTAAACTTTTGTATTTTTGTTTTTAAATAATGTTTGTTTAATTGTAATTTTAGTATTGAGTTGGAGGGGTTGGGAAGGGATTGATTTTTTTAAAAATTCTATTGTATTCTATGTATTTTTATTGTTGTAACCCACCTGGATTCTTTGTGATTGGGCGGGCTATAAATAAATAATTTATTATTATTATTATTATTATTATTATTATTATTATTCTTAGAGAGAATAGATGATCATCCAGATTTTTTGGATTGCAATTCCCGTCTTGGCTATGCTGACTAGTGCTAATGGGAATCACAGTTCAACAAGACCTGGAAGGCCAAAGATTTCCACATCTGCTTTTAATGCTTTACAGTGAATTTCTAAACAGCTTTAGCTGCTTAATGAATACATATGGACCCAGTCATTTTACATGGATTTTGTTGTGAGTATGTGTTTTGAAAAACAACAGAGAAACGTGCTTACATAAAAGTGAATGGGCCATCTTCTTTCATTGGAACAATGGTTGTCTAAGACTGTATCTGTACAACAGAAATAATACAGTTTGACACCACTTTAACTACCATAGCTCAATGCCATGGAATTTGGGATTTGTAGTATTGTAGACATTTAGCTTTCTCTGTCAGACAGCTCTGGTTCCACAAGAAACTATAAATGCCAAGATTCCATAGCATTGACTCATGTAAGTTAAAGGGGTGTCAAACTGCATTATTTATACAGTGTGGATGAGGACTTAGGCTTCTTTGGCTGTGCTGATGGTGCCCATCGCACAGTGGAAAGCTTTTGAAAACAGAGGGGGCATGGACTCTTTTTGCTGTACACTCAGCATGGCATTGGTGAACACAAGCATGTGCTTTAAACAGACATTAATCTTAATATGAGTGTGTGTTTCCCTGATTGGTTGTGGACTCTGCTATATTGCCAGCCACATGTTTTTGTCTCCATTCAGTGTGGCATCCTCCTTCCTTGATCTATTACTACTACATGAGACACCTGTTTACAGATTTTATGACTGACTTCATAGCTTAACCTTATGTTGATCTGCACTTTTGACCCATGAAAAGTACCACACTACAAGCAGAAGTGATCTTTCCAATTTTTGCTTCTTGATTTTTGTGTCTAATGTGTTCCAGCTGGTTCAGTTGCATATTTAATTTGCAAAGATTTCTTGCAAATTTTGCACCAATGCCATATTTTATGGTATTCTAACATGCCTACTGAAAATACTTAGTTCTACCATGATTTTAGATGTGTGGGTGCTTGGTTAGAGAAGCCTTTCAATGTTATTCTGGTTATTTTAATGGCATTTGTTTTAATTTTTAAAATCTACCTTGAATCCCAGTATGGACAAAAATGTTGGCTATAAATGAAATAACAACAATCAACAAACAAAAAACAACAACATATCTTTTAAATGTTCATGCATGCCTCTGAATTTGTTGTATGTTGCATCCTATAACACTCTTGCTGCTGCTTCTGGCTGAAGAAGTTTATCAACTTGATAATGCCATGTGATTTTTCCAGCAGTTTTTTTAATTGTATATTGTATATTTTATTGTATATTCAACTCTGCTACTATTTGATTTGTTGTCCATGTTTTTGAGCTGGTCAATATGTAATTTATTGAAGTTTGGGCTTACAAGGATATGGTTATCTATGGCTACTAGTTATGATGGATATATATTACCTCATCTGGGAAAGTATGACTCTTAACACCAGTTGCTGACCTTTTGACTTGTAGGCTTCCTATAGGTTTCTATTTGACCAATGCAAAAGGCATTTATGTATGGAAAGCCCCACCACTTAATTGTTGAGGATCATCTCCTGCTCATCCTATTCAGTAAGGTATACTGGAGGACCAGCCATAGCAATGAGATGGTGAGGAAGTTGGCTTTCATCAATCTAGCCAGTTTCATATGCTTAAATCTGAATTCAATCCTTCCAATGTACAGATTTCATCAAGCCTTCCAGGAAAACCAATAGCTGGCTGCTAGCAATCCCATTGATAGAAGTGAGCAAGGCAGGAAATTGATTTTAGCAAACTGTGTTTGGGGACTAGCAATAAAGGTAATGGGATGTTGATTGATTTTAATAGTCTAAAAATGATGATGGAGTGCTGCATCAAAGGAAGCAACAGAAACAAGAATGTGAAACACTTTCTGCAAGAAGGATGACAAAATATTGTACTATAGAAGAAGCCAGGAATCAGGCTATTGCATTATGTTGAGTGCAAAGAGGGGAAACCTTGGAAACTTCCATATTTTTTGGCCTTCAGCTCCTAAGGAGTCCCTGGCATTATGGCCAATGGCAAGAATTATAAGCTATAGTCTCTCCCCCCCACCCCGCAAAATGTGGAGGCTCAAATTGAATAGGGTCAGTGTAAACAGAACACCAATTCTGTTTATTTCTTTGCGAAATGTTGGAGGGTATGCTAATGTATGCCAATGTCCATACATTTTCTGGTAATGCCCACCATCTGAGTTCTCAAAATGCTTTAAAAATGGACATGTTGATAAGGCAAACCATTTCATTCTGGAGTTCTTGGAGACTGACCAAGTGTCTATACCAAGTAGAGGTTTCTGCTGTGCTGTGTACAGTGAAACATCCCTCATCATAGCCCAAGTGATTACAAATAATTTAGATCCTTTTCTGATGTCTGAATCATTTGAATTAATGTGCACTAATCTGTACTTTGAATTAATGCGTACTGCTTTCATAGAATCATAGAATCATAGAATTATAGAGTTGGAAGAGACCACAAGGGCCATCCAGTCCAACCCCTTGCCATGCAGGAACTCAAAATCAAACCATCCCCGACAGATGGCCATCCAGCCTCTGCTTAAAGACCTCCAAGGAGGGAAACTCCACTACACTCTGAGGGGATGTGTTCCACTATCGAACAGCCCTTACTGTCAGGAAGACAGGCTTTAGCTGACATCTGGATTGATGAGCTGCTGCATACTTTGCCAATTCATATAAATGTTTTTAAAAGACAGAAATGCTGTTGGAAGATAACAGTGATGGTCTTGCAATGATGGCAGACTAGATCTGTACCTCTGCCCTGCTACTGCTACCCAGAAATCTTAGATATCCAAGCAATCTTGCCATTCGCTCCAGGGCCCATTGTACCATTAGCAATGGTAGCTGGTGGCTATTCAGATAGGTCTTTTATTGTTTGAACTAAAACCCAGTGAAGATTCATCAATGCACTTACATGGAAGCCAGAAGCCATCCTTGATAGTGGAACAGATATCTTAGGCAGCATATTTTGAATGCCATGGCAGGCATAAAAATGTTAGTTATGTAATGTGCTATTTTGCAGCCAGAGACAGGCAGAGGTAGTTGTCGGGATTTCCTGCTAAGCCTCCTGCCAAGAGAACATATTATAGGAAAAGCAGGCTTCGACACAGAAGAAAGAAGAGTGAAAATAGGAGGAAGGAATATCAACAATCTAAGATATGCAGATGGCACCATAATACTAGCAGAAAACCTCACAGACCTGGAAAACCTACTAAGGAAGATCAAAGAAAAAAGTGCTAAGGCAGGCTTAATGTTGAACATAAAGAAAACAAAAATAATGACCACCTTCACAATTTCAACCTAGACAATGCAGAAATAGAAATAATAAAAGTATTCCCATACCTGGGATCAAACATTGATAGAAATGGGGTCTGCAGCCAGGAAATCAAAAGAAGATTAAGAATGGGGAGGATGGCTATGAAAGAACTAGAAGAGATTCTAAAATGCAAAGATATACAATTCTAACTACAAAGTTAGAATTATACAAGCCATTGTATTCCCTATTACCATGCATGGATGTGAGAGCTGGACAGTCAAGAAAAATGATAGGAGGTAAATCAATGCATTTAAGATGTGATGCTGGAGAATAGTGCTGAGGATCCCATGGACAGCCAAAAGGACAAACAAGTGGGTCCTAGAACAGATCAAGCCAGAAAATTCCATGGAAGCCATGATGACCAAACTGAGGCTGTCGTACTTTGGACACATCATGAGAAGGGAGGACTTTTTGGAAAAATACAGTAATACTGGGGAAGGTGGAGGGAACTAGGAAGAGAGAAAGGACACATGCTAGATGGATGGACTCTATTAAGAAGGTCACAGATATGGGGTTGCAGGAATTAAACAGAGCAGTGGAAGACAGAGGGTCTTGGAGATGTCTCATCCATAGGGCCGCCATGGGTCAAGATCAACTTAAGGTCAGTTAACAACAACAACAAAATCCTACCAAGATCTTATATTGCTTAGCATTGTAAAAAGTTTCTGGAGACAGAACTATGCTGCAGCTCCCCTTTCACCACCACAGGACTCACAATTTTGTTATGATGGCCCTTCTCCATGGCCTTTCAGTGAGTGGTGGAAAGTGGGGAGGGGAGTCAGAGAAGCATCTGATTATGCCCCCTGGCCAGACACAGATGGATGACACCATCTACTGAGATCAGCTGGGGTCCTCCAGAGGTCTCAATGGATGATGTCATCAGTCTGCCTGTAGCTCTGGGGACATAGACAGATGTTTCTCTGATATGCCTCCACTCTCCATCAGCTACTGAATGGCCATGGAATAGTGGGAGGGGCATAATCATAGAAAAAAAGTGAATACCGCGGGGTGTTGGTCATTGTGGGGGGAGGAAGAGGAAGAGAATACCAACCTCTGCAATGACAAAAAAATATAGGCAGGCTTATGTTGGACTTTGGTATGTTAGTAATAGGATGCTGGCCAAAGAGTGAAAAAGAGAGAGTAACCGAGAGTAATTTTGCTGTTCTTTGGGTAGCAAAATCTCTTGTATTATGTCTGAGCTTTTCAAATGGAGGCTGCCATGAGAATGGAATTCGTGATTGTGCATCTAGGCTTCACCCCTGCAAATATTCATATCATAAATGGATGTCCAAGGAGCAGGGACAGTAACATGCCCAAGATTAGGGCCAGTAGTGTAGCCCTCATGTGTGATTCCATGGGCATCCCCAAATTAAGAGGGTTAATATCTGTCATTATACAATATCTTTACATTTTCTTTGGGGATAAACAGACTGAAGGCTATACAACAGCTGAAAAAATTGCCCCCTGAGACTACATACAGTTTAGGTGTGTCCAAACTGATTCAGGTTAACAGAATATAAAGTGCATCTGATTGAGATATATGTAAGTGTCAGTCCAAATACACTGAACACAAGGAGACTTATGTTTGTGTCAACACGAATGAAATTCAGGGCTGGTACCAGGCACTTTGCTGCCTGAGATAAGAGACAAGTGCTCCCTCTCATTACATCTACAGATCCTGACTAAACTGATAGTTGACCATAAACACTGACACTGATAATGAGCAAGCATCTTCTACTGCACTGGGGGAAACAGATTGCCTTCTGACATTGCTGGATAAAAAACATCCCATTTTCAGAGATTTTAGGAATGAGAGCTGAGGCCAGGGGGCAGGTCCTTGTGACCCATAGATAAGAATCAGGAAATGCAGAAAGAATCTTGAACTTCTTCTGGGCCTGCTGATTATGGAAATGGGCACAAGGGAAATTGGATAAATGGGCCCACTTAACCAAATAATATGGCAAACCAGAGCTAGGGTGGACACAGGTTAATGGTCTCTGCTCATGCTGACATCACATGCAGGCTTAAGTACAGCACAGATAACACATGGAGAACTTCTCCTGGTGTTGTATTATTACTGGTGTTTCGAGAAAGCTCAGCCCTACTCATTATGAGGTTTTCCCTCCAGTCCTATATTGCTATGACCCAGGCTCTTACAACAATGAGGCTTAAGAGTCACAAGGTTGGCACTCCATTCCCTGCTTTGCTTGAAATGTTGGGATGAGCCTAAGTGTGTCTGTTTACCAGATGTTTCCCCAGTCTTCTCTTCTTGTTCTCCTTTTTTGGTGGGTGGCGGTGTACTAAATCAGTGAGCTCTGACCATGGTCCTCCTTTTCCTGGACATGTTCTACATTTAAAACTTATGTCCAGGGGTCTGGGAGGAATTGCGAAGTATCCTCTATTTTGAGCCATAAAATTTGTCCTTGTGTCACCCAGTAGGCAAGCAAGAGGTAGCTTAACAGATTTATTACTGCCATGGTTGCTGCAAAGGGCTTGTTAATTGTAGGCTGATGAGAAGACTATCACTGACCATGTGATGATTTTCTGACAGAGCTGTAGGAAGGAAAGGAGGATCTGGGTTGTTGAAGCAAATCAGTGGCACCAAGGGGAAGGGTGCAATTTGGGTTGAGGAAGGAGTAGGTGAAATGGGATCAAATGGGAAAACTACAGTCAAAAGAAATGTTAATGTAGATTCAGGCAAGGGTTTGCTGCTAGTAAAATACAATTTTAAGCCTTTGTTTTTTTTCAAATTTCTATAAGTATATTGCAAGCCAACCAGGCATTTTAACAAAGATAAGATCAAAAAAATGTGGCTGGATATATAATATAATACAGTATATGTTAATAAACCATATGAAATGAATTTATATTTATATTAATGTTTTTAGCTTTTATTTGGTAATGCCTTACATTTTTCTTGACTGTCCTACATTTTGTGGTATCTTGTTCTCCTTTGCTGTTATGACATCTGGGCATCCTGGCCCTGACTTCCATTGGAGTGGGTGGAGATGTGTGGTCAGGCTTTAAAGTCTCCTCTCACACAGAAATCAAATGTCTTGCTCTTCCTCCAATGCTGCTTATCCTGAGATTTATCTTCCTGCCTGGAGACCTCCAAAGAAGCATAGCAATTCCCTAAGACCTCAGCTGACATTCTGAAGCCTGGCAACCTACAAATGCAGGGAAGATCATGGTGACACAGCTCTCTTCACCATCATCTCTGTTCTGCCATTCCTTGCAATTTAGCACTCCTGAGATGGCCACCTCATTCAGCCTATAGCTAATAATAGAGCTCACCCTAATAGGTTTATGTTGTTACTTCAGTTCCACAAGTTTGACATCATTAATGTAGCAATAGCAATAGCAAATACATTTCCATACCACTTATCAGTGCACTTAAGCACTCCCTAAGCAGTTTACAATGTGTAAACTAATTGCCCCAAACAAGCTGGGTACTCATTTTAGTGACCTCGGAAGGATGCAAGCCTGAGTCAAGTCTGAGTCCTTGGCTGGTATTGAACTTACAACCTTATAGTTTATGAGTGAGTGGCTGCAGTACAACCACTTAACCACTGCACCAACAGGTAAAGGAAACAAAGCATACCTGATGGACTGCAACTTTAAAAGCCTTCACAAGAAATGTTTTTTTTCTCATTAAGAAAACGAATGCATATTTAGCAATGACCAAGGGCTTATCTACACTGTCAGCAAAAAATTGTACTTACCTCATAATCACTGTGAGCAGGAGACACAATTTAAAAAGGTAAAGGTATTCCCTGTTGACAAGGTTGTCAAGTCATGTCCAACCATAGGGGGCAGTGCTCATCTCTGTTATTAAGCTGAAGAGCCAGCATTCTCAAAGACTACTCTGTAACCATGTGGCCAGTATGATTGCACAGAATGCTGTTTACTTTCCCAATGAAGTGGTACCTATTTATCTACTTGCATTTGCATGCTTTAGAACTGCTAGGTTGGCAGAAACTGGGACTAGTGACAGGAGCTCACCCCATCATGCAGCACCTGAACCTCAAGCTGCCAACCTGCTGATCTTGCAATCAACAGAGTCAGCGTCTTAACCACTTGAGCCTCCGCATCCCTTTAAATCTCATGATTTATGACCTGTTTAAAGGTGAAAGTGCTTCTTTTAGGCCTTAAAGTGATTTGTTTAAAAGTCACTTTTTATTTTGCAGTGTTATTAAAATGCCAGGGTCCTAGAGGGCACCAAGAATCAATATTTAATAGGAGGAATTTTATTAGCTCAAGTGAAGTTGCTGAGAGGACTTTGGACAACTAAAAGCAGAGATCAACCCTGTGTATACCAGTACTGAGAAACTGAACTCCAGAATGCAAGTTCCAAATGTAATTTTATTTATAACAGCAAAAGGGAGATCAACTTTTACACAAAAACACACACTCACACAGACATACAAGAACTAACAATATAAAAATGTTAGCAGATAGCAATTTTGCAGGATTGCAGAGGGTGATACTGTACTGGATTCTAGAAGCAGAAGTTCCAACTGGGGGTTTCTGTGAGAAGAAAGTAGCTCAGCACACTTCCTGTGGATCTGAGATGACCAGCAGTTGCTGAGGAGTCAGGTGAGATACAGACAAGCAGGTAGACTTATAGGGCAAAATGTATCTCTGGGGCAGTTTTGGGATTAAGGTGAAGTTCCCAGGAGGGAAGAATTGAAGTCTGTAAATCTGTAAATGGCTGGACAATCACCATGAATGTTCCTGGACAAAGAAGCTTCACTCCCAGAGGGGAGTAATTTGGACTTCTATTAATGTGTAAACCCAGGGTCTTATCACCCACCATCACTCCTATCAATGAAGGGATTATGCTAATACTGACCTTAATTGATCTATCCTAGCTAAGTGTCCAGCAGGATCTCCAAATATGGTCATGGAAGTCCTTATATGGCTTGGCTGGTTTCCTGCACTGGAATTGCCCTCTCAACTACTTACCTAAAACATCTATTCAATATCAAACGTATATAAAAAAGAGGGGTGTGTGGAGGGAGACTAGACCTTGAGGTAACAGCAGTTTTAGAAAAAAATGGATGTTTTGCATGTGTATTAGGACTGGGTTAGAATTGGAAGTGGACTAATTGGAGGGTGGGACAGGTTGGTCGGTGGTTATCAACATTAATAATAATAATAATAATAATAATAATAATAATAATAATTTTTATTTATAGCCCACCTCTCTGCCCAACAATCGAGGCAGGTTACAACAATTAAAAACAGAACAGTGTAAAAACATCCCCAATCCTAAATCCTACCTCCCAACCCCTTAAAACAGTATTAAACAAGAAAAGAATTAAAACAAATTAACAATTAAAAAAACAGTACAATCTAATACAGATATTGCACGCGATAGGCCGGATTAATTAAATTAAATGACGGACAAATTCGTCTCCCAGGGCAGATGTTCCGGGGATATTATTCAGGGAAGGCCTGCCGGAAGAGATCCGTCCTCACCGCCTTCTTAAAGGCGGTTAGCGTGGAGATGAGACGGATCTCGTCCGGCAGGCCGTTCCATAGCGGAGAAGGCCCTCTGGGAGGTCTGGGACAGCCTGGTCTTTATTTACTCACATTAAAAACAACAACAACAATGCTCAGTGCTACAAACCACTGGCTTTTCTTTCTCAGTTTGAGATTCCTTCCCTTTCTTCCTTACATTCTGGGCTCTCCAGTTTGAGTAGATTTTTGCCATGTTTACTCTTACCTCTGAAAAACAAAAACAAAAAACCACAGTATGAACATCCTCTCATTCATGCCAGCTTAATTAATCAGTCAAGCTCACTCACCTAAACTGCTACTGGGGAAAAAGGTAAGGGGAGAGGGATGAAGGCTTTGGTAATATGATCTGTTTTCTTTCTTCAGCAGCAGCTTCAATGAGCAGGCCTGGTGGCTGATTTTGCCAGCATGAATGAGAGGATGTTTGCAGGGAGAGGAAAGGGGAAGGAGACAATCTACCCTGTTTTATTGTTACTGAAAGGGAAGGGACCAGGGGAAGGGAGCCACTGGGGCAGGCTTTGCACTATAGCCAGTGGTTTGAGGTGCTCCTTTCAGTTCAGTGTTGTCAGGAGACCTCTAAACTTCCCTCTTGCACTCACAGGAGTATGAAGGAGGGAAGAGGATTGGATGTGAGAGATGAGCGCAAGCTGGCAAGATGGACAAGTGAACAATAAAGCTATTGATAGGTAGGTTTTGGCATGCTGTTAAGAAAAAAAGGGCATCCATTTTGAACTGATTTGAATTTGGACATGGGAAATGTGAGGCAGTCAGTAGAATTTAAATCCCATTTTTGTTGATTAGATGTGGCACTAACAAGGTTACAGTGGGGTCACTGCAGACCAGGAAAAAGCAAGATGAAGTTGATTTTTTTCCACCAGTGTAGACAATCCCCTAGACAGGCTACCAGAAATAGTGCACATTAAATTGAGGCACTGCCCTGGCTCAGTGCTAGGGAATCATGGAGACTGTAGTTTATTGGGGCACCAGAGCTCTCTGACAGAGAAGGCTCAATGTCCCAGAAAAAAAATACAATTCCCATGACTCCCTAGCACTGAGCCAGGGCAGTGCCTCAATTTAATGTGCACTATTTCTGGCAGTCTGCTTAGGCCCACTATTTCTGGCAGTCTGCAAAGGCCCATAGTTTTCAGAAATAGTATTTGCACTGAAAGAGAATGTGAACTTCTTTAGTCAGGCCATGAGAATGTGAGTAAAACCTTTCATCTGAAACAGTTTGCTCTCCATTATATATTTTATGCTAACATATTTGGTTGTGTCTTCCATTGTAGGTTCTGTTGTGTATTCATTAATATCTAACTCCACATGCAGAGACAGTCCCAGTGTAGGTTCTCAGCCAATTTCTACAAAAGAGATTTCTTCCAAAAGAAATGTTTTTTTTTAATTTTCTGAATTTATGATTCATAACATCTGTTTACTTCTCAGCTTTTAAAACTTTGTTATATACATGAAATGATGAAATCATGTTTATAAACAGCATAACCTCACTGTATTTTTCAGAATTGTAATATTTTATTTCCATCAATACATTATAAAACATTTAATAACACCTCATCTATTAATAAAAGCAGGTAGAATATTCCTCTGTAAACACATTATAGAATTCAGAGACATAATCAAAACAGTTCTCCTTTCCAGAGCCTATAAAAGGTGGTTCAGCCACTACATTGCCAGGTCCTGGAAAGCCAAGGAGCAGCCCATGAATTTCTGATGGCCTTCTCCCTAAAAAGTTCCAACAACCTCACAGCCCCTTTCCACTGCATTACTTTACAAAGGTTAGCAAAGATGTAGCTCTTCTGGTATTTTCTTCTCTTTCTATTTTCCCCATGAAATAAATGGATCATTGCACCCTGTGAAATGAGGTGTATTCACTTAAACTTCAGAATTCTGGTTGTTGATCATAGCTCACATTGACAATGAAATCATTTATGCTGTTAATGCTGGTAACCAGTTGGCTGAAATTTTTGATTTTTTTTGTGGAAATGTCTCACAATGTCTGAAAGTAAACTAGAAAAAAAAAAAAAAGCAAAAGGGTTGGCACACCACTATCCTATTGACCTTAACAATGAAGATTTTGAAACATAAATGCAAGTATGTACCATCAGTACAGAGAGCAAATTTTGGAAAACTAGAACTGAAAGCTTTAGAATTGCTAAATTTATGAACCGACTACAAACTTTGTGAGATATTTCCAAATGACTGTGTCAGTTTGAGAATATTCTCATGGTAATGGGAACTTTTCTACGTATCTTTCATACACACATTTAGCTCCAGTCTCCCTCAGCTTTGGCTCCAACTCCAATCATTTTTTGCTCTGGTCCTGTCTATTTCTTATGCATTTCTTAAGAAAATACTCCAAAAGGAATACAACTTTAAGGCTGCATCCACACTTCAGAAATAATGCAGTTTTACATGATTTTAACTACCATGGCTCAATAGTATAGAATTCTGGGAATTGTAGATTTGTGAGATATTTGGCTTTCTCTGTCAGACAGGCCTAGTGTCACAACAAACTACAATTCCCAGAATTCCATAGCACTGAGCCATGGCAGTTAAAGTGGATTATTTCTGCAGTGTGGATGCAGTCTGAGTAAAAGAAAAGGCCTTACATCTGCATTAGGGAGGTTGACATAGCAGTAGTCTTTTGTGTTTTATGAATTATAATACAGAAAGAAACTTTGCCATCTTTTAGTAGCATTTTAATATATTTTTTTAAAAACTATTCCTTGCTGATAAAACTTGAAACTAAAGCATCTCGTTCCAATAAAAACAAAACCATTAAAACACCAATTTGAAAGTAGTTTATAGCCCCGCACAACATTCATATAAAACCAATTTCAACAATTTAAAGGAAGCCATTTCAAAACCAGCAGCTATACATATTTTGATTAAAAATAAAAAATCCAGTCCTGCTTTTCAACTAAAAGCAACTCAAAAGAAAACAAATTTCAAGCTTTTTTTTCAAGGTCAACCAGAAAAGAGTTTTCTACATATGATATCCATTTTATATTTTGTTCTTATATCTCTTTTTTTCTGTTTACATTCCATTTGTTTTTATGTAGCTATTACTGTGGTTAGCTACCTTGAGTAAAAGCAAAATAAGAGGCGGGCTCCACATCCTGATAGTTGGTCGCTTTTCTATTTTCTAATTACTTTAAAAATCAGTTCTCTCCTTTAGACAAAACATGAGTAACATTTTCTTGACAATAAGACAGAATATTAAACAAACAAACAGTGAATATTCAGTTGGAGCTGCTAAATTTTCTTCAGATAGTTGCAAGCGCCATCACACCTGACAATCTGATGAAGTGTCCTTCTTGGCCCCTTTTCTAGTATAAAGCTTCATTCTCAGAGTACCAAAAGAAGATGGAGTAACCTCATGCTGGGAGACACAGTGCATATGGCAGGCCCTGACTGTTGTATATTAGGGCAAGGGCCCTGCAGAAGGAGTTAGGGCAAACCTCTTTCTCCAAGGCTGAAAGAAGTACTGACATGGGCATAACTCCCAGTCACACCCATGTATGTCATCAATAGGATGCCTAGCATGGGTTTCTAGGGTACATTCCACATGGATGTCTGTTGTGTCAGCCAGAAATGTTGAGTTCACATGGTTTGAATACAAACTTCCCAATTTGGCAAAGAAGTCTGGATTAATCCTTTGTTGTCCCAGTTTTTCTACCACTTTTAAAATGTTACCATTTGCCTCTCTTCCTTCCATCCCTCTTTGTCCTTGTTTTTATTTCAATAGCTGCAAACTACCATATATACTCAACCAGAAGTCAACCTCATGCATAAGTCAAGGGTATGTTTGGGTGCCAAAACTATGGATTTTGATACAGTCTATGGATACGTTGAGGGTAAAACTTAGGGGCATGTAACAAAAGATATAAAGCAGGGGTCGGCAACCTACGGCCCGCAGGCCGGGTCCAGCCCCCCGAGGAGTACAGCGCATGCGCAAATGAGTCGTGGCTGCCATTTTGCAAAAAAATGGCAGCTGCGACGCACGCGGCAGCAGTGCATGTGGCGGCGGCGGAGGCAGGGCTCACGCGCATGAGTGTGAGTGCGTGCACAGTCATCTCCCCCCCTTGGCCCATGGAAGACCTGGAGGCCAGAGGACCGGCCCCAGGTAAGAAAAACTTGCCGACCCCTGATCTAAAGGATGAAGCAAAGGAAGACAATGTCAAAGAAATTACAAAATTCCAAATAGCATAATTGTTTGTGCTCATAGTAAAGACTGAGTAAATAAAAGAATAGAGATGGGTCACCGTGTCCAGCCTTTCACCAGGGCATGGTTCCTTTTTAAACAGGAGTTAAAGTACAGTACTTACATTGACCCATGAACAAGTCAGCTCAGATTATTTGGGGGGTAAATTTTTTGACTAAAATTTATAGACTTATACATGAGTATACACAGTAAGTTTCAGGTTAAAAAGTAGTTTGCATTCACTTAACTCATCAGTAAGAGAGAAGGGGGCAAGTCCAATTAGAGTCTAAACTCTAATGAGTTTCTTACACTAAGGGTGCATCCACACTGTAGAAATAATGCAGTTTGACCACACTTTAATTGCCATTGGACCACCTTATAGAATCCTGGGATTTGTAGTTTTGTGAAATACCAGCACTCTTTGGCAGAGAAGGCTAAATAGGTTGTAAAACTACAAATCCTAGGATTCCATAGAATGGAGCTATAGCACTTAAAGTGCTGTCAAACTGCATTATTTCTACAGTGCAGATGCACTCTAGGTGCCTGCAATTCTTTCTTTAGCACACTCACAAAGGAAAATAGGAAAATTGGATGAGCATTAATCATTACCACTTTGCAACAGGAAGAGGTTATTGTCTCCTCCTCCCCCTGGGATGCTGAGCTAGGGGGCAAAGTTTAAAAGGGAAGGCAAAAGCCCTGTATGTAATCAGTACAAAATGCTATAGAATCTGGGCAGAACTTGGTTTCATTGCTGTACTGGCCACTGGCTCGGTGGCAGGTAGATGTTGTATTTGTTAGCATGTAGATATATATGTCTGAAAAGTAAGCCATCTATTGTTCAGAAAATTAGACATTGCTGTATCTCTCTATATGAAATATTTTATATAAAAAATAAGGTTAGGGCCGATGCAGATGGCTCCTAAGGGGCAGCTCTGTGCTGCCCTTGGGAGCGCTGGATTGGGGTAGTGACAACCACACATCGCGACACCGATCGTCCTTTTTGCTGCTCCAAAGAGCTGGCAAATGCTGCTCCTTTTTGGGATGGCAAAAAGCCGCCCTTAGAGCCATTGCTGCAGCTCTTTTGCATCTCTTTGGTGCAGTGTGTGTGCATGCTGCACCAACTGGGTGCCCTGACGCCATGCACCATGCAGTCAGGTGCACGGCGTGATGTGTTGCTTCTTGTTCTAGGCCAGTCTGCATCAGCCCTGGTGTTGCTTCTTTTTCTATGTTCCTGCTACATCTCAAATATCACTTGTGCTGAGTTGTAACTTAGCAGAGCTGAACTTATTGATTCCCTTGAGTACATGATATTGATTCATCTTTAATACAGATGTGAGTCAAGCTGGATTCATGACAGTTGTAGAAGTAACATATATGTCAGGAAAAGGTAATAGAATCTGAATCATCTGATGGTTCCTACTTAATATACTGATGAAATTAGAACTGTTTGGTGTAGATGACATGCCCCTTTGCCAAAGGCTGAGGGGTTGCTTCAGAATATGGTAGCACACATTAGGTAAAGCAACATATGTTCATGTGAAACAGTGGAACTATGAGTTTAAAGAACTTTGAGGAAGAGGAAGGTATTGAGGTCTCCTTCTCAGGGGAGGCTAATGGTTCCAATATTGGTGAATCTGCTTTGGGTTGTAGCCCAGACTTGAAGGGAGCGATGCAAGTCACCGTATTCTGTTCCCCACAAATAAGTCCAGTAATTTGGATAGCTTTTTCAAACTTCAGATTAAACCCTGAAGTGGATTCACCACTTGGGAATACCTGGGAGAAACTTCCACTGAAATCAGGGAGATATTTGTCCATGTAAATGTGATGTAGCCATGTATGATTAAAATCAGCTATGACATAGCATACCATAAAGATGCCATAAATGCTCCACATAATTATTAGCATCCTGATCTTTCATTCAGCAAAACATATATGTCTGAGGAAAATGATGGTATTTGAGCCATTCCTATTTCAGTATTAAGCATAGGTATGGTTGCTGTATGCCTTGGAGTCATTTCTGATTTACCCTAAGGCAAACCTGTCACAGAATTTTTTTGGAAAGATTTGTTGGGGGGGTTGCCTTTGCTTCCCTCTGAGGCTGAGAGTGTGTGATTTGCCTAAGGTCACCAGTGGGTCTTCATGGCTGAGCAGGGATTTGAACTATGTTCTTCAGTGCTCAAACTACTACACCACATTGACTTTCTTAAACACAGATTATTTTGCAAATATCAAGTTCAGCCCCCCCCCCCCCTTTGTTGGTACTACTATATGCACACTTATTTGGAAGTAGACCCCACTGAATTCAGTGAGATATATTTAGGTAAAAGGTAAAGGTATTCCCGGTTGACAAAGTTGTCAAGTCATGCCCAACCATAGGGGGTGGTGTTCATCTCCGCTACTAAGCCAAAGAGCCAGAGTTGTCAGAGACTACTCTGTGATCATATGGACAGCATGATTGTACAGAATGCTGTTTACCTTTCCACCGAAGTGGTACCTATTTATCTACTTGCATTTGCATGCTTTCAAACTGCTAGATTGGCAGAAGCTGGGGCTAATGAACGGAGCTTACCCCATCATGCAGCATCTGAGCCTCAAACTGCCACCCTGCCAATCTTGCAGTCAGCAGAGTCAGCATCTTAACCACTTGAGCCACTGCATCCCTTTTGATATATTTAGATATATTTAGGATCAGTTAAAAACTCTCTCTCTCTCTACATTAGTGTGGGAAAGATCATCACAAAGCAAGTGTCATTATCTAGGAGTTATGGCAACATGTAATTGAAAGATATCTGGATGATTTGTATGATGTTAACTTTAAGACATTTATGGGTTTATTGACATTTCCCACATTGCAGTTCTGCTCTTTGACAACCTAACGAGACAAAATATTAATAGCTTTCATTAATATACAGCTGTTCAATTGGAATGGGAAGGGGAGAATCTGCAATGCTTCCTCTGCATTTAAGAGCTGCCTCTAATAATCTGCTGACCAGTATTAAATGGTTAAGATACCAGCATTTACCTCAGATGTAAATCAGTATGTTATCCCATGTTGGACTCAAGGACAAACAAGGATAGCAAGAAGTGTGTGGAGCATTTATGATGTCACATAGATTGTATTCCTGTTCTTTCCAATTTTATATGGGGTTAAAATAAACTGACCTAGAGAGTTTATATTTGGTGTGTGTGTATCTCTCTCTCTCTCTCTCTCTGTATATATATATATATATATATATATATATATATATATATATTCTGGTATAAACTATCTATCTATCTAATTAAAAATAAAATAATAAAGAACAGGAACAAAATCTGGGATTTCCTGGCATTTTAATCCATCTGGATGGGCCCTAAATTGTCTTCCTCCTCCTGTTGCTTCTTCCTCTTCCCACCACCACCACTACAAATTCTTACATCAAACGTTGATGTGGAACATAAACCCACAATTAGTCTTTGCCCAGACTTCATTATTAGGATGTGTTTTAATGAACAGATCAAGGCTAGGGAAGGAGCGTGCCACTATGATGCTATTTTTTTTTTATGTGAAAGAGGCTATGGCCTCTTTAGTTGCCCTTAAGGTATTTGGTGTCCCTTAATGTGTCCCATGCTGGTTGTAGTTTCTTTGGATTTAAGTCTCAAACATCTGGAGGGTCAAGTTTTCTACACTCCTCAACTGTGGTGTGATCCAGAGGTTTGTATCCAAAAGATCTGGTTTATAATCATATAATCATAAACTCTATGTATGGATCTTAAGTCCCACTGAAATGAACAATGTTTACATCTGAGTAAACATGGAGATGACTGAGCTGCTAGTCAGTCAAATAAGCAAGAGGGGGCTAAAGTAGTCAGAGGGAAAGGGGGGACTGGGCAAAAGAGCAAATGTCAAGGCAATGTTAATGGCATGGATGGTCTTGCCTGGCACCTGAATACTGGGGTATTCAGCTCAGTGTCACCTCTAAAAATCTTAGAAGTATAGATTTGGTTCGGTTGAGATAATTACCTTGAAGATATCCCAGTGTGAATTGGGTAATAGCAGCTTTAGCTATTTATGTACTTATCAGATGTTTGCCTCCCATGCCGTAGAAATCCTCAAAGCAACTGGCCTGTCAAGGCAGTGTTTGAGACTGAAATGCTGCTAAAAACCAGAATCTAGAATCAGAAGAAACTGAAGCAAAGGGAAAAACTTGGAAAGTGAGGAATGTGGAATCAAGAATCTAAGGAGACCTAGGACTTTTGTTCGGAGACCTAAACTCTCAAAGTTTTAGAACTCTGGAAGCTGTAGAAGACTGCAAGGGTGAATACTCTGTGCAAATGGTGAATAACACACAAGCTTTTACAACCTAGCATCTGAGTTTAAAAAAAAATGTTGTTTTTTGTCTCTCTCTCTCCCCCCCCCCCCCCCCATGATTCTATTTGACACTTTAAGGTCCTGTTGTATCAAAGTAAGGAATCTGGCTCCTTTTACTTTTTCTATTAACGAAAGATTTTGATAAGAATGAGTCAGTCTGGTGTAGTAGTTTAAGCGTTGGACTTGGATTCTGGAGACCAGGGTTCAAATCCCAATTCTGCCATGTAAACCCAGTGGGTGATCTAGGGCAAGTCACAGTCTCTCAACCTCAGAGGATGGCTATGGCAACCTCCCTCTGAAGAAATTTACCAAGAATACCACATAATCGGGTCGCCTTCAGGTTGCCATAAGTCAAAAATGACTTGAAGGCACAAAACAACAAAGCTCCTTTAATGCCCATTTCATAACCTTGATGCCTTCCTGGCAAAATTACAACTGCTGACATTTTTATTAGACAAGGCACAAACTGTTCCAAAAATCATTTTGAAATATTGCCATAGCACTCTATTTGAAGTACCTCTTATTATTAAGCATTTCCTAGAACCCTTTGGTGAACACATTCTCTTTGCTCTCCAAGTGTGATTATAAAAATTAATGCCATCTCTCTGTTGCAAGCCCACAGACCAAGACCGTTGTAATATGATTAGCACTCAACCTTCTGAACATCTGACTAGTCAGATGATCTTGATGCTGCCAGCGTATTGAAAGACTATGGAATGTAATGCATAGTAATAAACCCACCAAACAACTTTTCATGTGTTATTTATTTGTAGTCACCAGGAGCATAGCTTAGCATGTGGAGGCCCAGACATAAGAAATACAAATGATCCCCCTTCCACGAACACAGCCATCACTGCCATTTTGTTTGTCAAGGCAGGGACATGGGTCTGGCGATTTCCCAGTCAGTCCTGTGGTAGCTATGCCCTTATAATTTATGTACAGTGTTTGTATTGTGAAGAAATTGTCACAGATGGTTCTTAACATCAATCAAGATTGGCAGTAATCTGTGAATGTGAATGAAGTTATAGACTACAGGCCCATGATGGCAAACCTGTGGCACGCATGCCAGAGAAGGCATACAGAGCCCTCTCTGAGGGAACATGCACTGTTACCCCTCTCATGGCAGAGGCCAGGAGGAATGAGGGAGAAGGAGTGCTCCATTTCTCCACTCTTCCCATCCTGGAAATGCCGGAGGAAAGCCTTTCCAGGCTGCGATGGGTGAAGGAAAGGAGGGCTCCATTTCTCCACCCCTCCCATCTTGGAAAAGCTGGGAGATGTCCTGACTCTCAGAAGTCCCACCCACCCACCCCCAGCAGTAGGTGACATCCACTGTGGGAATGCCACTGAGTTTGGGCACTTGGTATTTAAAAGCTTCACCATCACTGCTATAGGCATGCTATTCATGTACAGGATATGATCAGGAACCTAAGGATCTAGAAAAGAGCATGAAAGCAAAGATTTCTGCCAGGTGGAAACTACGGTATTTCCTTATCCAGATCTCTAATGAACTATTGCCTGTTTGCCATCTCACCACTTGACAGCAGCCTTCCTCTTACTGCAGCATGTATGCACAACAGGGCAAATTACAAATCAATATTAAAATAAATATATGAGATGGAGGGGGAGATAGCAATGGTATGCAATGAATAGGAAGATGTCAGTCAGGCTGGAAGCCATATCTTGAAAAGGGGGAAAAGATGCAGCTGTTTTTCTGCTCACCCATCTAGCTGGCAATACAATTTTGGTTTAGCAGTTAAGCATCTAGAGAGCCTCCTACATTCCCTTCTATAAGTTGAAAAATTGCTTGATGTAAAATATGAGCAAGCAGATCAGTTCCACAAAAGTAAAGGGAACAGTGGCATCACTAGGGAAGTGCGGGGTGTGTGGACCACACCAGATGATACCCCTTTTCCTCAAATATCTCCTTTTTTGCAGAAATGGGTTGTGGCACTCTCCCGTCTTCCTTTAAAATGGTAAGAGATGGTGTGGGGTGAGGCTAGGTGGGAGAAGAGAGGCCCGAGTTGTTTTTTTTAAATATTTTAAAATTTTAATTTAAAAAAATATTTTAAAAATTTCTTTGAAAAAAATCTTAAAAATTATTTTAGAAAAATTCTTTGAAAATTTTCTTTAAAATTATTTTTAAAAAGATTCTTTGAAAAATTTCTTTAAAAGCATAATATTTTACCAAATTTTCACTGTAATCACATGAAACTATATATATGTAAATACATTTAGACTGTATGTATGATATTGTAATTTAAAGGTATAATTTTAATTTTGCAAGTTGTTTATGTCACAAATGTTACCCATATGTAAGGACAGATGTTGGAAATGTGGTGAAGAGAAAGATACCATGATACATATGTGGTGGTCATGCTCAAAGGCCCAACAGTACTGAACAGAAATACAAAAAGGCCTTTTCAGAAATATTGCAAATCAAACTTCCAAAGAAACCAAAAGTATTTCTATTAGGAATAGTCAGCAAAGAAATAGAAAGAAGAGACGGAAGAATGCTATTTTATATGATAAGTGCCGCCAGGGTAATTTTTGCATAAAAATGGAAAGAGGAAGGAACACCAAATATAATGGATTAGATTTGGAAAATATACAATCTGATGTAAAATGATAAATTCTTATCTGATTACATCTAGTTCAATAGGTAAATTTAAAGAGGACTGGTCTCCAGTGATGGACTATCTGAAATGTTTCTAGGATCAAAAATCTGAACAAGGACAGAGTGATGAGGAGAGACCAGACTGATGATTAAAATGATATTTAAACAGACTGTTATTTTTTAATCAAATTGATATCTCTATGTTGAGTGAAATGTATACAACATTTATTTATGTTGGATCAGATATATATATGCATACTCTCAGAAGAAGATAATTGAAGATAAAAATGGAAAACAACTTCAGTTAAAGGAAAATAATGTTATTTAAAATACAATTTCAGAATGTAAATAGAAATTAGAATAAGCAATTAGTAAAAGAACATGCCAAAATCAGAAATAGCCAGGATTAGAGACTTGGAGATCTTTTTTTTATGTTAGTGTTCATATGGTTTGTGATTCTGTGTATGTTTTCCATTGTTTGATCTCTGTAACTGTTCTTGTGAATGATTTGTATTTTTATGCTGTTTGGTTATTAAGGCTAACAAAGAATTTATTTTTTAAAAAAGAAAAAATTATTTAAAAACATCAAATTTTACCAGATTTTCACTTCAACCACATGAAACTGTATATATGTAAATACATTTAGGCTGTGCATATAATATTGTAATTTAAAAGTATAATTTTAATTTTGCAAGTTGTTTATGTCACAAGTGTTACCGTTACAGTCAGTGATGTATGGGAATTATGATTTATAAGTAACATCAGTACAATTTTTTTTAAAATAAGGATTCTGTATAGTTTGGTATGGCAGGAGGTGAATGGGGGAGGAATGACACTATGAATTACTGCACTGAGTGACACCAACCCTAGTGATAGCACTGAGAGGGAAGCAGAAGACACCTGTGCAAGGTGCATACAATATATTTCTGGGTCTCCCTCATGCATTAAATACATCTTCCAAAAATATTACTTATAATATTAGATGTCCTTGGGGCTATGTAGAAGCAAACATTATCTGGCTATAAATATTCTTTCAAGAGTAGGCGTCAGTTCAATTTTGTATCTTTAATTTGTTAGAGTTTTGTTGGTTTGTTACTTTTACAACACACTTTTAGCCTTGTGTTGAGGTTGAATAAAGTCCGACATAGGCTATTTGTTAAAATATAATGCTGGGAGTTTTTCAAATGCAGTAATGGAAGCTGCACTGAATAAGTCAGGCATTTTTGTTTTGTTTTGGAGGATAGTTATTTGGTACATTCCCTGTTTTGTCACAATGGCTTATCATCTAATTGATTCATTATAAAATAGTGTGTCAGGCAGAAATAACTGAATATGAATTCTTCCCTAAGCCTTATACACTCTTGCAAGCATTCCCCTATATCCCAACAAACTTTCAATTAACAACAACAACAATTGTTGGTGATAATAAGTGAGGGAGAAACTGGGGAGTTACAGATTTCATTTACTGACGTTTTCATGCATAAGCTTTTTATGTAGGTGCATATTAATCGGATCCACTTACTGCCTAACCACCAACAATTGCACTCTCGTGTGGGGGGGAGGAAAGGATATCCTAGACAGTAAAACTGAACTGACATTACTTTATACAGTTGCCACAAGCAAACTAACCCATATGTGAGATACATTTTCTCTACTTCTACATCCATAAAAATAAATTTGGAAGCAACTGGTGGATTGATTGTCTGCGTTTTTCATGGCATTAGGCTGATGCAATGTAACACTAAGCCAGGGAATTATGCTTTTCACATTGTGCTGAATACTGGGAGTACTGATGATAATAAGTAGGAATGCATCAATATCAGAAGGGCCACATAGGGGCATTGCAGATCGGCCTAAAGGTCTGGCCTGGGGGTGGAGTTGGGGTGGGGCAGCCACATGCTAGCCACCCCAACTGCACCCCAAGACTGTCCTGATGCCCTCCCGGCATAGCGTGTAGACACGATGCACTGAAAAGGCGTGGAAGAGCCACAGCGCCGGCTCTTAGGGTGGCCTTTTGCCGCCCCTAAAAAGAGTGGCCTTTTGCCGCTCTTTCAGGGGTGGCAAAAGGAAGGATTGGGGCTGCAGTGTGGGATTGCTGCCCCCGAGCCTTCTACTATATGGTAAGCCATAGTATAGTGCAGGCCTGCACAAGTTGGCAGTAGTTAGGGGCCAAAATTAAAATAGGCTAAATGTCTTCGAGCTGCAGATAGGTTTTAATTAATAATAATATCAATTAATTAATATTAATTAATATTAATTATAAATTAATTAATATTATTAGTAATAATTAGAATTAATTAATATTAATTCTATTATTAATCTATAAGAGTGGACCCCTTTTACCAGCTCCAGCCTTCATCAGCTCCAGCCTTCATTAGGGAGAAAACCCAAATTGGAGCACCAGCGCCTACTCTCCACTAAAATGAGGGGGGAGGGGAAATGTAGATGATAGTTATGGCTAGAACCCTGTTGTCTAGTCCCAATTAGAGTATTTATTAATTTATTGATTGATTTTATGCCCCACCTTTCTTCTGGAATGGGATTCAAGATAGCCCACTGAGTAGACCCAATGAATCAATTGTTGAATTGTGAGTTGATAAGCAGATAAATACAACTGATGGCTCTATTCTAGTCAGGAGTAACAATAGGATGGCTCTATTCTAGTCAGGAGTAACCACAATAGAATTGAGGTCCATGTCTTTAATAAATATTGTTGGCTTTGCCCTGAGACTTATTCCATTGATGTTAAACCAGGGTTTAGCATTATATTCAAACCAGTTGTCAGGATTGCTATTAGGTTGCTTGTCTTGACTGCTGAGCTGTGAACTGAAAGAGGCACTGATAGCCTGCTTCAGTTGCAGAAATACTGAGAGAGTGCTAAGGGAGAGATTGCGTAGAACAATGTTCACTTGGCCATTTGTGCGTAACAGTGGAGTCCATGAAAATATTCATTGAAGATGTTATGACAGCAGGTGACAGATTTTGTGTACATGATCACTTCTAAAGGCTATGTGGGACTGATCCTGAATCTTGCTTTGTCTCTGTAATAGATTTTTAATGACTTCCTGTTGCATAACAGTGTGTTCTGTTACTCACAAGGAATCTGTCTATGCAGCATGCTGAACTTTCTAGAGTGGGTGCTAGAAGAACAGTTGAAGAAGATAGGTAGATAACCTTCCTCCACTTCTAGCCTCTTTAGGGAACACAGAAGGTTAAAAAACATATGCTTTCTCAGCTCTCTGGCCAAATAAAATATGAATGAAAACAGCATAATTTTTAAAACAGTTAATGGTCAATGCAGATGACACTGCTGTCGGTTTTGTGTAGAAGATGACCTCTTAAATGTAGATGTGTGGACAATCACATGTCTGATACTGCACAGGACATTGAGGTCTACTGACTACTGCTATGTAATTTAATACAAAGCCTACAAGAAAAGTAAAAGTGAAAGGAAGTAAAGCCTGAGTTAAGGATATCCATTTATAGGCAGATAAGCAATAGTGCAGATGAGACAAAGAGGGAATATTTCAGTGAACCCTAACTACTTTTCTGTACTCTATTGCCCTTGTATGCACATTGTTGCTTTTGCAAGTATAGTTAGACAGTTCTTAATTTTCAACCACTAGCACTGCTACTATCCCATCATGTCCTTTAAGAGCAGCAGAGGTGTTAAAAGGCCAATAGGACTGGAAAGAAGAGGGAAGTGTAACCACATTTAGGGAAACCTGAGGTCTTCAGAAGTGCAACAGATCATTAAAAAAACAAAAAACCACAAAACAAAACAAACAAAAAACCTAATTCGAGAAACTTAGAAGGGAGGTTGTGTGAGGATTTAATTGAGATCTGTTTTATTTTATTTTTGCAGATGCTTCGATGTCAAGCAGATGCTTCTAAGTCAAAATGCTTGAAAAAATTAATGTACTCGTTTATCAAAATAGGAGCCTTTCTGGTTTGAAAATGCTTGGAAAAATTAATGTAATCATTTATCAAAATAGGAACCTGTTGGAATATATTTGCATTCTCCTGTCTCTCCTTATATAGATAGGGACTTCCTTGTCTCTTTATCATTATTTCTATTATTCTTGGAGACAGCTTTCTCCTAAGATTCTGAACTGCTAGTAACTGCAGCAATCAGTTGTTGTCCCAGCTTCCTGCTATATTAAAGATGGTGAAATTTATTTTCTTTACCCAAACCATCTCCAGTTAGATTAGGTTTTAGTTATTTTATGTAAATATTTATTAAAGTCATTATTGTTTATTTTTTAAACTACAAACTGTATGGTTTTTTTTTGTTTTTTGGAGTAAGTCTTTATTCTTTAGGAAGACAGATTTAAAATAAATAGTCTCACCCACATTTTCGTTGTTCTGCTGATGAAAGCTGAACTCCAACAAGTTTAACATCCAGACTTGTATATTTTTGTTTCCCTTTAGAAGGGTTAACACCTTGGAAAACTAAAGGCCTCTGCAGACAGGCAGCTCTGGGCTGCCCTGGGAAGTGGTGGATCAGGGCCGCAGCAACCTCACACCATGGCCCTGATCCTCCCTTTTGCTGCTCCTTTTAGGGGCAGCAAAAGGCTGCCCTAAGAGCCAGAGAGCATGTTCTTCCTTCCCTTTTTCAGCACAGCATGTCAGAATGCTGCACAGGGAGGACGTCCTGATGCCGTGCACCATGTGTAATGGTACACGGCATCAGGACAGCATCAGCGTGGGGTTGGAATGATTGGCATGCGGCTGCTCCGTCCCAATTCTACCTCCAGGCCAACCCTTTGGGCCAGTCTGCAGAGGCCCTAAAATTGCACCCTACAGAACCTTTCTGAGTTCTTATGTAGATAAGTACTTTCTTAAGTACTCTGGGAGAGAGACATTGATGGAATTTTCTGCCTCAGGTGGCAAAATAATACACCTTGCTTTGAATGAATGAGTGTATATGACAAATATGTGAGTAGCTAGATGCTGTTTACTGCCATTTACATTTATCTCAGGTAGCAAAATATCTTGAACTGGCCTTGCTTGGAGAATTGTCTTGTCTTTTTATTTCTACACTGCTTCAGATTATTCCCTGTTTCTTTCTAGCCAAGAATGGAATCAGATGCAGGAGGGACACCAAGATTATTATAGGACAGAACATTACAAATCAGACTAACATGAGTTCCATCAACCTGTCCCTATTTGCACCTATTTAATGGGGAGAAAGAACAGAAAAGGAAATGGCAGAATTTGGAAAAGTGGCCAGTTGCTTTAATAGCAAAAATTGCTGGTGGACAGGCTAGCTGTGGATTTTGGGAACTGTAATCACCAGCTAACCTTACTAAGCTTATCACCACCATAGTTACACTTGACAGCTTCCACAGAATTTACTATGATATGTTTGATATGAGTGGATAAATGAGAATGGCCTGAAAAATGTTTATGGTTTTTGTTTTTTTTACAGTTAAACACACACACACATACACAAATGACACAGACTGTAAAAATATTAAGTATATTTAGGACAGTTTTGAGGATGGACAATAAAAGTGTTTCCTGCCACAATAATAAAGGAGTCTTTTTTTGGTCCTGTACTCTCTTCAGTACTCTGTCATTTCCAGAGAAACTCTGCATCGATTTTAACATGCCTTTTTTGAATATCAAAACTGATTGTTGTGAATCTGAAAATTACAAAGCCATGTCATTTTAAGCAAAACTTTCAGATCAGCTTTTAAGAAACACAGGGTTTCATTCACTGGAATCCCACCCTCCCATGTCCTGCCCCCTGCCCTCCTCTTGGCATTGTTTCAATGTGAATATGAACTTTTCCCATTCACATATTTAAAATTAAATTTCTTACAAATGCAGCCAGAATGTCAAATTTATAAAGAAGAAAATTCAGAGCAGTTGCATTGTTAATGAATAGGCACTTAATTTGGTCCAGCTTTGTCATGGTAATAATGATGCATATGATACTTAATATTGCTAAATGCTGCCCTAGTGTAAAATAAAGAATAGTTTGTAATTTAATAAGATCAAACACAAGAGGAAAGCGAAAATGAAACAGAAAATTAGTCAGAAATATTAATGATGTTTCTTGAAATCTGAGACTAAATAATTACAAGCTAAGGCACCTTTCCACTTTTTGGGTAAAGAATAGTTCTTTCTTTCTTTCTTTCTTCTTGCTACCTACCTACCTACCTAGACAGGGAGTCTCATAACAAGTTGGCTCAAAACAAATTTAAAAGTTGCATATTTATTGTTGTTGTGCATCTTCATTTTGTTTCTGACTTATGGCAACACAGGGGTTTCCTGGCCAGATTTGTGCAGAAGGCTTTGCCATTGTCTTCTTCAGAGGCTGAGAGACTGTGACTTGCCCAGTGGGTTTCCATGGCCAAATGAGGATTCAAATTGAGGTCTCCTGGAGACTAGTCCACACTCAAACTACTGCATCAAACTGGTTCTCACACCACTTGGGAGTACAGATAATACCCCTAAAATAAATTATGAAAGTCCAGTTAAACACATTATAATATTAAAACACAATAGGATCAACTATAATCAAAAGTGCAACAGTAAAAAGAAGTGTAACGTCTGCCCATTAAAAGTTCCTTCCTCAGGAGTTTGTAGAAGTTAGGGTGAGTGAGGAAAGAGATGTCTGGAGGGCATGGGATCAGCTAGTTTTCCTTTCCTTGCCAACTTTTAGTATTTGGTATTTAGTATTTGGGACACAATGCTTGGGTGGTGAATTCTAACATATATATATATATATATATATATATATATATATATATATATATGGTATGGGACTATATTGAGATACCTAACAGAGCTTGGGAAAAGTGATCCAGCTGAACAGAGAAGAAAGCAGTGTGGAAATCCACCGCAATGTATTTGAAAATAAAGTCATTCCAAAGACACTTTACTATCCTCAATGCTCTCAGCATGGATGTCTCTGGAACATTTCATTCTGTGGGGAAGTAACAAACACATAACAATGCCTATTCCATCCAGTATGCCTGGCACATTATTATTCCATAATGGGACTTGTACATATTGTTGAAGAGGGTGCTAAATAATATAATAAAACCACCTTGTTTAAAGTTCATTTAGAGGCTTCCGGGTAAGAGAGCTTTTGATAAATCTTTAGTGTTTATGTAATTGAATACTCTGTTCGGATTATAACCAGCAACTGGCAATGGCAGAAATGTGATTTCATGTATGTGTGTGTCTGGCACATAGACACACGCACACACAGACACACACACAAAGATGTAGTCCAGAGCTAATGAAATATTGAATGCTTGCTCATTTTTTTTCTGCTTGTGTAATAAAATGGGCAGTTTTTCTGAATTTTACAGTGCTTGCTTTAACTTAGCAGGAATAACATATTATTCAGATGTATCTCTTTTTTTAAAAACCCTTCATGCTCCTAGTTTTTTGAAAGATGAGAAACACTGCATTCATACTATATGATCTTGGATCAAAATGACTGGGAAGCTTAGTCTTAAAAATGTACAGACACATAACTCTGTGTATAAATTATACAGAATGATCTCATTGTTCTTTCAGACAGTTTTTTTGAAAACTACAATTGCCCCTCTGTTTTAATGGGGGATCTGTTCCAGACCCTCCCCCCCAGTGAAAATAGAAACTTGCCAATATTCAAGCCCCATTGGCTTAAATGGCTGTGTGCTCCATGGGCGCACGTGCCATTTTAGCCAATGGAGCTTGCCCCTCCGCAAAGAATAAAGACTGTGGACTTCAAGTCCATGAAAAAGGAGGGGTGAGTGTAGTTTCAGGAGTTGTAAATTAAACTGATAAAAATAAGATAGATGTGGAAGCAGTTCCCCTGTTACATTTAATTCATCAGTGATGGCTTTTGTGTATCAAAAAGGAATTGAAGGTTAGGTCTAGCCCTACTATCAGGCAGAGTGAAGCAACCACCTTAGGCCTTGTCTTCATGGGCCAAAATGCCCATTCTACCTCTGTCCCATTCTGGCATGGTCCTATTCAAATGTCACATGGCCAAAACTCCAGTTCTGGTGCGGGTAGTCAGGATAGCATCAAGCACGTCCCTCACAAGAACAGGAGCAAAACAAGATTAAACCAAAGTAAAGAAACCCCTTGCTTGTTGCTCTCAATCTTCCAGAAAGATTCAGAGTCCTATGTTTCTGCATCACAGCGGTTGTCTGCATGGGTGTCCTGCTGGGCTTCCTGGTGTGTCCACTTCCTTCATGGATTGCTTGATCTGAGGACAGAATGAAATGGCCAGCATTTCACCATCATTGGGCACCTCATTCTGGCCTCAGATGTGAATGACCCGTGGTGGCAGCAGATGCACTGAGTGGCCCAGGAAGATGCCTGTACAGATAGCCACCATGATACAGAAATGCAGGGCCAGGTAATGCGGGCAAAACGGGGGCACTCTGGGCTGCCCCAAAGTATCCTGGCCTGTGGCAACAGATTACATTCTCAGTCTCCCAGAAATTACTCCTGAGCCCCCTGCCATTCCAATCCCATCTGTTGCCCTCTGGGTACACTGAAGGACACCACCTTACAATCAAAGTTGAAGAAAATTTCCCCTGCCATCTCTATGTGCTTCTGTACATGGAGTGGAAGGGGCACCTTCTTGTCCTTTACCTTAGGCAGCAAAATATCTTGAAGCATCTCTTTTGAATGCCTAATTCAGGATTGTGGAAACACTAACACAAGGGTGCTGGTGCATTGGCCCTTCCTGGACCTGCTGCACCCTATATTACCACTGCCACATTGCTGAATGTTGGTGGCAAAGCAGCCATTTCTTCCATTTCACTTTAAAACAAGGTATGTAGAGAGTGCACACTTTATTTTTAAGCCCATTTTTGTTTCTGGGAGAGTGATTTGGCTTTTAAATGAGGCACTTGCTCTCTGTTTTAAAAAGAAAAATGTTGTTGTTTTTGTTTATTTTATTTTTGGCTGCTACTGTCAAACCTCCCACATTTGGCAGTGTGGTAACAAATTCAGTAGTGGCTGGAGGAAGGCAGGTAGTGGTTGTGGGAGCACACTTTACTATGTTCAGACCTTGTGTTACCCCTGAGTCTGATTCATTGCCGATTATTCAGCTGCTTTGATTTTTCTGTTGAAAATTGATGAGGTATAGTGGTCTGTTTCAGCTATCTAACTGACAAATCCTTCTTTGCCTGAAGCTTACTGAATGACCTTGGACTTAAGTGACAGATTCATTGTGAAGATTGTGGGAGATGGATACAATAGTCAGCCAGTGTGGTATAGTGGTTTCATTGTTGGACTAGGACTTTGGTTGACCAGAGTTTGAATTTTTCCTTGGCCTTGTAAATACATTAAGTGAATTTGGGCAAACCACACTTTCTCAGACTTAGAAGAAGGCACTGACAAACCTCCACTGAATATACCTTGCCAGAAAACCCTATGATAGGGTTGCTACAAGCAGGAGTCACATAATAACATGTGTGAACTAACTGGTTGTTAAAGCTTGGTGCATGATTGATTTTTTTTGTATCATTTTTGCCTGATTGTTTCCTTCTTCACATATAATCCCAAAAATTCTTACCATTTTTAATGTTTCTTAGTGGAAATGTGCTTACTAGTATTTTAAGGAGGAGATTCAGCATCATCAATGTAAGTACAATGATGGTGCTCCGCTAACATAGTTCTGATAAAGCCGTCTCGCCCCCCCCCCCAAAAAAACCCCTACATTTTCAACCTTCAGCACTCTAGATGAAATGTTTTGAGGTGCTCAGTATCAAGGTGCTGGGAAATGACACTTGCATCTTTCTCCTTATCATGGAGTGCAGAGAACAGTCAGCTGGGGACCTCTTAGGGTCCTGTCCACAAGGCATCTCTCACCAGGAGAGTGCTAGCAGATGTCACTTCCTAGTGCCTTGGTATAAAACACCTCAGAAGCACTTTGATTGGGGTACTATGAGGCTACAAAGGTAGGGGTTATTGGGGGTTACATATAGTCATTCACAAATAAATATGAATAAATATAAATACTTTGCTGGTACAAGATCTTAAATTCAGTTTACAGGCTTGAAACTGCTGAACAGGATGTCAGCCTTTTATTGATTCTGACATTCCAAGCCATTATTCTGCTTGCTTTCTTGTTTATTTGTTTATTTATTAAGTGCCCTGGAAGAAGGATGAATATCTAAAATGCACACATGCCATTGATGATGATGATACTTTATTATGGTCAAAGTCCAGCATAAAAGAAACAAAAACATTAAAACAGTAAGGTTAAAATAAAATAATAAAATAAAATAGAATAATGCATAAGTAGTAATGCATTAGTATTACATTAACAAACAATACAGTAAAATAGTGCATACATAGGATAGTTTGTACACTAGGTGCTTTGTTTTTAAATCTCAGGAGGATAAATCTGTCTGCTAAGAAGGTAAAATAGGAAGAAAGTAAATTTAGGAAGAAAGTAAATTTAAGTAAAAATAAAAAACAACTTCTGCCAGCTAAATTAAAGTAATTCAGATGCACTATGTTCTGCTATCTTGGATTTAATTTTTCTTTTCCTACAAGTAATTGCAGATGCACAAAATTGTGCCACTTTACAAGTTATCTGTGAGTTACAGTCTGACAGAAGGTATTTTAAGTAGAAAGTTTCTGAACTCCCCGGTTTGTTTAGAAGGATTGGGGTGATCATATCTTTGCGGGCGTCACTGTAAAAAGGACAATGGAATAATACATGATTGATCATTTCATTGTTTCCTGTATTACAAGGGCATATGCCATTGTGATTCTGCACTACTACTGTAGCCTGCAGAGATAATGAATGGCCATACCATAACTTAGGTACTCACCATAAATCAAAGTCATCTTTAACAGAGAGAACCAATATCTTGGTTTGAAATCTTTTCCTCCCATATTGAAAACTAGTAGGTTAAGTAGAAGGCATTAGTCCTTTTCTCTCTGACATGCTAGTTTGGTTTTTTAAAGGTAAGGTGGTAGTGTGTCCTACTTGAGGGACAGCACTCCTCTGAAGTTCTGTCTGATCAAAATCTTGTTTAAATATAATATTAACCAAGGGTGATTCTTGGTCTCTTTCACTACCATACCATTATTATTAATTTTTGGTGGGGGTGGTTGGGTGCTTTTCTTAGAGAAGTTTAGGAAACCACTCCATTTGTACACGCTAAATAGGAGACTTATGGTACATTTTTTAAACCAAACTAGAATTCCAAATATATTTTAATTTTTTATTTCCATTACCATGTTAAGAAGATAGACAACCCTTTATTTCAATCAGAAGCTAAAATCCTGCAGTTCTGAAATCTACAATCCAGACACAGATTACCTGTTGCTGGACAGGATTTGAACTGGACCCACATTTAATCCTATCACTTGAAGCATTACATCACACTTGAGGATTTTGTTACTTTGTTGTTGCTGTTGTTGTTGCATGACTTCAAGTTGTTTCTGACTTATGGCGACACTAAAGCAAACCTCTCACACTATTCTCTTGGCAAGTTTCTTCAAAGGAGGTGTTCCATTGCCATCCTCTGAGGCTGAGAGAATATGACTTGCCCAGGTGGGTTTCCATGGCTGAGTGGAGGATTCGAACCCCGCTCTCTAGAGTCCAAAGCTCAAGACACTACACCCCACTGGCTGTCCTCCTTCTATTTTTTTTTTTAACCATTACAGTGATGACAATGATGACTGCAAGAATAATGATAATGGTTCAAGTGACTTTCTCAGTTAGTTGGTCCTATAGAAGTGAATGGACATTTAACAATCAGTAACGGCCATCAGATATCCCCTGAACTGCCAGTCAGTTATTTCATGAGCAATTAAACTATTCAGTGTTTTAAATATGCACTCCTGTCTTTTATCTGTGAAAAATCAATGACATCGGAACCTATAATATAAACAATCCAGTGGAAGGCCAGCTGGGATGGGCTACTGAAGAGAAGAATTCTTTCCTTTGCATCACATTAGGCATGTGGAACATTTTGGATGTGACATATTTGGAGACAGAAGCAAGTTGTAAATTTCTGGGAGCTAAGATATATGATGTGTATCTTGGCAAACCACTTATGAGAACATAGCTGGACTTCCAACCAGTGTTGCATGAGCATGAGGGGGGGAGAGCTTGCAGATGTTTCAAAAACTTTTTACTTCACTGTGTTCCAATATGAATATTGTATTTAAACCTCATGGTAGTGCTCTTCACAAACACTATGGCATATTTTTTCGAAAAGTATCCAACTGTTGATCCATTTAATTTTATTCTGCATTTCATCCTGAGACTTAGAGACTAGTTTTCCTGTGTTCTCTACACTAAAAAAAAAAAAAGAAAAAAAAAAAGAAAAGAAAAGGTATTATCTCATTGAAGAAATACTGAGTTTTGTTAAGGCCATAATGACTTTTCAGCCTTCACAAACTGTGTGCTATATCAGCTGGTCCTCAGCTGCAAAACAATTTAAATGTACACAGTTCAACTTTTTATTAAGGGTTGTTGTTTGCCTCAATTTCCATAGAAAGAGCCTGTTCTGCAGCCCCCTTGTACAAAAACTTAAATCCAATTATCAGTTTCAAGCAAAGCCGATCAACTGAATCAATGGAATTGACATCAGCATAATCCACCAATTGACTTGAGTGAGTGTACTGTCACTCAGACTAGAAAGTGGACTTGTACAAAACTGAGGTCTGGTGAATCCTCTCAATGGATTCTAGCGGGCTTATCTGATTGTGATCATCCTTTTAATTTAGTTCTAGGGTTTATAAAAAGGATCATGGTTCTTCATCATTTTGGCTCCATGGGAACATCCAGAACTTTTAAGACGGCTTGTGAATACTGACACAGAATGGCCAGAACTAAACCAGAAAAAAGGAGAGTACAGGGGAAGTATCAACAATGCACACTGGTCATTGCTTAAGGTTACCAGGTGCTGATGCTGGGCGGGATGTTGGTTATGATTTTTGGATTGCAAAAGAGGATGGAAACATGATTTTTTTTCTTTAGAGTTTGTAAAAGGTGATAGTCCTGCTGGCTTGAAGAGGGGAATTCTAGTAGCTTTTCCAGGCCCTGCTTTTCCAGGGAGATTATCGGACGTTTTAAAATTCTGGCTTACCTCTCCTGAATTCAAGTCTAATTTGAGCTGGAGCTGGGTCCTATCGTACAGCTTTCCCCCCAAAAAACACCATCTGAGTACAGCCAGGCTCCAATGTGGCTCCCTTAACTCGCTCCAGCAGCCATTTTAAAAAAGTCAGAAGCTTTTAAAATGTGTGATAATCTCCCAGGTGTAAGCAATATGGAGACTTCAGTCCAAAACACACTTCAAAAATGATCGTGTTTGAGACCACTTTAAATGGCCTGGCTCAGTGTGAGGGAATGCTGGGAACTGTAGTTTATTGTGCCACCAGAGCTCTCTGACAGAGAAGGTTAAATGTCTCACAAAGCTACAGTTCTCAGAATTCCCTAGCACTGAGCCAGAGCAGTTAAAGTGGTCTCAAACAGGATTATTTCTGCAGTGTGTTTTGGATTTTCCTTAGTGAACATCAGACTTGTATCTGATGAACAGTAATGTCTGCTACTCTTGACTGACAGTCAGACACTCAAGTATTTCACATTACTTAATCTTCCATCATTTTAATGTGAGATGCCAGAACCAAACCTGAGACCTCCTCCTATATGCACACATGTTCTCTACAGTTGCACTCTGGCTCCTTTGCTAAAGTGATTGGAGATGATCAGTTTTGTTTTTTGCAGTGCTTCTTTTCCACAGTGCTTCTGTGATTAATGCTTTGCTGACCCATGAATTCCCTCTGATTGACCCTTCTGTGATTAATCCCATTTTCTGGAAAAAATCATGCATCGGTTTAGAGCAGTGCTTCTCAATTATTTTCTGTCATGCCCCCCCCCCCCCTAGGAAGAAGAAAACATTTCGCGCGCCCCCGTATGACTGTAAATAGTATCATTTGCTCCCTCTCTCCAGCCGTAGAGTTGCTAGGCAACCCTTTACGGAGCCTCGCACCCCCCTTTATGGAGCCTCGCGCCCCCCCTTGGGGGCGCGCCCCACTATTTGAGAAGTACTGGTTTAGAGCAACACATAAATAGGGATCTGAGTTCACCACAAGGGGCTTTCCTAAGATGAGATACTCCCTCTTACTCCCTCTTTTTTATACTATTTATGATAGATGTTATTCTCTGAATTTGGGAAGTGAAATGGAGTTTAGCTTGTTTTGCTGCAGAGAGGAGTTAAATCCTGCCTGGTACACAGGGGAATGGATATATGGTTCCATCATTCATAATGTATAATGCTGTTTTGTACAACACATCTTTATGGCATTCCCTGAGAAAGTTTAATAGTACTGTAGCAAAGCTGCCAGACAAAGTCTGAGCAGTGCATGTTTTGACAAAAGAAGAGAAACAGAACAATGTATTTTAATTACAGTCTCTATTCTGAAATGTTAACTTTGGATTACATCAGTAAGATCTTTGTTAGATTTTGGAGGAACTATTCTATTCTCTTAACAGTCTCATTTTACTATGCAGACTGAATATTGATAAAACGCTGGCAGTACTTTTTGTAAAATAGTAATGCCCTTTCCCCAATTGCATCAGTCCCCTCTTAGAATCATCCACATTTTTCCTCCCATTCATAACTATCCATTCTTTATCTCATATCCAAGTTTTGAAAATAGGGGGAGGGGGATAAATACCCTAAAGGCACCAGATCTCGTCTGATATTGGAAGCTAAGCAGGGTCAGTATTTGGATGGGAGATCACCAATGAATGCCAAGCTTTAGGCTTTAGTTTAGAGCAGGAGTTTCCAATGTTTTTGACTCACAGAGCCCTTATTTCTATGGCGGAGCCTCTAAGAGGCCTACCCTATGTCTTACAAGTTAATAGTTAGGAGTATATATAAGAATATATTCTTGTTCTTTAATTTCATTCAATTTTTATTTCTTTTATTTTCCTGGAGCAGCTGTGGAGCACCTGGGAAGTGCATGTGGAGCTCTAAGGGCTCCTCGAAGCACACACAGGTTTAGAGGAATGAACTGGCAAAAACACCTGAGTATGCATAGAATCATACAATCATAGAGTTGGAGGAGACCACAAATGCCACCCAGTCCCTTGCCATGAAAGAACACACATTCAAAGCACTCCTGACAGATGGCCATCCAGTCTCTGCTTAAAAACCTCCAAAGAAGGAAACTCCAGCACACTCCAGTCAGGTATGTTCTACTGTCAAACAGCTCTTACTGTTCTTTCTCATGTTCTTTCTCATGTTGAAGTGGGATCTCTTTTCCTGTAGTTTGCAACCATTCCTCCAGGTCCTAGCCTCTAGAACTGTGGAAAACAAGCTTGCTCCATTGCTCCTCAATACGATATCTGTTCAATTATTTAAACGTGGCTATCGTATCACTTCTTAACCTTCTCTTCTCCAGGTTAAACATACCTGCTAGCTCCTTAAACACCTCTTCATATGGCATGGTATCCAGATCTTTCACCATTTTGGTCGCCCCCCCTCTGGAATGCTCCAGCTAGTCAACTTCCTTCTAGAATTGTGGTACACAAAACTAGACATAATATTCCAGGTGACCAAAGCAGAATAGAATGATAGTATTACTTCCCTAGATCTAGACACTATATTCCTATTGATGCAGCCTAGAATTGCATTGGCTCTCTTAGCAGCAGCATAACATTGCTGATTCATATTCAGCCTATGGTCCATTAAGACTCCTAGATCCCTTTCGCATGTACTGCCATCAAGCCAGGTATCACACATTCTATATCTGCATTTCATTTTTACTGTCCAAGCATAGTATCCTACATTTCTTGCTGTTTAAATTCATTTTGTTAGTTTTGGCCCAGCTTTCTAATTTTTAAAAGTCATTTTGAATTTTGATCCGGTCCTCTAGGGTATTAGCTACTCCTAATTTAGGGCCGATGCAGATGGCCCTTTTGGGGCAGCTCTGGTCCATCCCTGGGAGCAGCAGATCAGGGCCATGGCAACTACATGCTGCGGCCATGATCCTCCATTTTACCACCCCCAGAAGAGTGACAAAATGACGTTCCTTTTGAGGGTGGCAAAAGGCCGCCTTTAGAGCTGCCATGGCGGCTCTTTTGCACCCTTTTGGCACGGCGTGTGCACACAATGCACCAAGAGGGTGCCATGATGCCATGCACCGGTCGTCCCACCCCAACTCCACCCCCAGGCCAGCCTAAAATGCCAGTGCATTGGCCCTTAGTGTCATCTGCAAATTTGATACCATAAGTATGATCTCTATTTCATCAAGTCATTGATAAAGATGGTGAATAGCACTGGGCCCAGGACAGAACCCTGTGGCACCCCACTGGTCATTTCCCTCCAGGATGAAGAGGAGCCATTGCTGAGCACCCTTTGGGTTCAATCAGTCAAACAATTGCAAATTCACCTAACAGTCTCATTCTCTAGTCTACTTTTTATTAGCTTTTTTTGCAGGGATATCATGGCACACTTTGTCAAAGGTCTTATTGACACCAGCATTCCCATCATCTACCAAGCTTGTGATTCTATTTAAAAAAGAGGTAATATTAGCACAGAGCATGGGAAATAAGCAAGATGAACTTGAACTCCTAGCACAACAAAGCAAATATGATATAATAGGCATCACTGAAACATGGTGGGATGAGTCTCATGACTGGAATGTAGAAATACAGGGGTATAACCTTTTCAAGAGAAACAGGCCAAACAGGAAAGGAGGAGGAATAGCATTATATGTCAGGGATATTTACACCAGTGAAGAAATCCAGGACATCAGTCCTGGAAGCCAATTGGATAGCATCTGGATAAAAATTAAAGGGGAGGGAAACAACAGGGATGTTAGTGTGAGAGTCTACTACAGACCCCCAACTCAAGCAGAAGAATTGGATGATGCCTTTCTAGAACAGATGACCACACACTCAGAAAGGAGAAATATAGTAGTGATGGGTGACTTCAACTATCCTGATATTTGCTGGAAGTCAAACTCAGCAAAATCCTCAAGGTCTAGCAAATTCCTTACTTGCCTCGAAGACAATTTCATTGTCCAAAAGGTGGAAGAGGCAACAAGGGAGTCAGCTATTTTGGATCTGATCCTAACTAACAGGGAAGACCTAGTTAATGGGGTGCAAGTGGTTGGATCCTTAGGCGGGAGTGATCATGTCCTCCTGGAGTTTATTATACAGTGGAAAGGAGAAGCCAGGCATAGTCAGACACGCATTCTAGACTTTAGGAAAGCTGATTTTACTAAACTTAGAGAAATACTGGGGGTGATCCCATGGGCAGAAATACTAAAAGAGAAGGGAGTTCAAGACGGATGGGAGTTTCTCAAAAAGGAGATACTGAAGGCACAATTTCAAACTGTGCTAACGAGGAGGAAGAATGGGAAGTGTCTCAAGAAACCAGGATGGATGACTAAGGAACTTTCAACTGAATTATGTTTTAAACGGAACATCTATAAGAAATGGAAAAATGGGGAAATCACCAAAGAGGAATTCAAACAAATAACTAGCACGTGTAGGAGTAAAGTCAGAAAAGCTAAAGCTCAGAATGAACTCAAGCTTGCTAGAGAGGTTAAGAACAATAAAAAGGGCTTTTTTGGATATGTCAGCAGCAAAAGGAAGAAGAAGGAAATGGTAGGGCCACTATGTGGAGAAGATGGCAAAAAGTTAACAGGGGACAGAGAAAAGGCAGAATTACTCAACACCTTCTTTGCTTCAGTCTTCTCAGAAAAGGCAAAGGGTGCTCAACCTGAGGATAATGGAGCAGAGGACAGAATAGGACAATTTCAGCACAGAATAAGTAAAGAGATAGTACAGAAATATCTGGTTAATCTAAATGAATATAAGTCTCCAGGACCAGATGAATTACATCCAAGGGTATTAAAAGAACTGGCAAACGTAATATAGGAACCATTGGCAAAAATCTTTGAGAACTCCTGGAAAACAGAAGAAGTCCCAGCAGACTGGAGGAGGGCAAATATTGTCCCCATCTTCAAAAAGGGGAAAAAAGAGGATCCCAACAATGATCATCCAGTTAGTCTGACATCAATACCAGGAAAGATTCTGGAGCAGATCATTAAACAGAGAGTCTGTGATCATCTGGAAGGTAATTACATAATCACAAAAAGTCAACATGGGTTTCAGAGAAACAGGTCATGCCAGACAAATCTGATCTCTTTTTTTGATAAAATTACCAGCTTGGTAGGTGAAGGGAATGCTGTGGATATAGTATATCTTGATTTTAGCAAGGCCTTTGACAAGGGTCCCCATGACATTCTTGCAAACAAGCTGGTAAAATGTGGGCTAGACAAATTAACTGTTACATGGAGTTGTAATTGGTTGACTGGCCGAACCCAAAGGGTGCTCAACAATGGCTCCTTTTCAACCTGGAAAGAAGTGACCAGTGGGGTGCCACAGGACTCTGTCCTGGGCCCAGTGCTATTCAATATCTTTATTAATGACTTGGATGATGGTATTGGGGGCATAGCTATCAAATTTGCAGACTACACCAAATTAAGAGGAGTAGCTAATACCCCAGAGGATAGGATCAAAATTCAAAATGACTTCAACAGACTAGAAAGCTGGGCCAAAGCTAACAAAATGAAATTCAACACAGAGAAATGTAAGGTACTGCACTTAGGGCGGAAAAACGAAAAGCACAGATATACGATGGGGGACACCTGGTTGAATGAGACTACATGTGAAAGGGATCTAGGAATCCAGGTGGACCACAAGTTCATCTGGTCTTAGAAAACCCTATGAAAATTATGAGGTCTCCAGAAACTGATAGGTGACTTAAAGGCACATACACACAGATTGTGTGTGTCAAGTGATGTACTGTGGTTTAAAAACAAAGGGAGGATGCAGAATTGTGGCACCAGAGCTCTCTGACAAAGAAGGCTCAATGTCCCAGAAAAAAAAATACAATTCGCATGACTCCCTAGCACTGAGCCAGGGCAGTGCCTCAATTTAATGTGCACTATTTCTGGCAGTTTGCAAAGGCCCAAAAAAGGGGGCATTTGAACACCCTTGGGTCAGATCCACATTAGCCAAATAATTCAGTCACACTGTGCATTATCCTGCATCAGTTTGAATCCCTTTAGCATCACATTTATCTGTTATAATCCACACTGAATGTTTATTGACAGCCACACCATTTCTCCTCCAGAACTCATTTTGGGGGGAAAGGGGTGTTTCACCAGTTCCATGTTATTTTTCAGGTTATTTTTGGTCACACTAACATGGTGACTCTGCATTTTTCCCTGCCCCCACATGCTTGCAAATATACATATTTTTGTGTCCAGAAATTTCTGGCTCAAATAATCCAATACCCTTTCTTCGACCACCCACCTGCACCCATTAGCTTCTGTGTATATCTGGGTGACACTTATAAATCCCTATTGGACTTCCGGTTGGTAATGGTGGACCGATAAGACGCGTTTTGAAACAGCTCTGTGAGAAACTGTCTGGCAAAGGGCAGAAATTAGCTGTTGACTACTTTGTCGGTAGCTAAGATGTTCTACTGGTAAGAAGAACTCAGAGGGATATTTTGGCAAGCTTCGACTCCTTGAGAGGTAGGAAGAAAAGAAGAAATAAGAACGAAGTGAGAGTCGGCATTCAAAAGGCCACGTCTGCCCTTAGGCTCTCCCCTTTGGGGGTTTGAGGAATGCCACCAACTTTTAAAAGATGTATTTTTCTTTTGTCTTAATGGGGCTTTAAGTTGTTGTTTTCTTTCTGCCCCATGTGGTAAGGAGTGAACCGCTAACCAAATCTAAGAAGGCACCCTTTCTTTTTTGGGGACTAAGGATTGGACAGTATAAAACTGATCTTGTTTGTAATATAATCTCTATAGTTAGCTAAAAACGCACAAAATACCCGAAGCCTGGAGCCCTCCAGTCATTTTGTTTGCCTTGGAGTGGTGAAAAATGAAAGGAAAGAGGTATATGTTTACATAAGAAGAAGGAGAAGGAGAAGGAGAAAGAGAAGGAAAGAAAAAGGTGCTTACTTTCTGCTTATCGTTTGAGCTTTGTTGCGAGGGAGAGCAGCAAAATTGAGTAGGGACTTGGGAGCAGTAGTCCCTTTAAGATTCATCTGTCGCCAAAGCAAGCTAAGAACTCTGGGAGTTGAAGTCCACTGTTAATGCTCAGCTATGATGAAAGCGGAAGAGCGACGGCGGAAGCCAATAGTGACTCCTATTTAATTCACAGTGGACTCTGGGAATCTGAGTACTAAGCGGTGATATCGCCCCCTTAAGTAGGTGGGGAAGTGCAGTCTTCAATTTCCTTTTCCTTTTATGGTGCACTCTGGGAAACTGAGTTTTTCGCTGGTGCTGCAACCTGTGTGGGGAACTTGGAGAACTCAGAGAACTTAGACATTTAATTAAGAAAGACAGAAAGCGCCTTCTCCTTGGAGCTGCTTAGCTTTGCTGATGATTAGCCTCGTGGATGCAATGTGGAAAGGCAAGAGAAGAGTTATATTAGGACTAAAGGAGGCTGACTGTGGATGTGATGTGAAGCGGGAACAATTTTTGTAAGATTGGAGAACTGTTGATACTGAAATATAAATAAGAGCTGTATAAATTGAATTGACTTGTAAGGGGGCGAAAGGGGAAGAGGAAATTGACTGATAACTATAATTTTTGCCTTGAAATTAGAGTGGAGAGTATCACTCTCCTTACAAATGGCTACATCTAAATTAACGAGATCTCAAGCCCAAGCACAAGCGCAAAGCAACCGCAGACCTTCACTTGAACAACCTAAGGGTCTAGAATCAAATATGGCTCTGATGGAGGAAATCAGGAAAATGAAAATGGATCTAAGTAAAGAGATCCAACAATTAAGGCTGGAGGTGAACGAATTTAAGATCGAGATTAAGACTGAATTAAGAGATAACATAAAAGGGGTTAGAGGAGCCATTGATAAGGTGTCCATAGAAATGAGCAAAATTAAAAACAAAGTGGAAAATATAGAAGTAAAACATGGAAAGTTCGAAGAAAATATAAAAGAAATAAAACAAAAACAAAAAGACCTAGTGGAGGAAAATGTTTTGAAAGATGTGAAGGCTAGGGAAAAATCTTTAAAGATCAGGGGATTGCCAGAGGAAGAAAATGAGGATCTATGGCAAAAAATAATACATATATTGAGCTCCTATTTAAATAGAGAATTTTCCCAATGTGAACTAGAGGTAGATAATCTGTATCGATTACATTCGTACATAGCAAAGAAAAACAAAGTTCCAAGGGATGTAGTAGTCTATTTTGTCAGAAAGCAAATGAGGGATACAATATGGTATAAACATAAAAATAATCCAATAACGTTTGAAGGCCGAGATCTATATCTCTTTAAAGATTACCCACCAGAAATCATTAGAAAAAGAAGGGAATATAATTTTTTAACATCACTACTTAGAGAAAAACAAATTCAGTATAGATGGAGGTTACTGGAAGGTTTAACCTTATGGTATCAGAAGAAAAGAATAGAAATAAAAACAACTACAGAAGCTAGGGATTTTTGGAGACTTTTAAGGAAAGACTATGGGAAAAATACTCCATCACCAGAGAGAGAAAGAGATAGTACAAAAGAGAACCCCAAAGATGGGGTGAAAATAAATGGTGACCAATCTAATAAGACTAGAAAAAAGAATAAAAATTTGGAAGAAAGGATTGATAACAAAGACATTGGTAAAGGAGAGAGAAGGAAAAGAAAAATGCAGATAGCAGAGGATAAAATATCGCAAACAGGAGAAAAAGACTTTAAGCCCTCACAGGAGGAAAGTGATTTAAACTCAGACAGTGAGGAAGAAGAAGGGAAACCAGAAGGATTAGAAGGACAATCCAATTTATCTAATAGTGAAGAGGAATTAGAAGAGGTTTAAACAAAGAAAGAGTAAGAGTTAAGAAGATGGATAATCTTACAATAACCTCATAGAATGTGAAAGGGCTGAATGGGAAAGAGAAACGGGGTAAAATATTCCATTACATTAGAAAATTAAACTGTGAAATAATATGTCTTCAGGAAATAAGAATACAAAAGAAAGATAGGAAATTTTTAGATAACCCCAGATTGGGGAGAGCATTTGTTTCACTGGCGGAGAAAAAAAAGAAGGGTGTCATTTTATATATTAGTTCCAAATATGAGGCGATAGAAGTGATAAATGATTCTAGAGGTCATTATGTTGGAGTCATGATATATTTGAATGGAGAAAAGATCCTGTTGGTTGGGGTTTATGGACCTTTAGAAAAGAAAGGAATTTTTTTTAAAGCTTTGTTAAATAAAATAGAAAATTTAACGTATGATGTATGTGTTTTGATGGGAGATTGGAATGAGGTTCTAAACCCAGAACTAGATAGATATTCTGGGGAAAAAATCAAATCAAACCAAGGTAAATTACCCAGGGATTTTTTTGAATTGATGGAGAGAATAAATGTAAAAGATATTTGGAGAGAAAAGAATGGTGATAGAAGAGAATATACATTTTTTTCTGATAGACATAAATCCTGGGCAAGAATTGATATGATATTGACATCAATGCATATTATTCCCAGGATCTCTGAAATTATAATTAAGCCTAGAATTCTATCAGATCATAACCCATTGGTAATGAAGATGACAATAAGACCAAAGGAATTTAGCTGGAAACTTAAAACGGATTTATTGGATAATGAAAAAATAAGTAAAGAAGTCTCAGACTGGATAGAGAATTACTTTAAGGAGAATATGTATAAAGGCACGCATATGAATATAGTTTGGGATGCCGCTAAGGCTGTATTCAGAGGGTATTTTATGGAAAAAAGCCACTGAATAAAAAAAGCAAGGAAACAGAAACTTTTAGAACTGCAGGCTGAGCTAGTTGCAGCAGAGAATAACTTTAAACAGTCTCCAAGTGATAAAAACTTGGATTTAAAGGTTAAGCTGATACAACAACAGATTTCCACACACTTAATGGAAGAATGGCAAAAAGAGATAAAATATATGAAACAAAAGAATTTTGAGGGAGCCAATAGACCCGGCAAATGGTTGGCTTATAGAATGAAAAAAGATAAGGAAAATAAACATATAACCTCGTTAGTGAAAGAAGAACAAAAAGTCACCAATCAGGACAAAATAAAAGATATAATTCATGATTTTTACAAACAATTGTATAGGGCTGATGACATACGGGAAGGGGAAATTAAGGAATATTTGGAGAAAAGTGATTTAGAACCGTTAAGGGAAGATCAGAGAGAACTATTAAATAAGGACATCAAAATGCAAGAGATAATGGATGCTATAAAAAAAATGAAGTCAGGAAAGGCTGCGGGTCCAGATGGATTCCCAGCCGAATTCTATAAAAAATATGCCCACCAATTAGTTAAACCAATTAAGGAATTGATAAATGAATTTAAAAAGTTTGGAATTCCTAATTCATGGAACCAAGCTAATATAGTCTTGATTCCGAAGGAGAGTAAAGACAGAAATTATGTGGAAAACTACAGACCAATATCATTGTTAAACAGTGATTACAAAATATTTGCTGTAGTTTTAGCGGAGAGACTAAAGACTGTCTTAAAAGAATGGATTGGAAGAGACCAAAATGGTTTTTTACCTACAAGGAAGATAAAAGATAATACGAGATTTGTGTTAGACCTTATCGAACTCCATGAACAAAGACCAGATAAGAAACTGGCTATGATATTTTGTGACTTTGAGAAAGCTTTCGATAAGGTAAATTGGCAATTTATGTTTCAGGTCCTGGAAAAGATTAAGGTAGGATCAAATTTTATTAATTGGGTTAAATTAATTTACAAAAAACAAGAAGCTAAAATAGTAGTAAATGGTGAAAGAACTGAAAATATTGAAATCCAAAATGGAACTAGACAAGGGTGTCCTTTGTCACCCTTATTATTTTTAATCGTAATGGAAGTATTAATGGATAATATAAGGAGAAATAAGGACATAAGAGGAGTAAAACACAAAAATTATGAACCCAAATTGAGAGCATATGCAGATGACCTTCTGGTCATACTATCAGATGTAGAGGATAGTCTGAGACAATTTGTAAGTGTATTAGAAGAATTTTGTAAAATTTCCGGACTAAAAATAAATAAAGGTAAGACTGTGGTATTAACAAAGAATCTCTTAGATAAGGATAAACAAAACATAAAAGAAATTGCAGGCTATCAAATAGTTAAAAAGGTTAGATATTTAGGGATTGAACTCACCAACAAAAACGTTGATCTATTTAAAAATAATTATGAAAGAGTAGTAAAAGATATTAAGAAAGATCTAGGGAGGTGGAGTAAGCTAAACCTTTCTTGGTTGGGGAAAATATCGGCTATAAAGATGTCTATTCTACCGAAGTTTCAATTTTTATTTCAAAATATCCCAATTATAACAAATAACGCACCCTTTAAAACATGGAATAAAATATTATCTAGATTTATTTGGAGTGGTAGAAGACCTAGAGTGAGATTTAAAGATCTGCAAGATAAGAAGATAAGAGGCGGTCTATCGCTACCAAATTTGCAAACATATTTTGAAGCAAGTTGTCTTGATTGGTTAAGTGAATGGCTACTATTAAAGGATAACGAATTACTAAGTTTGGAAGGAATGGGTCAGAGATTTGGCTTACATGCATACCTTTTTTATGAAAAACAAAAGGTCCATAGGGACTTTACCAACCATTTCGTGAGGAAATCTCTTATGCGAGTATGGAAAAAATACAAAACAAGAATATGTCTGGATATTCCAATCTGGGCTTCAATACATGAGGTCCTCCACAGCAGGGAAACACTGTTAAAAGAGAAATGGGTCACCTATGAAGATTTAGTAATAGCCACCCCAAATAGTACTAAACTGGAATTTAAAACTCTGCAACAACTGCAAGAAGAAGGATATAGTCTAGGCTGGCTTTTACATAGGCAGCTAAGAGAAAGATTCTTGGTAGATTGCAAAACTAGTACTATAAGAATGAAAAAGAACAAGTTTGAAGAACACATGTTTTCGGACAATAGAAATAATGTGACTATGTCTGGGAATAAACTCTGCTGATCTGCCTCTTTCATCCTCACTTTCTGTACTGGGAGTTATAGTTCTATGACTAAATCTTGTCTTCAGTCATTCTAGTAGTAATAGGTCTAGATTGTGTCTCATTATCTGAAGAACTATCACTGCTGCTAGTGGATGCTTCTGGCTTAACTGAAACCCCTCCGTTTCCTGGAGTTGGTTCAGTTTGTGTTTCTGGCTCATTTGAACTTCCTAACCTCAAGAAAACTTCTTTATTTGCATGCAGTTTGTCCCAACCGGCATGTCTCTCGAAATTTGCAGACCTAGAATACTGCACTTCTTTTCCACCTAAATGAAACTTGTAGCTATTTCCAGAATAACCCAAAAACCTAAGCCTTCTACTTTTGGGTTCTCCTTTCTTCCTGAAACAAGCTGGTATGTAAACATAAGCAAATTGTCCAAAGACTCTCAAATACTTTGGCACTCTCCCATACAATACCCTGTAGGGAATGTCTTCAATTTCTGAATGATACAGTCTGTTACTAATATGTACTGCTGTCAAAGTTGCTTCCGCCCAGAAACTATCTTTTACCTCTGCATCTGCCATCAAACAAGCAGTTATCCTTTTTATATCTTGTATTTTTTTCTCCGCTAAACCATCTTCGTTAGGACAAGCGGGATTAGTAGTTTCATGCCTTATTCCTACCTTTTGAAACCAATTAAACAATTGATTACTTAGAAACTCTCCTCCCCGGTCAGTAACAATGGTGCCTACTCTAATATCAAATTGTCTTTCCACCATTCTCACCCATGCTTTTAAACTTTGCCCAGCGTCAGATTTGTTTTTCAATATTCTTACAAAAGCAAACCTTGTAAACCTATCAACAATTACCAGGAAATATTTGCTTCCCCCTAAAGATAAACAATTAGCTTGGGCAACATCTGCATGTACAAACTGAAATGGTCTTTGAGCAATTCTTTTGGTTTTCTTGGCTACTGGAAAAGCTCTGACCTTTACCTGATTACATACAGTACAATCTAAGTGATTTTTGCATTCAGCAACTTTTAAATCTGGACACATACTGATTAACTTCTTTAAACATTTGAAACTAGCATGACCAAATTTTCTATGGAGTTCATGTATACATTGTGAAGTCGTAGGCTTTCATGGCTGGCATCCATGGTTTTTTTGTGGGTTTTTTCGGGCTGTGTGGCCATGTTCTGAAAGAGTTTCTTTCTGACATTTCGCCAGCATCTGTGGCTAGCATCTTCAGAGAAAACTGAAATGGAAAAGCCTGGTTGTATATATACTGTGAGATCCTGGGTAGGGAGGGGTGGTTCCCAGGTGAACTGTGTGTTGTCTGTGTTGAATAGGTATTGTTCTGTGTTGATGGCTTCGCTTCAGGCTATGCAGTCCAGGATATGTCTGCTGTTCCCATGTAAACTGTGTATTGTTCTGTGTTGAATAGGTGTTGTTCTGGTATTAATGGCATGGCTTCCAGGTGAGGAATGCAATCAAGGAGATTGTCTGCTGTTGTCTGCTGACCCTGGTTGGTCTTCCCTTTGCATTTGCTGAGTGCAGATTTTCTTATTTTGTATGACTGGTAGCCATATCTTGTTTACTTTAAGAGTTTCTTCTTTCCTGTTGAAGTTGTCTAAGTGTTTATGGATTTCGATGGCTTCCCTGTGCATTCTGACCTGATAGTTGTTGGCATGGTCCAGAATTTCAGTGTTTTCAAACAGCATTTTATGCCCAGGATGGTTTATCATGTGTTCTGCTACTGCTGATTTTTCTGGCTGGCCCAGTCTGCACTGTCTCTCATGTTCCTTGATTCGTGTTAGGACACTGCGTTTGGTGGTCCCTATGTAGACTTGTCCGCAGCTGCATGGTATGCGGTAAACTCCTGCAGCTGTATACAGTCTTTGTGTATTGGACTATTGTCTATGTTATTAGCATTTTCAACACTGTAGCTATCAATATTGTCTTCCAAATAGTAAAGTTTATCCTTTTTCAAGCCTATGCCTCGCAATTCCCCATTCAGTTTTATCTTACACATGTTCTTTTCAAAAATGACTGTGTAGTCTCTGTCTGTTAATCTGCTCACTGATAACAAATTATTTTCTAACTCCTTTACATGTAACACATCATTAAAGTTTTCCTTCAGCCCTGGAATGTAAACTGTACCCATTTGATTTACAGTACTGAGCTCTTTCCCATCAGCTAAAACTACAGCATTTACATTAGCTGATTTTCTATTACTTATCAAATTAATATTGTTACACATTGAAGATGATGCTCCTGAGTCAATTAACCATTTACAATTAGCATTTTGTTTTTCCTTAATCATGGCTGCAAACCCCTTTCTGTTACCACTGTCCTTCAAAAATGGAGGTTTGGACTGCTTTTGATACTGCCGCGGCTGCCATCTGCTCTCTCCTTGCTTGCTTCTCTCAGCAGCAAATTGTTTACAATGTCTCTGTAGATGACCAATCTTTTTACAATAAAAACACCTCCGTTGCTCCCTTGTAGAAGCTGCTTCTTCCTGCTTTCGTAGATCAGGTGTCATTTGTTGTTTTGGCACAGTCCTCAAACTTGCTGAGTCATTCTGCTCAGACTTTCTTCTCAAGTTTTCTTCCAATATTCTGGCAACAATTAAGTCTCTGTTCAGCTCAGCTTCTGGCAAATTTTGCAAGCTATTTGTAATGTTGTCCTAAGAAGAGTCTAGCAATTCTAGTAAAATATAACACTGCTGCTCCTTGCTAATTTCCACTCCTCTCAGTTCAGCTTGCACAAATAAATCTTGCATTGTTTTTAAGTGTTCTATCACACACTGTCCTTTCGTCATCTTTTGTCTGTAAATTCTTTTAGACCAAAGCATTTTTGCAAACGCAGTTGAAGGAGTGTGTAATCTCTGCAAGGTATCCCACACATCCTTGGAGGACACTTTATCTCTTACGTCGTTAATCAAGTCTTCTTCTAGCATGAGATAAAGACATGCTTTTGCTTTAGCGTCTCTTTCTCGAGTGGCTGCATCAGCATCAGCTGCCAGCCCTGTTTCAACTGTCGACCACAGAGACTCCTTTATTAGTAGAGATTGGGCATATATCTTCCAGGTAGAGTAGTTGTTTCTATTTAATTTACTAAACTTTAGGATCTCCATCTTAATTTGTGCAGTGACTCAATTTGACACAGTCCTTCTGAGTATGCACAGCAGACAAAACACAAAATGATTTACTCACAAGGCTCCACAAAACTTTCTTCCACTCTCTGGAACTTTCAGCTTCTGTGGATGCTGGTTGCTCTAGTATCTGGGCCCATAACCCTTGTCAGGGATGATGGGAGTTGTAGCTCTTCACCTCTGGCTCTAACTCACCACCTTGTTATGCAGCAGAGCTGACCAGCTTTGATCAGTGGTTGATGCTTCTTTCCCAAGCAGCAGAGTTTCAGAGAATAGGCTGAAGACCCTGACAAACTCTCCAAGCCTTCTCACCCTTCTCCCTGAGATGTCTCCAAACTTCTCCAGGATTCTTCTGGCTCTTGTATCTTCCCTCAAGACACCAGACAACTCAGTAGTCTTATATAAAAGATCTACTTTATTCTACTATATATAAATACTATATGCCCTACAAATCACAATATCTCCAAACTACTCCACAATGTACATTAGCAAACATTGCAATTTATAGCCATTGTTAGACACCACCCACCAGTCAGTTTCCACCCAGTGGGTGTGTACATACATCTTGATTGGTCCACATAGATCATCCCATACCTAAGACCAACCCAAGTGTTTCATCACTTTACCTTGACCACTTAATGAGTCTCAGGTGTTTGCAATCTATCACAGGTGTTCTCAATATACCTTCTATAACTTTGTCCTTGGTTCTCAAGGCTTCTTAATTATATTATCTTTTTCACCTGTGTATCTTCCTGATTGCTCCTGCTTAGTCACTTTGACATTCACATACATATTTTTATTTCTATTACTGTATATCCCATGTTGCTTTTTCCTTAACATATCTAAATTAATTAATATTGTAGAATTAGATAGATTTACAGTTCTTTTAAGAGGACAAGACTGGGAGGCATGTGAAAAAATATGGAATCCTTTATTTAAATATGTTAACGAGAAGTAATTGAATATAGATAAGGAAAGCAGTCCGTAGATAGATGAGCAAAGACAAATAAGCAGTTTAGTTTGGGATTATTAAGAAGAAAGACTTGGTATGTCTCTCTCAGTTAAGGAAAAAGAAGAGAGGTAGTTATGTTTAAGTTGGAAACTAGGGTTTGGTTTAGGGTTTAGGAAGTCATTGGTATGTATGACTGAGAGCAAAGAGTATTGTTTTGTCAATTTTGTTTAGTTTTTGTTTCTGTTAATGTATGTGATATGTAATGTTGAATGTTAGGTCATGTAAGTATGTTTATGTATTTTAAAGCATTCATAAAAAAAATAAAAAAATAAATAAATCCCTATTAAACTTTTTCTCACCTCTCCAATGAGTGAATGAGTAAGAGAGGGAACTTTAAACTTTAAATATTGTGGCCTAAACAATGGAGCTTATCGTACTCTAAATAATGCGACTTATCCCTGATGGGATACAGTCACTTTTCAGGTTAACAGTGGGTATTACTGCACGTGAAATCACCGCCACTGCCACTGGGCGACTGCAACCTGGATCCCAGCCATGCTGGCTGAGTGTGGCTGGGACCCAGCTTGCTGCCGCCCAGGAGCAGCAGCGGCGATTTCACGTGCGATAATACCTGCTTTAACCTGAAAAGCAACTGTATCCCGTTGGGGATAAGTTGCATTATTTAGAGTGCAATAAACTCCTAAGAGATATTTAATTCTCCTAACAGACAGAATGCACATACACACATTGGATGGAGGGCAGGGGACCCATGGGTCTTGGGGTGGATGGTAGAAGCAGGAAAGGGGGAGGGAATGAGGAAAGAGCTGCCACCATAGCCCCTTTCCCTTTTCCCTTGCTGCATTGGGCTTGATGAGTCTGGTCTTAATTGTTGTTGTGTGCCTTCAAGTCATTTCCAACATATGGTGACCCTAAGAAAAACCTATAATGGAGATTTCTTGGCAAGATTTTTTCAGAGGACATTTGCCATTGCCTTCCCCTCAGGCTGAGAGCATGTGACTTGTCCAAAGTCACCTCCTGGGTTTCATGGCTGAGTGAAGAATCGAACCCTGGTCTCCAGGGTTATAGTCCACTGTTCAAACCACTACATCACACTGGCTCTCCATGGCCTAAACTAAGAGGCATTTAATTCTTCTGACAGACAGCATAACCATCCACTCACACACATGAGATTAAGGACAGGTCATGCATAGCTCTTGAGATGGACAGCCGGAGGGAATAGGACAGGGTAAAGGGATGAGGAGAGAGCTACTGTATGAGCTTCAAGGGAAGTGAATAAGGACTAGAGCAGTGGCTATCTCCTTCTCTCCTCTCCCCACCCTGCTCCACCCTGGAGATGTCCCATGGCTATAAATACTTAATATAATATATGCGTGCACACTCAAGCACACCCTCCATAACTATATATTTCAATAACCAAAGACTTGCATGGCTTCTGAAATTGAGAGATCCCTTTGAATACAAATTGAGAGATCCCTTTGAATACAAAACCACTTTTTGTTGACTTGTTTTTCAATGTTCCTCTGTTCTGATGCTTGCAAATTACAGACAAGTTCCATTAATTTGATGAGCGATCTAGTCTTGCATCTGTTCTTCTTGCCTAGGGAGGCCCATTTGGGGCCACTTGCATGCCTGGAATTCCAAATCTTGCCTACAGAAAAAGAGGAAACCCTTTTCAAATTAATGAAAATTGTCTGGAATTTGGAAGCATCGAAACAGCAAGCTTTTGTTAGTTCTTCTTGCCTATGGAAGCTCACTTTGAACCACTCCCACACTTGTATGTGCTGCTTGCAAAACAAGCTGGCGGTGGTGAGGGGAGGCACCATGCTGACTCCAGAGTCTTGCTTGGGACCACATGAGCACTGTGCTCAAAGTGTCAGTCTGCTTGGAACACACACACTGACATTAATAATAATAATAATAATAATAATAATAATAATAATAATAATAATAATTTATACCCCGCTTAAATGAAAACAATCTAAGCGACTTACATCAGTTAAATTCAGACTGTGTTCAATCTTTGATGCCCCCCCTCAGCCACACAGGCACATAGAGCCCCTTGTGAGAAGTAGCAGGGATAGTGAGAGAGGCAATGTCTGAAGCTGTGAGCAGCTGGCCTGCAAAGTTCTTTAGCACTGCCTCTTGAAGGAGTGCTTAGAGGAATCAGAGTTTGAAGGATGTGAATAAGACCTTTGTGTGGGATTTTTTTCTGAGTTAAAATCAGGCAAAGTTATCGCATTAAAGTTAAAGGCTATAATCATTGCTAATGTAGTTGCCATTTGCTTTGCTTTACCTTTTGATCTATTTTGACATGTGTGCATTTTCTTAGACATGCCTGTGCCTATTCACCTCCCTCACACATTGCACAGCCTCCATTTATTGTAATTCCCTCCCCATCCACCCATCTTTAGGGTAATTACAAACAGTTATGACTGCCGGAATTCTGTAAGTTCTTTGGCATCATTTTCCTTTGCTTCATCCATTACATCCTTTGTTATCTGCCTCTATGTTTTACCCTCAGTTTATCCATGGGTCATATAAAAATCCATAATTTTGACCCAAACATGCCCTCGACTTTCATGAGGTCGACTTATAGTTGAGTATATATGGTATTCTGCATTAATGCATTAATGAAAGCCCAGATGATCCATCTGCAGTTTCAATAATAGCCTCCTCAAGTTCAAAAAAGAAGAAGAAAAAACAGCATTGGAAAAGATATTAATTGATGAAAAAGAGAAAATAATTGGGAAGTCATATGGAATATTATTAAAATACGAGATGGAGGAAGAAACGGTTACCAATGATTAAATGGGCCAAAAATATAGGCCACTCAGTCCAAATAGAGCAATGGGAAAGAATATGAGTAAATAGATTTAAATATACAGTCTCAGTGCATATGGGAAAATGTATATAAGATGTTTTTCCAATGGTATTTATCGCTGGAAAAGATAGCAAAAATTTATAAAATGAAAAACAGTATGTGTTCGAAATGCAAAAAAGAAATAGGAACCTTTTTCCATTGTTAGTGGGGATGTAAACAGGCAAGAAAATATTGGGATGTGATTAATAATATGTTAAATGAAATATTAGATTTGAAGCTATTTTTAAAACCAGAATTTTACTTGTTGGGAATTATGGATGAAAATTTGGAAAAGAAATATGGGAAAATTTTATTTCATTTGATTTCAGTAGCAAGGATATTGTTTGTCCAGAAGTGGAAAAATAAGGAGGTTCCAACTAAAGAAGAGTGGCTTCATAAATTATACGATATATTGGTGACGGACAAATTAACACAGTTATTAAGAGATAAACCAAAAGAGCAATTCTATAAGGAGTGGGGGGGAAATAATAGAGTCCTTGGGAAAAAGATGGGGATACTTGACAACAATTAATATCTAAACTAGTAAAAGAGAATGTTCACTATGAAACAGGAAAGCATACAAAAGTCAATATAATCACATTATAGAGGACAAATACTGATGGGTAGGAAGTCTGTATGAATGGTAAGAATGAGGAGAATTGGAAGAATTGAAGATTTAAATACAGACTATGGGGGGTTGCAGACTGCCAGAAATAGTGCAAATTGAGTCCACTTTTAGGGTTAGGGTTAGGGAATCATGGGAACTGTAGTTTATTGTGGCACCCGAGCTCTCTGACAGAGAAGGCTCAATGTCTCAGAAAAAAAAAAATCCCGTGATTCCCTAGCACTAACCCTAACCCTAAAAGTGGACTCAATTTTCACTATTTCTGGCAGTCTGCGACCCCCCCTATAAGACTAAAATGGTAGTGTAGGGAAAATAGAAGGTGTAGGGTTAGTGAAGGAAGTAAAAGTAAGTGCTGAGGCTATGAGGATGCGTAGAGAAGGTATGAGGTAGGTTAAGGTGTTGATATGAAGGAAGGATGGTGGTATGAGAGGTGGAAGATAGATAGAAAGAAAAAGTTTAGGAGTAAAGAAAGTAGTTTAATAATAAGAAGGTTCAAGAGAAGGAAAAATTGGTAAGGGAAGGTAATAGTGTGACATTGGAGAAGGTGAAAGGTTGGAGGAAGGAATGGATAGAATAGAAAATAGATAAGTAAAGGATTGGTATGTATTAATGTAAGGTGTTTGAGAGATTGATTGTATAGTTTCATTGCTTGTGTTATTGATTTTAACATGTGTGTCTTTTTTTAGATATGAATGTATATACGAAGAAAGATAGAAAGAAAAAGTTTAGGAGTAATGAAAGTAGTTTAATAATAAGAAGGTTCAAGAGAAGGAAAAATTGGTAAGGGAAGGTAATAGTGTGACATTGGAGAAGGTGAAAGGTTGGAGGAAGGAATGGATAAAATAGAAAATAGATAAGTAAAGGATTGGTATGTATTAATGTAAGGTGTTTGAGAGATTGATTGTGTAGTTTCATTGCTTGTGTTATTGATTTTAACATGTGTGTCTTTTTTTAGATATGAATGTATATACGAAGTTTGGGTTTGAATGGGTTTGTATGTATTTGTTTATGTTGTATGTTTTATGCTGTATGTCTTTTTAATTAATAAACATTATTTAAATTTTTTTAAAAAAAATAATAACCTCCTCAAAGAAAAAGCATGAATATCCACTCAGGAGCATTTCAAATCCAATATAGAAGAAATACAGCAATTTCATTTTGCTTTTCATCATTACTGTATGTAGTATTTTGTAGGTAAAAATGATTCAATTTGTTTTGCAAATTTGACAGCCCACTCTGCCTTATGCACTACTGCTATTTTTCAAAATTCATTACATTTATACCATTAGGCTTATCCCACCAGAAAGTCAAATTAAATTATAAAATCAGGTCTAATTACTGTTCTGCTTCAGTAGAAATGTGATATATCTGGCCTGTCATGATCCTAAGAGAAATGCACTTCTTCAGCTCTGTTACATGAATTTGTTTCTTGGCTTAAAATTTTGGTGGCCATTTAAAATTTTATGTTCTTGCTATAGCGTTATAACAACTATTATTACTTGGAAATAGTGGATGGCTTGAATCATCTGTTCTTCACCCTCACTAGATGGGATTGTTGCTGTGGAACTGCCTTTAAAAACAGTCCAGATGTTTCAGTTCACCAAAAATTGAGTGAACAGACTTTGTCTGGCACTCCTGGATGAGAAGGTATAATTCTAATCTCATATTAGTTCTGCTGTCTTCTCATTTCTTTCCACGATCAATTCAAAGTGCCTTTAAAACCTTAAAGAACTTAAGACTAGGTTGCTCTGGGAATTAATTAATTTCACGTGGGCCTGCTCAAGAACAAAGGCTACATCCTTATTGCAGAAATAATCCAGTTTGACATCACTTTAGCTGCCATGTCTCAATGCTATGGAATTCTGGAAACAGTAGTTGGTTGTGGCACCAGAGCTCTCTGTCAGAGAAGGGATCTCTCACAAAACATCAGTTCCTAGCATTCCATAGTATTGAGCCATGACAATTAAAGTGCTGTTAAACTGGATTATTTTTGCAGTGTGGATACAGCCAAAGACCAGTATAAGAAGTTTTTGGGCCATCTGAAGAGATTTGTGAATATAAGGCCTCCTCAACAGGAGGTGTGATTTTGGAATGCTGTGATTTTGGAATGCTTTCCAATCTTTCAGCCCTTCTTTCCGGACATCTTTCACCAGAAATCTGTTTTGATAGGCTTTAATTTTATACCATTAATTTTTATTGTAGTTGATGTCAGTATATTTTATTACTGCTGATGCTTGGATATGTTTTGCCTTCTTTGAAAGCGTTTTGCTATTGCTTTTAGAAATTAGGTGTGCTTAAATTGTTATTGATTCTATCACATAGTTTTATGATTATGATGTACATCATGCTACATACTTTTAAAGAAGAGGGGGTGTAAATAAATCATCATGACTATTATCATTAGTAGGAGTACTCTTATTTTTATTTTTAAAAATATTTTTATTCATATTATTAAAGATATAATAAAAAAGCAAATGATATTACATTGACAGTTTCAAAGTAAAGTTTGCTTTTTACAACATCTATACCAGGGGTAGGCAACCTTTTTGAGCTGGAGGCCGGGTTGCTGTCCCTCAGACAATTGGGGGGCCGAAGCACCAAAAATAAATAAATAAATAAATAAATACATTTAAAAAAAATAAATAAAAAAATTAAAAAAATGCATGCACACTCTCTCAGCCCCAGAAAAGCCATGGCAAAAACCCTGTGGAGATTTTGTCAAGAAAACCCCAGGAACAAATAATAACAACAATAATCAATATCATCATGGTGGGCAGCAGTGAGGGGTGGCGGGTGCAGCGGCCTCGGGGGGGCGCATCCGGCCCCCCGGGCCTTAGGTTGCCTACCCCTGGTCTATACCTTGTCTACTATACAGTAATTTTACTTACAGTGTTGTTATCTCAAAATAATGTATTACATATCTAAGTTGGAATATCTTAGGGGGGTTGCAAACTGCCAGAAATAGTGCAAATTGAGTCCACTTTTAGGGTTAGGGTTAGTGCTAGGGAATCATGGGAATTGTTTTTTTTCTGAGACATTGAGCCTTTTCTATCAGAGAGCTCTGGTGCCACAATAAAATACAGTTCCCATGATTCCATAACCCTAACCCTAACCCTAAAAGTGGACTCAATTTGCACTATTTCTGGCAGTCTGCAACCCCCCTCTCTTTCTTTTTTCCAATTAAACTCAATCTTTTTAAACATATCCTATCAGATTTTGTCCTTTCCTTCTTTGTTTAATAATATGTAACATTGAATATGGTTTCCCTTTATTTTCCTTCTTGTATATTACTAAACTTAAATCTCTTGTTTTTGCAAACCTCATGACTTTTTTTTCCAGTTGGTTGTTACCTATAGATTTGTTATTTCAAAAATTCTATTTCTACATATACAAATACATAAATAAATAACATCACTTATTTGGACAGTTTGTACCTTATTGTTATTGTACCTCTATCTGTAAATATGTATTCCAATGTTTTGATATTGTATTTCTAAATTATTGACATAGCTGTTTTTTCTAAGTTTCTTCAATATTAAATCCCCATTTTTCTTTCCAGAATTGTACTATTGGTTGCCAGTCCTTTATTGCTTTCCTGTTTGGATTACCTTTTATTAAATTTGTCAATTTGTCCATCTCTTTCATTCCATAATTTTTTTGTAGACATTCTTCAGTTAAAGGAGGATCCTCTGTCTTCCATTTCTTGGCAATAATCAATCTTGTTCCTTGTGACATTTCCAACATTTATTGTCACTGGTCTTGTATATCTTATTTAATTTCCATGATGTGTAGTACCATCTGTTAGAAATTTTGTAAAAAAGTTCTTTTAAGTCTTGAGAAGATGTGAGATGATTAGATTTATTCCAAGTATTCTCCGACATCTCCAGTCCTCTCTAGTCTTTAAATCCAATTTACTTTCTTCTCCTTTGTTGAGTAGATCTTTGTAAATTAACCATTCTTGAGGTTTCTCCTACCTTCCAAAAAAGGCTTCTTGGGATGAAACTCACAATGGGATTTTTGAATAAAACTTTTTTTTTTAGCTGGTTCCATATATTTAATAGTGTTCTTCTTATCAGGTGGTTCTTAAACTCTTTGTTTACCTTAATCTTGTTGTACCAAATGAAAGCATGTAGATCAAATCTTAAATTTGCTGCCAACAAATCCAAAAGTTTTCTATTAGTTAATTTTATCCCGTCTTGGATCCAAAATGTGGCAGAAGCATGATGATATAGCCTTAAATCAGGTAGTGTGCAACCCCCTCTTTCCTTTAAGTTTTGCAAAGTGTTCCAATTTATTCGAGGCTTTTTACTCTTCCAATGAATTTCCTCAATTCTTTATTCCAGTCTGTAAAAATCTTGTCTCTATCAATTATTAGAAGATTTAGAAATAAAAAAATAAATTTAGGGAGTACATTCATTTTAAGAATGGCAATCCTCCAAGTAGTGACAGGTTCAGTTTGTTCCAGCAATGGATATCTTTTTGTATATCATTCCACATGGCTACATAGTTGTTATTAAATAAATCTATGTTCTTATTCATTAACCATAATCCTAGATATTTCATTCCCCCCTATTTTACACCTCACTTTCTTTTGTAGTAATTCTTCTTGTTTGGTCATATTTTAGTTTATATCCAAGTTTTATCTTTGTTTAAACTGAGACCTGCATAGTTTCCTGAGTTTTTTTTAAATCTCCTTCATTGTTTGTTCAATGCCTACCAAAGGATCCTTTAAAATGATAACCATGTCATCTGGAAAGCATTTCAATTTATATTCTGGCCTTTGTATCTTGTTCCTTTAATCTTTGATTGGTTTCTAATTCTTTTAGCAAGAATTTATAATACAAGAATAAAAAGAAGTGGGGAGAGAGGGCAGCCTTGCTGTGCTCCTTTGCTTATTGTAAATCCTACAGTTTTTTCTTCATTTACTATAAATTGAGCTTGTTGTTATATATTGCCTTTATGTTTGCAAGAAAATCTTTATTCTTTGTAAAATTTCCAGCATAAATTCCAATCTAACATTGTCAAATTCTTGTTTGATGTCTAAAAAAAAATCAATGCTAATTTCTTGTTGATGTTCATATTGTAATATTCAATGATATTTATAATTGTGTTTGTAGTATTTCTTATGTGTCGTCCTGGTAAAAAACCATTCTGGTCTTCATGAATGTTTTTTCCTAGAATATTTTTAATATGTTTGCCATGATTAGTGCATGGATTTTGTAATCAATGTTTAAGATGGAGATTGGTCTGTAGTTTGAGACTTCTAGCTTGTCTTTACCCTCTTTCAGAATTAAAACGATGTTTGATTTATTCCATTTTTCTGTAGGCCCTTTAGCAGGAATTTGGTTCATTGTCACTTGGAGGCAATAAGATCTTCTTCAAATATTTTGTAAAATTTTGCAGTGTATCCATTGCTACCTGGATTTGTTTGTTCTCTTTTAAATTTTCAATTTCTTTACAGGAGCGATTGATAGAATGTCTTCCAAAGTAGCCAAAATACAAAATAAAATGGAAGTTATAGAAAAAAAACATGACTATTTTGAAGAAGATTTAAAAGATATTAGGCAAAAGCAAAAGGTCTTAATAGAAACTAATATTTTGAAAGAGGTGAAAATTAGGGAAAGGTCTCTGAAAATTAGAGGGCTTCCGGAAGAAGAAAACGAAGACTTGTGGCAGAAGGTGGTTACTATGTTAAGTGTGTACCTGAGTAAAGACCCTGCCTTTTGTGAAATTGAAATAGATAATTTATTTCGTGTTAACTCCTATGTAGCAAGGAAAAATAAAAATCCAAGAGATGTTATTATTTTATTTGTAAGAAAACACATACGGGACACTCTTTGGTTTAACCATAAAAGGAGACCTTTCAAATTTGGGGAGAGAGAGCTTCAGCTGTTTAGAGATTTGCCCCCAGAGATAATTAAGAAAAGAAAAGAATATAACTTCCTTACTCTTGAGTTGAGATATAGGAAAACCAATTATAGATGGAAACTCCCTGAAGGGCTAATTCTATGGTTCCAAAAGAAAAAAATTGTAGTCAACTCTATAAAGGAGGCAAGGGAATTTCACAAATTCCTTAGAAAGGACCACACCAGATATAAAAACAAGAGTAGTAACAAATCATCGGAAAAGAGTAACGGAAAAGATTTGGTAGAGAGTAAGCTGCCACGTGAGGGAACGGACTCCCAAGCTAGGGAAAAAGTATTTCCTTTTGGAGATGAACAACTTACAAGAGATTTCCCAGGAGCGGCTTCTACAGAGCTTTTACAATTGAAGGCTGGAGAGGAAGGACAAACGACAATAGGGAGCCTAAAAAATCTTAGATTAGAGGAAGACTTGGATTTAGGTGATAGTCAGAACTTAGATTTAAGTGAAGGAGAGTCAGACATTGAGGATTGATCATGCTTGGCTTAAATATTTTGTCCTGGAACGTAAAGGGTTTAAATGGACGGGACAAGAGAGGGAAAATATTTCAATATGTTAAAAAATTTAAAAGTGACGTATTGTGTTTGCAGGAAACAAAAATTAAACAGGAAGATGTTAAACTAATAGAAAGACCTAGTTTGGGAAAACTTTTTGTATCCAGTGTGGTTAAGAAGAAAAAAGGAGTTGCTATGTATGTTAATGCTAGTTACACTCCAAATCAAGTTCTGTGTGATTTGAAGGGACGTTTTGTTGGGGTCTCAATTAAAATTAAGGGAATGAATGTTTTGTTACTTGGAATATATGGACCACAGAAAAAGAAAGGAATTTTTTAAAAAAATTTTATTAAATAAAGTTGAAAAGCTAACATTTGATGCTTGTATTACCATGGGAGACATGAATGGGGTCCTTGACCCTTTTTGGGATAGGAAATCACACACAAAAATTAAATCTACCCAGGGTAAACTCACAAAAGAATTTTTTGAATTTATGAAAAGAATTGGCATCAGGGATGTGTGGAGAGAGAAGCATGGTTTGGAAAAGGTATATACTTTTTTTCCTGACGCACATCAATCATGGGCTAGGTTGGACATGATACTAACCTCAAATAGCCTATTACCTAAAATTACTAAAATAGAGGTGAAACCAAGAGTACTATCAGACCATAACCCTATTGAGGTAAACATTGAAATAAGCTCTAGACAATTCTCTTGGAGATTAAGATCTGACTTACTTAATAAGGAACACATAGATAAAGCCATTCAGAAATCAATAGACAACTTTTTTGTTGAGAATTTGGGGAAGGGAACACCTACCGAAATGGTTTGGGAAGCATTCAAAGTGGTGATTAGGGGTGAATTAATTAAAAAATCTACAAAATTAAAGAAACAATATTTAAAAAATGAATGATTTACAGGAAAAATTAATGAGTAAAGAAAAGGAGTTACTTGAAACTACTAATTGTAAAAAAATAACTTTAGAACTAAAAGCAATACAACAACAAATTTCTTTAATGTTATCTCATGAGTTAGATAAGAAAATTAAATTTATGAAGGTGAAAAAATTCGAAGGAGCAAATAAGCCAGGTAAGTGGCTCGCTTACCGAATGAGAAAAGAAAGGGGAAAAAAATTAATAACTGCGCTGCAAGATAATACATCAAAATATACTGAACAAGAGAAAATAGAAGAAATAGTACGTGATTTCTATGCAGAATTATACAAAAAGGAAGAAAAGTTTGAAGAAAGCACTATGAGGGATTACTTACAAAATCTGAATATTGAACCCTTTGATGACGAACAAATACAAATTCTTAATAGAAGCATAACTACGCAAGAAGTGATTGAGGTGATTAATTCCATGAAACTGAATAAATCGCCGGGGCCTGATGGCTTTCCTTGCGAGTTTTATAAGAAATATGCTGTTTGTTTGAGTCCCCCTTTAGCAGAATTGATGAATGAGGTAGCTCTAGGTTCAATTGAGATCCCAAGGTCTTGGAGTCAAGCTGATATAGCTCTACTCCCAAAAGAAGGCAAAGATACTGAAAATATAAGAAATTATAGACCCATATCACTTTTAAATAGTGATTATAAAATCTTTGCAAAAATCTTAGCTGAAAGACTAAAAAGGGTTCTCTCTTCGTGGATTCACAATGACCAAAATGGATTCCTTCCTTCAAGGAAGATTAAGGATAATATTAGATTTGTGCTAGACCTAATTGAATTTTGTGAAAATAGAAGTGATCAGAAACTTGCCATGATTTTTCTCGATTTTGAGAAAGCTTTTGATCAGGTTAGCTGGGCCTTTATATTTGCAATCTTGGATAAGATTAAGGCAGGTAATACATTTACTAACTGGGTCAAAGCCATATACTATAAACAGGAAGCTCAAGTGATTGTAAATGGTGAAAGAACAAAGAAAATACAAATTGAGAAGGGAACGAGCAGGGGTGTCCTTTATCCACCCTCCTCTTCCTTATTGTTATAGAGATTTTCAACTTCAGCCTAAGATTGGACAAAAATGTAAAAGGAATTAGATATAAACGATTTGAATATAAATTAAAATCTTATGCAGATGATTTATTAATAACAATTTCTGAAATGGAGCAAAGTATGGAAAATTTGCTGCAACATCTAAGTAGGTTTGAGAAGATATCTGGATTAAGAGTGAATAAGGATAAGACCGTAATTCTTACAAAGAATTTAAATCAAAAAGAAAAGGACTCAATACAAGAAATTTCAGGCTACAAGATAGTTAAAAAAGTAAAATATTTGGGCATTATGTTTAGTGGGAAGAATGTAGACCTGTATAGAAATAATTATGAGAAGTTGACTATGGAAATTAAAAAGGATTTGAATACTTGGAGCAAACTTAACCTTTCATGGTTAGGGAGGATATCTGCTATTAAGATGGGTATTCTGCCCAAATTTATGTTTTTTTCCCAAAATCTACCCATCATCGTGAATGAAGCCCCATTCAAAAATTGGAACAGAATATTAAGCGAATTTATTTGGCAGAATAAGAGACCTAGAGTTCTGCTAAAAACCCTTCAAGACAGGATAGAAAGAGGGGGCTTGGCTTTCCCCAATCTGTTACTATATTATGAGGCTAATTGCCTGTATTGGCTGACCAATTGGCTCCAGCTTAAAGACAAAAAATGCCTAACCTTAGAAGGATGTGAGCAGAGATTTGGGCTACAAGCTTATCTTTTTTATCAGAAGCAGAAGGTCTATAGAGACTTCTTGAATCATTTTGTGAGAAAGTCGATTTTAAGAGTGTGGAATAAGTATAAGGACAGGATTTGTCCCAATATTCCCGTTTGGGCTTCAGCCCATGAAGCCTTTTACGGGAAAGAAAGAATTTGTGAAGATAAGTGGATTACTTATCAAGATTTACTGAATATTGATTCTAAAGGAGTAAAGTTTGAGTTTAAAAGCTTAGAGCAACTATTAAATGAAGGTTTTTCTATTGGTTGGTATTTGTATTATCAATTAAGAGAAAGGTTTAAAGTTGATTCTAAATCACCTGGTATAAGACTTGTAGAAACTGAATTTGAGATCCTCATGAAAGCTGATAAGCCCAAAAAATAACGTTGTTTTATAGATGCCTATTAAATATTGATCAAGAAGAAGAAGTGGTAAAAACCTTTATGGTAAGATGGGCTCAAGATGTAAACCATGCTATTGATTTAGACTGTTGGGAGAGATCCTGGTCCAGTACTCAGAAATACACTCTTTGCTATGACATGAAAGAAAATGTGTATAAAATGCACCACAGGTGGTACATGACACCTGCCAGACTGGCCAAAATATATAAGGGCATCTCAGGAAAATGTTGGAAATGCCAGTCTGGCAGAGGAGACTTGTACCACTTATGGTGGCAATGTAAAAAAGCTCAGAAATTCTGGAAGAGCATCCACAGGGTGGTGGAAAGGATTTTGGGGATTAAGATGAATATGGAGCCTGAAATGTACTTATTGAATATTGTGTTGGATAAGAACTTGGAAAAACAATATGGGAAGCTGTTATTTTATATAATCATCAGTGCGAGACTGACATATGCCAAAAACTGGAAGTGTGTGCTGGTTCCACGTAAAGAAGATTGGTTAAGTAAACTTATAGATCTAATACAAATGGACAATTTATCAATAAAACTAAGGGATCAGGACTGGGAGAAGAATGCAAAGATATGGCAGCCACTGCTAAATTATATAAGTGGCAAGTCTAGATGAAGATGTTATCGTAAAGTGAGATGAGACTAACGGGAGATAAAGGCATTGTATTTTTTTTCCTTTGGTTTTAGTTATGATATGTTTATATATGTAAGCAGATTGTATGCAACTGTTTGACTATGCCTAGTCTATAACTTTATAAGGCAGGCTCAAATCTAAATATGTGGATTGAGAACATGGTAAAGGACTCAGGAAGTTTTTGTTGATTTGTTTTTTTCTTTGTTGTTTAGTTGTTTGTTGTTTTGTTTATTTTGTTATTTGATTCTATCCTTTTTTTCTTTTTTTCCTTCTTTTTCTTCTTTATTTTCTTTATCTTTTCTCTTCTTTCTTTTCTTTTTACTTTTTATGTTTTGTTAATTTTTGTCTAACCTTTTCCTCTATTTTTGCTTTTTGGATTGTGATATATTGAGAGTTAAGAGTTAATGCTGTAGTAGATATGTTTCTCTTTTATCTATTCATGTAATGTTATGTGCATTTTTTTAATCAATAAAATTAAAAAAAATAAATTTTCAATTTCTTGTGAAATGTCAATTTTTTTATCTTGCTGTCTAAAGTATTCTTTTGTTCTGTTGTTATTTTGCGTAATTTTTGTTCATCTAAGTCAGGGGTAGGCAACCTAAGGCCTGGGGGCTGGATGCGCCCCCCCCCCCGAGGCCTTTGGACTGGCCCCAGGCCGGTCCTGCTGCTGCCGCCACCACCCGCCATGATGATATTGATTATTGTTGTTATTACTTGTTCTTGGGGTTTTCTTGGCAACATCTCCACAGGGGTTTTTGCCATGGCTTTTCTGGGGCTGAGAGAGTGTGCATGCATATTTTTTTAATTTTTTAATTTTTTTAAAACATTTATTTATTTATTTATTTATTTATTTATGAGGGACAGCAACCTGGCCCCCAGCTCAAAAAGGTTGCCTACCCCTGATCTAAGTATTTCTTCATTTTGTTTAAGAAATTCTCTGTGGATTCTTCTCTGAATATATTTTCAAATGTTTCATAAAATGCCTTTATATTTCTTCTTGATTAGTTATTGTTTTACCTTTGTATTTTATTTCTGTTATCCAGTTTTTTACTATTTTCTTTTTAAAATCTGTACATCATTCAACATCCTGATTATTTGCATGTGCAAAGTATTTTTGTTTTAATCTTTTAAAATTTCCTGCTGTTTCTTTTGTTAAGTGGGTTTGCATTTGTTTTCTTAGAAGATCAATTTCAAGTTGTAATTTTTAATTTCCAGGTCTTTTTCTACGTTCTTTTTGTTTCATTTCTGATACAATTTTTTTTATTATTTTCTAAGCTTCATTTCTTCATTTCTGCTGAGTGTTGGATATGCAATATACCCTGATCACAGCTTTGAAACCATTCCATATTGTCTTTTTAGGTGTATCTGATGTGTTGTTTATTTGAAAATAGAATTGAAAATAGAATTTGGATACAAACTTTCATCATGAAAAATTCTGTCATTTAGTTTCCAGTTGTAGTCTTTCTTCCATTTCTGAAAGTAAAGTTCAATTAAATTATAATCTGAAATTATTCTTGGAGCTATTTCCATTTTTTTACCTAATTTATTAAATTTTGAGTGACCATAAACAAGTCTATTCTTGACATTGATGAGTGAGGGCCAGAATAGAAAGTAAACCCCTTCTTGTTCTTGTATTTATATGACCATACGTCCAACATTTGATGCTCTTCCATTAATCAAAGCATGTTTTGAGTAATTTACCCTTTTTTTCTTATTTTCTTTTTGGATATTCTGTCTCTTTGAAGTGACAGTACTTCACTGAAGTCTCCCACTAGAATGATGTTATTCATTCCAAGGTTCCTGAAATGAATATTTATTTATTTATTTATTTATTTATTTAAGATTTTTATTAGAATAATATAAAACAATACATCCATTGGAATAATCGCATATATACAATAACACAAACATTAACATAGACATAGACTTAAACATATACAAATAGTCAAACTAACAAAGACAACTCTTAACAACCATTCATCATTTTGAATGTGACTTCCTGAACTCTAACTAAGTCATAAATTATAACTTATTTACTGTCATTCTTTGCTCTTTTGCTATTCCATATTTTATTCAATTTTCTACTTATTTCTCTCTATCTATTTAATCTTTACTTTCTTCTTATTATTATTGTTACATTATACTTCCTTATCTCCTTGTATACACTAGTAAGTGGAAAGTTGCAAATTCCCTATCAGTGGAAGACTGGCTGTTTAAATTGATGGATTTGGTCTAGTTGGATAAGCTTACTATTCTTTTGAGAGCCCAAGACTGGGAAAAACATGGTAAGATTTGGAAACCATTATATGAATATTTAAACAAGTAGAAGGTTAGGGAAGGGGATGAATATTTATTTTTTAAAAGAATTTTTCTTTATTATCCAAAGGTTCATATATATTAGCTATTATCACTTTTCTAATTTGTAGTTGTACCTCCACAAATATCATTCAGCCTTCTTGATCTTTATTTTTTTTTTTTGCTTGATATTTTCTGTTCACGTAAATTGCAATATCACCTTTTTTATTTGATTATGAATAAAAAAATTGTCCCAACTTGAGGTTCTTGATGTATTTTATTTCCTCTTTTCTAATTTTGGTCTCCTGGAGACATATTATGCCATAATGATTCTTTTCCAAATTATTAAATATGTGTCTCCTTACATATTTGTTGTTTAACCCTTTTACATTCCAAAAACTGAATTTTACAGCCATTTTTTAAATATTAATCTTCTATGAGTTCTTCTTCTTCTGATGGCTATTCTTCTTCTTCCAATGGTTCTGATTCAATGTTTCTTTCTCTTTCTGGTGATTTTTCTTCTTGTTCTTGTAGTAGTTGTTCTTCTTGATCTTGTAGTAATTATTGCTCTACCTTTAGATCTTCTTTTTCTTATCTCAATTGTGATTGTGTTCTAGATTTTCACTGAGATCTCCTTCTTTATTCTGTCCTTTTCCCTGTTCTGGCTTTTTCCTTTTGTTTAATCTCTTATAAAATGCTTTTGTCTAGCATGTTGATCTTATATCTTCTTTGTACATGGAACTAATACCTTCTATTCTTTCCCATTGATAATTAATGACATCCTTTTTTTTTTAGTATTTGTGTTAAAAATATATATTCTTGCCTTTTCTTAAATATTGGTGTGGGAATGTCTTTGAAACTGTTAATTTGCTGTCCATCTATTTCCAGTTTTTCTTTGTAGTTTTCCTATATTACGCTTTCTTTCAACCTTGTTCTTAAGAAACTAATTGCAACATCTTGTTAGCATGGTTACGCAGAGTGTGGTGATCCACATCAACGTGCAGCACCAGATTCACTACCTTCTCAGATGCAGGCAGTAACATGTCAGTTGAAGAAGCACCTCTCCCCTTCCAGAATAAGAAAAGAGACTCTACAGATGTCTCTCAGATGAGGCTTTAATCTTAGTTCCTCTATGTACAAGGCTATATATAGCAACAACAACAACCATCAAACACAACTCTATACCAATAACCACACATGTGTCCTGAGGCAACTCCCTTATATAGCCAGGGCTCCATGTGGCCTTCTGGCCCTGCCTCTTCTTGTGGACACATGTCACTCAATCTGAGTGACTCTGCAGTTTTGTAGCACTTGTCTGTGCTTTCCAGCACCAAGTGACCATCTGCATAATGTCACTTCCCATGACTCAGCATCAGTCAAATGCTATGTCATCATGGCTGCTTATGATGTTCTGCTTATCCCACATTGTACATTTTCCCCTGGGACTGCTTCCTAACACATCTCTTGGGATCTTCTTTTTTCTCGATACTGTGTAATTTATTCTGAATATTTTGCTTATTGGAGAATCAAGAGTTTCTTCCACAATATCTAAGAATTTCGCTAAATTTGGAATTATTCTTTCCTAAAGATTTTCTTTTGATATTTCTGAAATCTCTCTCAATTTAATGCATCTCTCTCTGCGATTAATTTATTGAGTAAGCAGATTTTTTTCTATCTTGTTTTTGGTCCTCTTTTAATCTGTTTATTTTCCAATTCAGAAGTTTTCTTTTTTATTTCCTCTAAATCTGATTTTATTTTGGCCATTTCCTTTGTTAAATGCTCTATTTTCTTACCTAGAATGCTCACTTTTTTGCATGTCTTGCTTAATCTCTTTTCTTAAATCCTTTAACTTCCCTTATTTCTAATAATAATAATAATAATAATAATAATAATAAATTTTATTTTTAACTTGCCCCTCTGTGAGGCAATCGAGGTGGCGTACAAAGTTAAAACAAGACAGCAGTTAAAACAATTCCACCCCCCCAATCCCTAACCCATCCACCCCATAAAAATCAAATTAAACTAGCAGACTAATTAAAATAACAAAATTAATCAACAACAATAATTTAAACATTAGAACAAACAATGGTGTCAGGGAGCAATAACCATCCAAACTCTGTTAGGGGCGGGAGAGTTATTCCAGGAAGGCCTGTCAGAAGAGATCCATCTTTACTGCTTTTTTAAAGCAACCAAGAGTGGTAATAAGAATAATCTCATCTGGCAGGCCATTCCATAATCTTGGAGCGGTGACAGAAAAGGCCCTCTGGGACGTCTGCGACAGCCTAGTTTTAATAGGCTGTAGCAGGTTCCTCCCAGAAGACCAAAGTGTGTGTGTGTGGGGGTTGTATGGGAAGAGGTGGTCCCAGAGATAAGTTGGACCCAAGCCATGTAGTGCTTTAAAAGTCAAAACCAAAACCTTGTACTGTGCCCAAAAACTAATCGGCAGCCAGTGGAGAGATTTCAGCACTGGTGATATGTGCTCTCTCCTAGATGTTCCTGTGACCAGTCTGGCTGCCATATTTTGTACCAATTGAAGTTTCCGGGTTAGGCACAAGGGTAGCCCCATGTAGAGCGCATTACATCCAAGCGTGAGGTTACCAGAGCGTGTACCACAGTTTCAAGGTCCCTAGTCTCCAGGAAAGGGCGCAGCTGGCATATCAGCCGAAGCTGATAGCAGGCACTTCTAACTGTCGCATTCACCTGATTTGTCATGTGAAGCAATGAATCTAGGAGTACCCCCAGACTACGAACACAGTCCTTGGAGGAGAGTGTGACTCCATCCAGGATTGGGAGTTGTATTCCCAAACCTGTGTTTGGGCCTGTCACTATTAGTACCTCTGTTTTGTCTGGATTCAGTCTCAATCAGTTTTTCCTCATCCAATCCATTACTGCCTTAAGACAGTCATTGAGAGGAGAGATGCCATCTGAGGTCTGAGCAGATGATCGGGTCATGGAGAGATATATCTGGGTGTCATCAGCATACTGAAGACACTGTACTCCATGCCTCCGAATGATCTCTCCCAGCGGCTTCATATAGATATTGAATAGCATCGAGGACAGGATGGTGCCCTGAGGGACTCCACAATTAAGTTCTATTCTAGAAGAACAACTGTCCCCAAGCCTCACCCTCTGGGATCTGCCCAAGAGAAAGGAATGCCTGGAACTGCAGTGCCTCCAGTTTCTAACTCTCTCAGGCAATCCAGGAGGATGGAGTGGTCTATTGTATCAAAGGCCATTGAGAGGTCCAAGAGCACCAACAGGGTCACACTATCCCTGTCGATACTCAAGCAGAGGTCATCAGTGAGAGCAACCATGGCAGTCTCAACTCCATATCCTGTCCTAAAGCCGGTTTGAAATGGATCCAGATAATTGGTTTCATCCAAGACAGCTTGGAGTTGGGAAGCAACCGTCCTCTCGATCACCTTGCTTAAAAAAGGAAGTAAGGAGACCGGTCTATAGTTATTCCTGTCCAGGGGATCCAGGGAAGGCTTTTTCAGGAGGGGCTTGACCGCCTCATCCTTTAAACAGGATGGAACAATGCCTTCCCTGAATGACGCATTGATAGTATCCCAAAGGAATACCCTCAATGTGCCCCCCCCCCGGATGACCAGCAATATAGACAAGGATTGAGAGGGCAGGTCGTCTTCCTCACTCTACCAAGGAGCTTGTCCACCCCATCGGTACTCACAGATTGGAGCTGATCCAGTAAAGTGCCATCAACGGAGTTGATGGACATCTCACCTATGGATTCTGTCAAAACACTGGTATTCAGGAAAGATTTAAAAAATCTTTCCTAAATTCTCTTAATTCTTGTAGTATTATTTGACTAATCTCTGCTTGAAGTGAAGGGGAATCTATTGAGCATCTTCAGGATAAAGTAGTAATCTGTGTTTGGGTCGTTGTTTTTGCTCTCCTTGAGGCTGACATTTTGGTTTTATCTCTTTTCCAATTACCAATTACCACTTATTGCTTTGAGTTTGTCTTCCTTTCCTTTCCTTTCCTTTCCTTTCCTTTCCTTTCCTTTCCTTTTCCCTTTTGTTCTGTTTCCTTTACTACCTCCTCCATTTTTTCTCCTTACTATGATAGTTATTCCTTCTTTTTTTAATAGATGTTCTCCTTCTTAGTAATCTTCTATATCTTCACTTTATATTTAGTTTCTTCAGGTTTCTTTATTATTACCTTTTTTTGGTCCTCTTTTTATCTGTTTATTTTCCAATTCAGAAGTTTTCTTTTTATTTCCTCTAAATCTGATTTTATTTTGGCCATTTCCTTTGTTAAATGCTCTATTAGGAGCCCTGGTGGCGCAGTGGTTAAATGCCTGTACTGCAGCCACTCACTCATAAACCATAAGGTTGCAAGTTCAATACTAGCCAGGGCTCAGGCTAGACTCAGGCCTGCATCATTCTGAGGTCGCTAAAATGAGTACCCAACTGTTGGGGGGCAATGAGCTTACAGTTGTAAACCACTTAGACATCCCATAGTGCGATATGAAGCAGTATATAAATGAAGCTGCTTTGCTTTGCTTTTGTTGGTTTCCTTTTATTACTCCCTTTTTGGTATGGTCAGTCAGGAGCTGGACTCAGAGGATGAGGAGGAGGATGAGCCTACTCCAGTGCAGGAGGAAAGGGAGGCTCTACCAGGTCCTAATCCTGCCCTGCTAGATCCCAGCCCTGTCCTCCCAGACCCAGAGGAGGAAGAGCAGCCAGGTCCTAGCACTAGTAAAATCCCATGGAGGCACAGCAGCCTAGTGGTAAGGATCAGCGTTTGTTTGGACTGGTGCTGGCCGTAGTCCAGGACACTTTTGTCTTTGTGCTGTAAATAGGATTATCCCTTCTACTATCTCTTTCTGTTGTTTTCTTAATCTCTATTAAAGATACGGGTAGTACCTTGCAGTTTTGTAAATTAATTTATTATTTTCTTTCAATACCAAAAAGCAGGAATTAATTAATTATGTGTGTCTGTTAAATCCATAATATTTCAAACAGTGAAAAACAAAGGTTTTATGTTCTTGCCCTTAATCAATCCATTCAATAATATTTCATTCTTAAAATTAATCAATTAAGTCAATTAAATAAAACAATTAATTAAACAAATAAAAAATTCTATCAATATTAAATTTATTAATCAATTCTTTCTACTGTGCCAAATATCAAGTATTTCCTTCAATGTGGCATTAGTCATCACTAATCAGTTCTTTAAATGAATCAATTCATTACGTATTTAAAAATTTCATCCTTGACCTCATTAACCAAATCATAAATTCAGTTTTCCGCTATATTGAATAATAAATAGTTCTTCTATATGGCAGAGTTCAACAATAGATAATTCCTTAAGTCTGTTTATTCTTCTAAACCAAACCTGGTCCCTTAAATCAAATTTCCCTTCAATCAAATATCTCTTTTTATATAGCGATTTTTTAAAAATACATATTTCAGAGAAGCAAAGGGAATGTTATCTATCTCTTTCATAAAGTTAGTAATTATCTGTTATAGGAAACCCCAACTTATCAAATTAATTATTTATGATCACAAAACTAAATTACGATGTCAACCTGAGGACTCAACTGAAGAAACATTTGTTTGGAGTTTAAAGCCTAAGAGATGGAGAATATGAGGGAAGGGGAATGCTTTCCTTATTTAAGTGTTTCCCCCCCTTCTGCTCCCCTCTACTACCTAAACGCAACCTTACAAAATATACTGTTGTAAAGTCTTAATAGCAGTTTACAATAAATAATGGTTTAACAGATTAAACAAACCCATTTTACAGTATGTAAACCTTTTTTTTTTCTTATTGCAGTTTTGAAGTATAGCTGTAGATTGCTCTGCTGTTTGAGGATTGTAAATTCTCCTTATATTGTCCTTATCTTCTTTCCTTTACTCTCTACTTAAATCTCTTGCTGAGCATCAGTTCCTAGGTGGGAAAAATATAGTTGTTTGTCTTTCCTTATCTCTTGTGTTGTTGCTTTTCTTCTGTTGAAGTTCTGTTTAAGTTATTTCCATTAACTGTAGCTTTAAATCATCTTTTTTTCTCTGCTGTTTAAATTAAAGTTATCTTTGAGAAGTCAGCTTATATTGTGGGGTTGAGGTAGTTGTGATTAGTACTCTTTTTCCCCCTTTCCCCATCGCTTTATTGCCTTTTTCTATGCTTTCTTTCTTTCTTTCTTTCTTTCTTTCTTTCTTTCTTTCTCCTTACAGCTTTTACACTCACGCTTTGCTCTTTTTCACTTTCACTTTCTCTTTCCATTCTCCTCATCCTCTTTCCTTGTTCCTCCTTCTCTTTTTGCCTTTCTTTCCTTTCCTTTTGTGTCTACTTAACTTTGTTTACACCTTTCTTCTTCAATATTAAGAGAAATTAGGTTGTTGATAATCTTTTAGCTTGAATTTCTAGAGTATATTGTCTGCTTCCATATCTCTGTATCTTTAATTGTGCTGGTAGATTCGTTCTTAGTGAAGAGCATTTTTGTTTCACCAGGTGTTATCAATCTGGTTACAACTCTAACTCTAGAAATGCTTTTTTACGTTTTAAAGCCTTAGTTTACTAAGACTTCAGATAGCTACAGATATCTACAGTTGTCTTATCCAGTCTTTAGTGACTCTTGTGTTTGTATATTGGAGGAGATTATTGAAATGCTGTACATCTTTGGTAACTCACCCCTCTTCTAAGAAACTTCCAGGTCAATTTGATTCAGTCCTCTTTTTTACCTCTGTCTTTCTCTCTTATTTTCTTCACAAGAACTCAGAAAAGGCTACAAAGTTCGCTGAGAACTTTAAAGTAAACTGTATAGGTAGGCTTCTTGTTCTTCTTGTTTCTTCTTGTTGTTTTCAAAAGTTGCTGGCAAAGCTATTGCCCCCAGGGTTTGCCTACTCCCAACCAGGCTGCTTTTCAGCTCCATGAAAACTGTGGGCCTCGGCAGACGGCTAATAGAGCCGTCTCCGAGGCAGGGAAGAGGAGGGGCAGCCGCACGCTCGGCACCCCTTCCTCCTCCCAAGGTTGCCCTCGGAGCTGCCGGCCCTCTGCACGGCCGGCGCTCCCAGGGCAACCTCCCGCCACAGCGTCTGCTTTTGGGGTGCACTTTCACTGACATCTAAATCAGCGCTCCTTTCAGGGGTGCTGATGGTGCGCCGCGGTGCAGATGCCTCTCTTCCCGGACGCCCTCGTCTGCTTCCCCCCTGTGACTCCTTCAGCTTCGGAATGAATTGAAGGGTTTTCTAGCCTTCAACAGGGAGCCCCCAGCAAGCCCCTCACTTCTCCCTATAACTGGTGGAGATGTGCTTGGGGATATTAGAATCTCCTCTCAGAAACCAGGAATGTAGTGGAAGCAGGGAAGAGCTAGCGCCTGCGGCTCCATTCGCTTCGCCACCACACTGGAAGTTCAGTAGGAGTACTTTTAGGAAACTAGGTACAAATATTTTGAAGTGAGGCCTGAGTGTTATTTTCTGTTGTGGGTACATGCGTTGAGACGTTTTTAATGACAACAGGAACTAGTAGACTCTGTAAAAGGAAGGGGTTTTGGAGAACACCAACAGAATATGAAACGTGGGCAGAAGCTAGTTTGAGAAATCAGATATAAATGTAGTAGAGTGGTTAAGTGAAGGTTGTTTGTCCCAGAGCTTGGAAACATTAGTTTTTCAAACTACAGCTTCCCAATCTAGCAGCCATGCTAGGTGGAGGATTTTGGGTGTTTTATTCCCAAAAGTTATCTCTTCCATGCTCTGGTTTGTTCCTGTTTGTCTTTTGTTTTCATACCAGAAAGTGTTACAGAGCTCAATGTGCAAGCTGCATTCCAAATAGTACAATAAATGTAGGGTTATTTAGAAAAAAAATAAGTTGATGGTGGCATTTCACTCAAAAGAGAATTTAGCACAAAGTGGAGTGTTCAGTTTTCCAAGATTCACAGCAGACTAATTATTATATATACCCAGACACTTTGCTTGCTTTTGCTTTTAACTAAAAGTAGCATATAAATTAACTTAATCACAAGATCTGCTTTGTCTCCAATTAATTTGAATTTACCTACTCCATAATGCAGTATATCTATGCATGATAGCAACATGCATAAATAAAGCTAGAGTGTGTAACGAGAATTCATTTAAAAAAAACCTGCCTGGAAATACACATCCTTAGACACAGCTAGGTGCCTGGACTGAACAATAATGTACTTCCTGGGCTTAATGGTCTTATTTTTCTCTCCTACTGCCTTTAGATGATAATATATTACTTCATTTGCTTCAAAATGTGGTAATTTAATGTAACTGTTGTATTTATTCTTCTGGTTGGGCCTCTACAGTTTTTTTGTGCCAAGAGCTTCACCCTAACTGCTTCTCTTTCCACTTTAACTGCAATGATAACATCCTATGGAATCCTGGGATGCACAATCCTCTAAGGGGTATTTAGAAGTTTATGAAGGGAAGTCAGTGTGACATTGTTGGACTATGATTCTGGAGATCAGGGTTCAATTCCTCACTCGGCCATGAAAACCACTGGGTGACCTTGAGCAAGTCACATACTCTTAGCCTCAGGGGAAGGCAAACCTCCTCTGAACAAATTTTGCCAAGAAAACCCCATGACTGGTTTGCCATAAGTTGGATATGACTCGAAGGCACACAACAACAGCAAAAAAGTGAGTTCCAGACTATAAACCCCAGGATTTCCTAAGAGGTTGCCATGGCAGTTAGATTAGAATCATAATGCCATAATTGTGTAGTATAAAAGAACCCCGGTTTCTAGATCAATGTAATGGTTCAAATGGAGCAGACTTTAGTGAGATCATTTGAAGGACACTGAAGATGAATTTGTGTTCTTTCTGTGTTTTATGGGCAGGCATTAAACTTTTAAACTTGATAGTTTAAAAAAGTACTTCAAAATACACTACAACCTGTCTCCAGAATATCTGCATATGTACATTTATGCCTAGATCTGATCTCATGTGTACAGGTGGTGGCTGGAGGAAAAAAAAAGTCAGCTGAAGTGAGCTGCGTAATTCAGTACTGAGAGTGTATTACATGTCTCATAACACCATCTCAGATGTCTAAGCTCTCTGATGGATAAAGACGGAACATTTTCTTCCCAGCATTCCTTAATGTTTTCTCCTGTTCTGTAGCTGTCTGTTGCTAGTCACGTTCACTGAATAGCCCAAATGAGTTTAAAACATCCGTTTGGTAATCCCTGAAATAAACTCAATGTTCGCAGTCATATTATGCCAGGGTTAGATTTGCCTGTTGAGAATTTCTGAGGATGAAATTGGAGAGGAAAATTTATATCATCTTCCCCAAATGAGTGAGGCTCAAAATTATAGATTACTATTGAGTTCTATTATCTGCCCTAATTTTTTCTTTAATTCTTTTTTCCTTTTATTTTTATTAGTTTCATGCAATACAATATTAAAAGAGTTATCACTCAGTTTACAGCTCTATATATGACTATATAACTTAACTTTTCTTTCATAATACTTCCCACCTTTAGAAGAATGACGTAGACTCTTCTCTGATTCTGGCTTCCATTTCTTTCATACATTTATTTGCTTAATCTTAACCTCTACTTCTCATTCTACTTTCATTTCCATCCACTTCTCTCCAAACCATAAAAACTAAACACCTCAACTCTTGCTATCCGTTACCCCCTTATCACTTATCTCTTACTATTTTACCCTTTACACCTGGCTGCACCCACACTTTTACTACTATATGCTTCTATATCTCATATGTATTCTATTATCCTACCTTCTCTCCTCCTTTCCGTCTATGCCCACATGCTAACCTAACCTAACCTTTTTTTTCTTTAATTCAAAGTTTTCTGGACAGGCTGCATGAGTCAGAGAGAGGAAAGGGGTGTGGACAGATCATATCTACATGGCTTGTTCATATTCTGAGGACCAAGGATAGTTTGGAGATTCTGTTAGTATACCGGTTGTAACACTGGCGATTCTGTCAAAGCTTTGGTTAATATCTGGAACACCGATCTTGCCAAGGCTATCGACACGATTGCTCCCAAGTGTCCTTTCCAACCTGCTTCTAATTGTCAACCATGGTATACAGAAGAACTTAGGAAGATGAAGCAGGTTGGACAATGTCTAGAGTGCGTCTGGTGGAAAACTCGACTCTTATCTGATAGAACTCGTCATAGGAAATTTCTTTGCTCCTATAGAGAGGCAATGCATGCAGCGAGGAAATCTTTCTTCTCTGCACGTATTGCATCTGCAGAGTCCCATCCAGCAGATATGTTTAGGGTGGTAAGAGAACTGACACAGGTTCCACCTGTACAGCACCCATTACTTAACCTGACAGCGGCCTGCTGTGATGTGTTTAACAACTTCTTTGCAGATGAAATCTCTCAGATAAGGGCTGACTTCGACTCCGGTGTTATAGTAGAATCAATAGATGAAGTATCCAGCAACTCTGCTTATGAGATTATACTGGATCATTTCTAACTGGTGAGTACCGATGACATGGACAAGCTCCTTGGTGTCATGCTCTGCCTGGATGAGGACTTGGAGGATGAGTTAGAACTTCCTCCATGTCCTGAGCCTGCAGCGGAGGAGCCCCAGCTCAGCCCTAGCAGCTCTGCTTTGTCAGCAGAGCCTCCAGCAGAGCCTGTAGCTTCTCAAGAGGCTCTGCAGCCAAGCCTTCCAATGACAGGGATGTCGGACACAACGACAGGGCTGTTGGAGGAGAATACAGGGACCGTGCCTACCTTTAGTCAGTGTAGAGCCGAAAGGGTAGGCCTCCGGTGCTCAAGAAGGCTTTATGAAAAATGCCGAGGTCATCAAGGTGATCAGCCCCAGCTGAGCTCTGGCAGCTCAGGGATTTAAGTAAGTGGGGAAGCTTTGCTTCGGTGCCAGAGGTTATCTGAGCTTCCTAGAAAAAGTCTCTGTCTCTCCTTGTTTCTTGCCTTGAACTTTTGACTCTTGACTATCCTGGACTCCCAGTATCATTAACCTTCAGACCGCTGACTACTCTCGGAAATCTGCATCCCTGGACCTCAGACTGCCTTGTCTCTCGGCTTCTCCGAAACCCTCAACCTACGGACCGTGTTTGTCTCTTCGCTGGCTGCCCCTTCGGATTGGTAACTAGGACTTTGTTTGGGACTTGAGGAAGAATGAGGAAGACAACATGCCCTCTTGACCCTTGCCCTTTATGGTTGGCCGTTCAGGGGGAGATGTCTTGAAGATGTTCCTGAGGGACATCATCAATGCATCCCTTGGGGAAGGTTGTGTTCCATCTTCCTTAAAGGAAGCAGTGGTTAGGCTGCTTCTGAAAAAACCTTCCCTTGACCCTCTGGATGTGAACAACTATAGGCCATGTCATGGCCAGCCAGGCTGAGGACTAAGAGGATGAGGGGGCTGAACCTGGAACTAGCTCTGCTATTCCAACTGCAGCACAGCCCATGACACAGCAGTCTAGCCTCCCCCCAGCAGAAAGCCTCCCCCCAGCAGAGGTTCCAGGCCTGGGAGACATAGAGGAGCAGGATGTGGAGATACCTACCTTCAGGCAGAGAAGGACAGAAAGGGCATGCCTGCAGCGTTCTCTGAGATTATATGAGAAACACTCAGCTAACACTAAACAGATGTGATTGGGAGCTGGGCCAATATAAACAGCTGGGAGATGCCGAGCTTCTTTGTCAGAGTCTATCTGCATTCTCTGGTGAAAGCATCTGACTCCCTGGCTGCCTTGCTTCATAGACCTCAGATTGCCTTGGAACTCTTGACCTTTGGACTGGACACATTGACCTTCTCACTGGAACCCTTGACCCTGGATTGGACTCTTGGACCCTTGACTTGCCCCTGGTTTTGCTTCTTGGAACATTTGAACTGGTATTGTACTTTTGGAACTTCCTTTGTGCTTCAGACTTGCATTGGTGTGTTTGCTCTTATCAGTTACTCCGTTGGCTGCTTTCCCAGACAGGCCAGTCTCTTTGTTACCTTTTTTGAGCAAGGTGATCGAGAGGGCTGTTACTGTTCAGCTCCAAGCTGCCTTGGAGGAAACTGATTATCTGGATCCATTTCAAACTGGCTTTAGGACAGGTTATGGAGTGGAGTCTGCCATGGTTGCCTTAGCTGATGACCTTTGTCTGGGCATCAACGGGGTAGTGTGACCTTGTTGGTGCTACTGGACCTCTCTGTGGCCTTTGACACGATAGACCATAACATCCTCTTGGATCGTCTGAGAGAACTAGAAATAGGAGGCATTGCATTGCAATGGTTCCATTCCTTTCTCTCGGGCAAATTCCAGAGGGTGGTGCTCAGGGATAGTTGCTCAGCAAAAAAGGAGCTTAATTGTGGCATCCCTCAGGGCGCCATACTGTCCCCGATGCTATTTAACATATATATGAAGCCGTTGGGAGAGATCATCCGGAGACATGGGGTGGGGTGTTATCAGTATACTAACGACACCCAGATATATTTCTCTATGTCTTGGTCTACAGCTTTGACTTCAGATGGTGTCTCCCCTCTCAATGAATGTCTTAAAATGGTAATGGACTGGATGAGGAAAAACAGATTGAAACTGAATCCAAACAAAATGGAGGCACTAATGGTAACGGCCCCAAACCCAGGTTTTGGGACACAATCTCCAGTCCAAGATGGGGCCACACTCTCCTCAAAGGACTGTGTTTGCAGTCTGGGGGTGCTCCTAGATCCGTCATTTCAGATGACAAATCATGTGAATGCGGTAGTCAGGAGCGCCTACTATCAGCTTCAGCTGATACGCCAACTGCACCCTTTCTTGGAGGTTGGGGACCTCAAAACTGTGGTACATGCACTGGTAACCTCTCGTCTCGATTTCTGCAATGCGATCTATATGGGGCTACCCTTGTGCCTAGTTCCAAAACCTCAATTGTTACAGAATATGTCAGCCAGATAACAGCTATTCTAACCACATAACACCTATTCTAGCATCGCTTCACTGGCTGCCTATCAGTTTCTGGGCACAGTACAAGGTGTTGATTATTACCTTTAAAGCCCTAAATTGCTTGGGTCCAACCTATCTTTGAGACTGCCTCCTTTCGTATAATCCACCCCGCACACTCAGGTCCTCTGGGAAAAATGTATTGCAACCTATAAAAACTAGATTATCTACAACTGCCCAGAGGACATTTTCAGCTATCACTCCCAAACTTTGGAACGGCCTTCTGGATGAGATCCGTCACTCGATCACCTTAAACAGCTTTAAAAAAGCTGTTAAGATGGATCTCTTCTGGCAGGCCTTTCCTGAGTGGGTAGCCAGCCACTGAAAATAGTTATGCCTGTCCCTGATTTCTGTTGTAGCTATTTTAAATTATTTGTTATTTGTAATTTTGAAGTATGTTTTTATATTTTATCTGCTTAATTGTATTTTAGGGGGGGTGGGCTATTGGGGGATGGGATTGTTTATTTTATCTTGTAAGCTGCCTCAGTTGTATTTTACAGAGAGACGGTATATAAATATTATTATTATTATTATTATTATTATTATTATTATTATTGGGGCACAGTTTTAGCCTTCAACAAGACATATGTCCATGAGTGGTGTGAAGTAGTCTCAAAACTAGTGGGTAGCCACATGGACCAGATGTTCCATGAAGTAGATGTTGGCCACCCAGTTCTATTCAATCCTGAGATTCCAAGACTTCAAAATCTTTTTGGACGTGCAAGTTTTTTTTTTTTTTTTTTTTTTTTTTTTAGTGATTGTAAACAATAAATTGGAGTTCTGTAAAATAAAGTCTTTTATTTAACCAAGTATGCTTCCAGTTCCACACTTTTTGTGTCCCTTCTGCTCTGTCTTTACCCACTTGTACTGAATCGCTTCAGGGTATCTCCCCCTTCTGTCTGTGCTTTTCTTCTTTCTCACTGAATTATTATTCCTGCCTACAACTTCAATTCTCTACAGCTTCTTACACTTTAATACACTTTTACAGCTCAAGAAAGGAGCTTCTCAGAGCCAAATCATAGGCTATGTTAAAAAGTGGGAAGCTACAGATCACTTTTTAAAAACTCACAAATGGGTATTCATGGCCCTGATATTAATAATAATAATAATAATAATAATAATAATAATAATAATAATAATTTTTATTTAATACCCCGCCCCTCTGAGAGCAATCGGGGCGGCTTACATCATAAAAAATCATCACATGACAATTTAAGAACAATTCCCCCCTCCCCCCTTAAAAAGTTATTAAACCAATTACAATTAAAACAAATTATAAAGGAGGTAAATTCCTCCATAAAATCACATAAAAACCATAACAGAGAAAAAAGTACAGGCAGGAGTAAGTATGCTGGCTCATAAAAGACCTAATCATAGAGGTCATAGAAGGTCATAGAAGGCCATAGTAGGGAGAGGATCTTCAAAAGGGACGAGCCATAAGCCGGTAGTTATTCCGGGAAGGCCTGCCGGAAGAGATCCGTCTTGACAGCCTTCTTGAAGCTGTCAAGTGATGTCAATTGACGGATCTCCTCCGGCAGGCCATTCCACAGTTTGGGGGCAACAACAGAAAAGGCCCTCTGGGAGGTAGTCACCAGTCTCATTTTTTGAGGCTGTAACAAATTCCTCCCAGAGGACCGGAGGGTGCGGGGAGGATTGTATGGGAGGAGGCGGTCCTTAAGATAGCCTGGACCCAAGCCATTTAGGGCTTTAAAGGTAATAACCAACACCTTGTACTGGGCTCAGAAACTAACAGGCAGCCAGTGGAGGGACCTTAGTACCGGGGTAATATGGTCCCCATGGATGTACCGGATATTAATCTGGCTGCCATATTTTGGACCAGTTGCAGTTTCCAAACCAGGCACAAGGGTAGCCCCATGTAGAGCGCATTACAGAAGTCAAGGCGTGAGGTTACCAACGCGTGCACAACGGTCTCAAGATCCCCTACTTCCAGAAAAGGGCGCAGCTGGCGTATCAGCCGAAGCTGATAACAGGCGCTCCTCACCGTCGCGTTGACCTGATTCGTCATCAGAAGCGACGAGTCAAGGAGCACCCCCAAGCTGCGAACACAGTCACTGGAGGAGAGCGTGACCCCATCCAGGACTGGAGGTTGCAACCCAATTCCTGGTCTCGGGGCCACTACCGTGAGCACCTCTGTCTTGTCTGGATTCAGCTTCAATCTGTTTTTCCTCATCCAGCCCATTACCGCCCCAAGACATTCATTGAGAGAGGAGATGCCATTGGAATTCGAGACCGACGAACAAGATATGGAGAAATAGATTTGGGTGTCATCAGCGTACTGATAACACCCAGCACCATAACTCCGTATAATCTCACCCAGCGGCTTCATATAGATGTTAAACAACATCGGGGACAAAATAGCTCCCTGAGGGACCCCACAAATGAGGTCCCTCTTACTGGAGCTACAGTCCCCGAGCAGCACCCTCTGGGACCGACGAAATTCAAGCAGACTTCCCTAAGGGCATTTTCAGTCGTTGCCCCTAAACTGTGGAATGGCCTGCCGGATCAGATACGCCTTATTACGTCTCTTACCACTTTTAAGAAAGCAATTAAGACGGAGCTCTTCCGGCAGGCCTTCCCAGAATAACTCTGTACAGGGATATGCATAGCTGAGCCACTTATCTGGTCTCTCTACCGAGAGTGGCATTTTGTTTTATCTTTTATTATTTATTTTAGTTATATGTCTGTTTTTAACTCTATTATGTTTAATACTGTTTTAAGGGGGGAGGGTAGTGGGTGAAGGGCAAGAATGTGGATTTTAACTGTAATATTTTAATTGATGTACGCCGCCCCGATTGCCGAGCAGAGGGGCGGGTTACAAATAAAATTTATTATTATTATTATTATTATTATTATTATTATAAGAGGAAGGACCGGAACCACTGCAAAGCAGTGCCTCCGATACCCAGCCCCCTCAGGCGGTCCAGGAGGATGCCGTGATCTATTGTATCGAAAGCCGCTGAGAGGTCTAGGAGCACCAACAGGGTCACGCTACCCCTGTTGATGCCCAGACGCTGATCGTCGGTCAAGGCAACCATGGCAGTCTCAACCCCAAAGCCTGTCCTGAAGCCGGTTTGAAATGGACCAGGATCAGTAGCATCCCTAGGGGGATGCAGGGGTTGCAGCTGCACCAGATGACACCTTAAGGGGGTGACACCATACTGCCACCTCCCCCCAGCCTCCGTGTTCCCTGCTGCCCACACAAACACACATACTGCCACCTCCTCCCCTCACATACACCATTGCTGCCTCTCCCTGCACACACACACACACACACACACACACACACACACACACACAAGCACACATTGCCACCCCCTTGCACACTCACATATGCTGCTAGCCCCCTCCCTTCACTGCTCCTGGGCACACTGTTGGGAAAAACAAGCCTAATTTTGGAGAATTTATAATTAGCTCAAATGTGAGAGTGAAGCACCCAACTTCGCTTCGGAGATCTTATCCAATTGTATACCAGAGATGTAAGAGTTCTGGCAAGGAATGACACTGAAACGGACCAAACTCCAATTAAAGTCTGAAAATATTTATTAACAAAATAAGCAAACATTCAAATGCAACACACACACACACACACACACACACTAGTAGAATAAGCAGGGAAGAGCGAGAGCAGGGGAGGCAGAGAGGGAGACCAGGATAGAGGGGGATATACTCTTGCCTGAGAGACTCCTCTGGACCTCTGGCGGCGAATAAGGATGAGTTCCGTGGAAGGGGCATGACCGGCAAGAGAGGGGGTCGCGGGAACTATCTCAGAGCGCAGACCGACAGAGATTCAGCATGGACTTCCAAGGTAGCACATGGTCTGCCAAAATCCAGGGGTTCTTATAGGGAATTTCTGCCTTCTGGCCATGAGTCAAACAATAGGTGGACAAAGGCTTGATGAGTTTACCATTGTTTACCTAAGCATGGGCATAGTCTAAACAATGCATTTGGTTTCAAAACTATCAAGGAAAGGAAGCTAGAGAAAGGGGTGCAATCAAATCTGATCACTGTCCCATTAAGTGTGAGACTATGGGGGGAAGCAGACGAGAGGCTCTGGGACGCTGTGGGACGGTGCACCGTGGGACCGAGGCATCCTCACTGCGGCGCACCATCGGCGTCCCTGAAAGGAGCGCTAAATCAGCACTCCTTTCACAAGTCAGTGAAAGTGCACCCCAAAAGCGTGGGGCGCACTTTCACTGACTTATCCACCGCAGCGTGTGTGGACGCTGTGGCGGGAGGTTGCGCTCGGAGCACTGGCCGTGCGGAGGGCCGGCGGCTCCGAGGGCAACCTCGGGAGGAGGAAAGGGCACCGAGCGTGTGGCTGCCCCTCCTCTTCCCTGCCTCAGAGATGGCACAATTAGCCGTCTGCCGAGGCCCTAAGGGCCTTTGCAGACTGCCAGAAATAGTGCACATTAAATTGAGGCACTGCCCTGGCTCAGTGCTAGGGAATCATGGGAACTGTAATTTATTGTGGCACCAGAGCTCTCTGACAGAGAAGGCTCAATGTCCCAGAAAAAAAATACAATTCCCATGACTCCCTAGCACTGAGCCAGGGCAGTGCCTCAATTTAATGTGCACTATTTCTGGCAGTCTGCAAAGGCCCTAAGACAAACAAACACCATTTCCAGTATAATGGGATATTCCCAAGGGCAACTCCCAAATCTGCCTGTCCAGGAAATCTTTAGTGGTCTTGAGCAACTTCAGCTTGCTTACCTGACCTTACATTTAGGGGATTATGGCTGCCATCTCCCAAGGGTCAGCCTGGGGAACTCCACATGGCTAAAATATATAAGAAAAATGGAGGAGATCTGCTAACAACACACACCTATTCCCACACTTATGCATGCTGTGGCCCCGAGACCCACTGCCATTCCCCATCCACAAGCGTGCATGCACACACATAACCAGACTCCCCCCAGACACACAAGTGCTGTGCCCCCACACTCACACCGCCCCATGTGTGTGCATGTGTGTGTGCATGCATGAGCACACACACACTCTGGCACCCCTGCCCCTCTTGCCTTAAATGTGAGATGAGCAACCAATAACTTCAGACCGCCACAATAATAGCATTTTTAAAGCTTTACTAGTATAATATAAAAACAAACAACAATACAGAAAACTTTGTTTTTTGTTGGAGCTCAGAACCTCCCTTTTTCTCTCAATTGCGAGAGAAAAAAAGCACCCCTGCACAGAGGCTTGCCCGGCTGAATATTCCGCCCCTCCCATTGCATGGCCAGGGACCCATCCCATGCAAAACCTCCTAGGATTTGGACTCCCAAAGAAGACTAATGAGACAAACTGGGGACAAGACGGGGGAGTACATTATATAAAAAGAACTCTAGAGTCCTTGCCATGGGATAATGAGGGGCTTCTTAGAAGAAGTGGTTGCTACAAGACAGATCCCTTAATTTTTATGTTTTTACTTTTGGGGTTGGGAGACAGCTGCTGAAGCACCAGGACCCCTTAGGTTGCAAAGGGATGGAAACTGGGAAGGGAGAAAATGAGCAGAACACACAGCAGGGAAAAATTATTTTTTTATGTTGGAGGGAAATGTTAGAATAGATTGTGATAAAAGCTTTGCCCAGGTATATGGTGTAAAATTTTTGTCCTGTTCATACTGTTTTGCACTCCTTGGATGTTCTGGAATTCTCATAGTTTCACATAAAGGTCTATTCAGTAAGGATTCAGTTACCAGTCTTCATGGTTTCAACCTCATAGTTTCAACTAAATGTTCTGTTTTACTAGGATTTTATAAGATTAAAATTTCTAGTCCTCTTGGTTCAAAACAAAAAAAAAATATTTTACTGTAATAAGAGTTCAGATTCTAGCCCTCATGTTTTCAAATAAAGGTTTAATAGATGTTTGAACAGAATTGGAGAAGTGTTAAGTTCCTAGTCCTCATGGTTTGGAATAAAAGCTTGATTTTACTAGGATTCAATGAGATTCAAGTTTATATTCCTCATGGTTTGGAGTACATGATATGGAGGCCAGCTGTACTAAGGAATCTGTATGGAGTGGTATGGGAGGCAATGAGGGTGTGTGACACCATGAGTCATCACACAGGGTGACAACAAGCCCAGTGATGCCACTGACCAGGATGAGCATGGTGGAGGTGGGAGGTTTAACTATCCTCATCTGGTTTTGTAGATATTATTAAGTAGGCCATTTAGAATAATTAACTGCCTGGATGGGAATCCATGCACATTGGTTCTGATCTAGAACTGTGACCATGTACGCTTTGAGTAAAAAAGAGGTGGTCTGGCATTCAGTACTGCATTTACAGATTCGTAACCTAGAGTTATGGATCTCTAACTGCTTTGTAGTCTTACTGTAAAACTACATAAATGCCATCCAGCCCACTTTAAGAATCAGCAGGTGGATTGGGCAAAGGAGGTCTGTTCAGCTACTGATAAGGGTGCAAGAGGGATTACATTTCCATCTTCTCCTATCAGTCAGCAAGACTGCAACAGTCAGAAGTAGGGCTTCTGTTGCAAGACCTTTGCCTTGCTCACTGGTGAGAAGGGTTGGAAATGTTATCCTCCTTGAGCCCTGATTAGAAGCTGAAAGGACCTTCTTTGTCCAATTCAGTTGCTGAAGAAGTGCCAGTGAAGCAAGATATATTTCCCAATTTGAGTGAATGATAATATGATCTCTGAATGTTCTTTTGAGTCTTGGCAGCTAAATGACACAGCCTTCTCAGGGGTACCCACAGTATCCTGATAAATGTTGTATAGGTTTGTGGTATTTATGGATAATCAAGGCTTTGGTGTGTATACTGGAAGTTTCACAGTTACTGATTTGCCTAATTCTAGCTTAATTTATTGCTCACCTACTATGGAGAGTATTTATTAATTGTGTTAAATTATGGCTCAACATAATTAAATTCTGCTTAATTATGGCTCCCTTAATCCACTATTGAAAAATTAAAAGTGACATTCAGATAAATTTATAGCACAGTATTTGCAGGAATGGAACAGAACGGAACGGCATGGAACAGGGTGAGAATCGGTGTTACCACACTCCTCATCTGTGCTTGGCAGCCGATTTTGAAGAATGATTCAAAATCGTTCTTCAAAATTGGCTGTCATAGCATGGATGGGGAACAGCTTGGGGACTTCCAGCAGCATAGGCGGTGTTCTCCTGTGCATAACACCCTTTTTTGCCTGTTCCATGCTGATCCCAAACCATGCCCAGATTGGTCTGGAAATGCTGTGTGATACACTTAAATATGTGTTCTTTCACAATGCTTGTGTAAGCTCTTCTGAATAAACATGTCTGTCAACAGATATAGAGGATCATTATCAAAGGATGAAATTTACTTATTGTAGTTATGTAACTCTAACATTGCTTTTGTTATTCAGGTATCACTGGGGTGCCATGTTAATCTGCTGCAGGAAAAAACAATAACAATTTGTAGTACTGTAGGACTAATGAAAACCTTATTCCACAGGATTGAGCATGTCATGGACCTAATCTCAGAATTTGGAATATTTGCAGGTTTTAAAATTAACAAATCGAAATCGAACATTCAAACATTAAATATGTCAGTAAAAGAAGACATAGCATTACAAAAGAGATCAGGCTTTCAAATTTGTAAAAAAGTTAAATATTTGGGGATTACATTTTCTAAAAAGAATTCAAATCTATTCGATAATAACTATGGCCTCATGTGGAAAGAGCTCAAGAAGGATTTGATAAAATGGTCAAATTTAAATTTATCCCTTATGGTAGAATTTCGGTAATTAAAATGACCATCTTACCAAAAAGCATGTTTCTATTTCAAAATATACCGATACTGCTGAATGACAAAGTATTTAAACAATGGGAAGTTGAAATCTCCAAATTTATCTGGTCTGGAAAAAAACCCCAGTATAAAATGGAAAATTTTAAAGGATGCAAAAGAAAGAGGTGGATTGGGAGTACCAGATCTCAAAGTATATTATTATGCTTGTGCATTAGACTGGATACGCAATTGGATAACTTTTTTTTTGTCAGAAAGGAGCAGGCGGGGCGTTGCGCTTCCCCACCCAGCCGGAGACCCTAATCACATCTCATGCTGCCTCCATTCATTTATGCAATTGGATAACTTTTGAAGATATCAAAATGTTAAACTTAGAAGGCTTTAACAAAACATATGGCTGGCATGGTTACCTTTGGTATAAAAGAGGTTAATCCGAGGCGCGATTATTGCTAATTGAAAACTTTTCCCAAACTTTCCTTTTAATAAAGAATTTAATGACCATATACTCAGAAGAGCTTTATTGAGGGTCTGGGCTAAAGTCAAAAACAAGATTTATAGAGAAATACCGAACTGGTTGTCACCTCAAGAAGCATGGATGATTGGTTATAAGATGCTCCCAAATGAATGTCTAAGGTGTCATCAAATTATCTATTGGGAAGGAAGAATTCTGAAAATGAGGGACTATATGGAAAGGAAAGAATTAGGTGGCCACTGGTTTTCATGCATCCAACTAATGGAAAGATTTAAAAAAAAGATCTTAAACAAGAAAGATTCAAGAAAGAATTGGATGAGTTAGACAGGGTACTGACTGAATCAACAAAAGGAACTATTCTAAAATATATAAAGAGTTATTGAAAATTGAAATGGAAACAGAACAAATTAAAAGCAGTATGATAAGATGGTCACAGAATTTTGGTTATCAGATTCAGATAGACAAATGGGAAAGGGCCTGGAACCAAGATCTAAAATTCACTTTGTGTATGGATTTGAAAGAATTTTTTAATAAGATGTTGCACTGGTGGTATCTGCCACCTAATAAATTGGCAAAAGCCAGAGGTTTTGAATCAGGGAAATGTTGGAAATGTGAGAAAAGTGTAGGATCGCTATATCATCTTTGGTGGACATGTCCAGTTGCTGCAAAATTCTGGAAAGGAATACATAGTTCTTTACAAGCAATTTTACAAATTTCAATAAGAATGACACCAGAATATTTTCTGTTGAATATGGTTGAAGGTGAAAGTAATAGAAACATTTAAAACTATATGCAATTACTGCAGCTAGAATTATATATGGACAGAAATGGAAAGAGAAAAATAGCCCAGCAATCAAGGATTGGTTAATTAAATGTACAGAGATGATGGGATTGGATAAGCTGATGTCTTGTATTAATAACACCTACAAAGAAGGCTGGGACAATGATTGGAAGCTCCTGCTGCAATATTGTAAAGATAGATGGTCATAAATTAAAGTAATAGGATTATTATTATGGGAAAAACAAAAGTTTTGGTTAGGGTATAAGAGTGGGTTCATTAAAGTAAGAAGGTAATGGATAATTAACAGTAGCTAACAGTAAATTAAGAATATAGTTATATTGCAAGGCTAGGTCAAATAGACGCAAAGTTTATAGAAGTTTAAGAATTGATTGTATGACAAGATATCGACCGAAGGAAGAAAAAGATTTTATTTTTGCTTAATGTCATTTGGAGATTGTCAAAGGAGATGAGAAGTAGATAGAAGATAGAAAAGAATTTTTTTATGTAAATTTGTGTGTTACCTTTGTTAGTTAATTGACATTTATGTTTTATAAGACTATGCTAGATTGGTTTGTATATATGTTAAATGTTTGTTTGTCTGTTAGTGAAAATAAAACTAGAAAACCTTATTCCACAAATCTTTATCCACAAAACTCTTTCTTATTTTTAAGTTTCCCTAATACTGTCACCTCTCCATTCTCATGGACTTGATGTCAGCGATTTTGCATATTCATGGAGGGGCGACCTCTATTTAAATCAATGGGGCACACCCATGTACATGCCCGTGGGGGTGTGCCCCATTCAAGCCTATGGGGCTTGAATATTTGCAAATCTCTGTTTTTGCAGGGGGGTCCAGAACTCTTAATTACTTTAATTTTATACAGTACAGGCTCAGCACAAGCAATATTAGGAATGAAGTTGCAATTTTATACAGTTGGCCACAAAAACAGAGAGCCAACTGTATAAAATTGCAGCTTCATTTCTATTATTGCTTGTGCTGAGTCTGTATTGTATAAAATTAAAGTAATTAAGAGTAATTTACTGTGCATCTCTAGCATATGTGTGTGTGTGGCAGGAATGCCAAACGTGTCTACTCTGCACAATGAGATATGTGATCCTAATTCTGACAGCTTCTTCTATTTTCATTCTATTTTCTTTAATATCATTAATCAATTAATTAGTGACCAAACATAAAAGCATTAGTAGCAAGGGTGACACGACCTCACATTTCTTCTCCCTGGAAGGCATTTCCTGGAATGTAGTTGACCAAAAGGGTTTTGCCATGACTCTGCTAAAATTTCCTTTGATTTAGTTGCTTGGTATAAAAATAAGAAAAGGTGAAAATAAATACAAGAAGGGTGGATTTTTTTTTCTCCTGCAGATAACAATGGTAGTAAATCAAAACTGCCGTCCAAATGCAGCCTGAGTGGAGCCCAGCTCATTTAACTTGCTTTGCAGCCATTTTTCAAAATTTGGAAGCTTCCAATTTTAGAAAAATGTCCACTAGAGTGAGTTAAGGGAGTCCCATTGGAGCTTGACTGTACTCGAATGGTGGTTTTTGGGGACCCAGCTCCATCCTGAATTAGACTTCAATTCGGGAGAGGTAAACTGGAATTTTAAGACATGCAATAACCTCCTAAAATTCAAAATTACCAGCTAAATCCGCTTCTGTGTTCAAAATAAGACTCAATTATCAGGTAAATCTGCTTCTGTGTTTGGATGGAATGGTGAGGTCAGAGTGGTGGAGAGGACATATTGTTTGTTAGTGTGCTTGCTTGCCTTAGGCTGCAAAACAGGTCAGACCTGCATTGTAATATATGGCCCAAGATTAATATCATTTTTCCAGTTTGGAAAAATGAAGGTTCGCTTTATTGAAACCACTAGCACAATCAAAAACAAAGACCTACAGCAAACTGGGCCCCAATGAATGATTCAGCTGAACTGGTTGTGAGAGAAAAACAGCTCCAGATGTCTGCGGTTCTGAGATGGAACTGTGTGTCGTTAACGTAGTGTCACAGCAATCTGGAAAACACTTCTGATAATTGTGTTTTGCACACACAGTTTTGTAGGCCTCTTGCCAGGGTGGGCCTTATAGCACATAGTAAATCTTTTGAAAGCAGAGAAGCATGCTTAAGAGGTCTCTGCTTTGGCATATATTGTATACAATCATGACTTTTGCCCAGGGTATAAATATAAATAGTTTTAAAGAGTTATTTTTTGTTACAAAAATAATCTCGGCTAATTTGAGCACAGCCTTCCTAAAGAGGCTCCAAGCATGTACCTAAAGAACCACAGCAGAAACAAAATAGTGCTATCACATCACAAAATAATATTAAAGCAACACGTTGGACACTATGTTAACGCATTCCTAGTCTCCATGAGCAATGCTAGCAAACATGACTAGTACTAATTATAATTCACAAAAGCATGGACGTCAAGCAAACAGCTAAAATAGTCATTTTATTGTACCATTATTTCTGTTTTTACAGTGCTATGGAGACTGATGATTTTGATGTCAATGGAGTTTATGACATGGGAATGAAATAAAAGCTGGACATAATGTACCAACAATACCATGCAAACTTTAGACAAGGAAACAGCAAAGAGACCATTTCTTCCTTCAGTTACATCTTTTGCCCCCCATCCCCTTTTTTACAAATTCCCACAGTCAGGAAGTAAAAAGTAGGAAGAATGTATGAGCTCTACTTGTGACAACATCCAAGAGCTCCTTTTTTAAAAAAATGTTTTATAATACATAAAAACAAACATAATCTTTACATACATTTAACATCACACATAGCACTAATTGCATTACAGATAAAGACATTGTAAAAACTACACCTGATACTAAACACAATTAAAATGACTTCCTGTCCCCTAACTTTTGAATATTTTGATTTTTATCTTTTTTTCTTTTCATATATGCATAAGTATAAGTAATTGCTACTCTATTATATCCATTTGTTATTCACAATATTATTTCTGCCTCTTTTCTCATTATTTCATATTCATAATTTATTTTTTTCTCTTCCTCCTAGTTCTATATTCCTTTTTGAGGTTACGGGGTTTCCTGATTTGAGCGGCAGAATGGAAGTTTAAATTTTAATTCTAAAGCAAATCACTTGTACAAGAAGAGAAAAGTAACAGAAACTTTGAAATACTTCTTGTTATCTGGCAACTGCTATACATCATGTAATAAAAGGCAGCATAATACATTTCCCGGTTATTATCTTCCAAGTTACTCCGATAAGTGGCTGTCTATATGAGACTGATGATGAAGTCAAAGAGCATCAGCATTATTCTGACTCCTTCTGTTCAGCTGTGCTCAAAGAAGACACAACTTTTGGAGCAGGAAGCAGAGAGCAGCCTATGGTGATACCTTTTGTGGCATCCTAAAGGCTGTTCATTCTCTCTAGAGGCTACAGTTGCAGAACCATACTGGCAGGCATGTGCATTTAGGACTCTTCTTTCTTCAAGGACACTTTGTACAAATAAACATAAACAAAAACATATGTAAATTAGAATGGGGTTAGTGTGTAAAAATGAACAAATGAGATATTTACTTATTTATTTACTTATTTATCTATCTATTTGTGAAATTTATATCCTGCCTCTCTCCTTAAACAGTATTCAAGGTGGCATACGATAATTTAAAAAGATAAAACTAAAACTAATTTTGTTGCTATTATTGTTGGGTGCCTTCAAGTTGTTTCTGACTGATGGAGACCCTAAGTCAGGGGTAGGCAACCTAAGGCCTGGGGGCCGCCGCCGCCGCCCGCCATGATGATATTGATTATTGTTGTTATTACTTGTTCTTGGGGTTTTCTTGGCAAAATCTCCACAGGGGGTTTGCCATGGCTTTTCTGGGGCTGAGAGAGTGTGCATGCATATTTTTTATTTTTTTAATTTTAAATATTTATTTATTTATTTATTTTTGGTGCTTCAGCCCCCCAATTGTCTGAGGGACAGCAACCCAGCCCCCAGCTCAGAAAGGTTGCCTACCCCTGCCCTAAGGAGAATCTATCATGGTGTTTTCTTGGCAGGATTTGCTCATATGAGGTTTGCCATTGCCTTCGTCCAAGGCTGAGAGAGTGTGACTTGCCCAAGATTACCCAGTGGGTTTACATGGCTGAGCCGAGATTTGATCCCTGGTCTCCAGAACAGTAGCATCTCTGGGGGTTTGTGATCCCCACCATGTTACACCTGGTCGGCCCCCACCGGCACTCCTTGGCCTGGCAGCTGGATGTTTTTCTGGCCATGCCGCCATTTTCATGGACCTCAGTGAGGTTCCAGGCCTTGGGGGTGGGGTCTCCCCACACTGGAGATGCCACTGCTCCAGAGTCATGCTCAAAATGCTACACCACGCAGTGTCTCTTCATTATTGTATTATCCAGATTCTAAATGATGTTCAGTCTTAACAGCATATGCTTAAAACAATCCAGCATCATAAATCATGGTTTGATGTTGACATAAGATTAACCATAATTTGTTTGGTTTGGGCAGAATGGTACAGTTGATCTAAAATGGAAGCAAACTTTCCAGATTCTTAGCTATGTTTGAAAATGGAGGAGGGAAATGTTTGCTGTGATTCTTCTCATAAAGTTTGGCTATGACTTAGCATTACATTTGAACTAACTCACTATTAATTCGGAATTATATGTAGGGATATGGATATTTGCACATCAATACAGTAATAACAACAAATGGACAAAGAAATCATTCTTCACTATGTGGCATGTCTTACTGGAGAGGCATTTGGCATGTCACAGGAACTAAAATGCTCCCAGATATTGGAATATGATTCCATTCACTTTATTTTTAAGTCACACAAAAAGTTTGAGTTGAATCACAAAATAATTTGTAGAACCTAAGATTTATACATCCGCCTAAGCCGTCCAGTACTAATCTGCCACCATGTCCAGATAGGACAGTTGCTGCAGTACATAAAGATGAATTCTCATTCTGACAAATTAAAAAGTAACCTTGAGGGGTGTGTGTGTTTAAATCAAGTTCCTTCTCACAGAATCCATTTTCTAACAGCCGGAGATAGCACCTGTGCTATCCCTTGTTTTGAGTTCCAAATGTTAGTCAGCTGCTCATCAGAGAGTATATAATTTCATCCAGGTTCTTGTGGGAACTGACATATATGCCAAAATACTAAAATATTCAGGATTTTTTGGTTTCTGATTGGTTTCTTGGGCCTACCTTAGTTATCTCACTATTATTATAAGTGGGGTTACTTCCTTGTTCTTATCCTCATTTTGTTTTCATTGTCACCTATGCCTTTTTACTTTGTTCCTCTACTCCTATTCTGTGAGGTACATGTTTCTGGCATGTATGTAAAATGAATCTCCTTTATTTTCCTTATTAATTCAAGCACCTAGTTGTATAGTTCATTGCTGATGAATACTGCATTCTGGTCTGGAACTTTCAGAAGAGGGGATACAGGGTTTCAGGGCTTAGAATTAATTTGTTAATTAATTCATTTTGCTATTTATTCAATAATCTTTTCTAGTGTTTTCTTTCAACTCCCTAGATCCCCTAATTACACACCAGATAGAAATGTACTTTAATCAATTAGGCTGTTAGAATTCATTAGAATTTGTTAGCATGATCCCTCTCCCTCTGTCACATTCAGTAAAATAGGAAAGTCTTGCCCCTTTGGAAGAAACATTAGAACTGGAGGGAATGCACCCCATGGCTCTGTTTTTGGGCAGCCTAATCTGTGTGATTTCTTTGGGAATACAGCAACAAGGGAAGAGGGTAAGAGAGGATACTTTTCAGAACCCAGAGCAAAGCAGAAGAGCTGGGTTTGTAAAGAAGAAGGAATAAGATGGAATAGAAGAAAAAGTTTTTAACTACTAGTTTTTGAGTATTAGTTTTCTTAGTTCTTAAAATTTATTTTCTTCTTTACAGTTGTACTTTAATTGATATTAATTTTATTTCAGTTCATGAAGAATTAAAACTCCTTCCCAGCAGATGGATGTTCAATTTTTCAAGGCATCTGTTTCAACAAAAACACGTATTGCTTGATAAACAGCTATGTGAGAAGATTGCTTTTTCCTGTGAAAATATTATTATTAAGTGTTTTTCTGTACTGCTATATATTTGAAAGTAAGCTATTTTTATCCATATATGTGTGAACTAACTGGTTTTTTAGACTGCATGTATAAATGAGATTTTAGTAGCATTACTATTTTTTTTTGGTTTTTTGTAATACATATTCCCAAAGATTCTGATCAGAGTCCTGTATCATCATACATAACTACAATGACAGAGCTCTGTGGTCACAGATATGTCTGCTGATGTCACTAAACTGTGGTTAAACTAAAGTGAAATTGGAAATTTCATGATATTCTGGAGATGATGCAGGGCACTGGCCTCAAGGTGATGAGTGAGCGCTGAAACAGCAACTTTGCTTGTAACTATGGGGAAGAGTAAAATCATATCTCCCCCTACCAAAAAAAAAAAAAATCACTGTTGCATTCATTGGCAGTGTATCTGGAGGGACATCTTGGGTGATTTAGGTGGCAAGCAAAGTTTTGTGAAAGGCGCTCCCAAGGTGGAAACTTGGCCATACCATATTTGGAAATCCAGTTGCCTCTAGCAAGAGAGTAAGCAAAGGCACCTATCACAATGAGATCACCCAAAACATCAGAGAAACTTCATGAAAGCAAAGTAGACATGCTATCCAGGCATTAAAGACATGCTAGATTTATAGGTTACCTATGAATCACAGGAAGCATGTGTCTTTCACAGCTATAAAAATCCTCCTTTGCTTTGTATGATATTTTTGTACCCATTATGAGATAGCTGAGAGCTATCTTGTGTGTTACCTGGAAGAAAAAAAAACAAGTGAGAAGTAAAAATGCAAAGATAATTCACACATATGCTTCCTCAGCTTCCAGGTAATGTGCAAAGAGGAAAATCTATTCATTTCTGTGATGTGGAGACTGATAACAAAAGTAAAGACTGGTTTGGCCAAATGATAATGTTTGTATGCTTTTAATGACTATAGATCTTACATAAGCCTTTTTAAGCATTGGGAAAGTGGCCAATAAATTCTTGCCACGAACACTTAAATAAATGAGCCATTCACAGAAGGCCATAAAGTATGAGCTTTAAGCTACTAGAAGATACAAATCCCTCAAGGCTTCTTCCCTGTGAGTTCACTCAGTAGCATTTGGCCTGAGAAGGACCCTGTGACTGATGGGACCCTGCTGAGAATAACAGACGTAGTTACGTAGATTTAGCAACTTTCGCTTTGGAACACTGCTTCAGTTATTAAGCATGATGAAAACAATAAACTTTAATATTATAATATGTACAATATGTTTCTGTGCTGGTTCAAGTGAACAATTAGCCCTAATGTAATTACAGCTGAACAACACCAAAATGTACTTTATCTGACAGACGGCACACTGTTCTAAACAAAAACAACAAAACTCACGTACCCTTTCTTAAGTCGGGGTGCTTTTTAGAAGGCTTTTCTAGAATAATATGTTGCTGCTCTGAGTTTTGTTGCATGTGGAATTACAACCAAATATCCATGGCTACCATGGCTTGAATTCTATTAGTTAATCCCAACTAGAGAGGACCCATGCGGCAACAGTTCAATGGCAAATCAAACCACAGGTAGATCCCAATGATTTGGTGGATCTACTTTAGTCGAGTCTAATAGTTAGACCAACAGAATTCAGGCTTACTGCTTCTGGTGGATGAGACATAATGGCTTGGTAGAATCTCTTCTCACACCATCAGCATAGATCTCTTTGTTAAGTGGCAATTTCATTCAGGTTTTTCTGAAATGGGCTCCTTTCCAATTCTCAAATCAGAAACATCTCAGCCTCAAAGGATGATAATGACAACCCTCCTCTGAAGAAACTTGCCAAGAAAACCCCTTGATATGTTGGTCTTAGAGTCACCGTAAGTTGGAAAATACTTGAAGGCACACAACAACAAGAAGTCTTAAAACACCTAAAAACAGCACTACACCCCCAGCCTGCTCTTTAAAGATTTTCTGTTTTAAAAGCCTGTGTGAATAATAATGTCTTGGCCTGGCAACCTGGAGGACAACAAAGAAGGGGCATTGTTGAGGACTGAAGAGGATAATATCCTCTCTCTTTTTTTGCTAAGTAGATCACACCCCTTGCCCTTTTCCCTGTTATAGTTGTGGACACCATTGGGGCAGCTGATGGCTTCCATGTCTGGGTTTTACTTTAGGCCTTAAAGCATATACAGTGCTGAATACTCTCTCCAAAATAGGTTCAGGAACTATGCCAGCTTTTTAAAGAAAAAGGAAAAAATGGGGATGTTCAAATGTGAAGATGTACTCAACAAGAAGAAAAAGTTGAGAATCAGGAATATGGTACTGAGCTCATGAAACATCACCATGCAGATCGTATCAAAAATATACATCTTACAAAAAGAAGAGCATTGCAAAAAACAACACCAATAACTTCAACACCTGTAGAAACTGCATTTCTGAAAGCATCACTTCTTCTAAATTCTGAGAGCTGGATGCTCTCAGACCTCAGCTCAGAATTTGGTACATTCACATCACTAGGAATTTGAGGATGCAACCAGTTCAGGGTCTTCACAAGGCCAATCATGTGGATTTTTCTATCAACCTTAAATTTAATGCAAGGAATGCTATCACTGGGAATAGATGGACATTTCCATCTTCCTATTTTATTTTTAAGTGGATTCACTCTTTACTGATGACTCCTTAAAGTGGTAAAATCTCCTAATTGATAACTTCTAACCTGTCTTAACAATCCAATAAAATAAAAATCAGACGTAAGTGATAATTTATTCCTGTGTGAAAATGCCAAGCTATTCTGAAGATTAGCTATACATTAAGATAACTTTAAATGTAGCCAGTTAGATTATTTTAGTAGAACAAATGATAAGAAAGGCTAAATACATATTGTGTACTGGAACATTGCAAAATACCTTTAGTTCACAGATAATTTTAGTGGTACTCAGGGGAAAAAAACTCTCTGAATCTGGAATGGTTCATTGTCAGCTTCATCCATTCATTCTCAATGGAAGCCCTTGCCTTCTCATACAAGCAGGGATATCTCCAAGTATCTGTAGTAGGGTTATATTGTTCTCAAAACAACCTAAATCCTCTGAGCTTTGAAAACTCCAGATATCTTTACTGTGCAAACTGGACTCTGGATTTCAGCAAAGTCAGCACAGCTATAACTTGACATCCCCAAAATGTAAGAACCCTACCAAACTGTTTTATTATTTATTTATTGGATTTATATCCTGCCTTTCTATTAAAATGGGATTCAAGGAGGTTGCTGTGTTACTCTGCCCAATTTGACCTTTATATTTTTGTAGATTCAATTAGAATACTACTCAAAGTTCTTATTAACTGTGGAAATTAGTGACTTAAAAGAAAAGGATATTGAGCAGTTTGAATAATGCATTGCTTCTGGTAAATTATTTTCCCTTATGGTCTGACACATGTGACATTCTGAAAACTGGTTTGTAGTTTATTCTACCCATTTGTAATAAAAAGTGATGTAAATGTAACCATAGAAAGGTCATTCTTGTAGAGAAGACCTAACAGCTATCAGTGCAAAGCAGAGCTTAGAAAAGCTAATTTTCTACTAAATCTTCCAGAATCTGCCAGGATTGCCAGAAGGATTCTGGGAGTTATATTCCGAAAAGTAACTTTATGTGATCTGGTAAAAAAAAAGATCTGAGGAGACCTGTTTCTGATACTTGATCACAATCAAAAGAAGATGAATTAGCAATTAACTTCATTAAAGAGATCCCCACATATGATGAAATATTGGCTCTCAGTACTAATGGATAGTCCAGCCCAATATGCTGGTTCATCCTACTTAGCCACACTTCACTATAGAAAGAGCTTGGTTCTTTAAACTTCCTTAAATGGAGATGCTGAACTCAGAATCATTTTTTGGGAAAACAATGTATTTTACCACTCAACTGTTTGCCATTTCTATGTGAGCTGAGATGAGAATGACGATGAAAATTAGCAAAAAAAAATTAGCAAAAGAAGACTTAAAGAGATTTTCCTCATTATTATATAGAAAGCCTGGTGTTTGTAAGCAAATTTCTCATGACAAAGGCTGCTTGACAACATGTTTTATATTAGATGCTGAGAATGAGATCTTATGAGCTTTTATGAAATGAAATCACAGATTGTTTAGAGAGTATGTTCAGATAGGCAGTGGTCTACTGTTATGAGAAATTATAGGCCATATGACCATTACGTTCATGCCCTGTGTACAGAAAAAAATAGTTTGTAGTTCAGTCACCTCACTGATTCTATTCTGGAAATATGTAAAAATGTATTTGAAGAACGAATCCTTTGAAAACTGTAGCCAAGAAAATAGTGACATCATATTCCAAGAATCAAGAAAAACCACAGGAAAAAATACATAAATTTCAGATTTCAACAACTTCCCAGAAAGGATTTTTTAAAAAAGTTCTTCAAAGAGCAACAGGTTTTAAATTACTGAAATTTGAGAATATGTAATGTCCATTTCTTTGTATCTAACAAGGTTTTCCACAATTCTGTGGGACCATAAGATGTTGGATACGATGAAAATCCCACCTCTCTTGCCACTGTGTCAACAGTCATCATTCTGTGTGATATGTTACAGAAAGGACATTTTTCTGCCCCTAGGAATTCCACCCTTCAGATGATCTTCTGGATCAGAAGGAGTGGTACTTTGAACCTGAAGCCTCTTTTCATTGTTCATTATGGTAACACTGATTAAAATAAGTCACTATAGAGCAAACGAATGCATTATTCCTTTCACATATAAAAATGCTGAATGCTCATTAGATAACCAACAGGGATTGCCTGGTTAATGGGATGAAAGTGGCAGGATCCTTAGATGGGAGTGATCACATTCTCCTGGAGTTTGATAGACAGTGGAAAGGGGAAACTAAGCATAGTCAGACACATATTCTAGGCCAGGGGTAGGCAACCTTTTTGAGCTGGGGGCTGGGTTGCTGTCCCTCAGACAATTGGGGGCACCGAAGCACCATGCATGCACACTCTTGCAGCCCCAGAAAAGCCATGGCAAAACCCCTGTGGAGAGTTTGCCAAGAAAACCCAAAGAACAAGTAATAACAGCAATAATCAATATCATCATGGCGGGCGGTGGGTGGCGGCGGCGGCAGGACTGGCCTGGGGCCGGTCCAAAGGCCTCGGGGGGGGGGGCGCATCTGGCCCCTGGGCCTTAGGTTGCCTACCCCTGTTCTAGACTTTAGGAAACTGATTTCAATAAACTTGGGGAAATACTGGATGTGATCCTGTGGTCAAGAACAAAAAGAGGTAGGACAGAAATACCTGGTTAATCTAAATGAATTCATAGCTCAAAATAGAAGGGCAAAAAGTGCTGGCTTCAGGCTGCTTGGGGGACATGGCGTGCAGATGACACATGCCCTGGATCAACTGGAAGCCACATGAGGCTGCCTAAGGCAGCCTTAACCCGGTTGCAAAAGGAGTGGAGAAAAACCACTCTTTGATGGCAGTCAATTCTGGCCAGAGGCCACTACAAGATGCTCATCTGCTTCACCCCTAAGTCTCCAGGGTCAGATGAACTACATCCAAGAGTATTAAAAGAATTGGCAGAAGTAATCTCAGAGCCACTGGCAATAATCTTTGAGAATTCCTGGAGAATGAGAAGTCCTAGCAGACTGGAGAAGGGCAAATGTTGTCCCCATCTTCAAAAAAAGGAAAAAAGGATACCAAAAATTATTGCCGAGTTAGTCTGACATGAATACCAGGATAGATTCTAGAGCAGTTCATTAAACAGAGATTTTTTAAGCATTTAGAAAAAATGCCATAATTGCAAAAAGTCAACATGGATTTATGAGAAACAAATCATGCTAGACTAATCTGATCTCTCTTTTTAAAATAAAATTATCAGTTTTGTAAATGAAGAGGATGCTGTGGATGTAACATATCTTCATTTCATTAAGCCTTCATCAAGGTCCCTCATAATATCCTGGCAAACAAGCTAGTAAAATGTGGGCTAGACAATACAACGGTTAGGTGGATTAGTGACTGGTTGACTGACCGAACCCAAAGGGTACTCAGCAATGGCTCCTCTTCATCCTGGAGAGAAGTGGCCAGTGGGGTGCCACAGGGTTCTGTCCTGGGCTCAGTGCTATTCAATGTCTTTATCAATGAATTGGCTGAAGGAATAGAGGACATACTTAACAAATTTGCAGATGACACCAAATTAGGGGGAGTAGGTAATACTGCAGAGAACAAGATCAAAATTCAAAATGATCTTAATAGATTAGAAAGCTGGGCCAAAACTAACAAAATGAATTTTCAACAAGGTGAAAAGTATGGTACTGCACTTAAGCAAAACAAATTGAATGCATAGATATTGGATGGGGGATTCTTGGCTTGACAACACTACATGTAAATGGGATCTAGGAGTCCTAGTAGACCACAAGTTGAACATGAGCCAGCAGTGTGATGTGGCAGCAAAAACAGAGCCATTGTGATTCTAGACTGCATCAATAGAATCAAAAGAAGTAATAGTACAGCACGCCTGCACTGTATGCGGGCTTGCCAAATGCAGCTTTGATCTTCAGCATACAGCAAGCCCTGGTGACCAAAGTGGTGTGTGTGCTGTAGGCACATGCACAGCACCAGACACAGGAATGTGCACCCATAGGAAAACACAGGACTTGAGGTCCCACATTTTTTTCCTAATGATGGATCCCCTGTGTATAACAAGGGCCCACTGTACCAATATATTCTGCTTTGGTCAGACCTCACCTCAAATACTGCATCCAGCTCTGGGCACCACAGTTCAAACAGTTCTTCTTTCTTTGTCTCACTATTAACTCTAAATCCTGTTTTCTCATTTTAATTATAAATCCTGAATATTCACTATACTCTTTTAATATTTTAATCAGTATCACAATACTTCCCAATGAGTCTCCTAATGAAATTACCAAATAATCTGAGAATGCCCTCAGTTTGAAAACATATTCCTTGGATCAAGGCCTCTTACCTTATTCTTCTATTCAGAACTATCAATGTCAACAACAAAAAAATAGAGATGATAAAGGACAACCTTGTCTGGTTCCTCTTTGAGCCAAACGGATTTTGTTTTCTCACCATTAATCAAAATGAAGCCTACGACTTCACAAAATCAAAATGAGACCTTTCAGATTTTCATAAATTGATTTAATCCAATTGATATAGTTTTATCCATAGATCATTCTAGTTCAAATCTCAAACATAAAAGACAAATTTACATTGTCAAATGCTTTCTCACCATCTAAGAAAATTGATACTAATTTCTTTTCACTGTGATTCTTGTGATATTCTAAAATATCTAATATGCAACATGTGCAATCCCTCCACAGTCTTTTGAGTTGAAAACTATCTTGATCTTCATGTAGCCAGTCTGGTAATATATTTTTTTCATTCTTTCAGCCATAATTGTAGAAAATATTTTATAATCCATGTTTAACAATGAAATTGGTCTATAGTTTATGGGGTCTATAATTCTTTGGGGATTAAAGTTATATTAGCATTGCCCCAGGAGTCAGGAATTTTCCTTTTTAAGATTGAGTTCATTGTTTGTTGTAAGAGTATAATCAGCTGATTTTCAAACTTTTATAATATAAAGCAGTAAGTTCATTTAAATAATACATATTTAAACAATAAATCTATCAATAAGTTTTCATTTTTAAAAAATGCAGTGGAGTAGGAGGAAAAAAGCAGGTGCTTTATGGAAAAAATGTACTACAACTGTAGTATAAACAGAAATATATAAAAGGAACAAACACAACGATAAAAGCTAGCAATAAAACAGTTTAAAAGCAACTGTAATAAGAAGCATTGTAAAACATAATAGAGTGAGTGAAAGAAAAAGAACAAATAAGTTAGATTATATGCAATTATGGTAGGCAAGCAATAAAAATCTAGCTACTAAAGGCTGAAGACAGGACTAAATCTAGTCATCAGAGAAATCTCTTTTTCCTCCTTTTCATGACAATCAGGATTAGGGGTGAATGAGTTCAGAGCCCTACTGTGTATTAGTTATATGTCCTTTTCTCCCTTTTTTCCTCCCTCCCCCTTCTTCTGCTCTTTATCTTTCTTCCATTTCTTTATCTTTGATTGTACATTGATTTGATTGTAAATCAGATTGCTCATGTTAAAAATTAATTTAAAATTCTCAAAAAAAGAGAATCTCAAAAAAAAAAAAAGAAGAAGAAGAAGGAGAAGAAGAAAGAAAAAAGAAGGCATTTCTTTTTGCTCCTATCCCATCTGTGGCTGTGTTCACATGGTCAAAGCAACATGTCCTCCACCTGTCCTCATGGCAATAAGTCCAGACAATGCAAGGCCCAATCCACGACTCTAACGTACACCGTCCCGATAATGTATGCAAATTCCACACCAAACCCATGTTATGCCACCCTCAAAACAGGTTTTAAAAACTCAGTTTTTGCTCTGGATCTTCCCAGAAAATCTGGAGCCCTCTGGAGCAATGCCAAGCAGCTGTTTACAATGTGTCCACTGTGTTTCCATCTCATGCCACCACTGGTGTGAGTTATTCCCACCATTCTCTGAGGTGAGAATGAGGTACCCAGCCATGTCATTGATGCTGGGCGCCCCATTTTCAGCCTCAGAGAGAGTGACCCAGACTGGAGGTGGCAGTGGCAGATGGTACAGTGGGTCATATGTGGAAACAGCCTGTGTTGACCAGGTAATGGGAAGACCTCAGGGCAGCTTTGGGGACAGAATACTCTGGGCAGCTTCCAGAGTATTCTGGCCCACATATACACACTCCTTTCGCTCTGTATACATATGTGCCTTCAAGTCACCTGTTGACTTATGGTGACCCCATGAATTTTGTAGGGTTTTGTAGGCAAGGAAGACTCAGAGGTGGTATTATGTCATTATGATATCCTCCCATTCCAGTTGTGAAGCCTTTCAAAAATATGCATGTTTGAAAAAAGATATAATATTTTGGGATATTTACCATGTCAGAGGGCATAATTCCCATAGAACAGTTAAAATACTTGACTGCTCCCAAGTTCAAACAATTCACAGCTTATTAAGTCAACTGAGTGTCATCTGTCTCTAGACCAAAGATGATGTATATGTCTGAATCTTGTTTTCTAAATTATTTTCTCTTTTTGCTTTTTGAATGTACCCAATATCATAGACCTTTCCTGGTAGATGCATATCCTGGCAAACTTACAATATTTTTACTTTAAATATTTTTTTATTGTTCCAATGTTCCTAGCAATGCTAACTGCATTTTGATTCCACAGTGTCCAAAGAAAAATCATGCCAGTATGAAAAATTAAAATAGAAGCTAGGCCCATCTGCTTGCAGAATTGTTGGAGTACTGTTGCTGATACTTGCCTCTAGGTAAGACCATTGTTGCTCACAAAAGTAGCAGGGACAAGAGACTGTACTTTGTCTCTCACCTAGAGTCTTGCCTAATGATGTCATACGCGGAGCTTGGAAGTAACTAGTTACTGATTACTATTTAGAGGTTGTGCATTTCTTCTTGTAGTTCTCTCTCAATCTCTCTCCCTCCCTGTTTTAGGGCCTCGGCAGACGGCTAATTGCGCCGTCTCCGAGGCCCGGAAGAGGAGGAGCCGCCGCACGTTCAGCGGCTCTTCCTCTTCCTGAGGGCGCACCCGGAAGCGCCGGCCGTCCGCACGGCCGGCGACTGCGGGTTGCCCTCACGCCGCGGCAGCCGAACGCGCCGCAGCGTTTGAGCCGCCGAAAGTGCGCCCGCCGCTGTTAGGACGCACTTTCGGCAGAATCTAAAAGGATCGCTATTTTGGCGGTCCTTTTAGATGCGCTGGGGATGCGCCGCCGTCCGGAGGCTGAACTCCGGCGGCGGTCCGGACCAGGGCGTCTCCGACGCCCTCGTCTGCATCCCCCCTTAGTTATGCAAATAATGAGTGCATTTACATTATAGAAATAATGCGGTTTGACACCATTGCACATGCTGTAATTCCATTTCATGGAATCTCAGAATTTGTAGTTTTACAAGGTCTTTAGGTTTCTCTGCCAAAGAGTGCTGGTGTCTCACAAAACTACAAAGTCCAGGATTTTGTAAGATGAAGCCCCAGCAGTTCAAGTAGTGTCAAACTGCCTTATTTCTACAGTGTAGAAATTTCTACAGTGTAGACACACCCAATGTTTCTGTTGTTCCAGACTATTTCTGGCAATTACCAAATGCAACATTTTATTGCCACCCTTGATTGGGTTTTCATTAAATTCTAAGGTATATCAGAACAAAAACGTATTCATTTCTCTCTATTTTTAAAGAGTTATAGTATGTCAGTGCACCAGTAAAATGGCACTTTTGCAGAATAGCACTAGAACTGATTATTAAAAAAAAGAAAAACTAGAGAGGAGAAAAATGTGCTCTGCAAACCATAGCAAACTACATCCCAGTGTTTTGTTTTGTTTTTAAAAAATCTTTGGAAAAGCTCTAGTGGCAATGCAAGAAATTGCTACAAGCAGTCTCCCACAAGAATGGAATAAGTGGATGTGGAGGTGACAACAACTGGTAAAACAAAGACCTATAGCACAACAAGGCATACTTCTTTAGAGTAACCTGGAAGAACCCTATGTTTGTTCTGAGGGGAAAAAAGACTTAGGGCCTTTGCAGACTGCCAGAAATAGTGCACATTAAATTGAGGCACTGCCCTGGCTCAGTGCTAGGGAATCATGGGAACCGTAATTTATTGTGGCACCAGAGCTCTCTGACAGAGAAGGCTCAATGTCCCAGAAAAAAAATACAATTCCCATGACTCCCTAGCACTGAGCCAGGGCAGTGCCTCAATTTAATATCCACTATTTCTGGCAGTCTGCATTGTGACTTACTTTACAATAGCTATAAGGCTCACTATAGTTAGGACTTTAGAACTTTAACAGATTCCTTAAAAAACAAATGTTTCCCAGCTTTATTAAGTGGTACTATTCCATGTCCATTATTATTTATTTCTATTAAATGGTTTAAATGTTTTGGAATACCAATACCATTGTTTAACATAATTGTTTATCACAACACTGTCTTATCTCCGTTCTATCCTTTCCCTTGACCATTCTGTTTATGTGTAAGCAACATTTGTTTCTGTTGGCCTGGCAGGTAACACATCATAATTGCAGTAGTCTTTAATGTTCACTTTTATAGTTGCCAAAATCTCTTATTGACAACACAAAACACCATAGATTTATTTTATTATTTTTTAAAAAATAAAAAATAAGAATAAAGAGAAAGAAAAAGAAAAAAGCCAACATTTACATACATACATATATCACATTTAGATTGTAAGCCTGAGGGCAGGGAAATGTCTAATTAACCATTTGTAAGCCGTTCTGATAGCCTTTTGGCTGAAGAGCAGGTATAAATACTCCATAACAATAATAATAATACATTCATAGATTTACACACCATTGGAAAATAAATAAAAAAATAAAAACTTTTAAATTCACTGCTTTTTCACTCTTCTTGACATTTGATGACTTCCTTTTTCTTCATCTCTTCTTTTTTCGCTGCTTAAGAGTTACCTTCTATCCTCTTTTCTTCCCTTAATATCTTTTCAGTTTGTCTTACATTCCTATGTAGCTATACATAAAACTTTAACCCAATCCTCTGTATATTCATTTTTTTTTATAAACAGAAAATATATTCTAAAGCATTAAAAATTAAGCTGAAGCATTAACAATAAAATTAGGCCATAAACATACCATAGCTTGTGACATTTCTCAAATTGAGATGTCTGGAAAAATTAATGTGTTTTAAGTTGGAAGTGAAAACAGTATAATATATGCTACCAGCTGCTACCACCACTCTTCAGAATAGCCATTTAATAATCAAAGCGTCACCACCAAAAAATCCCTCTGCCTTTGTTTTATTCCATAACCAATTTTTTTTAGTCATTTACCAAATTTACCAGATTAATTATCACTCCTGACCATTCTCTATTCCATTTATCCATATCTTTTTTATTTAATATTGCTGTTAATCTGTCTAATTCCTTCATATCAAATATTTTATATTTCCATTCTCCTATAGTTGGCAAACATGTGGATTTCCATTTTTTTGCCACTAGCATTCTAGCTGCTGTTATTCAATACAATCCTATATGTACTGGGGAAAAGAATTTAAAAAAAATTATATGGGATGGGAAGAGAGTAAGAACTAAATGGTCAATTCTGAAAGATTCTACAGAAAGAGGGGGAATGGCAACTCCTGATCTCCAATTATACTTGCAGCTTGTATTGTGTGGATCCAAGAGTGGTTTAAGCTAAATAACTCAAAAATTATTTTATTAGAACAAAATAAATTACAATATGGCTGGCATGCATATGTTTGGTGTGACAGTTACAAAAAAGATAAAGAATTTAATAAACATATATTGAGATCATTACTCAACAGTGGGTTGAAAGTAAAACAAAAGTTTTATACAGGCCACCCCCCTTTGGGCCTCTCTACAAGAGGCCTTTTCTTTTCAAGGGAGTAAGGTTCAAAAATGGCTTACATACAAAGATTTACTGTCCTATGATAGAGAGGATAATTTCAAACTAAGATCAATAGAGGAGTTAGCCAAAGGAACAGGAATTAAAATGCAATGGTTGACCTACCTGCAAATTAAAGAAAGATTTAAAGAGGGTGTCAAAATAAAGGTTTTGAGAAAGAAGAAAACGATTTAGACAAAATGATGTTGAAATTTGAAGAAAGAAAAACAGTACGGTAAGTAAATTATATAGCATATTATTGAAAAGGGACTTAGAAGAAGAAGAGATTAAGGAATGTATGGTAAAATAGGCACAGGAGTTGGGATATAATATAGATCTAGAAAAATGGGGAAAAGCGAGAATTAAAACAAGTAAATTTACAGTTGCTTGAGCCCTAAAAGAAAATTACTTTAAAGTGGTAAATAGATGGTACCTGACCCTCTGCAGTACTGGCATTTAACCAGGGCTCCTGGATCACATATGAAATTTATAACAGGATATTTCATCTTAAATCCAATAGTTAATTCCAACTCACGTACACCTGTTGAATCAATGGGAACTCAGAAAATCAATGCTTACATAAATTCTACTCATTCAATAGGACCACCCTGGTTAAAATGGGCAATTGGATTTAAGTCTTGGACATTTGAGTGGACACCTCAAAGGAGATAAAGACAACATGGCTGCAGAATATGGAGATATTTGGAATGATTCTGATGCTTGGAAAATTAAAGAACAGAAATAAACTCTAAGAACTGGGGCCAGAGTTTGGTTTAATTCCCTTTTTGTTTTTCCTTTTGTGTTGTGTTGTTAAGATTGTAAGCCCAAGGTCCAGCTTCTTTGTTATTGATCACATTTTAGACTGCTGTGGGAGTTATTTCATCTGAAGGATGGGTCAAGAATCCTTTAAAGAAACAGATGCTGTATGGGCCCAGTCTATCAGGAATTGGCTTTTATGCCATATGCAACTGTAAATATTGGGACTCAGCATGCAGTTGATTTGTTGGTTTAGCCAAGCCAACTGTCACACTCACCTCAAAGGTTCCAGAAAAATCTTGGGAGGTAGCAAAAAAGATATAAAACAGATTCTGAGTGGAAGACCTCTGTTTCAGATGTTAAACTTCCCCTAATGCTCTGTTCCTAAACATTTTTTTTAAAAAAGTAGGTAACAGTGCTTTATTAAAATACACAACAAAGTAGATATATTTTAAAATTGATTTGAAATTAAAGTTAATACTTGAAAATTCTAATTTATGATTTCATTATTGTACAAATTTTAAATGGTTTTATCTGTGAGCTTCCTTTTCTGGGAGAAAAGAAGCAAAGAAATGAAATGCAATGAAATGAATAATACATTTTTTTAAAAAAATTGGGAAATTTATCTCAAATTTGCCAGGGTTGATGTTGATGTTTTTGCCTTTAAACTCAGTGAAACAAATGTCTGAGTGGCTACATCTACAAGCCCATAATTTCCATGCAAAATAGACCAAACCATTGAGAAAAGCCAAAATTTGATGGTCACTCCTGAACTTACTAATGGTTTTACAGTTTTAATAGAAATATCAGTTTAATGTAAATGTCAAAATTGGTACCAAAAGTGGAGCAAAAAACAACAACCCCCAATTTGGAGTGGTTGTTCAGGAAGTATCTAAAGAACATGATGGACCAGTCTAGAATTTTAATATGGTCTTGATTCTTGTCCCCTAAGACAACACTGCAGAATTAAGGCAGTTTGACACTGCTCTGTCCTACAGAATCTGGCAATTGTAATTTGTTGTAACACCAGCTCCCTGACAGTGAAGGCTAAATATCTCACAAAGAATATAAACCCCAGAATTCCACAGCATTGAGCCCTGGCAGTAAAAGTGGTGTCAAATTGCATTAATTCTTCAGTGCAGATGCAGCCTGAGTCTCCCTGAGAAGAGTTTAGCAGCCTAACTGCTGCAAAGAACAGTCTCACCTACATCCTCACCAGATAAGTCTGGGAGGGTAATGTGATGGAGAAAAAGGACTCTGCAAAGATCATAATACTCAAGCAGACTTATATGGGGTGATATGGGCTTTCAGGTAGCCTGAGCTGCATAGGGCTTTTTAGGTGATGACTTGTGTCTGGAACGGGATTAGTATCCAGTGAAGCTGTTTCAACAAGGGAGTTATATGCTTTTGAGCAAGTGAATTTTTTTCCTTTTAACTATGTTTGGACACTATTCAACAGGATATGGTTTTCTCAGCATGCAAGTAGAGTAAAGAAAAACATGCCACTGAATTTCTGGTCAATTAAAATAGTTACAGGAGCCCTTCAAGCCTTTGGAGACTGAGGGCCTAAGCAGACTGCCAGAAATAGTGCACATTAAATTGAGGCAGTGCTCTGGCTCAGTGCTAGGGAATCATGGGAACTGTAATTTATTGTGGCACCAGAGCTCTCTGACAGAGAAGGCTCAATGTCCCAGAAAAAAATACAGTTCCCATGATTCCGTAGCACTGAACCAGGGCAGTGCCTCAATTTAATGTGCACTATTTCTGGCAGTCTGCTTAGGCCTTTTATTGTCCTGAAGAGTAGGCAAGCGGGTGAAGAACATAAACTGTAAGTGTAGAGGGAAGCTTGAACTGCATCTGCTGCAGTAGAAGAGACCGTTATTTAATCTCTAGAGTTTAGTGCACAGCTTAAAAAAATGATTTACCGCTGCAGAATTCAATCCTAATTTGGGCTGCCTCCAGGTATTATCAGACACATTTTGCCGCTGATGCCGCCAGCTGGGTGCAACCTGGGTAATTTCCTGATCTGCAAAGCTGGGAGCTTCCCAGTTTCAAAAAGTGGCTGGCTGAGCCTGGATTCTATCCAGAAGTTACCCAGGCTTTACCCAGCCAGTGGTGTCAGTGGCAAAATGCGTCTGATAATACCCAGGTGCAGCCCAAATTAGGATTGAATTTGGCATCAGTAAATCACTTTTTAAAGCTGTGTGCTAAACTCCTTTGTTTAGTGTTTTTTGGCAGCAGCTAAATTACCAGCTGTCCTTTCTAACAAGAGTTTGTTTTGATGTAATTAACAGGTGGTAAAGGTTACATCCATGCTGTGGAAGGATTAGCCTGATGATTTCTGCAGATCAAACTCATGCTAAATGGGTAGATTTGTTCAAGCTAGGAGATAATTTATCCTGGCCAGCTAGCAATGACTGACATTTCACCTTCTCTCTCTCTTTCTCTGTCAGTTTCAATCTCAATCTTTTTCTCACCCTTGCCCCATCCTTCCACTTTAAAATCGTACATGTATTTTTTTTTCATTTTTTGGGGAAAAACTAGAATTGTTCATGCTAAATGCCTCTAATTTAAATCTTCTCTGAGAAAAGATTCATGAATTCTATTTGCTTTCTCCTATTTGTGAAGTGTGTGTGCATGTGTGTGTGATAAAACATATACAACGTATGTGTGAAAGGGTTTATCTTCTAACTTGTCTAAAAGTTGATTATATTTTGAATAAATCTATATCCTTTTTTTTAAAAAAATCTAGAAATAACAACATTCTATATTATAATAAATGGGAAAAAAGTGTTTTTGCTTTCTTCCAATATAACAGGATTTCATAGCTTAACTAATAAATTTTTATAAGATATGAAAACAGATATATATAATGATGTGTAACACAAAAATCTTATTTTCAGTTGATGATAAGCAGTTCCATTTCATTTGAGAAAAATGGGATACTAAGAAATTGTCCTTGTCTTTCAGAGAATTGGCTGTTAGCAAGACAAGAAGGTCTGTGTTGCAAATGCAGTTCTTTCCTAATAAGAGAAAGAATGACAAGGGGAGAAAACCCTGCTTTGGAAAGCACTTCTGTAATGTAATGTAGTTTCTAAAAGAAATGCCCTCCCCCCAAAAAAACAGTCAAGAACTTATGCTGGGCTTACCTTTCTCATATGCTATCTGCATTCTACAGTGAACAGGTTTTTCTCTTACCTATAAACATTTAAATATAAACTGGAAGTATGGGGGGAGAGGAAAAATATGAAGGTAACTGATTTGGAAAGTTGCCTGAACTCAGAAGGTATTGGGGGTGAAAAATATAATGCTAAGATGAGCCCAGACTCCCAGAAGCAAATCAAACAAATTAACAGTGATGTACCTTCAAGTCTCAAGTCAGGTTTCATGTCTTTGCAAGATACTTTCAAGTCAAGTCTCAAACCTGGGAGCCAACTTTAACAGAAAAAAAGGAAGCGGTGGTAGTGTGTATCTGTGGGGAGTGGATTTCAATAACTAGAAATCAAGAAGATGTGCACAAAGTTAGGCAAACAGCAAATATATTAGGCAACAGGCTTGAGGTGGAAGGATCCTTCTAAAGTTTTTGTGGGTTTTTCGGGCTGTGTGGCCATGTTCTAGAGGAGTTTCTTTCTGACGTTTCGCCAGCATCTGTGGCTAGCATCTTCAGAGAGAGAAAAGCTTTTCAAAAGCTTTAGAAGTCTCCTCCAATGTGCAGTGAGTAGACCTCAACCTTCACCTCAAACCCATTGCTTAACACAAAGTTAAACCAGCAGGTTAGTCACTAAAATTATACATGTCTTGAATCAAGTTGAGTCAGTGCATTATTTATTGCCAAGTCGAGTCCAGGTAGAATAATTGAAGCAACTTGAGTTCCCTGCCTCGCTGCAAATCAGTAGCCCATGAATGTGACATGGGATTAATATAATAAGAACAAGCTTTTAGCTATTACTAGCAGCCCAATAACTACATGCCGTTTGAGGTACAAGACAAGGCTGTCCATTATCACCCTTGTTATTTATAACAGTTTTTGAAATATTACTGCAAAGTATAAGACAAAACACAAGGATAAAAGGAATGAAAATAAAAGGAAAGGAAGAAAAACTTCGTGCATTTGCTGACGATTTGGTTTTGATTGTGGAAGATCCTCAAGAACAAATCACTGAAGTATTTCAAACATTGGAAGATTTTGGTAGAATATCTGGATTTAAAATAAATTACAACAAAACAGTAATACTCACAAAAAAATTATCAAAAAAAGAGGACATTGTATTAGAGAAAACTACAAAATGTGTTATACAAAATAAAGTTAAATACCTTGGAATATGAATTAGCAAAAGAAACGTAGATTTGTTTGAAAATAACTACAAAGTCAAATGGAAGGAAATTAAAATGGACTTAGAGAAGTAGAGTAAATTAAATTTGACATTAATGGGAAGAATAGAAGCAATAAAAATGATAATCCTTCTGAAAATGAACTTCTTATTTCAATGTATACCGATAATACACAACATGAAAAATTTTCAGGAATGGAATAAAGAATTGAAAGGATTTGTGTGGAAGGGAAAAAGAGCAAGGGTGAGATGGAAATCTATGACTATGGGCAAGAAAGATGGCGGTATGAATTTACCAGACTTACAAAATTATCATAAAGCTAATGCATTAGACTGGCTGATAGATTGGGTACAATTAGAAAGGACAGATATACTAAATGTGGAAGGATTCAATAATAGGTTTGGATGGCATGGATACCTGGGATATGGGAAAGCAACAGTACATAAAGAATTTAGGCACCATGTCATAAGAAGATCTTTATTGAATATATGGGAGGGAATTAAAAAGAACATGTACAGAAAGCTACCGCTATGGTTATCCCCACATGAAGCCTTTTTTGGGAGATGGACAGCGGTAAAAACATGGATGAGATACAAGGATATATTTAAAAAATCAGAGGAGCAAGGATTTATTTTTAGATCAATAGAGGAAATGGAACAACTGGATTCTAAAATGCACTGGTTTTTATACATCCAATTAAAGGAGAGATTTAAGATGGACTTAAAACTACAAGAATTTGAGGAAGAATTTACAGACTTGGATAAGTTGTTAATGCAACCTCGGATTAAAAGAGTAAGTAAAATCTACAAATTTTTAATGGAAAGGGAGAATGAAACAGAGAAAATATCAGAGAACATGATAAAGTGGGCAACAGATTGTGGAAGAATAATAGAACTTGAATGTTGGGAGAACGCAAGGACAAAAACTGGGAAATTTACTTGCTCACAAGACTTGAAAGAAAATTACTGGAAAATGGAGCAAAGGTGGCATTTAACCCCTTTAAAGATAGCAAAGATATACAAAGTAAAATCAAGTAATTGTTGGAAATGTAACCAGAACGTAGGCTCCTAGATACATGTTTGGTGGAAATGCTCAAAAATGAAAATATTTTGGAAGAAGGTTCACATCTTAATAGAAGAAATTTTGAAAATCAGATTTGAACTTTGTCCAGAGCTTTATTTGTTAAATATGATGAATAAACTAGGACAGACACTTGAGAAGAGATGTTGGAGAATAATACTCTATATGATAACGGCTGCTAGATTATTGGTTGCCCAAAAATGGAAGAAAGAGCAAATTCCTACTATAGAGGAATGGTTAACAAAACTAATGGAAATGAAGGAATGGACAGGTTGACGGCTTTAATTAATCAAAAAGATATTCTTAAGGTGGAAAAAGAATGGGCTCCAATTGATGAATATATTAAAGCAATGTGGGGATGAAACAGCAAAGTCAACACAAAGGGCAATAAATTGGCTTTATTTAAATGTATAAAAAGACTAAAATGATAGTAGAATAATGAGAGCTAATAAATAGGAGGTATATGATGAAGTAGAAGAGGTGATAAGCTGAAATGGATCTGTACATACTGTCAAAGAACTAAGGAAGTCTATGTTAAGTGGTGTTAAGTGGTGTTATGTTAGATTGTTAGTTTAGTTATGTTATTTTGTTTATTGTTTATGTCATTTTTTTTGTCTGTGTTATGTATGTATGTATAATGTTATTTTAATAAATTAATAACTTAAAAAAAATAACTACATGCCGTTTGAGCTGACCATGAAAGGTAATCAGAAATTCCCATGTAAAGTCCATTACAACCATCTGGTGATTTTTCAAAACCAACACCCTGTTATACCAGAGGTTGCTCAACATCATTGCCACTGTAAGAAACTCTTATTGGTATAACTGTGCCAGTGGACATCTAAGAGCTGGCACTGGCCTGGGACAAAAGGTATGATTGCCTGCTCCCTAAATTTAACAACAGACCTTATAGCTACTCTCTGGTCTGCTCAGATAACATTTTCTCCCAAGGTACTGTTTGTATTTTCTCTGTCCATGCCACCATAGGCCTAGGCTCTTCAAAGTTCCAAGCTGCAGGGATTCTGTCCCTGTGCCTCTCTTCAGCCTTGGAAGTTGCCTCCTGTACTTGGCATGATGTAGGGATGTCACCTGTGAATGTGTCATGGGCAGAGTAAACTATCCTATTTTTCTAGGGCAGAGGTGTGCAACTGCCAAAAGGGCAGGGGCCTTTTTTCCTTCCTGTGCTTGCCCAAAGTGATCTGATGCCATCTTACAGATGCCATCTTGGCCAATTTCCAATAGATTTTTTCTGTTTTGGTGAGGTTTGGGGGGCCTGGATATTAGGGAACCAAACTGTTGCCTTTGTAGCTTTGGATAATGGGGTGGTTTGGGGGCAAAAATCACCCCAAATCAGCCTAATTTTTTTAAAAAAAAAATAGAGATTGAACTGGAGGGTTTGAGTATCTTCTTGTGGGCTTTCAAGGGCCACACTTTCCCTACCCTGTCAGAGCTGCAGAATGACCTGGTAGTCAAAAGAGTCTTCAAAGCATAAACAAGAATATGTTTATGGACACAAATATGGGCTGCAGGGGTGTACAGGACTGCTTGACCTGTGGAAACTATGGCTGCTGATAGCAGAATCAAGGTACTGTAGCCTGAGGTATGACTGGGAGTCATAATTATATCCCACATTAATCATTAACAGTGGTCCAAGAAGAATAGCTGGTAGAAAAGGTGTTTGCTTTCCAAACAAGGAACTGGCAAGCAGACAGTTATTTCTAGTTCTTGTAAGTCCTCAAGGACACTTTCCCCCATGCACACAAAGACCTGTTTTCACTCCCTCTTCTTCACCCCCACCCCTGCTGATCTTCTTTGGTTATTACTGTATTGGTTTGGAAAGCAGAACAGCTTTAGGGTATACAGCAGTCTGAACAATATGTGCAGAGACCAGATGGAACAACCAAATTATAGTCCAAGTGCGCTCCTGCATCAATTGTTATTTCCCACACAGTGGTCTTTTCATGTGCATGATATGTTTGAAGTGAGTATCAGCTAGACAGAGGGTCAGTTGCCACTTGAGACACAAAAGAATGCTTCCTCTTGCTGAATATTTGGTATATGATGTGAGGGAGGCAATGATTGTGGAATTCATTTATTCAGACCTACCAGGGACTGAAGCAGGATTCTTCTTTCTCATTGACAGCAGGGAGAGACAATACTGGAGGACAAACAAATTTCTTATTTCTTTTTACTGTGTTTAATAATGATCCTTGCTCATTAAGATGTGGATAAAGTTACAAGGAGTCATTGGATTGTTAGAATATATTTAAAGCTGGATTAGTGAACAAGTGGCTCTTCAGATATGGTTGGACTGCAGCTCTCATCAATCTTAGCCATTAGGATGGGGGTGACAGTAGATACAGTGCACAGAAGATGCTCCAAATAGAGTACATTATCCATTAAGTGAACTTGCATTCACACTGCAGCTGGGAAGAAATTAGAAACTAGGGTAGCACAATAAGGATTATAGTCCTTTAAGTAACAGGTAACCATCATCTATAAACATTGCCAAAATTTATACAAAAGGAGGAAAATTATAATCTCTCTCATCCATTAAAAAGAAAAAAGAAAAAAAGAACTCAGCAATAAAGGAATAGCCAAGGGTTGCCAAATGTCAAGTCTCTAGTTTTTGGTAGTCTTCAAGTGGAGACCAGGGTGCAAATTCTCCAGATTTGGGAGGATTAGTTCCAGGTAGAGAGCCAGCATGGTGTAGTGGCTTGAGTATTGGATTACAATTCTGGAGACCAGGGTTCGATTCTAGCTTAGCCATGAAACCCATTGGCTGACCTTGGTCAAGTCAAATGCTCTCAGCCTCAGAGGAAAGGAATGGCAAACCTCCTATGAACAAATCTTGCCAGGAAACCCCCATGATAGGTTCACCTTAGGGTTGCTATAAGTAGGAAACAACTTGAAGACACACAGAGCACACAGACAAAAAAGGAAAAAGCTTGTGTGCAGATCTCCAGTCTGGTCAATAGAGTGGCAGTTTGCTAAAATTTCCAACTGATTGACTGTTCCAATTTATGAAGACTGGGGGGGGGGGGGGGGTTATGTATATAATTAGCTTTTTCCGTCCCTTCCAGTTGCTGCAACACAAGGATCAGCCTGCTCTGCATACACCTTCTGGCTCAAAGTAAAAAGGCTAGAGTAAATATTCCTTATCTATTCTCAGAGAGTGAGAAGGAATAGTCCCTTCATTTCACCTTGATTTGGGTGATGGGAGATTTTGGGTGGAGACCAAGAGCAAGAGAATAGCCCTCTGCATCCCTAGGCAGGACATACGCATGAAAAAGATTTAAAAAATGTATGCAAAGACATGTAAGTCACTAGTAGGATGTTGCCCACAGTGTGTTAAGGATTCAGGAATCCCAATTATACATGGACAGTATCTCTATTGCAACCCTCCCCTCAAATCTATGCTTGAGTATTATTGTTTGTTGATGTTGTGTGCCTTCATGTCATTTCTGACATGCCAACCCTAAGGTGAAGCTATCACAGGGTTTTCTTGGCAGGGTGTATACCAAGTGAGTTTACTATTGCCTTCTTCTGAGGCTGAGTGTGACTTGCCCAAGGTCACCCAATGGGTTTCCATTGCTGAGCCCTGGTCCCCCAGTGCCCTAGTCCAACACTCAAACTAATACACCATGCTGGCTCTTTTTTCTTGAGTATTACCAATGGTAAATATTAGAAAGTATAAGTGGTCTGTAAGCTTTAGCTGTACAAAGAATCATTAGATAGAATGAATATTCCCCCATACTGGTAGTACATTATTTGCAGTAGAATAGCAAGTGATAATATGCTAAAGAATATAGATTTAGTCTCTCAATATCCCAGTGATTTGGGGATATCACTTTGAATGCTTTTTGTTGCCCAAGCATTAAGATAAATTCTATACAAACTGAACAAATTTTATGCAAAAACAAATGTGACCACTAACTTATAGGGAGTCTATTAACAGGGAATATATTTAGCTGAAAAATGGAAACACAGCCAAAATTTTACTGTTTGAGTATAGGTTCTAGCTTCCAAAAAAGTCTACTCCATTTTCCAGATACTTATCACACATTCTACACAATTTGTGATACCCGGAGCATGGTGCAAGGAAGTTACTTGGGCTTTCTCAACAACTGGGCTAAATGTACCAGCTCACAGATCTTTCATACGTATTAATTATTGTGCTTAGTTGAATGAATCCATTTTAACTTGCCTGATTGACTTTACATTTTCCAGGTGCTCTCTGCCACCCGAGTTTCCTGTATATCATTTCTACAGAAGAGTCAATATTTCTATAAACATACAACTGTATTTTCATATGGCTTATTGCACCGACAAATAACCTGACTTCTCCCCAATGGGAGGCTGTGGGATGCAGGAGGGTATTATTGCACCAAAGTCATCACCGATTCCACCGGGAGAGTGCAACCTGGCTGCATCCTGGGTCCCAGATGCTCTTTGGAGGCCACTTTTCAAAGTTGACAAGCTCTTACTATCAAGATGTTCCTCCTAATGTTGAGGTGGAATCTCTTTTGCTGTAGCTTCCATCCATTGTTCTGTGTTCTAGTCTCTGGAACAGCAGAAAATAAGCTTGCTCCATCCTCAATGTGACACCCCTTCAGATACTTAAACAGGGCTATCATATCACCTCTTAACAAGGCTAGATAGAATAAAAATGATTCTATTGCTTTCTTCCTCAAAGATGGAGCTAGCCTAATCTTTTTGGAGGGGTATCTGTAATCTGTACCTATATTGTGGAAGGAATTCACATTTGATAGTAACCCTCCAGAAAGCACTTTAGGATAGTGCAGGGATGCTATTAAACCTATGGCTAACTGATACACAATGAAATGCTATTTCTATGAGCTGAAAGTGGTGACAGAAGTGAGAGAGCTTTTCTATGATCATTGTGGGCCATTGTTTGGCTCTGCAACTATCCGCATTGGAAGAGATGTGTTTACTTCTCCCACGTGATGTATATTTTTCACAGAAATAAAAAATTAATAAATTATTGAAGAGACATTGTTTTTATTGTTCCACACATGCCTCCCGCTAGTGTAACCAGTAAAAAAAAAAAAAAAAAAAAAAAGCTGATGTTTTTCTGGTGCTTCAGAAGCCCACAAAACTTAGTCTCCTCTTTCATTAGAGATGAGTGTGAAAGAAAAGAAACTAGTGTCTCCACCATACAGAAGGTGGCATTCTACCTGGTTAATAGTTAAAAGACAATCTTATATATATAAGAGAGTTCTACTTGTAGGTAAGTGGGCACAGGATAGAAGATCTGTATTCTGGAGGGAACATCCCTTTCCAGTAGTAAATGACTTAAGTGAGAGGACCAATGGCCAGTGAAAATACCCTGAATAGTGTAGGTGACCAACCCCCCCCCCCCAAAAAAAACAAAAAAAAACAAAATTCACCATTGGCCTGCATAATCTCTTTTGTTTTTGACATTCTTAAGGATATTTTATCCCAGTGCAAATCTGATGGGAAACTACTGCTGTACACCAGGGGTGGAGAATCTGTCTTTTTGTCCAGGCTGCCATCCTGGAGAAGGAAGGGCTAAAGTGAGGGACTGTACCACCCCTTTTCTTTTCTCTGTCTCTCTCTCTCCTCCCCCCTCTGCTAACTAGACTTCCAGAGATAATCAGATTGCTCTTGGCCAAGATTGCATGCAGTTTTAGGACCAGAGGTTGCTTACTTGGTGTACACCTGGGACAAGAGCCTATAATGTCAAACTGGTCATGTAACAGATCATTGCACAAGCAGTCTGATGGTTTTAACTACTAGTGCCAAGAAGATATCCAAGATCTCCTTGCACAAGTGGAAAATGTTAACAATGAGAAATTGCAGTGTTTAGACTCAAACACTGCTCCACCAGAGGAGGTGGCCACCTGGCACACACATCCCACCAGAGCTATTTCAATTCTTAGTTTGGACGGTTAGGTATAAAATCACCTGTTGAAAATGCATGACTGCTCATACAGTGACTTGGCTCTGATGACTCCTTCAAGCTAGGCACTGAAGAAAGAAGTCACTCAGTCTCTGATGGAAGGTGTATGTGTGGTAGCAGTCAATCCAGCATACTGAAGTGAAGTATTCAGAACTGAATAGAATCTCAGTGTTTGCATTATGAAGATTTATCCTAGAAAGACATTGTCCATTCAGTAGGTAGGTAGAGCCTTGAAAATAAATAAATAAATAAATAATATAATAAATGCATCAGATTTTTCTAGTCCATTTCAATTTGTTCCTTATTTCTTCCGGAATCCTCCTTGCTGTAATTATAGAGCAAAAATAGTCTGAAATGTACAGCCTTGCCACATAATGATGGCAGTGAAAGATGTGTGTTTGGGCCCTCTGTTCAGCATGTTTCCATGTAACTGATGCATGTCACTTTCTCTTTGTGCTCCTCAAGGATGTGACTATCAGGTGTGTGGGGGTGTCTCTACAATTCCCTTTATCACATCAGTTCATTGGACCATCGTTTTATGTCTGCATATATGTTCTGTGGTTTGTACCACCCTCTGGGCCTTAGCATTTAGTTATGTATCTTTTTGGACTGTTGCAGACCTTGTTGTTATCACACTATGGCAGGGAAAAAGAGGAATGTCTTGGGCATGTCATCATGGAATAAATGAAATCTCTCTCTCCCACCAAAGTTTGGAAATTAGCAATGCTAGATGGCACTGGCAGCCCAAAGAAGTTTTTTCCAAGCTCTGGTCCTACCTTTGCCGAATTCACTCATTTCTTTCATTTGAGAATCTGAACAGCCAGCATTGATCAAAAACCAGCACTGCATGAATGAAAACCACGGTCCACATGTTGCTCTGGTGAACCCCCACCAGAAGACCTTTAAGATATGATCATATGCACCTCTTCTTTAAAAATATTATATATCTAGTTCTGTAGTTGAGTTGAGAGACTGCATTTCAAAAATAATAATAATAATAAGCAATTTCGGAAGTTGTTCAGACAAACCTTGAATCAATAGCAATTTGCCTTAGGTATGCTGGTCCTCATCATTCAATTGGGGTATATAGTAGGATATTAGTATGAAGTATTAGTGTACATATACCAGGAAGCAAACAGCAGAGGTCTTTTGGAGTACCAATGATTCTGGAAAATATAATTTCCTTTAACCTTGGCAGCAGTACTGCCTTTGGTTAGATTAATGTGTATGTTGCACACATAGTATGGTTCTGAATATTTCAAAAAGTATGACAAAGCAAACACCATTATCAGAATTCAGGGAAATGAACATATTTCCAAGCAAACCTTGCCTGCAGAGGGCACTGGGGCACTTTTGTTGTATTTCAAAGTCCAAGAGTTGTCTTCTGACTGAAATGTAATTCTGCCTAATGACATATAAACATTTATTTCTGTTGGGACTCCCAATCAATGCTGTAGAGTCTGGCTACTGTGTTAACTCATTTTCTTTCCAGATAGAAATTACACTCAAGATAAAAAGTTCAGTCATATGAATAAATATGATTTGGTGTTGTCTGATGACTTTCTCATTACAATGCTTGCACGGAAGTGGTAAAGGCATCCTCTGACACTAATAGGTAGGTAGGTCGATAAGTGCAAATGTTCTTCTCCAGGGTTGTTCTGCTGCATACGGCTGGGCCCCATGGCAATGTCAAGTCTGTCGAGAGTAAATTGGCCTATTGATGTGGCTGCACAGACCTTATTAAATTAGGTTCAGTCTAGTTGCCAACTCTACTGCTACACCACATCTGCTGTTGTGCTTTGATTGTTACTCTGATCATAGAGGCAGAACTCTTTTGTCCCACGCCAAACTATCTGCAGTCTCTTCTGCCAGCGATCTCCCTCAGATATTAGTCATATTCAAACTATTTTCCTCCATCTGCAGGCAGTGCCTGTTGCTATTGCTGTAGATGAATGTGATTTAAAGATGATTTTAAAAAATGTTACACTTTGACTACCACCTCTAGAATCGCCAGGGATGCTGGCCTAGGTATTCTGGGTGTTGCAGTCCAAAAAGTAAGTTTTACAAACTCTAGTCTTAATAATGAAATGACAACAATAAGTATTTCCCTGGAGGTTCTGGCCTGAATTTTATTCCACCTCAACATTAGGAAGACCTTCCTGAGAGTAGGAGCTGTTTGACAATGGAACACACTCTCTCAGATTGTGATGGAGTCTCCTTCTTTTGAGATGTTTTAAACAAAGGCTGGATGGCCATCTGTTAGGGGTGCTTTGGTTCTGTGTTCTTGCATGGCAGGGGGTTGGACTCTTCCAGCTCTATGATTCTATGCATTTTATTGCATAGACCCACTGAATCAACTGTTGAATGGCACATCAACATTTAGGGAACGCCCTGTTGATCTGCTGTATGTTTACTCTAGTTGGGACTAACTATATACAATACACCTAATTTCAATTCAGATCTATAACTAATTTCCTATGCAAAGGTATCACCTTTGAGACTGAATGAACTGTATCCTCCAGAGAAAGAGTGAGTGAGTAAATTAGACCTTGAAAAAGGTTTGGACTAGAGCTCCCATAATGCCCTTCCCAGCTGCAGCTGATCCCAGCTGATCCCAGCTTGTCTTCTTCATTGTATCCTCCTCATAAAATATACCAAGATACCTTCCCCTCCCACTCCTCTGTCTTAGTTTTGATAAATTTGAATCCAGTCATTTGTAAAAAACAACAAAAAACACACAATTTCACCATCTGATTGGCAAGGCAGCTCCCTATGTTGTTTGCTAGTTCTAATGTGAAGATGCACAGACTCTTGCACTCCTGCTGTTTAACTGCACTGAAGCAATAAAGAAATAAAACTTTCAGAATATCAAATTTTGAAAAGAATTTCCTTCCCCTGATTGGAATTGGGGAGAACAGTAATTATTTTTTCCACCCTTCCTCAGGCATGAGAAGAATTATGCAGCAATTTAACATCCCTATTGGGAACCAGAAAGAAGATGTAATGAACTGGCCAAGAACTTATGGAACTGGGGTATTAGCCAGTGTTATAATATATGTAGTGTGTGAAGAAACCATTGCCTGTTAAACAACTGTTGATGGATTGGAGTTTGTGGAGATATACCCCTTTCTGGTTCCCAGCCAGTACACAGCACATTTCAAATCTCCTTCCACCATTCATATGATTATCCACCCACCCTGGCCTTGGTCAACATCTTTCCTCCTACCTTTTCCCCTCAATGACCATTGTTAAAACAAAATTTGTCATCTCATCACCACAAGCTTTGATTTCTATGGCTATTTGTACAGTCTAATTATAAATGTCCTTCTTAGGCACTATTTCCATGCATCCGAGGAAGTAGACTAATGAAAGCTAATGTTACAACTTGTGTTGCTCACTCTCAAATGTGCTACAAGATCCCTTTGCATACTGATATTCCAGACCTCTCTCTGGATTCTATTCATTTTCTAGTCAGGGCTGGACCTGCAAGATAAAGTGATCTGGTTCAGGCAGCACCATAAAGAAAGAAGACTGGGAAAGATGAAGGCATGAACTGGTATTCCAATGGTGTAGCAAGACATTCTAACATATTGGTCTTAGCACAGGCTATGAAAAGAGTTCCATTTAGGCTATTCTTCAAATGGGGTTGTTGAGTAGGAACTTGATATGGTACCTGTATCACACAATGAGGTAACAAGCAATACCTGCTGAAATTCCCTCTTCTACACAATCATTAAAGGTACAGGTGCTTTCTCCCATTTAGATTCTGGCAACAAGTTTCACAACAATTCTCAGGCTTGTTGTGGAATTTGGTAAGCCTCCAGTGGAATGGAGTTCCACAGGTGGTGGACAGCTACCAAGAATATCTTTTGATGCCTTCCTGTAGTCTAAACCTGATACATAGAAGAGATAGTCAAGAGACTTCAAGATCATCAAGCTGATTGCAAGATGAGTACAACAGAGACACATCAAAACTCCTAGACTGCTAAGCCTGGCATTAGGCTGTGTGTCATTTTAATGGGTTTACATAGGTTAATGCCATAACAGTTCTTTATTTGTATTTTGATATTGATGTGAGAATAAATCTCCGGAAACTCTTCCAGTATTTCACAGACCTGCTATTCTGCTTTCCTTATTATTTCAGCATACATCATAGAAAGGTGATTTTTAGAAAACAAGTGCCATTTTTTTTGAAGTTGTTTGCCCACAAAATCTCATTTCCAGGGACATATGGCCGACATCAGGATGATAAATGTTCTTCTCTGCTGCAGTAGCATAGTACATGAATGTAATCTAGCCTGAGTTGTCAAACTCCATAAACAATCGCTTTCCACAGGAGGACTGACCCTAACCTAGAGGCTCTTCTTTCTCCCAACCATAGGGGAATCAGTCCATGCCAAAATATGTTTCTAGGATGAATCATGAAATGATTGGTTTGTTTGTTCAGACAACGTATTTTTCTTGTTGTGATCTTTACACCTGTGAGACTTAAACGTATTAAGATATTCCTGGTGGAATATTAAATCTTATCCAAAAATATTTTGAGCAGCAGTGGTGCCAACAACAGAGCTAAATGCTGTTTGCAAGATGGTGTTTCTCACATTTAGGAGATTATGGCCGCATTAATTAAAGCGGCTTATCTGAGCTGGCTTAAATTTTAAAATGGGTTGCAATCTGATGTTATCACAAGGATTTAGCTGCTGAAATCGCCACCCGGGTGCAGCCCAAGTCCATTCCTGCTCCCGAGGTCACTCAGCGTGGCTTTTTTCAAAGCCAGGAGTTTTCCAGCTTAAGGAAGTGGCTGCGGAGCAGCCCTGGGAGCGGGGATGGACCCGGGCTGCGATTTCAGTGGCAAAATCCTTGTGATAACATGAGGATGCAGCCTGTTTATATTTGAAGCCGGCTCAGGTAAACTGCTTTAATTAGCACTGCGATAATCTCCTTAATGAAATACGTCAAGATAACTGGATTTTTCATGCAACAGCGCCTTGCTGTGCACATTTCCTCTTGTAACATAGGGGCTCTTTGTAGGGTAATTTAAGTTTCCTAAGGCTTCAGCATTTAGTAAGGAAACAAAAAATATTGAAATATCAGAAATATCAAAGCCAAGCCTCTTAGGGTGTAGCTTTAAATCACAGAGTAGCAGAAATGTGCATTTGTCCAACTATGCTTCCCTAAGAACTGAGACTGACTCCAAAAACAACAAACATGTAGCTTGTAGTTTAAAACAAAAGTTTACTAATGGCTTTAATCTATATACAGTATACATAAAAACTATATCCTAATCTAGCTAGTGAATAGTTTAGGTAAAAAGAAATCTTTATTTCACCATCTTTCCAAAGAAAGTTGAGAGAGGAGGAAGATGGAGGACCAACAGTTCAGTTGAAAAGCTTTGAGAGAGAATGTGTGTTACCTTCCCTAAAGGGGGGGAGTGATCTAAGTCACATGATTAGTTTGAATGAGAAAGAGTGAGGTTTTGCATGCAGGAAATCCCTATCTATCTAAGAAGGGGGAAAGAGAATGCAAAAATCTTCCAACACCCTTTCACATTACACAGTCATTGCACTACAGCTCCACTTTAACTGCTATGTGTGCACCCTATAGAATTATAGAATTTGTAATTTGAGGCACTGGAGCTCTCTGGCTGAAAATTCTATGTATACCTAACTAAACTGCATATCCCAGGATCCCACAAGATGGGACCATGACAGCTAAAGTGAAATCATAGTGCTATGATTGTATAGTGTGGAAGTTTTAATTATCACCTTTAAAAAATTGGACAGAAATTTTGTTTTGATTTGTAGTTGTTAAATTTTCTCTAAGTAGTCACCATCCAGATTTACACATTTTCCCCAGTGTTTCTTGACCCTCCAAATACCGTTATTGTAAAAGTCTGCAGATTATACCTTAATGTAGATTTCATACTGTAGTCACTTCTAGCACAACTTGTCACAAAAATAAAAGACACAATGAGCTGATTTTCTCAACATCATGCACTTAGGGACCAATGATGACACTGACAAAATTTTATCAATATACCATAATAACTTCCAGGTGATAATTATTACTTTATGACAGTCTTCTACAATATCAGGGTCAAGAAGTGCTGGGGAAAATGTGTAAATCTGGATGGTGACTACATAGAGTTAAGTTAACAACTTCAAATCAAAACAAACTTTCTGTCAAACATTTTTAAAGGTGATAATTAAAACTTTACTATACCCCTCCTACATAGATAGAGCCAAGTGTATTATAATGTGAAGTCGTAGGTTTTCATGGCTGGTATCCATAGTTTTTTGTGGGTTTTTCGGGCTGTGTGGCCATGTTCTAGAAGAGTTTCTTTCTGACGTTTCGCCAGCATCTGTGGCTGGCATCTTCAGAGAAAACTGGAATGGAAGAGAATGGGTCTATATATACTGTGGGTCTATATATACTTGGATAACTACAGGAAAGAAGAAACCCTTAAAGTAAACAAGATATGGCTACCAGTCCTACAAAATAAGAAAATTAGCACTCAGCAAATGCAAATGGGAAACCAACCAGGGTCAGGGGCTTTCCCAGCAGACAATAGCAGACAATCTCCTTGATTGAATATCCTCACCTGGAAGCCATGCTATTAACAACAGAACAATACCTATTCAACACAGAACAATACACAGTTTACATGGGATTAGCAGACAATAACCTTGAGTGCATTTCCTCCCACCCTGGAGCCATGCCATTAACAACAGAACAATACCTATTCAACACAGAACAACACACAGTTCACCTGGGAACCACTCCTCCCTACCCAGGGTCTCACAGTATATATAGACCCATTCTCTTCCATTCCAGTTTTCTCTGAAGATGCCAGCCACAGATGCTGGTGAAACATCAGAAAGAAACTCTTCTAGAACATACAGCCCGAAAAACCCACAAAAAACTACAAGTGTATTATACTTTATCCAGAACAGCCCTCTGTTTTAAGGTCTGAGGAAGGTCAATCCTCTCTTTGAAAGCCTATCCAAGGGCCTTTGCAGACTGCTAAAAATAGTGCAAATTGAGTCCACTTTAACTGCTCTGGCTCAGTGCTAGGGAATCATGGGAACTGTATTTTTTTCGGAGACATTGAGCCTTCTTAGTCAAAGAGTTCTGGTGCCACAATAAACTCAGCTCCCATGATTCCCTAGCACTGAGTCAGGGCAGGATCCCTAAAGTTCCCTATCACCAGTTAGCGCCTGAATAGTACACTGGTCACACTGGTCACTTGGGGTGCATCTACACTGTAGATGCAATGCAGTTTGACACCATTGCAGTAGCTCCATCCTATGGAATCCTGGGATTTGTAGTTTTAAAGGCCTTTAGCCTTCTCTGCCAAAGAGTGCTGCTGCCTCACAAAACTAAAAATCCGTGGATTCTGCAGGATGGATCCACAGTAGTTAAAGGGTTGTCAAACTGCATTATCTCTACAGTGTAGCTGCACCCTTTGTCATAGTCTGACTCTTTGTTCCAGTACCATTTTCCTTACGCCTTTCTTAATGTGGCACAATTTATCTGTATTTCTGTTTAATTTAGAGGAATCATTTCTGAATTTGCCTCTATACATATAAATTGGCAGCATCCTTTTTCATCTTCCTTCTTTTAGGAGTGTGTGACGCCTATGGGGCCACTGTTGCAGTTTCGAAGAGGAAGGAAAGAGACAAAGGTTGAGAAGAAATGGAAGGGAAGCCGCAGGTTAAAGATGGGATTCAGAGAAGGAGAGAAAGGAAAACAAGAACAAAAGAAAAACAAAAATAAAAAGGAAAGCAAGCCTTAAGCAGGAAAAAAAGTCTATAATGTCAGGGCATAAAAAACAGCTGTAGGTATGATTGAAAAACGATTGAATAGCTGATATCAATAGGGTCCCCTGCTGCTGTTTGAGAGACTGATGAGAACCAGAGGCTATTGCATTGATATTCCTTACTTTCACCTTGTAGGAAACAGATCAGGAGCTTAACTGTAATTGTGATGTGAATGATAAGCTTATTGCACAGCATTTAAGGAACCAGAATGGAACTCAAGGGAATGGAACGGAGCAAAAATGCATTTACTGCACGGGAGAATGCCACTGATGCCGCTGGGAGTCCCCGATCCGTTCCCCACCTGTTCCTGGCAGCCGATTTTTGAAGGACAATTTTGAACCGCCCAAAAATCGGCTATCAGGAATAGCTGGGGAACGGATCGGGGACTCCCGGCAGCATCGGTGGCATTCTCTCATGCAGTAAATGCGTTTTTGCTCGTTTCCGTTCCTTTGAGTTCCGTTCCGTTCCCGTTCCTTAAGTGCCGTGCGATAAGCTTATAGGTCTTGATGCCTTCTCTGGATCAGTTTGGACAGAAGACTGTGGCAAAGCCTTACAGCACCAAGATTGGCTCTGCTATTAAGCTATGAGGTAGCACATTTTGAGTATCATAAAACTCTTAATTATTTAAATGGCAGCCTTGTTTCTTTCGTTCTTTCTTTCTTTTACTGCTGGGGATAGGAAGAACTGTTTGTGGGATGTTCTGTCTTATGTTCCAGAAAAATGTGGTATATAGCAGTATAATATAGTATTTTTATATTTACAAACTCTGTCTATCCATCTATCCAACCATCTATCTATCTACACCCACACCCACACCCTCACTTTTTATATGTACAGTTGCCCCTCCCAATTCGTGGGGGATCCATTCCAGACTCCCCCCCCCCATGAAAATGGCAGTTTGTAAATATTAAAAAATTGAAAATAATGGTCCGTATGCCTGTGGTACATGTGTGTGGCCACGCGCAGGGACACGCTACCATTTTGTTTATAGCTGCTTGTCTCTCCTGCAAAGAGCGAGACCATAGACTTGAAGTCCCCAAATGGAGAGGGACAACTGTAAATATATTTATCTGCACTGACACACTACATATGTAAAATCATATTTTAATACGAGAACGCTTCTAACAATGCTAATTTCAGTGAAGAGTTTTGAAAAGTTGATAGGAATCTACTAATTTACCAAATTTCCCTCTTCTAATGGGATTATATCCATTTGAGTATATATTGTTTCATGGATTTTTTATTTAATGCCTGGGTCAATGCATCCATCTCTGCCATGTCATATAATTTAAAAAACCAATCTCCTATAGTTGAAGTCTCCATTTGTTTCCACTTTTGTAGATACTTTAATCTGGTTCCGGTTATCATTTGTGTTTGTTTATTTATTTTTACTGCCAGGAATAGGAAGAACTTTTTATAGGATATTCTGTTTTATGTCCCAGAACAATTTGGTTGGCTTTGGTTACTTTGCCTTTGTATGGCGTTGAGAACTGGGATGGGCATTCCTTACTACTGGCTATAAAGGCTCATTCTGATGGAACTTGCAGTTTAATAATATCTGGAAGGCTACATAATTAATACCCTTGCCTTAAAAGTTTTTAGCATGGATTGTAGCATGGATTTAGACAAAACCAGTCCATTAGCCAAATCTATTCCAGTCTACTCCAGAGTTCGTATTCCAGCCTTTTATTAAGGGTTTCAACAGAAGGGAGTATGAGAAATTTGAAAATGAACAGAAAGGAATTAAATACTAATTTTCTAACCATCCAAGACAGATGGTAAATTTGCAAGAAAAGTATATTCAATCGACATGCACAGAGCATAGATCTGTCTTAAAGGACATTGGAGGAAAATGTATATGGAGACACACTGTCCAATTTGATGATATTCCAGGAATGAGAGGAAGCAGAGATACAACCTGAAAGGCCACTAGCTTCCACAATGGTGAGATGACAACAGTTAGTACCTTCTTAAGCTCACAGTAGTGGTGGCTTAGAGGGAGCCTATAGTAGTTGCTAGTTTGTCTGTCTGTCTAGGGCTGCATCTACACTGCAGAATTAATGCAGTTTGACACTGCTTTAACTGCCATGGCTTAATGCCATGAAATACTGGGATTTGTAGTTTTGTCAGATATTTAGCCTTTTCTTTCAGTTGATACCACAACAAACTACGAATCCCAGTATTTCATTGGATGGAACCATGGCAGTTACAGCCATGTCAAACTGTATTAATTCTGCAGTGTGTCAGAAGCCTATGAATTTAGACATGGCCTGTATTCATGCCATTTTCTATGTGTTTTCCTTACCCACACTCTTCCTCTTTCTGCCTGCAGCTAGTCTGAGTTTGTTCATCCTTAGCTTTATAGTCTGCAGTTTTTTTTCTCTCTCTCTCTCCTTCATGTTTGAAGAGCATATGTTACAGAGCCTCTCACCATGAGATGTTGGGAAACCTGTTTCACACATTTTAGCGAAGAAATAAAAACTTGATTTAATTCTCTACTAGACATTACACAAATGTAAGTCCCAGATATATCTTTTTTGCTTGCTTGTTGTGGAGGCTGGTATTGTTTTCCACTCTGCTCCATAGTCAGAAATAGAACTAGGACATCATCTGTGAAGAACCGAATGGATCTCATCAGAAGATGTCATTGGTCTGTATTTGGCTACGCAGCACAAGCCAGATGATTCTCCAATCTCTGCTGCTCTCCATCAGCCATGGAATGGCCGTTCAGGGGTCCTATCATTGCAAAGCCATTAGTCCTAGGGGTGGTGAATAGGAAGCTATACTCTGTGGAACTCTTGTGCTGTGCAGGGTAATGTAGGATCTCTGCCTATGTGTATTGGTAGAATTCAAAGACATAGGGCCTTTACAGACTGCCAGAAATAATGCAACTTGAGGCCACTTTAACTGTCCTGGCTCAGTGCTAAGGAATTATGGGAACTGTAGTTTATTGTGGCACCAGAGCTCTCTGACAGAGAAGGCTCAATGTCCCAGAAAAAAAATACAGTTCCCATGATTCCCTAGCACTGAGCCAGAGCAGTTAAAGTGGCTTCAAGCTGCATTCTTTCTGGCAGTCTGTAAAGGTCCATAGTCATGTTAGTCTGAAAAATCAGTACGCATCTTGCAGCACCTCTGAGACTAATTAAAAGAAAGAAGTTGGTAGTATGAGCTTTTGTAGCTTGAGCCTACTTCCTCAGATGCATGGGATAAAAGTCCAGTGATAGACTGTCTGCTACAAGATGCCTTTGCATATGTATATTGGTGTGGGACTGGTTGATGTTTACCTTCTGCTTGCAAATACTAATCAACATGTTTTTTTCAACATGTAATTCATACTTCCCTATACAGGTGTCTCCAATTTAAGTGAGTTCCCTGGGTTTAAGTCTGAACTTTAAAGGAGCAATGCAAGGTATTGATCACTATCCTCAAAATAGGTTCAGCACCCTGGACAGTTCTTTAAAGTTGGAGAGGTCCTTTCAAAAACAAAATCCATCTTGTGGATGCCTTTATTAAGCCAGCCAAAAGGCACAAAATACATCAAGATTTTTGGTTGGCCTAATAAAGTATCACCACAAGATGGACTTTGGATTACCTCTGCAATTTTATAACTCATTTAAATCTACCAGCAGTGGCTAGAAATGCCTTTTTGTTTTGTTAACTGTTAGGAGATGTTAAAACTGAGGGCCTGAACAGACTGCCAGAAATAATCCAGCTTGAGACCACTTTAACTGCCCTGGCTCAGTGCTAGGGAATCATGGGAACTGTAGTTTATTGTGGCACCAGAGGTCTTTGACAGAGAAGGCTCAATGTCTCAGAAAAAACTACAGTTTCCATGACTCCCTAGCATTGAGCCAAGACAGTTAAAGTGGTCTCAAATTGGATTATTTCTGGCAATCTGTTCAGACTCTCAGACTTTTCTTTTCTCTTCCTGTGACACAGTTCCTGTGTGTAATCTAGCCTATGTGCATTGCTTGCCTAACTGCATAGAAAGAAAAAGGTTTGTTATAGATAATGGCTGGAATTCTCCATGACAGTTAAGAAATACATTACCTGACTGTTACATATTCATGGTCTCTACATAGTTCATAGTTTAGGGGCTAGAGAGAGACTGTGAGAGTCCCACAATCCCCACTTATTGGAAATCAGAGGCTATGATTGATGCAGGTCTGTTCCCCTGTCAATCAAGAATCAGTTGACTGCCATTCCCATCCTGCCTCACGTGAGCAATATCTGGCACCGGAGAAAATGTGGCAGGAGTCCTGCTTCTGCCTGTTGTACTGGAACTAACTCATGGGAGAGAGTAGTACTCTCAGACAACTGCTTCCCAATCAACAGGCAAACAGACCCCCGTCAATCACAGTGGCTGCTTCCCAGTAAGTGGGGTTTGGTAGGGTCAGGCCAGCACTCACTGCATATCACCATAACTATGGTGCTTATATAGAATCAGAGTTGGAACAGGTCACAATACCCTGCCATGCAGGAACTCACAATCAAAGCACCCCCGACAGATGGCCATCCAGCCTCTGTTTAAAAACGTCCAAAGAAGGAGACTCCATCACACTCTGTGCAGTGTATTCCACTGTCAAACAGGTCTGTTAAGAAGTTCTTCCTAATGTTGAGATGGAAACTCTTTTCCTGTACCTAGAATCCATTACTCTGTATCCTAGTCTCTGGAGCAGCACAAAACAAGCTTGCTCCATCCTAAATGTGGCATCCTTTCAAATATTTAAACATGCCTATCATGTCACTTCTTAGCCTTCTCTTCCTCATACATACCCAGCTCCCTAAGCTGCTCCTCAAAAGGCATAGTTTCTAGACCTTTCATCATTTTGGTTGCCCTGCTCTGGACACACTCAAGCTTGTTTATATCTGTCTTGAATTGTGGTGCCCAGAACTGGACACAGTATTCCAAGTGAGGTCTGATTGAAGCAGAATAAAGTGATGCTATTACTTCTCTTGATCTTCTAGACACTACACAATGTGTAGGTTATGTTACACAATCAGTGGTCTGTGATACCTAGTTTTGGAGGTTTTTTTTTACTTGTCTGGCACCATCAAAACATATAAGACTTCTGTACTGGAGAGAAAAACATTAGCAGACTCACTTTGGGCCTTTGCAGACTGCCAGAAATAGTGCAAATTGAGTCCACTTTAAGGGTTAGGGTTAGTGCTAGGGAATCATGGGAATTGTGTGTGTTTTTTCTGAGACATTGAACCTTCTCTGTCAAAGAGCTCTGGTGCCACAATAAAATACAGTTCCCATGATTCCCTGACCCTAACCCTAACCCCTAAAGTGGACTCAATTTGCACTATTTCTAGCAGTCTGCAAAGGCCTTTTATGTGGATGCTTGACATGAACACAAAATCCCAATTCCTTCAGCACGTGTCTTTCTGCTTTACTTGATTTTTCATGTTTATGGAATTCTAACCAAGTATCAATGGGCTTGGAATCCTACAGTTTGTAAGAAATAGAGTCAAAATGTTTATATATATATATATATATATATATATATATATACTGAGGACACTGGATAGTCATTTTTTTCCCTCTCAACCAACTAATGGCAACAGAAATCAGGTTTTAAATTCCTCCAAACATGTTTGATCTTTAATCTTGTGCTGTCCAAGTTAATTAAATTTACTACCTATAAATATATTAACTAAAAAAATTTCCTGTTTCGTATCAACATTCAAATGATACATCCCAAATTGTTTCACTTCACGAAAAGGACAGTTGATGTACAAGGCTGAAACCCAAAAAAACATTCAGTGATTTATTATGTGAAGATTCCAATCTCAGAAAAGAAACAGGGCTGCATTCATCACTCAAATTATCATTGTGAATTTCAACATCTGTAAAATAAATTTGTTATTCTCATGTGGGATAAAACAAATATTTCAGTCAGCTCACTGAATGATCATCACATATTTTGGATTTCTTCAATGTTTAGTTTTCTTTTAAAGACCAACCTAAAACAAGAAATATTTTAAGTACATTATTGTAATATTATTTCCCTATTCCTGAATCTATAATGTAGATAGATCAGTTTCATCCCATGTTTATAACACAAACTGGGTAGTAATTTAGGATGCTGCACATACCTTGATTTCACTGGCAAATTAATTTAACTGTCAGACTAACATACCATTCTTGAAAAAATAAAATAATTTAAAAGAATAAAGTCCAAGAATATTTTAATATGCAAAAATAATTATTATGTTTCAGGAATCAATATTATTTCATTCATATATACAGTCGCCCCTCCATTCTCACAGACTTGAGGTCTGCAGTTTTGAATATTCACGGAGGGGTGACCTCCATTAAAATCAATGGGGCGCACCCCCATGGGCACTCGCCCATAGGAATGCACCCCATTCAAGCCTATGGGGCTTGAATATTGGTGAGTCTCCATTTTCATGGAGTGGTGGTGGTCCATAATGGATCCCCTGCAAAAACAGAGGGCCAACTGTGTGTGTGTGTGTGTGTGTGTGTATATATATATATATATCAATACCATACAGGATACCAGCCAAAGTCTTCTGAAAAGAGTTGAGGCTGAACTTCATTACAAAACAATACCAAACAAAATGAAGAATTATATATATGCAACATGACACACACAGATCCCTTGTTGCAACAGCAGTTGGTTTCCAGGCACAATTAGCAACATCAGGACTGCATTTGCATTTCTATATCGCTTCATACTGAACTAAACAGTCTCTAAGTGGTTTACAGTGTGTTAGCCAATTGCCCCTAACAAGCCGAGTACTCATTTTACTGACCTATGAAAGGATGGAAGGCTGAGCCAACCCTGGAGCCCTCAGGATCGAATTCACAATGTTGAGGCTGCAGTACTGACATTTAACCACTGTGCCACCATTCAATTCAAAGGATTGGAGGTGACCTACAAAGCCCTATACGGCTTTGTTATCTGAAGGATCAAATATCTCTATATGAGTCTATGCCTTGCGATCTTCTGGGGAAGCTTTTCTTGCTGTCCCACTGCCTTGACAGGTACATCTGATGGGAACACAAGACAGGAGCCTTCTCAGTGGTTGCTCCCATGCTCTGGAACTCCTTCTTGAAGGGATTAGACTGGCACCTTCCTGGCTATCCTTTCTTAGGAAGCTGAACACCTTTTTTTATTTTGGCAGACCTTTGGGGACTGACTGCTCAAGGGAATCTATGCTGTGTAGTCTATATTTGTTGTGCTTCATTTTAATTATCTGTTTTTAAACTCCTTTTAATTGTATTGATAGTTGAATTATATTTCAGCTTTTATAAAATGTAATTTTTTTAGCTGTACCTGTTTCAACTTTTGACAGCTGTCTTGAGTCTCAGATTGGGAAAAAGGTGTGCTATCAATAAAACAATATCCACCTTGGATATCTCAGGGGGGTTGCAGACTGCCAGAAATAGTGTGAATTCAGTCCACTTTTAGGGTTAGGGTTAGAGTTAGGGAACCATGGGAACTGTATTTTATTGTGGCATCAGAGTTGTCTGACAGAGAAGGCTCAATGTCTCAGAAAAATAACAGTTCCCATGATTCCCTAGCACTAACCCTAACCCTAAAAGTGGACTGAATTCACACTATTTCTGGCAGTCTGCAACCCCCTCAAGTCACTAAGATTTATTAACAATTCTCACTTCCAGAAATTTGTTTCACTTTTTGTTATTTTAATGTTTTTCGTTGGTATTTTGGTTCCACTGCCTCTCCCTTGCACTTCATTATAGCTAACTATATAGGAAATGAGCCAAAATCCCTTTTATACTACAATCAGAATAATATGAAGGATGCTGCATCATAAGTCTAGACTAGAAATTAAGTGTAGTAATATTTCCTCTTTCCAAAAAAATCTCCTGTGAAATCACTTTTTGGGGGTAAGACTTGCTGTATCTTTCTGATAAAAAGGCATTGGCTTTCAGAGCTGTGAGCATTTACCATTACCTGCAAGGACCATGAAAAAAGGGCTTATTAGATGTCAGCTCAAGCAACAGGGAGTCTCATGACTTCTAAAAAAAAACAAGCTGTAGCTTTGAGACATTTTTAAGCTTTAATTGGTACATTCTTAATCAGTAAACAAAATGTTCTCGGGGGGAGAGAGTTAATTTTCAGATATGAAGCCTATTCGTAGAAGCCTGCTATGGGAGTCACCACTGCTGCCTTAATAAAACACATGGGGTAGAGATGGTCTACACATGTGTGATGGCAGTGAAGGTGAGCAGAGCTTGCTTCTTCCCCAAAGACAAAATCATTTCCTGCTGATGCTGACAAGAGTCAGCTATTTCATGAATCTCTGAAGGCAGGGTCAACTTTTGGGTTCATTAAATTTGGTTATCATCTTAGATGGCTTCTATGTGGTTCATGACTTGGACTGATCTGCACTGAAGAAATGATGGAGTTTGACACTGCTTCAGTTGCCATGGCTCAATGGTATGGAATTCTGAGATTTGTAGTTTTGTGAGACATTTAGCCTTCTCTGTCAGAGCACTCTGGGGCCACAACAAATCCCAAATCCCCAGATTTCATTGGATGGAGGCATGGCAGATAAAGCAGTGTCGTGCTGCATTATGTCTGCAGTCCAGATGCAGCCTTGGGGTCTATGTAGATCACAGCAGGTCCTACCATTAAGCAAACTGAGGCAACCACTTTGGTTGGCAGCCATTTCTTCTGTGTTCCACCCCATCTCTATTGGCAAACAGAGCTCTGTGTGCTGCATTGTCTTCTCACCTCAGGTATGGTAGAGGACACAATCCTGTCACCAGTGCTGAAGTAAGATCCCATTGCCTATCCATTTCACTTCTATACATGGAGAGGCAGAGGGGTTCTCATCTAGTCCTGTACCATAGGTAGCAACATATTTTTAACAGCCCTTGAATCAAGAAACTTGGGTCACTTCAAATTGAGTAGAAAAATTCTGATGGGGCTTCTTCCATGACAGTTAAAGTGAATTCATAGTATTATAACTGTAGATTGTGAACAGGCCCCAGGCTTAGAATAGGAACCAGAAACAGAAGAAGCAGGTGATGAGGCATTTGGAAGGAGCTTTTATCCTCCTCTTTTTCAGTGCTCTGAGAAGCACTAAAGCTGCAAGAGAATGATTGCTGTTTCCTTTTATTCATGCTGCAGAAAAGGAGAGCTGGTATTTTACTTCATTGAGTCAGCCAGTTGTACTTTACCTTTAAGAATAATGAACTGAAGGACATACTGAAGACAGCTGTGAAATGAAGAAAAGTACCAAAAGGGAGCATAATCGCATCCATGCTCTGTTTGGGATGGCTTCAGCATAGTTTTTCTGTTCATTCTTCTTAGAAACAACTTTCCACACACTGCCAAAAAAGGCAATGAAGGCGGGGAGAGACTGCTTGTTTGCAATGAGTAACATTTATTTCAAGGAACACTGATTATGATGGTTTTGGCGCAGGGAGCCTGCTCTAGGCTGAACAGAAACACATCAGATACATTTTAAATTGCTGCAGAGACTGGCATAACCATATACAGGTGCAGAAATTATTCTTTTTCTGCTGTTTCAAACACCCCTTTATTTATTTTTTTAATTATAATTTTTTTTAGTACAATCTACTTAAAATTAGACATGAAAGTGTGTTCCCTCCCAAAGAAGCAGGAAAGAAAAAATGTTTATGTTCACTCCTATTGCAGGCCCATATAGGTTTTTGTTTGTTTGTAAGTGTAGTTTGTGTGTAAGGAGCTTATCACATCATTAAATAAAGCGACTTACCTGATCCAACTTAAAATTTAAATCGGGCAGTATCCTGATATTATCACAAGGAATTAGCCACCAAATTTGCCTCCCAAATGCAGCCCAGGTCCATCCCGCTCCCAGGGCTGCTCAGCATAGCTCTTTTTGAAGCCAGAAATTTTCCGGCTTGAGAAAATGGCAGCCAGAGCAGCCCTGGGAGCGGGGATGGACCCAGGCTACATTTAGGCAGCAAATTCAGCAGCTAAATCCTTGTGATAATATCAGTATGCTGCCCGATTTAAATTTTAAGCTGGATCAGGTAAATCGTTTTATTTAATGATGTGATAAGCTTCTAAGTGTAGCTACTGCTGAGGCGGACTGTGGCAAGTTGTATGGAACACACTGACAGCATATAACAATTGGATCTGGTTTATGGGGTTGGTTAAGTGCTGTTGGTGACAGGTGTAAGTTGCACTATATGTATAGTATGACTATTTGGGGCAATGCAGAATGGAGATATCCAGCTTAAGATGGTGGAGAAAGACTGGGGGAACCATTGAAGAAGCAGAGTAATGTGCCTAGAGTACGTACTTTGCACATTGTCTATAGTACAATGAGATGACAGTTCTGAACATTCACAATTTCTCATACATTGTGCTACTGTGGTTTTCTGTATAGGGACTGTGTACTGGCATAGCATGATTCCACCAACAAATCTTTATGCTCTGCTTAGACCAGGGGTAGGTAACCTAAGGCCTGGGGGCCGGATGCAGCCCCCCAAGGCCTTTGGACTGGCCCCAGGCCGGTCCTGCCACCCCTGCCGCCACCCCCCGCTGCCGCTGCTGCCGCCTGCCATGATGATATTGATTATTGTTGTTATTACTTGTTCTTGGTATTTTCTTGGCAAAATCTCCACAGGGGTTTTGCCATGGCTTTTCTGGGGCCGAGAGAGTGTGCATGCATATTTATTTATTTATTTATTTATTTAAAAATATTTATATTTTTATATTTATTTATTTATTTATTTTTGGTGCTTCGCCCCCCCAATTGTCTGAGGGACAGCAACCCGGCCCCCGGCTCAAAAAGGTTGCCTACCCCTGGCTTAGACAATATAGGATGTCTGTAGTCAACATCATTTTCTGTCTCCTGAGCTATTGTAAGTTCTATTATTTCACTTGTTAATGTAAGGGTAGATCCATTTTACAGCAATTGGAAGCAAATGATATGGTATTAGAGATGGGCAGTTCTCCCCTGCACATCACCTAGGATAATTCTGCTATGTTTTTACTCCCCACTTCTCTCCTCAGGTGATTAAGGCCCAGGCTTAACCAGGAAGTAAAACACTAGGAGGCATGGGACACTTTTAGTACAAAAAAGGTTTTTAATTTTTTGTTGGAGCCTCCTTCAAAACACATGTGGCTTTAAGGATAGGACTAAAAAGTATGGCTACCAGCAATGACAGCATCTTATCCAAGCATTCGTGTTCTTCTAGCACTGGTGTGACGTTACACTAGCAACAGATCAGTCTGTGCTTCTCTGTGGTTTACCCCCAGTCAGGATTTGGTGGAGAAAGCTGCTGCAGGATTAGAGAAGACAGTCAAACCAGAGCAAATATATAAATCAAAGCATTGTTATACTGCCAGCTACTGCTTTCTAATGCCAGCAGATTTACAATACAATAAACCCTATGCCAGAAAGAGAAAAATTCTGTTATTGTCATCTTGTGAAACAGTGTGCCTCTTATGTAGAAAATTACTTTTGGACTACGTTTCAAAATTCCTCAGGTAGCATGGCCACTGGGAGCTGTAGTCTTTAAAAGTACTATTTCCCAGCTGATGTCATAGAATTTCTGCATTACCCAGTCTAAATAGTGGAGTACATTTTGTGTTCACATAATGTCCTCAATCCTCCATTCTCAGATCTATTGTCTGACCATGCACATGACCTGAACAACTTCTTTTTGTATTTTAGATTCATTTCTTCTCTTAGTAAATTGTCATGTAAAAGCTAGTTTTGTAGGAAATATGTGTCTCCTAGAGATAATAGTTCTTCTGATGTGTACACAGAAAATTCCAAACCATGCTGATTCAGAAGGAAACTTTGCAAACTGGGATATAAATGTGTGATTTGTTCCGTGCATCAAATAATATGCTGTGAGAATGAACAGAAGGACGATCTGGATCTACTGGTTGGTGTCTGGCTGGTTTGCAGTTGAGCATCAAAGATGTCTGAATTCAAATAGCAGGGAACAATGTGCTGTAAATCAGCTCTCCCCTTCACCATGTTTGTTAGGATTTATGGAAATTGTAGTTAAAGAACCTTATCACATGACAAAAAAAAAAAAAAGCTGAGATGGATCAGGAGAGAAGCAGCTTTCTCCATGCCTCTCCACATGCTATCAAAGCACTTCCATTCTCTTCCCAAGGAGGTTGGTTGTAAAAGCATGCCTTTTGTCATGCTTGAAAAATCCATTTGGCAAAAGGCACACTTTTATGACAGCGTTAGGGGAGGAAAGTAGAAGCTGCTTCTCTCTCTTGCTGTCTCTCTCTCTCTCTCTCTCTCTTTTTGTCATGTGATAAGGGTTCTACTCATCTGTGTAGCACCTGACAGGAGTATTTAACCTGACAGGATAATTATATTCCTAAAGTAAAGTATGTTTGAGGTAACTAGAAATGGATTTTTGTGTGGAAGGACTTTGATCTTTGTTCAATTCTAGTCTCAAAATAAATTCCTAGGACCAACATTGTACAAATGAGGCATATCTTTTGAACAAGGTCCAGTTCTTGGATTTCTAATTTAAAATGTAGACCTCAGAAGGCTAAAGTCTGCCCATCAATGACTAGATCTGATCAGATAGAAGGATGGTTTACAAAGCATTTGCCATCAGATTTGACTTTGAGAGTTATCTGAAATTTGAAGTCTGGCATTATTTGATCATTTACAGCAGTGAGGAAGTAGCACACAAACCACATGTAACCTCACTGTTTTTTCTGCTTTCAGTTTTCCCCAAACTGCCTTCATTCACAGATGTGCTGCTAAAAAAACCACTCTGCTAAAGTCCAGAAACAGCAGCTTTACTTTGCAGATCCATAGGATTCCATGTGGGACAACACTATAGCACCTTCCTTCACCACCATGAAACCACTACCTTATGTAGTTACAGCTGTAGCTGTGATGCAAAATTTTATTATTCTAGGCACCTGCTCTAAAGCAGGATTTTGTTGTTGTTTGTGGATATGTTTTGGGGTGAAAGTAAGAGGAGAAAAATAATCTTCAAGGGACTGCAATGTGTGTGTGTGTGTAAGAGAGAGAGAGAGAGACTACTAAAGGTGGAGAAAGAAATTAATACCTTTTAATTTTCAAAAGTTATTTTCTTGGCTATTTGAAGTGGCCAGGAACAGCTGTAGCCAACAGTGAGGCAGGCTGCCATCCTCCTTTGCAGTGATTCATTTCCACAATGCAAAGTCCATGGACATTTTCACACTAGGGTCTGAAACCGGCAGACAAGTGGCATTAGAGCATGCTGGAATCTAGCCGGACCCATTCTGGCATAGACCCTGCCTGACGGAATTACCTTTCAGACGCAACTATCATCCTTGCGGAATTAGCGGCACTGCCGATTGATCCGCTCCTTGGAGCCGGAACTCCTGTTCACACATAAGTCCGAGGATCCCTGCCTCGATCCGGCAGAAGAAGTTCTTGCACATGCGCAGAAAAAGGAATGCTCGCTGCGACCGTCGCATGCAATTTACGTCACTTCCGTCGCTATAGCGCTATTGCTGTTCTATCGCCATTGCCGTCCGTGGAGCCTCCCCCCCTTTCTCTCATTTGAAGGAACACATAGGCTGCATCTGCACTGCAGAAAAAAAATCCGGTTTGACACCAGTTTAACCGCCACGGTTCCAGGCTATGGAAAACTCTGGGAGGTGTAGTTCTCCCTCTGAGATTTACTTGCGAGGAACCCCCTCCAGGGGAGTAAAACGGAGACTTTGGAAACACATCCCTTGCCCAACTCGGTCCAAAGGAAAGCCCCTTCTTAATGGACAAAAGGTGTCCGCTTTTAAGGGAAAGGGAGCCTTACTTCCGAGGAAACCTACCCGCCCGCCCCTTCATATACTTCGGAGCCCAGGCCCCACGCTGACTTGGGAAGGAGGGGTGCGTTTGACAGCCGGCTGTCAAACACACCCCTCCTTCCCAGAGTCCAGGCCCTGGGGTTTTGCCATGGCCATCCTCTGAGGCTGAGAGAGTGCGACTTGCCCCCAAGATCCTTTTGTCATGGTTTTTCTCTTCAGGGGGTTTGCCATGGCCATCCTCTGAGGCTGAGAGGGTGTGACTTGCTCCAGGTCACCCACCTATCATGGTTTTTCTCTTCAGAGGGGGTTTGCCATGGCCGTCCTCTGTCCAGCTTGGTCCAAAGGAAAGCCCCTTCTTAATGGACAAAAGGTGCCCGCTTTTAAGGGAAAGGGAGCCTTACTTCCGAGGAAACCCACCCGCCCGCCCCTTCATATACTTCGGAGCCCAGGCCCCACGCCACTTGGGAAGGAGGGGTGCGTTTGACAGCCGGCTGTCAAACACACCCCTCCTTCCCAGAGCCCAGGCCCTAGGGCTTCCTCTGAGGCTGAGAGAGTGTGACTTGCCCAAGGCCTAGGTGATTGGATTATCTTCCTTTTCCAAGGGAGGGGGCGGGGTAGGAGAGGGACTAGGAAGTGCGACGCTCCTGATCCAATCTCCCACCCAAGTGTTGACTTTTTGGTTCTTTTTAAGAAATTCACCTTCTTGCCTTTGGAGGGATGGATGGGTTCCCTAGAGAGCCTTATGGGCAACCCTTGGCAGCTGCTCTGGTCCTTAGGACTTTTAGAGCCTCTCCCCCCCCCCCCCCCCACTTTCTCTCATTTGAAGGAACACATAGGCTGCATTTGCACTGCAGAAAAAAAATCCGGTTTGACACCAGTTTAACCACCACGGTTCCAGGCTATGGAAAACTCTGCTGCTAAGTGCTGCCCAGGTGTTGATGTCAATGGGCTTTGGAGTCCTCCTCAGCCTGGACACTGTCTCCTCCGCTGTCTTGGTGCCTGGAGAGGTGTTCCTGCGGGGTTTTATCCCAGCGTCCTCCAGGCTCCATCCCCCCCCGAATTCTGGGCAACAAAACCATCCCTATTGATCTCCCCCCCCAACCCCTGGTCGCGCGGCGGCACATATCCTCCAAAAGAAAAATAAATTGCCTTAATAGAGAGGACCATGTTTATCCGTATGTTTGTTGCCCGATCCAAACAGGAAGTACACGTCATAAGAAACTTCCTACAGATCCATGGGAAATAGTGCGGGGAACCATGGGCCATAACTTGGAAATGCTCCACGATCGGTATGTCGTGTTCACACACACAGCGCGTCCGGCAGTAAGAGTGTAATTCCTCAGAAATTCCGGAATTTAAAAGAGCCGGGCGGACGCCGTGTAGCGCCGGGGATGGCGCAGGATGGGGCGTGGCTAGGGACGACATCGTGTGAACACACGGAAAAAAGATCCGGAGTGACGCCGGACGGAGGTAGGATTGCCTCCTCAAAACTCGTCGTGTGAAAACGTCCCATGATATAACAGCTAGGTACCAGTATGGTGTGGTGAAATGAGTGCTGGATTACGACTCTGAAGATCTTGATCCAAAACACACTGCAGAAATCATCCAGTTTGAGACCACTTTAATTGCCCTGGCTCAGTGCTAGGGAATTCTGGGAATTGTGTTGTTTATTATGGCACCAGAGCTCTCTGACAGAGATGACTGAATGTGTTACAAAACTACAGTTCTCAGAATTCCTTAGCACTGAGCCAAGGCAGTTAAAACGCTCTCAAACTGGATAATTTCTGCAGTGTGTTTTGGACCCAGGATTCAATTCCTCACTCAGCCATAGAAATCCACTGGTGACTTTGGGCAAGTCACACACACTCAGCACCAGAAAACAAGTTTCCTTAGTGTCACCATAAATTGGAAAACACTTAAGGCACAGAACAACAACAAGGGTAAGCCTGAAGACACCAGGTTGCCTCTGATCTTGGAAGTTAAATGGAGTCAGGCCTGGTTAGTACTTAGATGGGGGAATACTAGGTTATGTAGACTTTATTTTCGGGGAAGGCAGTGATAGACCACCTCTCATTTTCTTTGCCCAAGGAAACCCTATAAAATTCATGGGATCACCATTAGTTGACAGGCAACTTGAAGGTGCATGTGCGTGCACACACACATGGATGGAAAGAATCCATCCTGCCATTGTATCAAAAAGTAATCAGATGTTAAATATGGTGGTTTACAGTAAAGATTTGCCCTCCACTAGTGCTGAGGGATGGTAATCAAATGTCTCTGCCACATGTTATTGGATTGTAACTCCCAGCAGCCCCAGCAAGCACAGCCAACAGAGAAGAATGCTGGAATTTGCAGTTTGACATCATCTGATTCCCACTCCATTCATAGAAAGGCCTTCCACTGGTTTTGGGGGACCATCCTCTTTCCCCTTCTAAACCCAGCACAGCTCAGCCCCTTTCCACAGGGTCTCCTGACACCTTCTGGAGCATTTTCAGGGGGCTATGTTGGGAAAGGAATACTGGAAAATCCATTTCTGCCCTTCCAGTTCCACACACCTGTTCTGATAAAATTTGGGCTTTTTTCCCCTTAGCCCTTAATTTAGGTTATATTGACTATTGCATTTATTTCCCCTTTTTTCTAAACATGACTTTTTACTTTGAAGTTGAGGTACTCAGACATATTGTTCCTCTTCATTTTTCTAAAATAAATTGTATCCTGTTTCAGAACTGCTTATTTATGTTTAATACTTAACACCTTCTTATCAAAGATTTCTGCCAAGCCAAAGGCAAGTATGTGAGGAAATTGGTAATGATAAATAACCAGTTAACTTGGCAAAAAAGATCATATGTTCTATAAATTGTGGTTTGTGGTTTGGCTAACTAGATTAAAAAGAGTTAAAGAAGATGTTAAAACAGGGGTAGGCAACCTTTTTGAGCTGGGGGCCGGGTTGCTGTCCCTCAGACAATGGGGGGGGGGGGGAAGCACCATAAATAAATAAATAAATAAATAAATAATATATGCATGCACACTCTCTCAGCCCCAGAAAAGCCATGGCAAAACCCCTGTGGAGATTTTGCCAAGAAAATCCCAACAACAAGTAAGAACAACAATAATCAATATCATCATGGCGGGTGGCAGAGGGGGGCGGCGGCGGTGGCAGGACCAGCCTGGGGCCGGTCCAAAGGCCTCGGGGGACCGCATCCGGCCCCCGGGCCTTAGGTTGCCTACCCTGTGTTAAAAGATAGCTCACTTTTTAGAGCTATTATCTTATTCATAGAACTAAAAACTGAAATGATTTTGAAATTAAACTATATGCTATGCCACTACGGCCACAATTCAGTCCAGTTGTGCAAGCCTACATCCCACTGAAATCAACAAGACTTTAGAACACATAAGTTAGGAATAAACATTTCTGGAATGAAATGTTTAAATGGCTGAGTCGATATTCTGTCTGGACAAGGATACAGATCAATCTCTGGTGAATTGTTTTTGGAAAAGATTTTCTAAACACCTTGTGAACAAAATGCTTCAAGAAAGCTTGCCAGCAAGTAAATTGGCATATATGGAAGGGATGAGGGGACATAGGGCATGAGTTAAATCATGGAGAGGAAAGCCCTGGGGTGGCTAGAGGGATAAAAAGGGGAACCTGAGATCACGGTGGATGCAGGTGACCTCACTTCCAGCAGACCATTTGGACATGTCACATAAATTGACTAATATGAAAAGCCCTGCCCACATGTTTACCAGACTGACACAGTGTGCAGCCCTGTGTAAGCATTTGCTGGTCTTGAAACAAAGGGGGCCTGTTTCTCCTTAATCTTATGTTGCCTACACACTGTTTAGCCAAAGAGATTAATTGTAAATATATATGATTTGTGATTGTGGCATTTGCATTAAAAATTGTGGCCAACCCATTCAACCCATAATATGGTGTCTGACCGTCTTTGTCTCTGTGCAACTGCACACTATGCCTCTCGCCTGCAATACTGCTAGTAGTATGCGTAATTAAGTATACAGTCATTCCCCCCACTGCTCCAGGGTGACTGATCATGCTGTCTGCCTTTGGTTATCATTGCTACTCATAATAAAATGAAAAAAATCTCTCTAAGAGCTTATCTGATCCTCAGACGTATCCATGTTTTATCTGTGGAGGGAAACAGTCACTTTGTTATGCATAAATCATGTATAAGATTGTATTGTTATTGTTAGCTCGAGGGAAATTCTGAACATTTGGCTTCATATTGCATTGTGTAAAATTGCAAGGCTTCCATTCCGTCCAACTAGGGGGTGTATATAGCCATAGTGCAGACAATTACAATGTAAGCAGCTGAGGTCGTCACAGTAAATCAGTGTTGTATACTGCAGGTGTTTACTTTACAAAAAGCTCCACCATGATCTAGTTATCACCTCTATCATATGGCTGAGGATGAGATCAATTACCCAACTAGCTTGCTGTAATCAGGAAGGGGCTTCTCAGAAAGTCCATTTGTGGGCTGAGTTCTAAATTGTTTCTTTAAAAATAGTGTTGTTTTTTTAGCTCTCACGAAATTCAGCCACTAGTAAAATATTAATGAAAAACAGTAGTGGTGTGCATCTGAACTGAACTGATATACAAAATCAGCTAAAGTTCTCATAAGACCATTATGTTCAGGGTCTAAAACAGGCGTTGAAATTATGCAGCCATCTAGATGTTGTGGAATTTACATCAGGTGCAGCCAGACTAGCCAATGGTGAGTAACATGGGGAGGGAAATTTCAGCAATTTCACCATCAAATATTAAAATACTTTCAATCTACATGCCATGTGAGAAAACGTATTATTATTTGGAGTATTTATACCCCACTATTCAGCTGGGGAAGGAGTTGTAAACCTTGATGCTCCTCCAGATTTTCCTGAGTGAGGCTAGCCCAGATGTGGTCCATCGCAAATATCTTTTTTCTCTTAATGTCAATAGCAGCTGTAACAGAGAATAGGACTACAATACTACACTGGCACTCAAAGTGGTGGTTCACAGACCTGTGCTGGGCTGTGAGCTATTTATTGGTTGCCAATCCATGGAGAAATCCCCAGAAAGAAAGAAACAGTTGTACCAGGAGGTACGGGTATGGTAACATTCCCTGGCACACTGGGGTAGATGGACTGCCATTTCCCCATATCAGATAGCTTATGAAGCACTGCACTATAGGATACTAGATGAGTTAATATGATTCCTTAGTTCATTCAGAATTACACTTGTCACAAAGTGGTTATCTGCTTAAAAATGCAAATGCTTTCCTCACTATCACATGCCAGATGCTGCCTAAACCTGATCTGACTGGCCAGTGAAAGAGCTCTTGAGTGAAAATCTGATAAACACTGAGTATTTCTTAAAGCTCATTATAAAGTATATTCTGCATTGGTGAAGGTGGCAGAAGAGAATGTCTCTATCCTTCCTTCATTGAATCATCACAGTGTCATCCTATGCTGCATGGCTGGAAATCATGCAGCCAGCCAAAGGTGGTTGGACTTTAGGTCCCAGCATTATGCACCTTTAGCTATGCTGCCTAGAGCTGCTGGGATTTACAGCCCAACATCTGGAACTACTGGAAATTGCAATGCAGTGTATTGTATGTGTAATGGAATGTGACAGGAAAGGATTATTTGAATTGCATTAGAAAATGAGATTGATTACATTAGGAAATGAGGTGTTGACAGACAACACCAACAAGGTTTTAAGGTAACAAATAAGAAATCTGGCAGTAATCTAAAGAAACATACATTTTACAACTTGAGTTTTTTACAGCAAACTGGAATATGGAGAGCATACATATATGCTTATCATTCATCAGGGAAATAAACTCTTGGTGTCTTTCATATATTGCCCTTTATAGTTCTTGATCTTAAACTAGTTACGTTACCTAATTATTTAGACCTTTGTCACTTGGGACCCTGTCAGGTTGCAGACCTTACCCCTTATTTGTGTAACTTCTTTGATGCAAGATGTTAGAGAAGAGCATCCTGTTGGCTTGTTCAAAATGGAATTTATTGTTCAGAATTTTTTTTAAAAAAAAAAAGGATTGCAACATTTTGAAAAGATTCTTTTCTTTCCTAATGACAATAGTCAAGTGCATTCCAGACAGTATAAAGGTGCCGTGGGGGTGGGGGTTGTACTGGAGAAGTATGCCTTTGAATACTTCTGTTTTTTAAAAAATATATTTTATCCTTAGTTTGGTCAACTTTAACAAAATGTCATTGTTGATTGAATTTGGCAGTTTAAAGCATTTTTACTATATATTTAATTTGTTTAGCTTTTATTTTTGCAGTATATATAACCAATATAAGATTATATAATTTTATAATGCAATATAATCACAAAGCGTTTGTGATCATGTGTTTACCATCCTTGGTTTGTTACAAGAAAAGTAATTCCTTACTGCCATAACTCTTACTTTGTGTGTGTGTGTGTGTGTGTGTGTGTGTGTTTTGGTACTGTTGTATTTTGTGACATACATTTCAGGCTTTTTGTTTTTCACTGTCCGTATCATATAGATTAGACAATATCATATCACATAGCCCAGTAAGCTTAATGGTTATTGTTTCTGTTATAATCAAGAAAAACTGCACTGAAGTGATTGGCCTAGAAATCTGCATGTATGAAAAAAGCACTATCACATGAAAAGAACATGGTAAGGAGAAACTGTAATATCTTGTTGTATCACCAGTGATCATCAAGAGAACAAATTCACATATTTAACAGTGCAGTGCCAAATGCAGAACAAGTAAAATTAGTAATGAATAAATTTAAAAAATGAATACTTAACAACATGCCAGTCAGCACTTTCCAGGAATCCCTAATGTGTTCACGGAGAAGTCAATTAAGAGACATATCACATCAGAAAATAAAGTTAAACAGAGAGGGAGAGTAGTGGCTTTGTCTGTGTCTCTTCCTAAGACGTTGTAGCACTTCTCTTCCTGAGGGAGATGGTCATAAAAGCATGCCTTTTGTCGCACTGAAAAAATCTGTTTGGCAAGAGGCACATTTTTATGACCATCTCTCTTGGGAAGGAGAATGGATGTGCTACAACACAGCATGCAGACAGGCTCAAAGAAAGCTGCTGCTTTCCCACTCCATTTTGGCTTTTTTTCCTCATGTGATAAGGCCCTAAAACAGATTGTAATCTTAAGTAATCTTAAGTGAAGAAGACATGATGTATATGTATGAAAGAAAGGAATGTTTCTCTCTTCTATAATTATCTGAAATTGCAGAGTGTAGTACACTTTTCTGTGAATAAGCATTCATGAAATTGACTTACTTTCTTCTTTTATCAATAGTTGCACCTTCTCTCTATTACTTAAATCTTTTAAGTACAAAAGCACCTTTATACTGACCAAATGATCTGCCAGATATTTTTATATATGAGCCAAACAGATAGAACCCTAGAACTAAGAGATTATAAAACCTGAAGATTGTAGACATCTGTGTTTTCACTTTCTGTTACTGCAGAAAGAAATGTTAGAATATCTCATTAGCAGGAGTATCTAATAATAATAATAATAATAATAATAATAATAATAATAATAATAAAATTTATTTATATCCCGCCCTTTGAAGACCCAATCCGGGTGGCTTACAACAATAAAATCACATGAGATATCCCAAAAACAATCCCTCCCCCCCGTAAAACAGTATTAAATCAGATAACAGTTAAAATTACAAATTTAAACAGTTAAAAGTTAAAACAGTTAAAACATACTACAAAATAACACATTGGCCTACGGCAATGTTCTTCCTCCATCCGTAAATGGGACCACACAGAGAACATTGCGGGTGGGGATGCCCGAGGCCGGGATAATTAATCTGGAAAGGCCTGCCGGAAGATATCCATCTTGACAGCCTTTTTAAAGCCGTCTAACAATGTTAACTGATGGATCTGATCCAGCAGGCCATTCCAGAGTCTGGGAGCGACAACTGAGAAAGCCCTCTGGGAGGTAGCCGCAAGCCTTGATTTTTGAGACTGCAGCAAATTCCTCCCAGAGGACCGGAGAGCACGGGGAGGATTGTATGGGAGAAGGCGGTCCCTGAGATAGCTTGGACCCAAGCCATTTAGGGTTTTGAAGGTAATAACCAACACCTTGTACTGGGCCCGAAAGCTGATAGGCAGCCAGTGGAGGGACCTCAAAACCGGAGTAATGTGGTCCCTCCTAGATGTTCCCGACACAAGCCTGGCTGCCATATTTTGTACCAGCTGTAATTTCCGAACCAAGCACAAGGGTAGCCCCATGTAGAGCGCATTACAGAAGTCAAGGCGTGAGGTTACCAGTGCGTGCACAACAGTCTTGAGATCCCTTACTTCCAGAAAAGGGTGCAGCTGGCGTATCAGCCGAAGCTGATAACAGGCGCTCCTGACCATCGCATTTACCTGATTTGTCATCAGGAGTGACGAGTCAAGGAGCACCCCCAGACTGCGAACACAGTCACTGGAGGAGAGTGCGACCCCATCCAGGACTGGAGGTTGCAACCCAATTCTTGGTTTCGGGGCCACTACCATGAGCACCTCCGTCTTGTCCGGATTCAGTTTCAATCTGTTTTTCCTCATCCATCCCATTACTGCCCGAAGACATTCATTGAGAGAAAAGATGCCATTAGAATTTGAGGCTGACGAACAAGACACAGAGAAATAGATTTGGGTGTCATCAGCATACTGATAACACCCAGCACCATAGCTCCGTATTATCTCACCCAGAGGCTTCATATAGATGTTAAATAACATCGGGGACAAAATAGCTCCCTGAGGGACCCCACAAGTGAGCACCCTCTTACTGGAGCTACTGTTCCCAAGCAGCACCCTCTGGGACCTACCCGAGAGGAGGGACCGGAACCACTGTAGAGCAGTGCCCCCGAATGCCTATCCCGCCCAGGCGATCCAAGAGGATGCCGTGGTCTATCGTATCAAAAGCCACTGAGAGGTCTAAGAGCACCAACAGGGTCACACTACCCCTGTCGATGCTCAGACGCAGATCGTCGGTCAAGGCAACCATGGCAGTCTCAACCCCAAAGCCTGTCCTGAAGCTGGTTTGAAATGGCTCTAGATAATCGGTTTCATCCAAGACGGCTTGGAGCTGAAGAACAACTGCCCTCTCAATTACCTTGCTCAAAAATGGCAACAGAGAAACAGGCCTGTAGTTACTCATATCCAGGGGGTCCAAGGAAGGTTTTTTCAGAAGTGGCCTAACAGCCACTTCCTTTAAACATGGAACATGTCCTTCCCTGAAGGATGCATTGATGATATCTGTGAGGAATCTCCTCAATGTATCCCCCCCCCCCGGATGGCCAGCCATAATGGGCAAGGGTCGAGAGGCAGGTTGTCTTCCTCACCTTACCAAGCAGCTTGTCCACGTCCTCGGTACTCACAGATTGCAGCTGATCCAGGATAACTTCATCGACGGAGTCGCTGGACACCTCGCCTATAGACTCTGTCACAACAGTGGCATCTAAGTCGGCTCTTATCTGAGAGATTTTATCTGCAAAGAAGTTGTTAAATGCATCACAGCAGGCCATCGTCAGGTTAAGTAAAGGATTTGGCGCAGGGGGCACCTGCGTCATCTCCCTCACCACCTTAAACAGTTCTGCTGGACAGGACTCTGCAGACGCAATACGTGCAGAGGAGAAGGCTCTCTTCGCTGCATGCATTGCCTCCCAATAGGAATGCAGAAAGTTCCTATGGCGGGTTCTGTTGGATAAGAATCGAGTCTTCTGCCACCTGCGCTCTAGTCATTGTCCAAGATATTTATCAAGATATTTATCAAATATCTTCCAGAACTGTATCATGATCAATACATTTGAAAGAAAATATTTGAAATAGCTGAAGATGTTTTCTTTGCCAGCAAGCATGGGGTAGGAGTCTGAGTGTTGGACTAGGATGCTGGGAGGCAAGGGTTTAAATCCTTGTTCAGCCATGGAAACCCTCTCTGAGCCTCAGATAAAGGTAATGGCAAATATCCTCTGAATAAATCAGGGACAGGCAACCTTTTGAGACCTGGGCCGGTCTCCCATCGCCCAGGTCTTGGCTGGGCCAAGAGGGGGGGAATGGCTCACACGCGCGCGCATGCACCCTCCTCCGCCGCGCACAACCCCCTTGTGCATGCTGCCGCCGCCGCCGTAACACGCACAGCCACAGCCACCACGGCGCATGTCGCGGCCGCCATTTAGGAAGTCGAAATGGCAGTCTTGACGCATTTGCACATGCGCAACAGTACTGCGCATGTGCAAACGCATCGTGACCGCCATTTTGACTTCCAAAATGGCAGCCGCAGCAAGCACGGCCGAAAATGCACCCCAACGGTGGTGCGCGGCGGCAGCGGCGGCGGCAGCCTACGGCCTGGGCCGGTAAGTCCGGGGCTCGGGGCCTTAACCGGCCCCCGGGCCGTAGGTTGCCGGTCCCTGGAATAAATCATGCCAAGTAAACTCTAGGATAGGGTAGTATCTTTTTTTATGTGACAGCTGTATGATTTTGGCTTCACAACTTCAGTTTTATCAGTTGCTATTTTTTAACAGGCACCATTTGTTTTTTCATACAGCAGTTGCAAAAGTGAATTACTAGAACATGTATAACTGAGAGCAGATATTATGGCTGATATGATATAGCCATATTCAGTTACTTTAATGCCTAAAAGCCAGCGTATTGTATCAACATTAGCACCTGGCTGAAGTTTCTGTACTCCAAAACAGAAACGTTTCCAAGCTTTGAGTCTGTCAGCAAAGACTCTCTGCTTTCTAAAAAAAAATAAATTAATATTGGAACATTAACAAATACAAAATATAGAACAATAACTACAGCTGATCAGTTAATCTGACAAGAACATACCACATTTGTTTTGGTCAGTCTTGTCTCTCCAACATCTAGTAGTTTGCAATGGGATGTTTCAGTGTGCTGGACCTTTTCTTAAAAAGGGAAGAAAATGAGTGCTAGGTAGAATATAAGTGTTCTGGCGCTTCTAAAATCCATATATGTATTTGTTTTTGTGTGTAAGCTTTTCTAGGACAGCGATTGCCTAAACTCTGTTCATCCAACTCTCAATTGAAAGTGCATCCAGATGCTTCCATCTCTACTCTATTTCATGGTGAGTTGCTGTTAGAAATAATGATAGCAACACTTTGTTTTGTTTCTGGACAGAATTCAAAGAGCTGGCTATGATCTTTAAAGCCTTACAAACTATTCAGTGTTCAAACTATTTGAAAAATTGAATCTCCCTATATGATCTTGCCCATGCCCTAACATCTGCAGGTGGGAGGCTTTTTTTGGTCCCACCACCATCCCAGGTACATCCAGTTAGGATACAAGAGAGTCTTTTTGGTGGCTCCTCCCAAGTTATGGAACTCCTTTCCCATTTGGCCCCCTCGTTGTTTTTCTGCTGGCAGGTAAAGACTTTTTCATTTAAGGAAGCATTTGCTTTTAGTTTGTTGGAACAGATAAAGCTTCTAATGGGATGTTTGTGTGGTATTTGTATTTTATTCAGTTTTAGTCATCTTTTAATACTGTTTTTAACTTGTTTTTTTTAAAATAGAAATTTAATTCGATTGAGTTTTATGCTGCCTTGGATCATGTGTTGGGGGAAAGGGGGGATATTAAATAAATATTTGTTTTGTAATTATCTCCCTGGAATATTGACAATAAAAACAAATCATTACTTAATCTGATTCTTTCATTGGTGATGTTACTTATTTCCCCTATAACAGATTTCCAAAAATCATACACTTTTGCACAATGGAACTAAATATAAAGGAGCCCAGTGCACCACAACTCCTCTAGCAAAGTAGGGATAGCTGTTTTTAATATAGTTTATATTCTTGGAGGGTATAATGCAGGGGATGCGGCCCCCTGAGGCCTTTGGACCGACCCCAGGCCAGTCCAGCTGCCGCCGCCACCCCCCCCTGCCGCCCGCCATGATGATATTGATTATTGTTGTTATTACTTGTTCTTGGGTTTTTCTTGGCAAAATCTCCACAGGGGTTTTGCCATGGGTTTTCTGGGGTTGAGAGAGTGTGCATGCATATTTTTTTATATTTTTTTTTATTTTTTTAAAATTATTTATTTATTTATTTTTGGCACTTCGGCCCCCCCAATTGTCTGAGGGACAGCAACCTGGCCCCTGGCTCAAAAAGGTTGCCTACCCCTGGTATAATGCAATCTATGCACAACGTTTGCAGTATTATCTCACCTTAAAGCTGGATTAATTTGTAAAATGGGGAAGACCATATCCTGTTTCATATCCTTTCAGGAATTGGTATTTTCAGATTACTCTTCCATTTGAGTCTAGATCCAATAAGAGAACCAAATTGTACATCTATTAGCTATTTGTACCTTTTGGAAACTTTGTCTCCTAGTTTTATTTTTATCTATTACACATAATTTCTTGAAGATGTTTTATGCTTTGGAAGGTTCTGTTGTGCACATTCTTGATCATGTGAGAGATGAAATTTGTTTCTCCAGTTGCCACCCAAGCTTCAGGTCCTGCACTCTAAGGTTTAAAATCTCTGCCAGTAGACCCTCTGCTTGAAAACATCATACATTACCATATATTTTCTGTCATTTTTCTTCACGGAGAAATCCAGACAATGTTACCACAATATTAAGGTGCATAGAAATGATACAGTAAATTCTTAAGGGCACAACCATGAATGAATCACTAACTGTAATCATAAATGAGGCTGAAGTGATCTTACCAGAAATTCCTGCAGCTGAAATGACAAATCTGGGAATAAAATGCTACTGGGAGAGAAAACATTGAGATGGGTTAATTTTCTCAGCTAGTTGAAGAAGAGTACTGCTGTCTCTGTTATTAGAGAAATAAAGTCCTACTCACATAAGAATTAAGTATACACCTTAATCCGATCAAGAGTCCTGTTGAGGCATCATATTTCAAGTACCCTGCTGTATCCAAATCAAGTCATTAGAAAAAATTGTCTTGATATATTTTTAAAACTGTTTTGAGTAAGGAAATGTCATGTTTGGAAAAAGTGTTTGTGATCATGTGTTTGTCATCTTTGGTTTATGACACGAAACGTAATTTCTTACTGCCATAACTCTTACAGTTTTTTGTACTGCTGTGCTTTGTGACAAACATTTCAGGCTTTTCTTTTTCACTGTCCATATCATATAGATTAGACAATACCATATCACATAGCCCAGTGACCTTAATGGATTGCTTTAGTTGTTAGTGCTGGTGTAATATGCTTGGTTTTAGGTATTAAAGTAATTGAAAGGACATATTGACCTATAGGGCAGAGAATACCATTATCTGCAAAAAGTATATTCAGTTGCTTGCACCTAGGCAATTTGGGCCTATGAGAGGCCTTTTCTGAACCAGAAAGTGAACAGGAAATGACTTCTCACTCCCTGTTGTTAAAAAAAGGCTTCTACAATGGCTCAGGGAAGTCTTAACACATGTTAAAATGCCCTCAGGATCCCAGATGCCATTTAGGGAGCAAAAAAGTTCTTGATTTTTTTTTATTATCATTCTTATTTATTTATTTTTTGCAGGGCATGCTCTCTAAGGTCTCCAAAGGAAGTAATGTGGCCCCCTAGCCCTCCATAGTTGCCCATTCCTGTTTTATGCCATTTGTGGTCTTCACTGATGTGGATTCCATGCCTCTGTCTTTCAATGAAAGACAAATATGGGATTTTACTATAGCACTCTGCTACTGAGAGCCATCTAGTTCCCAGGTACAATACCATATCCATTTTGCTTAAATCTGTGGTGGTGAATCTGTGGCATATGTGCCAGAGAGGGCGCGTGTGCTGTCATTCCTGTCATGGCAGAAGCCAGGAGGTGTGAAGGAGAAGGAGCTCTCCATTTCTCCATCCCTTCTACCCTGGAAATGCCAGGGAAAGCCTTTCTAGGGTGGGAGGGGTAAAGGAAAGGAGTGCTCTGTTTCTCCACTCCTCCTACCCTGGAAAGCTGGGAGAATTCCCACCCCCCAGAAGTCCCACCCCTGGAAGTCCCCCTCCCAGCACTAGGTGACACCCGGTGTGGGAACGCCACTGAGTTTGGGCACCTGGTCTCTAAAAGGTTCACCATCACAGGCCTAAATAATGTGCCCATTGAGGGCATGATGAAGGGCATGATGAAGTATAGGATGATTTCCAGCATGAGTCAACCTAATATAATATATTTGCATGCTGAATGTTTTTTTTAATTAAAATTTTGGGTCTATAGATTGCAAATTGACATGTTAAGAAGAACAAGATTCCTGTTTCATCCTTGACACTCATTTTCAGTTAGGTGTATGAATGGTGGTGAGAAGATAATAAAGAAATCATTGACCCAAGGAGACTTTCCTCAGGGTGGGACCTACAGCTGTACAACGTATCCTGCAACTATACTTCTTGATTCCTTTTGAAGTATTGGTCTGCTGTGCACATTCCATTAGATTAATTTTGAAATGAGCCTTGAAATAAGAATGTGCATCTGGCAGAGAGCTCTGTCCTGTATTCCTAATATAATTACATTGGAGGCTGAATCCAATTGTTAGTTTCAACTAGAGAAGATCCATTCAATCAGTATATGACTTACCAAGTTAACATTGAATCAGCTGGTCCACTCTCATTAGAGCTAACAATAGAATTTAGGTTCTGAATTCTTTTTATCTATCTGGCTATGTACTGACCTGACACATGGCACATATGAATAAAATCAGACTAGTTCAACTAGTAAGTTAAAAACTTATTCCTGATGCTGTGTAGTCAGCATAACTTTAAAAAACACATTTTGAGCTGTTTTATCTGAAAGAAAAAATCCACATATCCAAAGGCCAAGTTTCAGCATTGATGAGATCGAACCATGAGTTTATGCTCATGCAATTATATGGTGGTGGCACAATGTGAACTTGCTATTGAATTTCAACACTGCACAAACAAATCTGCAACAAAATGCATATGCACACCTGCACCCACAAAATACGGTGTGATCTGCATGCAAAGCTCCATCTTCACAGCCATGAAGTGAGAGATATTGAACATCAGAAAAAATGGCCAACTGTTTTGGCATGTTGCCTTACATAGGTGTAAGATACAAAAAGGACTCTGCCCAAAATGTTCCAACTCATATATTACTCCTCTTTGTGTTTCTCTTAGGCTGCTCTTCATTGAAAGTGCCTGATTTCACATTTTTTTACTTCAGTATCTAATATAGCCTAAATAGCTGTAGCAACAAAGGCCAAAATCTTGTAAGGGGTATTGGGATGCACAAGCATGGTGGTTATGATGCTACGCAGTGAACCCTGGCCTGAACTACCACTATCCCCAAATCTTCACTTACAAAAAAGCACTTGGTGCAATGGAAGGGGGGGGGGGTGTTTCTCTGTCATTTGGGAAGCAGCTGACTGGTGTTTCCACCCCTTCTATGACTGATCTCCAGTGCAACAGGCAGAAGCAGGAGGCCTGTCACAATTCCCCCTCATGCTGGAGATTGCTCATGTAAGGGGGATGGGGTGGGACTGTTAGCCAGTGGCTTCCTGATCAATAGGAGAATGGACTCCCATCAGATGGACTCCCATTGTTACAGTGGCTGCTGCCTAATAAGTGCGGTTATGTAGAGATCATGAATAGGAAATAGTTATGAGTGCATAATTCTAGGCTGGATTTTGTAACTGTCATATAGGTAGGCTGACCATATTTTCTTGAGACAAAAATGGGACATTGGGATGGCAAAAATGAGACAGGGTTATGACATTTTCTGTATTCATGAAAAAGGTAAGACGAGAACCAATTTTATTACATGAACAATTATTCTTCAGTGACAGAACTCATACAAAAATTTTAGTTAGAGGTAGGACTGTATTTCACCAAATATTTCTCTGATGAAGTAATCTTATGCAGCAAATTTCAGTCTTTCAATACCTTATAAAACTTCTCACACTCCATGATACAATTTGTTTGTTTGTTTTCTGACAACCACAGTTTCAAACAGGGATCTTCAAACCATTTGTGCAACATAACAGGGCATTTTTCTTGAAAATGGAACAAAATTGACATTTATATTAAAATGACGAGACAGTCTTGAATATGAAAAAATGGTAATGTCCCATTTAAAACATATGATCAGCCTACATATAGGGTTCCAGCTAAAAATTCTTGTAACACCAAAGGTTAACAACTTTTAATTTATTATTGATTACTTTTATTTTTTACTCTTAAGTAAACATAAACTTTTTACTTTAAGTAAAAACCAAAGTGGGTCTCACAGAAGCCTGGAGACTATCTATGGAATTTATCACATGGGGGAAATCCTGTGCAGAAATGGGATTTAAAAGGTGGGGAAAACCTACAAAAGTGGGTTGATTTTCACACACATCGCTATTAAACTGTCGTTAACTGAATGGAAAGTAGTCAAAAGCTGCTCCTTTTTACTTTCAGGAATGTCTAAAAATAAAAAGAAGCAGCTTTTGACTACATTCCATTTGGGTTAACAACAGTTTAACAATTTAACATCGGCATCGTCTGAAAATCTACCCCCTTTTGCGGTCCCCCCCCCCCTATTTAAAACCTTATTTCTGTTTCTCCATGGGATTTCCCCTGTGTAATAAAGTCCTACGTCTCTGGTACATGAACAAGATGAGGGAATACTGAAATATGTGTCTTCAAATACATATTTTGAAATCATGAGGATTTGTGGATCTGCAAAGAGGTCTGGAACAGAAACTCTGTATTTTGTGCCAGATGTCTTTCCAAGTTATTTGTACCTGTCAGCAGAACTGCAGTAGAAAAAGAACTAGAGTGTTTTGTTGAATGTGTGATTTCCAGTAAAATATTTTAAAGTTCTCTCCCCCTACTCATTTTTTTACAGTCCCCACTATTTCATCTCAGTTATTGCCTGCTGTTAAAATGCCACAGGGGAATGACTAATGCCTTCAGTATTTATTTCTTGCGTTGAATTGCTTTCTGGAGTGTAAAGCAATAATTGATTTACCTGCAAGCTTTTTTTAAAGACTCCAAAAAGTTGCTGTGGTTAAGAAATGAAAGCGGTAGACCTCTTAGCCATGGTCCACTGATGGAAAGGCAAAGCATTACTTGTTCGGCTGTAAATTAACAAGCTTTTAGATGTTGCTAATCATTCATATCCCTGAATTACAACAGAAGAACCAAAAGGAACAGAACACAGGTGGAGAAGGAAAAGTCTCTGTGTCTCTCTTTTTCTCTCTGTATGTGAGAAATGTGCATGTTAGCATGTATGCTTGTGTGGCCACCGGGACCAGCTAGACTACATCAGGCAACCAGGCTGCTCAATGCAACATATCAGACCAATGCAGGGTATGTAGCTGAATTATTTTTAAAACTCTGTTGTAGTCCTTGGGGTACTTTTTTCTTTATCTTTAAAAAAAAAAAAAGCTATGTGTGTGGTGGCAAACCTTCCCCAACTATAATAGGGCTCATTTTATAAATGGGCTTTGATCCCACTATTATTTCATGGGTCCTTGAAGTGATCAAACTTATCGTTCCCAAAATTTTGCACTCAAAATCTTAGCCATAAGCTTATGTTCTGTTCTGTGTGCAAGGAGTGCATATAGAAAGGAATGTTTGAAATGTGGACTTCACTCGTTCTTCCCCTCTCTTTTGCACTTATGAGATGAATAATTGGATTTAGTTTTGTTCTGTGTGCCCTGTGAGTTACTGCTAATAGAAGAATGTGCATCCCCCCCAAAGTATTTTTTTTTTTTGGTGAATCTCACCTCCTCAGCACTAGGAAAACAATTCTTTGCTAATTTTCCTCTGAAAGGAAATAGTTTTTGCATTTTTCTTCCTTGCTGCAAGAATTTTTTGACGACTCTGCTGTTTTTAAAGACAATTTGCAGTTCAAGATTTATTCTGTGCAAAATTCATACATGGTATTTTAGTGCAGAAAACACCATGTTGATTCTTGGGGGGAGGGAACCCCACTTTGAAGCAAACAACCACATGAAGATTCATGTCAGTCCATGATTGTTTTTGTCACAGTTTCTTGGCTCGAGAAACACATTTTTGAATATTCTTTCAATTCCTACCTAACACCTACACCCAAAACACATTTAGCTCAGAATACAAATACATTTCTTGGTTGATGAATCCTTCCCACACAGTCAGCTTATGGAGCAAAAAACCCCAGTGCAACAGACATCTTTGCTCAAAGAAGTTCTTTTATTTCCACTATGGCTGCGTTCCCCCCCCCCCCCCCCCGAGACTGAAAGTAGGTATTATATAAATGGCGTCAAGGCTGGAACTTGGTGGAAGAAAAATGGTGTCAACAGTCAATGTGCTAGACTTGCCTAATATGAAGTGTGCATTGCCACGCTGTGGGTTGGCGTGGATGATATAGTTTCCAGGAAGAACCTCTGAACCCGCAAATAAATGTGGAAGCTGGCTGCTGCGGTAAAGGATTTATTTTCAGTGGAAGGCACTTACAGAGCGACATGGACAAAACTGAAAATTACTCTCTCATGTAGAGAGGGACTGGTTATCTTCTATAGTCCTAGGTGGCTGTATAAACATAGCCTTGCTGTCCAGGTGCCGCCAATACATATTACTCTCTGGCATCAAGGTCACTTCATCCAAGGCTATGTATCACCCCATGCCCTGGCCCAGACACACACAATGGCTCTGCAGTTTTGCGGCATAACTCACTACAGCACCCATGTGGGACACACTTAACTTGCATATTACACAAATTTACATAATATGCAAATTAGGCTGTGCAGATTTGGGGAGCAACCTGAGGGTAGGTTGTAATGGTGTAATGCTATCTCTTCCACCAGGGAAACAACTATTCACTTTCTGCATGTAGTTCCTATATCTTCAGGCCAGAAAACAAACATCTTAGATGTTCAGTTTCCATATCTCTATGACCTATGTAGGTGATAACAGAGCATTCTAAACTCCTAATGCTCCAGTTTATTTTCCTTCTTCTTGAATTCCTGTGCATGACTCACAGAGATGGTAAAGGTAACTATGAGGTTAGATCTGCCTCCAAACAAGTCAGTGACTCGGGATGCATCTGCATGGCAGAAATAATCTGGTTTGAAACTACTTTAACTGCCATGGCTCAATGCTATAGAATTCTGGGATTTGTAGTTTATTGTGGCTCCTCTCAAACCAGATTATTTGTGCTGTGCGGATGTAGCCCTAGTTCCTCTCTGCAGTAGCTCTTCCTCTTTAGATCTTATGCCCTAATAACAAACACAACCAAAACAAGCATACATTCAAGAAGCTCAGCCAAGCAAACAGCCTTAGCCCAAAAAAGAAAAGCTCACCTTCATCAATCCTGTGTAAAATTCCTTCACAGAGATTGTGAGGGAGGTTCCATTGAGACCTTCATGAGTCTTTTCCCTCACGGTTTTAATAACATGCATGATAATGGAGCTTTGTCTGTATTAGAACTTCTGTTTCTCATTTTGTGTGTTTCGTGTGTTCCTTTGGGTATTGAATGAATTGATTGCAAGACCTCTTGATCCTACAGGATGGTTGTTGTTTGTTTTGTTGTTGTGCACCTTCAAGTCATTTGCAATGTATGGTGACCCTAAGGCAGTGATGGTGAACCTATGACACGCGTGTCAGCACTGACACACGTAGCCATTTCTGATGACACGCAGCTGCTGAGGCAGCCGCATGCCGAGAAGGATGTTTCATCCTCAGCTCCTGCATGGCCAAATGCAGTAGCCGAGGATGAAACATTTGCTGCTCCTGAGGATGAAACATTTGCGACTAGAATCTTAGAGTTACACTCTAACTCTAAGACTCTAGTCGCAAATGTTTCATCCTCCCCTATTAGACACTCTGTGCCGGAGGTCTGTAGGCCAAAACAACAAAAGTCTGGCATAGAGCATTTAGTTCTGGGACTTCGGGTGCAGCGGCACCACAAGCACGGGGCCAGGAAGAGGCCCGGGCCCAGGCCGAGGTATTTAGTCCAGTCCCTCCTTCACCCAGTGGCAAAATAATGTTTTTTCCTCAAAGTGACACACCACCTGAGTTATGCTCAGTTTTTTGGTGAAGTCTGACACAACAAGCTCAAAAGGTTGCTCATCACTGCCCTAAGGGGAACCTATCCTGGAGTTTTCTTGGCAAGTTTTGTTCAGAGGAGGTTTGCCATTGCCTTCCCCTAAGGTTGAGAAAGTGTGACTTGCCCAAGGTCCTTTAGTGGGTTTCCATGCCTGAGCTGGAAACTGAACCTTGGGGGGGTTGCAGACTGCCAGAAATAGTGTGAATTCAGTCCACTTTTAGGGTTAGGGTTAGTGCTAGGGAATCATGGGAACTGTTATTTTTCTGAGACATTGAGCCTTCTCTGTCAGACAACTCTGATGCCACAATAAAATACAGTTCCCATGGTTCCCTAACTCTAACCCTAACCCTAAAAGTGGACTGAATTCACACTATTTCTGGCAGTCTGCAACCCCCCATGGTCTACAGAGTCATAGTCCACTATGCCATGTTGGGTCTCCACAGTGATTACCAGTAAATAACAAACAAACACACACACACACACACACACACACACACACATAAACAAATTTTAAAAAGTCAGTTAAACTAATAGCATTTTTTTAAAATTCAAAACACACCACATTAATCAAAGATGGTTTCTTCAGAGATTGCTTAAAAGCTAGTAATTATGAGGCTGTACATGCCTCCCTGATGAAGGAGCACCAAAGGTACGAGAAAGACCTTTTTATCTACACATGAGTATTTTAAGAACTTAAGAGTTATCACAGTGGGTTATGACAGACTTTGGCAGTAACATCCACATATTAATTTCCCTTAGCAACAGCAGTAAAAATGCTAAACACCAACACCATTAACTGAAATATTAGTGTGCACAGCAATAAAGAATAAATTTAAGGCATACATGCATTGTTTGTGCTCTATTGATCAGGAGCTCTTCTGTTTAAGTATTCTTTTAATGTTATTATTTATCAAGAGGCTAGTTTAAAACATGATAGAAGGAAAGGTCTGAGAATTCTTTTTTAATAAAAAATAAATGCTGAATTACTGATAAGAGGAACATGAGCTGCCTTTGTTACACAATTACATAGTGTGAAAGAGGAAAACAGGCTATTAAATGTCCTATAAAATCTGATAGTGGAATAAAAAGTATATTTTATACTTTATTTTAGGGTATAAGTACTGCTGTGGAGAGGTATAGCCTGATCCATTATATATATTCCAGCAGAATTAAATTGCCATAAAATGTGCCCTTTTTATATCTGATGTTGCCATATGTATTGGGTTTCATCACAGTCTTTATTACCAATAAAGTTCATGTTAAAATTACACAAATAGCATGAAATCTGCAGTCATTCAGCTGTTTCCTCAGTGAATCTTTCCTGAGAAATATTCAGAGATAATGTTTCATTTTATAGAGAGGCAATTATAAGTTTTAAAATTTCCTGTTTTTGAAGGTACATATCAGACAAATCTGCTTTTCTCTTTAAAGATCTTTTTTTACTGCTGAATAGACATGCTTAGGCCAGAATTTCAATTTCAACTTTTAAACAAAACAAAATATCTTCCCCCTCTGAGAGTAACTTTATTACTTTAAATTTCTCCTTTACTTCTGAGTATAAAAGTGCGGCCTTGTATTGTACTCTGACCTTGGGGAAGTCACACTCTCTCAGCCTCAAAGGATGGCAATAGCATACCCCCCCTTTGAAGAAATTTACCAAGAAAACGCTGTGATAGGGTTGCCTTAGGGTTGTCATAAGTTGGAAATGGCTTGAAGACATACAACACAAACACATAAACACACTAAAGAAGAGACCACAACCATTACACTGGAGGGAACGTGGGCTTGTAAAATAAATAAATACATCGATAAATATCAATAAAAATGCAAACTGTCCCATCCCTTGGCATTAGACCAAATCACTTTGCCTATAGTCCTGTCTACCACTAGAATGTGGTCCTCAAGACCATTCAGCCCTCTGGCTTCAACTTCCTCATTTCCTGGGCTTCCACTGCTTTCAGTCAAAGATGCACCTATATTCTTGCTGTATGTATATTCCGTGTTGTTTATCCTTCTGCTACAAAATTTCCAGAATAGTGAAAAGCATTAAATAGGTAATCTGGACTACAAACCTCATCACTAAGCTTACTAGATAGTGAGTGCCTTTGATCACCATATCCTTCAACTGTCCTGATTTTGCAGGGAAAGTCCCAATTAATCCTCAGTCATCCTATTTTTTTCAGCTGCCTTTAAAGTCCCAGTTTCTCCTCCTCCCACTTCCCCCCCTTTGTCCTCAGCTTACTTCAATTGCTACAAAATGAAGTCTGATCCGCACTTCAGAAATAATGCACTTTCACGCTGCTTTAACTGCCATGGCTCCATGCTATGGAATTCTGGAATTTGTAATCTGGTGAGGAACTGGATTTTCCTGACAGAGAAAACCAAATACTCTCAAAAGTATAAATCACAGATGTAAAAAATAAGATATTGTATTACAATAAATTAGATGATAATATTATAGTATATTGCACTATGAAAAAAGATTTGAATATCTTTAAGAAACTACAACAGATTTCAATATGTTGAAGAAACATCAAGACTTCGTTAATAAGGAAGACTTCTAAGTTGTGTTTGCTTGTGTGTTTATGTAGATTTGTTAAATTTTGTATGTTTTCTATGTAGCATTTTTAAAAAAGAAAAGAAAATCCACTTTATGTAGAAAATTCCACAGCTCTGCTACTGCGATTGAAGTTAAAATAAATAAATAGAAAATAAATATTTTTTTAAAAAAAATACAAATCCCAGAATTCCATACCACGGACCCATGGCAGTTAAAGACAACAATACATCAGTTACATCTTACAGTCTCATCTCTGCCCTACAATTCCTCTGGGTTGTACATGGCAATCCACTCCAATTCCTTTAACACCAAACAGTGCCCAGTGCAAAGCATTCAAAATGAATTGTAATTTTGTTATCATCCACTGAAATTCTCATTCGTTCTTGATATAAACATCACTAAAATATCAGGGGCTCTTTCACTTATTTTCTTTCATTATAAGCACTAATTCACATTCATATTTGTATGAACTGGAGGAGAGGAAATACTCAGGAGTAAAAAATAAATAAATATTCCACATCAAGATGGAAAAATTCATTTGTGTGATTTTGTGGGTATCATATTACTCTAAGATCAATTGATCCATGCTTCATTTTTCTCAGAGAAAAGCATAAAAAGAAATAGAAGCTTGATTATATGGTCTGCTTTATTTCCTCTTACTTATAAATGGCTTTTATGTGATGGAGGAGGAAGCTCAGCAAAAGACTGATTTCTAATCACAGCAGCAAGAATGGAAGGGATGACCTCAGGCCAGACAACATCTCTGAGACTTTTTCTTGGGATTCTTTCTAATTGTTTTGCCCTGTGACTCAGACAAGTTAGAAAATGCTCAAAGAAAGAAAGAGAGAAAAATGTGTTCCATGTTTCACTTGTTCAATTTGTCAAGATGAAGATGCTATCCTTTTCCTTTGAGTTGCCATGAAAGGTGCAGACAGTAATTGAGTCTGTATCTGTTCATGTGATTAAATCAATGCCCTCTGAAACCTTTGCAAACAATAATATGAGAATGCATGGACTGAAGGGGACTTACAACAAAATACTGCTGTGTGGAATGCTCCTGTTCAGAGTTCCATCCAGCCATGCCTTTACCCATGATATTCTGTTACCATACAGTGTTCCAGATGTTGGTGGACTGCAAGTCCTAGCTGCCCTAACCAGCCTAGGCAATGGTAAGTAATGCTGGGCAGGGCAGTTCAATACCTTTGCTCTATTCTCCGCCTCTTCACATTTTTCCATTCCACCTCCACCTGTAACAACCAAACAGGCAACATTTCTTTGCCCACTGGACAAGCTTGATTCGCATCACGATTACATTGACTCTAGAATTGTAGGGGTCCAGGGGCTGCATTTTGCCCACCCTGATCTCAACAGTAATCTCCAACAGTGTTTCTCCCCATTTTCTAATACTCAAACAAAGGTGGAGGGTGATGACAGTACACTGATACTGAACAAACTCATGGCAAAGCTTCAAACCTCCCATCCATTTTGTGAAAACATTCAGAACCCTTGCTGATGAACTTCCATTCATTAATTTCTGAAGGCTAGTTGTCAGAATCTCTGTCGGCAAAAAAGGAAGTCTGTCAGGGTGAAATATTCTACTGACACCTTAGACTCAGGAATATTGTCCCCATTGGTTTTGAAGTTTGAGTTCCAGGCCAGGCACATAACTGATTTTTTAAGGAGGACAGTCTCTCAGGAAACAAAGGGTCTTCTCTCTTTTTGAGAGAGGAGACACTGAAAAAACTGAGGAGAGTCTAGGTGTTTCATCATGACTTCTTCTGTAAACCTTTTCTTCTTAAAAAGCAGCTTCATTTATATACCACTTCATACCGTGGTATGGAGTGTCTAAGCGTTTTACAACTGTAAGCTCATTGCCCCCCAACAGCTGGGTATTCATTTTAGGATGCAGGCCTGAGTCTAGCCTGAGCACTGGCTAGTATTGGGCTCGCAACCTTGTGGTCTATGAGTGAGTGGCTGCAGTACAGGCATTTAACCACTACGCCACCAAACCAAACCAAACCAAACCAAACCATAATAATACATCAGAAGCCTACAACAGCAGCATCAGACCCATCTTCTGAACTTGGAAGAAAAGGGGCATCATGAGTGTGCAAGGTGTGCCTCATTTATTTGCCAATGCAAATTTATATATAAAATATTTTCAAGCTGTGGATGCTTAAATCCATAGATAAAAAATTTGTGGACATGGAGGGCTGACTGAATGATGTAGTGAATCCTGGCCAACCGCTTCATGCAAAAGCTGCTGGGATCTGTAGGGATCCATTCCCCTGTCACTCAGGAAGTGGAGGGCTGCAGTTTCCACCCCCTTCTGTGAGTGATCTCCAGAATGGCAGACAGAAATAATTGTGACAGAAACCCTGTCACATGACCTCTCATTTTGCAAATCACTCACACAAGACGAGGTGGGAACAGCAGTCAACTATTTCCCAAGTGACAGGGGAATGAATCCCTGTCGAGCACAGCAACTGTTTCCTGTTAAGTGCAGATTGGGGGACTTTCATAGTTAATAGGTAGCCCCTTGTGAATATGTAACAGTTGTGAATACATAAAGATTCATGAGTGCATAATTTTAGATTGCACATTCCAGCCTCCATTTCTAATAAGCCTATTGTTAGGGAGCCAATAGGTTGGAAAGCTTGGCCACAAAGGACCAGCATGGCCAGGCTGCCAGTGGAGATGTTTAGGCCTGCTTTCATGAAAACATTTCATATCTATATCAGGTGAAAAAGAGACAGACAACAAAATGCAAAAATCACTTCATTTAATTTCTTTACAGTAGAAAAATGAGCTTCTTGGATACCGGACTTTTTAAAAACTGGAGCTGTAATGGACCAAACCTGGACCTCCTAGCTCCTGCATGCAGAACATGTGCTCTGTTACTGATCTTTGCAGATGGGAGTGGAGTAGGAGTGAGAATGTAATGGTTCAGTTTTGCAGAGAAAAAGACTACATGTGCTTAGAGGCACTCAAAACATTTTGGATGAAGAATTGTCCACCCTCGATTTATAGACTCATCTTTATAGTCAGCTGCCTATTGCTGCACATGCAGTGGACCAGTTTCCTCTAGCTGAATTAAAGACATCACCTGAGATCGTAAATCACAGTCTACATAACTTTATGGATCCATTGCTACAATGCAGAAATAAAACAAAACCCTGTTAGTAAATTTCTAAAATGTGCATTGGGCACTTCTGAGGCACAACAGGCACTCCTGTTGTGCTCCAGCATTTTCTAGCTGGTGTCCTGATGTGCCACCACCTCAGTACCCATTGGTGCCCATTGTGCATTGGGACATGGCTCAACAATCATCCCACTGCCTACCATTACACAAGAGATGCCCACCATTTCCCCACCACCACCACCATCGGCCCACGGAAGACCCGGGGATGCCTGGCCCGGCCCCAGGTAAGGGGAACTTGCCAACCCCTGGTCTAAACCCTTGAAGGGGTGGCAGTGGTGGTGAGGAGAAAAAGAAAGTTGCAGAGGGCCTGAACCTAAATGGTTAGTGAATTGCATTGTCAGTCTGCATGCTATCTGTTGTTCTTAGAGGCTCACACCAGAAAAGCAGCAGAAATGAGGCTGCCACCTCCTCCCTCCTGCTCCTTTTCTTTCTTTGAAACCAATGGGAGGGAATTAATCCATGCCAGGTCCAGTGCTGGTATTGGAAAATGTGAAGGTGTCTCTGGAGGGCAGGAGAGCCATCAATAAACAAATGTTCCACCTCTCCATCATCGATATTCTGACTGGAGATTGGTATGGGCTGCAGATGCTACTGTGTAGGCTGGGAGAAAGGATCTCTTTCTCCAAGGATGGATCCTCCCACAACTCTCTGCCTTTGAAAGGGGGATATCTGATCTCTTGTGGTCCCTGGGACCAGTGGCAGCTGTGGTGGCTTTCATTTCAGTGGAGTGGTGAACTTCCACTAGAAATGGATTTAAAAATAGAAATTAACTGAGGCAACAAATTAAGTTTTTCTTTTCCTGGAAAGGTGTGTGTGATGTACCCATACATAATACGGTAATTTCTAAATTAAATTAAATTTCTTAATTTCAAAAAGGCAGCTGTTTTAGAACGTAGCAGCAAAAACAGTAATGTCTAATAGCACTTTAAGGACAAGCAGGCTTTATTTATTCTGAGCTTTCATGGAATCAGATGCAGATAGTGTAAAGCAGTCTCCAAAGTGTCCCCTAGACTGTCTATGTTTCAACCCCAGGGAGTTAATCAGCAGGCCAGATCTCACCTATTGTTGCTCAGTATACATTGAGAAATTAATCATTTTGTACAACGCTTTGTCCAGTTGGAACCGGATGGTCTTTCTGAGTTGAAGTTCAGAATAATTAAGCAGCTACAATGAGCTTCCACCTTAATTTTGGATTGTTTGATTAGATCTCTGACATCAAAAATCCAACTTATCATGAGTTTAGTAAAACAATAATCCTTCTTTGGCATTGAACTTTTCTGTACCTCAGATGTGAATTTTTGCTCATAGTCTGGTCTTCCCAGCAACATGTATTCCGGAAGCCAAAGATACACACTCAGTACATCTTCTCTGTCTGGAACTGTGTATGCTCTGAAATCCAAGATTCTGTTTAAGTACATAGCTTTTAACTATCTAAATTAGATTGAATTTGATTTTTATTTAGAGAGGTGTGTGTGTGTGTGTGTGTGTGTGAGTGGGATGGTTAATCACACCTTCCTTTTTTCTTCTCCTTTTGTTGTTGTGGGCCTTTAAGTTGTTTCTGACTAAGGCGAACCTATCACAGAAGTTTCTTTGCAAGATTTTTTCACAGGTGGTTTGCCTTTATCTTCTTCTGAGGCTGAGACTGTGTGATATGCCCAAGGTCACCCAGTAGGTTTCCATGGCTAAGCAGGGATTCAAACCCTGGTCTCCAGAGTCCTACTCCAATGCTCAAACCACTACACATTATTTTTCAGTAAATAAGTTTGACTTTTACACTGGGTGTTTTACTGCATTGTTTCAAAAGGAGTCAAGCAGGCAACAGGTCTATGCAGGGTTTGGAACTTGATGTAGATTAATTTTCCTCCATTGGCTTTATTGGAGTGGTGGTGGGGAATTTATTCATTATAGAAAAGGAGGGAAAGGTAATTCCTTTCTCACTTCTGCCTTTCAATAGTGCTTTGGATATGTCAGACATTTTCTGACATCAGAGCTCTCTGAGGAATGAGGTGGGAATGTTCTGCCTCAGTGTCATTATTATGCCCACTTTCATGGGGACAAATATCATTAAAATCAGTAAAATTTGGATATATATCAAGAGCAGGGCTGGAGCTACGGGGAAGGAGGGAAATGAGGACATTGACTCTCCCTTCAAATAAGGATTCTGCCTCCCTAATTAATTTTTTCTCCTTTCCCCAAATTCCTAGCACTGGAGAGTCAGACTTTGAAACCTACTGGGTGACCTTGGGTGAGTCCCACACTCTTAGCCCCAGAAAACCCAGTGATAAGTTTGCCTTAGGGTCACCATAAGTCACAACCAAATTGAAGGCACAAAACAACAACAACACAACTACATTTCCAGAATCTGTTGTCATTGTCTGCAACATGGCAGATGCAGTTATCTATGAGCTAGTACAACTTGGACACACTGAACTCATAGGAGGTCATCTAAGTGGAAAGTGACATGTCCCCCAGACCATGATGACTACAGAATTTTTGAAGGTACAGATGAATCAAGTAATTTTTCAAGTTCTAGATATGACAACTATCCTGATGTATGAAGAAAACTGTTTCTGTAGAGAACCCTGTACTTTGTACTGCTAAACTGTTCTTTATTGGAGTTTGATACTGGCATTTTTGATGGTATCTATAGATCTCTGTCAGGTATCAACACTCAGATTCAATGAATGGATTTCCCAAAAGAGGTAAATTAGACAGCTCTGAACAGAAATCCCAGATGGGACTTTTTACCTGTCAAAAGCCTGTGAATTGCCATGCTGGAGATGCAGCCTATGTGACTGAGAAATCTCTTAAAGCTGAATAGCTGCCTCTTAGCAATACATGCTTTTGAACCCTTATTCCACATTTAGATTTCTCACCTTTAAACAGCAGCTTTAAAGAACCATGAATGAAGTCTGTTTCCAAGAGACCATAAATGAAAGGAAATATGGTAATGCATGCCAAGGATACCAAGGAAGACTAAAAACAAATATTGTGAAAATGCATAGGAAAATAAATCTAAGTGTATGCTGGAAGGATGTGAGTGCAATATAAATGCCATTAAATTTATAGCAGCAAAACCAGATGCCTTTTTATATGTTAATGTTATCTTTTATAGCAATTTTCCTACTTTAATGAGTCTGTTTGCTGTGCAACATACTTTCAACAAGGATTTTTGAGCTTGGAAAGTAATGTAGTGTCACCAGGTCATTGGCTCCCCAAATCTATGAGCATCTAAACCTGTGCAGTCTTGATACAACACTTTCATTTATGTATTACATAAAATATATTAAGCAGCTGTCAGTGTGATATGGTTTTATATATGCAAGGGTTTAAGGATATCAGTGCAACAAAATAGCACAGGTTCTTTTCTTAATAAACCATAGACAGGCATTAGAAACAAATTATCCAGAAATAACTGAAGTGGCATAGGGTCCCAGTGGGTTGAATCCAAACTAAAGTTCCTCATGCTTAGGTACCAATAGAATCAGCAAGAGTAAAATTAATAGTGATTAACTTGACAATGATTTCAATGAGATCTAGGTGCAATTTAGGGGTGAAACAGATAGGCAGGAAGGAGTGGCTAGATGCCGCTCTAAGCCTGATCACCTAGGAGCCACAGCAAACACACGCTGTGCCCCTGATGGTGCCTCCTGATGCGATACCAAATGGACCAGGGAAAGAAGCGGAAAAGATGTGCTCCTTTTCAGTTTTGGGTCACCTGGGGTAATCCCAGGGTGGCTCTCGGATGCTCCGGGGGCATGCATTATCTAAACGTCATGCCCTCGGAGCAGCCAGAAGCCACCCCCATCTGCCCATCTGTTTTGGGCCTTGATGTGGATCACACCTAATAATATCATCATCATACAAAACCCAATTCTGCATTTGTTTTATTTACTGAGAAAACTACCTAGCATCCATTACTATAGAAGTACATTGTTGGCAATTTATTCCTAAAACTCAATCAAGAAGGCTGGAAGTCATTCCTAGATGTCAGTAGGATCTACTGTACCACTACTGGGTTACTACTGTATCCCAGCATCCAATAGCAAAGTAAGTTCAAGACATTCTCCTATCTGAAGTGGTAAAGGAATCTTCTGTAACACCACAGGCAGTACTTAAGGCATATATTTCCAGATTCTGTAAAACAGTGCTATCTCCTGTCTTAAACCAGATTGCTGTTGCAAGTAACAGCTTGTTTCGGTAGATAAACTCTAACCAAGAGAGCTCATTGATCAAAGAAATGCCATGAGTTAACTGTCCTAGATACTGGTATCCAACAAAGCTGTTAGCTTTTAAAGTTAAAGCTGAAAATGAAGTTGTGCATTTACATTATAGATCAAGATGCTGAAACTGATTCCTTCCTGGTTTCCAGTCTGGAATATTATCTTGTTGATGTCCATATAACAGAGAAGACTTACTCGTAACCTAGGGCTCTCCCAGATGTTTTGGACTACAAGTCCAATAAACTCTTAACAATTGGCCATACTGGCTGGACTGGTGGGAACTGTAGTCTAAAATATCTAGAGCAGGGGTAGGCAACCTTTCCCCTTTAAGGGCCGAGAGACTTCAGCTCCCAGAAGCCTCAGCCATGTTGGCCAATAGTCCCATGTTGGCCAATAGCTCCTGGGATTCTGGGAGCTGAAGTTCCTTGGCCCTTAAAGGGGGTTACCTACCCCTGATCTAGAGGGTACCAAGTGGAAAAAAGCTATTCTCATAGAAATGTGCAGCAAAGATAGAGAGCTGCCTTCTGTCTATGGAAAGATCATCTAGGTCAGAGACTGTTTGTCTATCTGGAGTAGTACAGTCTATTGAATTCTAGCTGACAGCTTTTCAGGGACTCAGACATAATAAGTCATTCATACCTCTATTGAAACATTTTTTTTATTGAAAATGCCTGGGGATGAACCTGAACCTTCTAAATATAAAGCATGTATTCTGTAGTGTGTTTTGCCATGTGTTTGACCACGAGCAAAGCATGTTCTTTCCTTCCCCAGCCACAATATTAGGCAACGAAGCTATGGCATGGGCCAGCTTTCTTTTGGAAGCCCCATTTAATCCTAAAATTAAAGAAAGAGGGAGAAAAGTTCTTAATTTGATGTCTAATGATACTCAAAAGCTAGTATAACTCAGTAGCTCACCTGCAGTCTCTCTATGGGAGCTAAGGTGCTGTTGATGAATGTCAAGTCAGCCAATGGAAAGGTCGTAATCTGTAACCTACTGCACAAAGAACATACTGATCTGAGAGGTATAACTGAAAAAGAAAAACCTGTTTGGAGACATGGGGAGATATACCATATGTACTTGTGTATAAGTTGACCTCGTGTATAAGTCGAAGGAATTTTTTAGGGCCAAAATTATAGATTTTGATATGGCCTGTAGATAAAACAAGAGTAAAATTTAGGGGCATGTAACAAAGGATGTAAAGAACAAAACAGTGGAAAACACCATTTCCCTTCCCGCTGCTCCATATCTGGGCCATTCCCAACCACTCAACACCACTACCCTCCAGTTCCTTCCTTTCTGACTCTGATGTTAAAACCTTCTCCGCCCCCCCCCCCATCCTCCTTTCCCCTCTCTGTATTTCTCCCAACCACTTAACACCACTTCTCTCTAGTTATGGTGTTAAAACCTTCTCCCCATCATCCTTCTCCCTCTCTAGACCTCTTCTGGCCACATAACAACCCTGGTGCTGAAGGAGAAGGCTTTAACATTGGAGTCAGAAAGGAAGGAACTGAAGGGGTGTTAGGTGGCTGGGAGAGGTCCAGAGTGGGAGAGAGAAGGTTTTTAGCACTGGATAATGCCAACAAGGCATTTTAAAGAAGATAGGTACATCAGAAAAATATGGTTGATTATATAATACAGTATCTGTAATATAGCTGTAAATAAACCATATGAAATGAATTTATTTTTATATAGTGTTTTTAGCTTTTATTGTGGAATGTCCTACATTTTTATTGAATGTCTTACATTTTTGGATCCTTGTCCTCCTTTATGGTTATGACATCTGATCACTCTCAGAGTGGGGCATCCAGTGGGGCATTTTTGACTGTCCCAATCACCTCACTCACATACACACTGCCTCTGTGGCTCTTTCAGAGATCACTGGTGAGGCAGGGGGAGTGAAGCATGGGGTGCATGTGCTTCTTTTAGGACCTTTCTGAGCAGTCTTACTGTATTGACCCATATATACCGTATTTTCCGGCGTATAAGACGACCTTTTAACTCTGGAAAAGGGTTTCAAAAGTCGGGGGGTCATCTTAAACGCTGAGTAGAGGAGGAGGAGGAGGACCAAGCGAGAAGGAGAAGGGAGCCAAGTGGAGGACCAAGGGAGAAGGAGAAGGGAGACCCCTTTTAAATGTTATGATTAGGTACATAATAGTTTCTATTCAATATCCTTCTTGTTGTTCAGGACAGAGGTAGGAAACTAACTAATTACAGAATTAAAATAACTATTCATAGCTTTTGCTGAAGCAGTTTCACAGCTATATTTTAAAAGAAAGCCTATTATTGTACTTAAAAAAAAACATTATGTATTTGTCATTCCCCTTATGAATGCATCACACTAAGCAGATTTACTTACCTGCAAAGTTAGGATTGAATTGTCCATAAATGTGCCCAACATGGGCTAAAGATTCACAGTAAAGCAGTATAAACCAAGACACAAAATGTAAACTCCAACAAAATTTATTTTAAGGGTGCAATTTACATAGCAGCATAACCTTCCATTGCATGAACTAAAGGCAATCTCCCCCCCCCCCCATGTTGATGAAGTTATAACATTTCCCCATGTTACTAATCTGTGAATCACACCATTATACACCCATTTACTTTGCGGCCAAGTCCATACATCCATGGGAAGGATTTCTCTATCTTAATCCTATACGTGTCTTCTCAGAACTGAATCCCATCTAAATTAGTGGAATTTACTCTCTGGTAAGAATTAATGAATAGAACGACAGCCTTATGTTTTAGATATTTTGACAGGATATAAGTATAGAGAGATCATATTTGGAAGGTGAAAGTTTAAAATCCCACTATATATGCCACTTTGTCTGAAAAGGATTTTAAAGATTTTGGTACATAGCACCTTATCCCAGAGATTTTTTTTTTAAATCAACAACAATGTAGTAATCAGAAAGGATAAACAGTTAGTGACAGGAAGCAGATCAGAACTTGGAAGAATCATTTTTTTAGTGTACAACTCCAAAAATCCACAAGCTATGCTGGCTAGTCAATTCTGAGATTTATAATCCCTGAAGGTATCTTTCCAAGCTTGAACATAAATTGACATGCCTCATATATGGTGATTCTGTCTAGATATAAAAAGATTTGAGAAACAGGAGGCAAAATGCATTATTTTTGAGATTACAGGAATGAACCAATTGGGTAAAAAAAGTGCACTCGGAGTGTGGGGAGCTGACCTGGTGTCACCTCCCTTCGCTCCCAGACCCCCTGCATCCCCCAGTGTCTCTACTGGTTGGAAGTCCAACTTTCTGCCAGCAGAGAAAATCTACAGCTAAAGCATTCCTAGCAGATAACCATTAATAATAATTATTAATTATTATTATTAATAATAATCAAGATTAAGATTTGAAATGGGCCAGCAGAGGAAATCGAAGAAGTGGCAAATCTCTAAGGAAGAGTGAGCAATGATATTTGTAGGACAAATATAACTAAATGATCAAGCAAATAGTTTAGGAAGTAGAATATATTTAGCCTAAAAAAGAGATGTTTGAGAGATGATATGATAGCCAAGTATCTTCAGACTTCTGAAGGACAGTAATGTGGAAGATGGAGCAAGCTTGTTTTCTACTGCTCCGGAGAGTAGGATCCAAACCAATGGATTCAAATGACAATAAACAGGGATTTTGATTAAACAGTACAAAGACCATCCTGATTGTAAGAGTGGTTGATCATGGAATGGATATGGTAGCTTCTTCTTTGCAAATGGTTTTTACACCAAAGTTTGAATGGTCATCTGCCAGGAATGCTTTAGCTGTAGATTTCCTCCACTGGCAGGAAGCTGGACTAAATGAGTCTTGGGACCCTATCCAACTCTATAACATTTATTTCTATGGATAGGTTATAATGCTTGGTTATGTCACAAAAAATTGCTTCTAGAAGTGAGTTTTTAAAATAATTATAATTATACAAAAATGGAACTTAATCGAATTGCTTTGAATTAACAAACACAATTTAAATAATTGTGAACTGCTTAATAGGAAAACTAATTCAGCTGATCAAAATTCACTAATACTTGATTAAAATCTAGTTAGAAATGGATGAATCATATGAGATTCTGTATATACAGTGGAACTTTGGTATCCACTGGGTTTCATTTCAAGACCCCCTGTGGATACCAAAATCTGTGGTTGCTCAAGTCCCATTAAATGCAATGGGATAGTGAAATAGTGTCCCTTATATAAAATAGCAAAATCAAGGTTTGCAATTTGGAATTTATATCTTTTTGGTATATTTTCAAGCTGTGGATGTTTGAATCTGTGGATAAATATCCATGGATATGGAGGGTTGACTGTATAGTTAATTAATATGCATGTACATTTTATTGATAAAAATGTAATTTTTTTTAAAAAAATATTGCCATCTATTAATTTAATCCTTTAGTAGTTTATTTAAAAGGCAGTGTTGGATTAGACTAACTTGGAAAAAGATTTCAAATTTATGAAAGCTCTCTTCATCTACATTTTTCAGTTTATTACAAATACCTTCCTTGCATTGTAATTATCTCCTTAATCTAGTGCTAACCTAGCATAGAAGATTAATATACATTGCCATATAGAGGAGTGCTTGAGCTGAGAAATAAGGGTAGCCTTGATTTTGTTTGCTGGTCTGTCTTAAAAAATATTCATGGTAAATACAGATTTTTACATTAAATAAAATAAATAAAAACAATTTTCTGTAAAAAAAACCTGAAGGTTCATAGATTCATTGGACATTGCTCTAGAACAGGGGTCGGCAACCTACGGCCCCTGGGCCGGTTCCGGCCCAGGTCACCGGACTTACCGGCCCAGGCAGACCCCTGCTGCTGCCGCCGCCACCGCCCATTTTGGTTGCTGCGTGGCCGCGTGCGCCATTTTGTTCTCCAAAATGGCTGCCACAACATGTTTGCACATGTGCAGGATTACTGCACATGCGCAAATGCGTTGCGACCGCCATTTTGGAGAACAAAATGGCGCGGGTGGCGCCGGCGGTGCACGCGCGGCGGCTGGGAGGAGACCCGCCGCCGCTGAGGCAAGCCTCCCCGGGGGGACCCTTGGTGGCGCCTGGCCTCTAGGAGGCCCGTCGCCGCTGAGGCAAGCCTCCCCGGGGGGACTCTCGGTGGCACTGGGCTTCTAGGAGACCCGTCACCACCGAGGCAAGCCTCCCCGGGGGGAACCCTCGGTGGCAATGGGCTTCTAAGAGGCCCGTCGCCACCGAGGCAAGCCTCCCCAGGGGGACCCTTGGTGGCGCTGGGCTTCTAGGAGGCCTGTCGCCACCGAGGCAAGCCTCCCCGGGGGGACCCTCAGTGGCGCTGGGCTTCTAGGAGGCCTGTCGCCACTGAGGCAAGCCTTCCCGGGGGGACCCTCGGTGGCGCTGGGCTTCTAGGAGGGAGCCCTCTTGGGGGGGGGGCGCTGCCGTGCGCATGCGCACGCGGGGGGCGCCCACCATTTTTTCAAAATGGTGGCGCGTGCGCCCACGGGGGAGGCACGCGCTGGCTCCCAACGTCATCTCCCCCCCGGTCCTTCGGCAAAACAGGTTGCCGACCCCTGCTCTAGAAGAAGGTTCAAAGTTAGCCGGCATGCATACAGACATAGAAATGTAAACAAAAGGACACTGGGGAAAAATTTGATATCGTTGCATAATCGCTGCATAATGCGAGATTATATCAGGTGCCACATGACACCAGCATTTTAATTCTGCTTCTAACTTATTGCAGAAAAACACTGGCTAACTGGTCCCTAACTGATATTGTTTCCAACCAGTTAACCATTTTTTTCTTCATCTTTCCTGTGGCAAAATGGTATAGTTTAATTTCTGTAATAATGAGCTACCACTGCAAAAAGAACTACATTTCTGAGAGTAAACACATGGAGTCTGCAATAACCCAAAACCAACGATATGTCTTATACAAAGAAACAAATATATAAAACAAGAAAGGAATTTATTTAATTAGAAAGGACCTTAGTGTTTACTGACAATGCATAATTATGGTGACAACTCTATGTTGTATAGTTCTATTGCCAACTTTATAATTTTAAGGAAAGCAGCCAAATCAGTATTCTACATAATCATGTTTTCAGTTGTCCAACACCATCCCATCTTTCCTTGTTAGAATCAACATGAAAGAGGAGCATCCTTTCTTCTAAGTTAAACTAGTATGTGTGGTGGGGTGGAAATACAAGGAAACATACAACAAATTTTTAAAAAGTTGCTCCAATTTTAGTTGATGGTGAATCCACATACAAATTTCCAATCTAAAAATCAGTTTCTTCTCATATACAGAAGGAAAACACCAGTGTCTTCGGCATGAACACAACAAATTGCATTCTCTTTTGTGACTTTCAAGAGACATAGGGTTTCTGCTTTTTTTAAAACACACATGACCTAAGCAGACTGCCAGAAATAGTGCACATTAAATTGAGGCACTGCCCTGGCTCAGTGCTAGGCAATCATGGGAATTGTATTTTTTTTCTGAGACACTGAACCTTCTCTGTCAGAGAGCTCTGGTACCACAATAAATTACAGTTCCCATGATTCCCTAGCACTGAGCCAGGGCAGTGTCTCAATTTAATGTGCACTATTTCTGGCAGTCTGCTTAGGCCCACACACATTTTCAGCTCTTTTTAATCTACCAGACAATGAAAAATAATGATATGCCATTTTAAGACCAAATAATGTATTACTTCCCTGCAATTAGCTTATAG